>JAZEWT010000001.1:9757851-9812009 GCA_036362905.1 Mordacia mordax
CTGGAAGCACAGGCAGGGGGATATTACAACCTTACAAATACCATCAGGTAAAGGTGGAATCTTGCCCCCCCCCCCTACCAATGCTGGTGGAAATGCCTCCACTAGAGGGAGCTCTAGAGAGCCCCTTCAGAGGAAATCGACTGACGATTCCACACTGGCCAGACTTCTTGGAAGCAGTGAGAGTAACCACGCTTTATCGCACCACATTTGATCTGCCGATCGACTGTGGTGAAAACGCTTATCGTGCTGGAAGCACAGGCAGGGGGATATTACAACCTTGCCCATTTCAAGTCCTCTTGCCGGGAGATTGAACTGGCAATCCGACTTGCTAGCAATGTGTTTAACCATTGCACCGTGGGAGCGTCACAAACACAGCACGCTTAAGTCTCCAAGTCAAAACACCTGATTGACATGTTGGTTAATTGGTACAAAAGGCATCGCCTTGGAGATGTGCCATCGTGTTGGTGACAGGAGACGGCAGCGCATTTTTGCTTTCACCACATACGAAAAGTATCCCTCACAAACACTTCTTTGAGCAAGTGTCTCTCTGCTCAAAAAAGCATTGGGGTGGTCGTCAACTCCATTGTGGGCACCGAGTTAATGGTGGGAATTCTGCATTTGCATGCAGATGGTTGGGATTGGTGAATAGTCTCCATAATTTGCCCGCTGTTGACTTTCATAACGTGTTGCATTTTTTATTGTTTCATAGTCCTTGCAAGGATGATAGGCTCTAAGTCAGCCCCCGACGGGGATTGTAATTCGTCTAACCACTGTACTACCCAACCAGAGCGATATATATAATCCTCCAATTCCAAGAATGCAAAATCCCACTGAACCCATTGCATAAAGAGGATGCGCATGAAGGATCGCTAGATGAAGCAGACGGTGACTTATTAATCCACACAGGTTCTAATTGTAATAGGGTGATGAGCTCAGTTATGGTTAGGGTTATTAGGTTACAGATCTGCCTCCGATCCAAACAAGTAACCAATTACATCGTTCGTGACAAACTCGTGTAAAATAAAACGTCACTATGAGGCTCGCATATTTGTGCTTTTCACATTATATTGAGACTAAATGAACGTTAAGTTAAAATGTCTCTCCGATTATAATCCGAAGAGGTGCTTCCCCCCCTCCCCCCCATTGGCAGCCTTCAACCAGTGCTGGTAATTCCACATTCTTATGATCAGGGCCAGTCTCTCCATGGGACATCCAAGTTATACAAAGCAATACACATTCTAGTGACTTGGGAGGCAATGAGCCAATTTACCCCCAACATGGATCTTAACTTCGTTCCTCTGACTTTGAACGTAATGCTTATATCATGGCAACAAACTGCTGGACATCATGTAAATTGTGAATAATAAACGTATAATTTGGAAGGACGGCGGCACAGTGGCCCAGTGAGTAGCGCTGTCGCCTCACAGCAAGAAGATCCCGGGTTCGAATCTCGGCTCGGGTGCCTTTCTGTGTGGAGTTTGCATGTTCTCTCCCCGTGTCCGCGTGGGTTTTCGCCGGGCACTCCGGCTGCCTCCCACAGTCCAAAAAACATGCTTCTGCATAGGTTAATTGGCTTGCAGACTAAATTGCCCTCAATGCCCGGTGATGGACTGGCGTCCCATCGTGGGTATATCCCTGCCTCGTGCCGTGTGTCTGCCGGGATAGGCCCCGGCTCACCATGACCCTGTACAGGACCAAGCGGTTTCTGACAATGGGATGAGATGTGATTTGGAAGCATTCATATTGCATCCACACGGACGATAAGAAGCAGTTCTCCGAGGTGCTGCAGACACTGAGAAAATGTATTCAGTTATGAAAAGCTGGCAGAAGATTTGAAACAGATATTTAACTAGTGGGCACCCCGTTGAGATACATATAAGTTACTTCTCCAGCGTTTATTCACCCCAAAGCAATGTCTGTAAATTTGATCGACTATAATTGTACCATTTTTACAGTAACAATTGGTACGTCACACTAACGACAATATTTGGCATGTTGAAAGAGGAGATAGATATATATATAATGCAGTCGTTGCAAAAAAACACAGCAAAGTATGCCTATCCAAGATATGGTTCCGAAATTGGGGGTCCGCACTGCACACTAGGCTATTGTATATGCTACACAGTTAATCAACACTGGAGCCAGTATGCAAATTCGTGGTCAAAGGTTAAATGTTTTTTTTTGTAATGTCAACCTCGTTCGGATTAACTGCTCATCGTAAGCTTTTAAATTACTCCTCATTCACTGCAATTGATGGAATTGTCTAGGAGTTCTCCAGACCCAAATGTACAAAGATTTAACCCTTATATTGCAGTGGGGAGCCTATTGAAGATCAACAACTCACCCCTCGCCAATGGCGTATGCCTATCTGCTATAGGATTTTGAAACAAGAATTTGGTACATACTGTCACAGCGGGTATGCATTACCAGAGATATTCAGCAGAAACTGCTGCCTAGGTTAATTGGCCTGCTGAGTAAATTGCCCCAAATAGTGTGCCCTGCGATGTACTGGCATGACATCCTGGGTATTCCTCTGCCTTGCACCCTCTGTCTGCCGAGATAGGCTCCAGCCCCCTGCGACCCTGTACAGCATTAAACCGGCATTGATAAAGAGATATAGACGAATGGGTTTTTTTTTTCTTTGGGGGGGGGGGGTTATTTAAATTTCATTTGAATAAAATGTATACGCTTTTATGCGACATCTCATTCACCGAAAACAGTGAAGATGTAGCGGAGTTTTCTGGACATACATCCAGATTCGCTGCTTTATCACATATATGCTGCACAGTAATATCTGGCTACAAGGCATTGTGGCGAGAATGACTTGCACACATATTCATGATCAATACCCGCTAATTCCTGTAGGGCCTATCCCGACAGACAACGGGTGCAAGGCGGAGCTATACCCAAGATTTCATGGCAGTACATCACAGGGCACTGGGGGTAATTTACTCAGCAGGCCAATCAACCTAGACAGCGGCGTGTTTTTGGACGGTGGGAGGAAATAGGAGTACCCGGTGAAAAACCATGCGGACACGGCGAGAGCACGCAAATTCCACACAGAATTGCACCCGACCTTGGACTCGAACCCGAGTTTTTGCTAAGGCGACAGTGCTGCTCACTGCGCCACCGCCCCGCCCCTGTATTCATATTCAAAGTTAAAATCCCACTCGAGCATCAATGCAACCCATCACTTATCTGTGGCTCAATAAAGTGGCTAGCATTATATGGTATATCAACAGCCACAGATGTGTGCTTTGGATGTACCACATGTTGGGTGGCATGATGTTCATTTCACTTCATGTGATGAAAGTATTCAGGAAGTGGAGTAAAACGTCAGACATCTCGAACACAGTACAATTCCAAAAACACACCATAGAGTTACATGACAAAACAACGAAAATAAACGCGGCACGATGTCAACAGAACTCACTATGGAAATACTGCCCACAGATCGAGGTATGTTTTTCAACCGCTGGCTCAGGCCTGTCAATGCATGCCACTGCATTGCTGGTTCCATCAAGCAATTTAAGACCAAAAAAGACACGTTGGGATTTTAAATACAACTCTGCCAACACACTTCACCACGCACTATAAATGTATCATGAGACACATTGCCTGTTTTTTTCGTGCTGTAGCAGCGTACGTGGTCGCACTTATAAATCTGAAATGTTCAAATAACTGTGGATCATCAATATGCATAGCATCTCACGATGAAGGAATATCAGTAGTGGTACGCTAATGCTAAAACATTTGCTGCTGCATGTACCATCAAGGATGGAAACCTCATATTTGACAGAATATATGGTCATACATCAGCAAGATGTCACGAAAAGACCACATGGAATTTTCCTGCTTCTCAAACAGCCCAGTGACGATGGTAACACTTTTAGAGCACATAAGCTGCCATTAGATTTGAAATCCCACTGCTAAATCACAGCAGACTCCTGAAAAATTTGCAATTCATCATCACTTAAACATTAGCAGCGTTAATTACTTTTTCTTGTGTAATACCAAGCAGAATTCGTGCCATAACCTTGTCCTTCATTTGGCTTACCGTTGATTTCTGGATTAAATGACACATTGGGCAAAGTAGATTGAATTTTAAAATGCTTTCGACACAAAATATAATGGAATCGTGTTATGCATTAGCAAATGATTCACATTTTAAATTGATCGGTGTGTGCAGAATAAGTGCCACGCCAATAGATCCTTTGAGCAGTGAGTCTTATGCAGTAAGCTTTCACACCACGGGGCCAATGCTTACCCAATCCTAGTTGCACACAAAGCCCATTACTCTTGTCCAATGGCCATTTGCCATGCACAGGTTTGCTTTTTATAGAGCACACAATTCCCTATGGCACGAGACCATTCCCAATGGCAGTAATGACAACCAGTGCAGACATGCACTTTGTATGTGAAAACACTGGTACAGTAACCCTTAGTTCATATTTTACATGTTTTAACTTCCACCGGTTCTATCCCACGCCTAAATCACATTGACAAGACAACAATAAGCACTTGAAGTAGGTCTATCACATTGCGGGTGCAGAGCGATGGGCCTATGATCAAATCGCTTAGAATGGATGAGTTCTTAAAAGATAAGCAGTGGTGAGCTTGGAAAATCTTTGCATGGGAAATCACGATGAGTCACGTTAGGTCGTTCGATACTGCAGAAGGACCACATGCCAGTGCTGAAAAACTATTATACAATACTGTAATGTACTCTATACACTTCCATATATCCTTGCAGCCTTGACCAACTCACAGGCTAGCATGGAGAATGACCAAATAACCCCCCCTCCAAAGTCCCACAGGAGATGCAAAGGCTCTCATTTAGCATTGTCAACTATATCAGGACATTCGTTGATGTATTGCTTCAATTAAATAAACTCTTACAATCACACCACGGTGCATATAGAAATCATTAATTATTATAATTCGCATTGTAGTAAGTGTCCATGTGACCCTACTAGTCCCTAGCCCTAGATATGTCAATGTCACAACATTTCTTTAAATGCAATCCTAAATCATGGAATTGTGACGAACTAAATCATTCCACGCATATTGTATGCAATGTCTATACAACAGAAGCCTATTTATATGTATACAGCAGAGACTGCGTTTGATGAGGTTATACACAGCACCGTAAGAATGTACTAAGAGCTTGAGCCACTCGTTTTCCATCACCTTCCACCCTAGGTACGAATCGAGCATGACAACAGTGGCTTGAGAGCAGGGTGGCTGTTGGACCGCATTGAGATCATCAACACATCCACGCTCATCCGCACCATCTTCTTCTGCAACAAATGGCTCGACCGCAAGAGAGGCGATCGTCAGACATGCCGGGAGCTCTTCCCCATCTACTAAACAAGCAAACAATCGTGACATGGCTAAACGACGCGTGACAAAGGCCATGTATTAAACATAAGCACGTGTTACACTCTTCAAGCAGTCTTTCAAATGTAGAGTCGGCTGCCTTTTAACCTGGGCTTGGGGTGACACGAGACTTGTGGAATACTTGTAATGTGGACATTTAAATGAATTATTACACCGGTGATGCATGCACCAAGTCTGTGAGGCTTACATTCTATCAAAAATAATTACACGTAAGTAATAAGCATGCTAGATAATCAAAGAAAATAAATGAAATAATGTACAAACTTGGTAAAAAATAGCAACACTCGTAAAAACCGATGTTATCGAAATATAATCCTAAATCATAGCATGTCATCCAATTGGTGGGGGAGCGAGATTGTTTAATCATTACATGCCTAATTTTGAGCGTACGTGAAAATAGAAAGTTTGGTTTTGCAGTTTTTCCACACGTGGGTCATATTTACACCAAGTCATAACGTCTTTTTAAAACGGAACGATGCAGAAATACTCTCCAATAGAGCAGCCCTTAGCCAGTGGTGGAAATACCCCATTCTCATGCTCAAAGCCATTTTCTCCATGACCACCGTTGAATTCTCATGAAAGTGTAACTTATTGTATCAATCATGGAAGGACGATTGGCCTATTCAACTACCTATTCATTGAAACTCACAACGTTCTGATATGCAAGTCGAGTACTACCACAACTTCTAGGTCAGACTGCACAAACAAGGGAATAAACACTGTTCTTTTCAGCTCTGTATAAACTAAGATGCTTAGTAACACTTGTGTTTGTGATTGAAAAAAAATGTACTTTGTAATCACAAATTTAGCTTAATGAGCTATGGGCAACCACACGACACCAAGTATTGTGCCTTATGACAGGAACGTGTAAGCAAATCCATCGAAACGTATTTTTTTTATAACCAGTAGTTTGTACATATTTAGATAACCACAACAGTACACACAACTTTTATACAATGCTGTATTGTTCAGCTGAAATGTTTGACATTTTAGGCTAAATAACGTGCCACAAATGTATACCTCTACTGTAATAAGTATACAGAATTATGCAAGTACAATTTGTGAACAAACATGATGCTTGTCCTATGTATACTTGAAACATGAAATGTCTACCAAGTCATTCGCATTTTCTTTTCTGAACTGTTGATTAAAAAACACACACATTACACAGGAGAAAAACCACAACATAGCAGTTACATTCTTTATTATCGATCATCCAAGTGAATTTCCAACCCAAAACACATTAGATATAGCTCTTTACATAAGACTCTCAATTCCAACTATAAGCAATATTTAGAAATCACAGCTTAGTGTTATAGCCTTTTTCTTAAACCAGGTAACAAATCTGCTCTATATACCTACAGCTCTAAGTGATACACCTGCCTCCACATAAGCACTCTTTCCCGTACATTAGCAGATACCCAGTTATACAATGCAATCGATAAGGCTTGTGTACGGTCTTTGCAGTTAATGCAGTTTACTCTTGCACATAAAGAAACGTTTAGTGACATTAGTGTAGGTTGAATCTATATAAATAAACCACCAGGGGTGAGCGTGCGAGTTAGTAGCTTTAATGCAACATTACGTTTATATATAAAAAGTGGAGGGTAGAGGGGAACTAAATTAAAAAAAACTTGCTTCCTCTTGCTTTTTACTCCCCACTTGCTTTCAACATGCAATCCCACTTGCCACAAAGTTGGCTAACAATTCCCAAAGAGTCCAACAGCATGGTTGCTTAAAACCCTTTATGTAAAAGGAGCACAGTTACAGTACCAAAATAGCATCTGTGCAAAACTGCAAACACGGACATCAACTACAGCTTTTAACAGTTTAGCGCTGGCTGCAGTTGGCTCAACTCTGCTGCTCAGAGAAGTGCCCCCCCCTTCCCCCCCCCCACCACCTTTAAACATCACCCATTGGCTTGAAAGAAGAGAAAAAAAAGCAAAATGTGCATTGTGTAAAAGCGTCAAGCTATTAAGAAGCATGACCGGCCTTTGCAGAAGCAGACGCGAGTCATGAACATGGACACCCACAGCACTAGGCCACTCGTGGTTGTTGGAGCGGTGTGTGCCCCCTCTCTCTTGCAGAGGTGTGTGCATTAACTGGCCATAACAATAAATGCCACACCGCTCAGGGCTTACAATCACCAGTTAGTCACTTTATGGGTGTTTGGTTCTCAGCATCTTTGGCCATGCTTGGCTGGAGATAGGGATGAGGCCAGCTTCAGCAGACCACTGCAGACAGGATGCCGATATGACAGGCAATGCAGAGGAGTTGCAGGCCAACTATGGGGCCCTGAGGATCACATGGTCGTAATCTTTGCTAAATACATCAAGCTTGCTCGAAACAGCAGCAAAAAAGGCAATTTTGTGCTCCTGCTAATGCTTTTAAAAATCATTAACCGCCTGCTGGCTGTAGCAGCAACATTTTGGGGTAAAAGCACTGCCTTTCCATGTCACAGAGCATGGAAATTCATGACTGCCAATTTCACACAGACACGGGGTGGGGGAGCAAAGCGTGTGCTGCGGCGTGACTAGCCAGCCTGCTGGAGAGCACAACCACTCTCTGGTGACGCGTTCAAACACTGGAGGCAGCGCTACGGGTTGTGGAAAGTCGGTCGGTCCAACAGAGGGACACAAACTAGCTTCATAAAAACATATTATTGCATTGAGCTTCAGAGACGAACACGTGTTTAATGAGGAAGAATTGTTGACAGTGTTAAGGTTCTGGGATCTACAGGCCACACATTGGCGGCGAGTAGTTGTGCGCCCATTTTTAGCTGTCCGTGGCAAGCTGCGCCTCAATGTCCACGCGGCAGATGGGACACTTCTTGTTCGTGGTGAGCCACTGGTCCACGCATACCTGGTGAAACAGGTGCATGCAAGGCAGCCGTCTGCCAGACAGAGCACAGGAAAATGGCATTACATAGGAAGTTACAAGACAAGGACTTCAATAATGCCTCTACTCTTCTTACCACAAGAGCACATGTCTTTGTCAGGCCATCAGCTGTATAAATACAATGCAATGGAAAAATATCCAGGATGTATACTTAGTTGTGATGTACATTGATAAACAGTATAATAGACAACCAACATTGTTTTCCAAAGACAATTACAAGCAAGCTGCTTGTTAGTGACAATTTGCATGAGCTTAAACACATTCATCACTGTACCCACTAAACTCTTGATGGCAATATTGAGAGCAGAAGACAACATAGCAACAAGAATAACTGTCAAAACAACAACAAAAACTAAGGTGATGAGGGGCCATTACATGAAATGTCACCTATTATATATTTTTCCGCACAAAGCACTTTTATTGATGCAATTATTAAGTTTGTTGTTTGTGCACCATTACCAATGCAGTACTGCCAAACAATGTTAAGAAAAAAACAGAAATATCATCAGTTGAATATTACTGAATTAGCAACTATTATCGCTGGGTTACCTCACGCCTTGAAAAGTGCATCTTACCGGACATCTTCCTCTTCTTCCAAAACAGAGAGGCAGATAGTACACTTCTCCTCATTCTCATCATCGGCTCCACCTTCATCATCGCCCTCTTTCTCCAAACTCTTCCTCTGTGGCACAGCCGCAGAGATGACAATCTTAAAACTGAACAGGCTGCATGTGACGTCTAGCTAACGAGACCACCACTGCACACGTCTTTAAAGCCTCACAACAAAAACACCTCCACGAACCTACGTTTTGGTTTTGCCAGCATAACTGAATGTAGTTACTCTATTGTGGATCTTGATGTGCACAGACTAGGGGTTTTTCTTATAATTCATCAATGTAAAAAACATGAGTGGTATGAAAATGCTATCTTTATTGGGTGTTAAAGGGCTACAGCAATGCTTATTTTTATATTTAGTAGACGGTTACATTTAACACATTTTTATATCCAAACTGAAATGATAAGCAGTTAAAATAGTGTGCAATCCTCTCAAGCTAACTTAACACATTTCACTTGTCGGCTCTTGATAATGGCTGACTAGTAAGCAGATGGACATCCATGTAACCAAGCAACAGTGGACCATAGTGGAAAAATGTTGTCTGTAGTTAAACCCTATGCAGGCTTGAGGTTCATCGTCACCTTTTTGTATTTGTGAGGGTAGGTGTGCCTCTCGATGGTACTCTGGGAAGCTCCACGATTCACATTCCCCAGCCTCTCCTCGAGCTGCAGCAGGTCCTGCGTTGTGGCACACAAATCAGGCACAGTAATTGTCATGAACACAGCAGGGTCCAGACGGCTTGCATCCCAACATTATGTCTGGCCTGTGAGGACAACTGTGGTGGCACGTGTAGAAAGGGGCGTACCTCTGTTCTGAAGAACAGTCCCTGTATGTTGCGGGGGATGAGTGGGACGTGGGAAGCGTAGCCTGAGATATCGGGCATTGCCTGCCCAAAGGGAAATGGATTGCACAAACGTTAATTTTGACACCGGCACCCATGAGAGCTCTTGCTGAGGATTAAACCCACGTTTTTCAAAGCAGGTTTGGGCAACAACCAACCACTTAACAGTCATGGTACATAACATACAGCAACGCCTCCCCCGTGCATCACACACTTCATGTTCATGCCGTACTTCATGCCGTACTAGTTCAGAATGATCAGAAATGTGTGAATTCCACCCTCCACCATTGCATGTGCATTCCTTTGCATTTGCAAACATGTACGCCCTGTGCGCACATAGGCGCACGCGTGCGCACTAGTCCACAGGTACCATGCGAGTGCGTACCACGGGCAGGGTGAGGCGGCCGGGAAAGTGGTGGAGTCTCAATGCTCCATGGCGATGATGCTGCAGGTAGGGGTTCATCGCATGACCCTGGGGGAAGGGAGCCTGCCCCGCACCGCCCTGCTCCACCGCTACATCCCTGTAGCAGGAAAAGACGCGTTTTACCAAACTGTCCACATCAAAGTTAACGCTTCTCCACAAAGAATACAAACAACAATTTTGTCCACATTTTGTTCCGTTGTCCTGGGCCACTGATGCCACCTTTCTAGGATATGGGGCCATTTTCTGGAGGGCAACCACTGCTAGCTTCCCACTGAGTGAGAGAGGTCCACTTTATTAACCCCAGAGAGGTTGATAACTCCCTAAGGGTTGTAGGGGAAAGTCCACCCTGCCAGGGATTTAGAATTTGTAATCACGTGATTGAGTCAAGGGTTCAGCCACAGTTCCACCCAGCCAGATTTACATTGCAATAAAACATATTTGACTCATGGGAACAGGTTAGTAACAAACATCCAATATGTAGACCATATGTTAGGAGCAATTGTGACAGCGTTTCTATCCTTTGTTATAAAACATTCAACAAGTCTGAACGAATTTTAAACGCACAACTCAGACCCCTGTGAGGCAAATGTAATGTTTTGCATACAGCAGACATGAGTCATGGGACACGGGTGGAATTCAACAATGACTCGTACATAAAGGCAGAACATAATTGCGTGATCCGTATATTCCGACCAATATGAAAAGCACACGGTGAAAGGGGCCGACCTCCTTTACTCTTTGTGCTCATGGCCATGAACACGTGGCCATTAGAGGTTAAAGAGTCACTTACCAGGTGAGCAGGTCAGTTGGCGGCCGCGCCTGGCTGGCCATGGTTTGGGGCACGTGGATATGCTGGCCATGGCCGTAGTTGGGGTGCATGCGGTGAGGGTGCGGGGGAGGCCGCTCGTGCACACGACTGCAAATGACAACAGAACAGTGAACATTTTATATACATCAAGCATGCATTCACAAACAGCAAAGACGTATTGTTTAGACCACAGGAGCAGTGTTATATAGCTTGTGCCTGGCTAAGCTCTGCATTGCCCAAGAAAATATTTGTTGAGCCAGTACAATGACCGGTTAACATATTGCCTTCGTAATCCTGTGAACATACTGGTCTAAGTACTAATTTAAGATCAATAAATTTAGGGTATTTAGGTGTATTTCTCGGTGTATTTCTACACAAAGCTCAAATAACAAATACCACTTTTATCCATTACTTCAAATTAAAACCGTCACAGTACTGCAGTGAACTTTGGTGATCAGATGTAAACACATGAATGGTGGGGCTCACCGAGGTCAGCAATGGGACTTGAGTTTATAGTCAGTAATACTTTGCACAGTTGTAATCCATAATTGAGGGTGTGGTTGATTGATAACATATGTTTATTGCCTCTCCTGCAAGGGTTTTATTTGGGAATCCCAGTTTCTTCCCCAAAAGGCTGCAATTACAGAATGTTATGAATATCCTAAGGTGGGACCCTACTTACAATTCTTGCGACTTGGAAAGCCTTTACTGAATTAATTTAAAAACTACAATTGTTATAGCTTAGCTCAAAGCATAGCGGAGCACTTTAAGCACCAAAAATCATAAAAAGCTAAATCATTTTGCACTTGTTTCTAATCGATGATGCTTGGCAAAGTAGCTTTATTTTATTAACGTTAAACTTATTCCCTGCTTTTACTGTCTTACATTTTCTGGTCAGTGCACTTATTGGTAACATAAGAAAAACTACAAAAACGAAGTAAAAATGTGAATAATTCAGTACTGAGGACCAAATCATTGCATAAATCTCACGAGCTGATGTGAGCAACCAGCAGACTGGAGGGAAAGTTGTACCAGCCCATTGCAGCGGATAAGCATCTGTCAGTTATCTAAAACATACAGCATTTGGCACAGGACTTGGGCCAACTGCTAGTGCCGATATTCTTCATGACCATGGTGCAACAACACAAATACAACAATTATTCAAAAAGACAAGCAGCGCAATACAGAGGGGACACTCTCTGCAACAGAAGGACGAAGATGTTTTAACCAACTGTTTGTCAATTTACAAAGGTCTTACTATTGTTGAGCTTTGGTTGATGCTCCTATTTACATTTTTCCTGTTATTTTTCATTCATTCAACGTTTGGCATAAAAAGAGTGCCTAGAGAAAATCCATGTAAGATGGGCTACACTCATGGCTCTGCACAGATGGATTCGAGAATCAATGATGTACTACCCTCTACCATTCACCCACAGCCCAAGCCAACAGACGTCTCCCAAAGTACTAACCAATCAAATCCCACTTAGCTTTTGAGAACTAATTAAGAGAGGAACAGTCAGGATATTTGGTTGTACTCATAGTTAACATTTATTTTAAAAAGAGTGTTAATGACGATCGCTTCGAAAAGCTGCTCTTTTAGGATAGCTGCGCCGATTGCTCCCCCCTCTCCATCGTGACGTTTCGTCTAATATATGGAGCAAGACAAAAGAACCCTTTGAAAAGGACCCCCACGCTTCTTCCATTGTTCCTGGCAGAAAGCAATGCTGTAGAAGGGTCTACATAGTACCTAAATATAAAACAGGTGTCATACAAGTGACACACACAGCGCCTGAGGATGCCTCCAACATGTGAACGTCAAGCATCGAGCCGCGAAAACCTACATCATTAGTGTGTTATTGGCATTAAGTTAGAAGACGAAAAAACCGCACTTGAAAAAAAGCAGGAAATCCATCACCTCACACAAGTGCACAGTTGTTCCAGGTAAATTAGGTCACTGGATTACTTCCGAGATCCTTGTAACAGGTCTCTAAACACACACGAAATACGTGCACCTTTCGATATTACCTGCAACGTGTTTGCTCCATGCATGGCAATTAACCCAAAATGTGTAAGTCAGCTGCAATATTCCCAAGCAACTAATTAAAATAGGTTATATAGGTTATCTGTGCAGACATTGCTGAACCACCAACTCACTATTGAAAACACAGCTGAATGATAGGCAGCTGTCAGATCAAACCCATACATTTCAATAAACCAGTTTGGTCATCTAAGGTATCAGCTCCTGGGTCACCCGCTAAGAAGTCCTATTGCTCTGTCTTGTTGAATTGTTTTTATATGAATTGTTTTTATATTTATATATTATTTTTATTGTTGCTTCTTTTTAATGTGTTTTAATTATGTACGGTGTCCTTGAGTGCCCAGAAAGGCGCCTTTAAATAAAATGTATTATTATTATTATTATTCTTTTTCCAAAAAAGCTGTGGCGGAACCTGGGATAGTTTTCTACATTTGAACGTGTTGCTATTTAGGATGAACGGAACCATCAACTTGCTACGCAAGAAAAACCAGTTTAAAATCATGGTTGGCTGCCAGGTATCAAACCCAGGCTCAGTATAACCAGTTCAATCATCAAACAAGATATTGGTGCCGTAGCCCATTCAAATACCTCTATCGCTCTTCCATTTTAACACCCACCAACTCCGGTGGCAGACACGCAATCAGATTACGGGACATCTCATGGAAACGCGTCCCAACCTGGGGTGGTGCATCATGCGGCGCCGCTGGATCTCCTGCAGGCCCTGCTGGATGAGGAAGTGCTGGTGCAGCCGGTGTGGGGGAGGAGGGGCGGGCGGTGGTTGCTGCTGTGGGGGAGCAGGTTGCTGCGGCGGTGGAGGGGGGCCTGTGGCTGGGCCGGGCTGCCCGTGTGGCACAGTCAGCGGTGGCGGCGGAGGCAGCTGGGAGCCATGAGGTCCCACCATGCCGGCCGCAGCCGCTGCGGCTGCCGCCGCCTGAAAGTGGCCGTGCGCGTGCGAGTGGTGCACGACGTGTGGGATGGCATACTCGGGAGGTGGTGGGGGGGGTGGTGGCGCGGCCGGTGGTGCCGGTGGTGGAGCAGCCTGCGGGGGTCGTGCGATTGAGCATGGAGGATGGTGGTGATGATGGTGATGGTGGTGGTACTGGGGGAGGGCAGGGTGGTGTTGGTGATGGCTGGGCCTCCGGAGGGCACCTGCAGAAATGCAAAAGAAGACCCCACGTTAATGACAAGAAGAGGTATGCCTGACAATTGTTAAATGGCATACATGGTTAAGTTGAAAATGTCCTTGTTCAAGCATTAGCAGTTTGCCTGCCATCTACGGATAATCTAGCTACAAGTGTGTAACACGTTTTTTTGATGTGAGGATAAAGGTGGAAGAGGGTTGATAGTGCAAAAGTTGGAATTTAAAGCTACTGTCAAAGTCATAGGACAGTAATAAATATGCAGGAAGTAAAGCTGAAAGGCAAGAGCCTTGGTATTGATCAGATAAAATTTGCACTATGCTTATGAAGAATGAGTCCGGTATGCTCAGGTGAGACATACATATATAGAAACACTTGTGCCATTACATATTGGCAGTGACTCATCTTGACTAGCTGTATTGAGTAAGACTAATTAGTTCAGATTCTAAGTACACATACCAGTGGTAACTCTTATTGTCCTGGAAAAATGATGGGCTGATTTGACCCACAACCTACATTTGAACCCACAAAATTCAAATGTGTTCTGGTAAATTACCATACAAATGGATTGATTTCAACCCTGGGGGGTCAAAAGGGAGCACTCTTGTGAATCCACAAAACAAAGTTCGAATTCGGCAATGTTATTTAGACCGTGCAGCTTTACAACAAATAAAAGTTAGCGTGCAAAGAGTCCGTGTCATCCACTTGGCAACCACAATGATGTTTCCACATCAATTTGACAAATGTAACGTGATAACAAAAATCCTGCCAAAACATAACACGAAACCATGTACACTGTCATAACATTACTGCCACCGAGCCAGAACAACATCGCTAGATAAAAGTCCCACATACTTTCCCCATTACAAAAATCCGACACATTTAACAAGCGTGACAACAAAACTGTGTCATGTGACCCCATTTTCAGCACAGTATACCGCATACAATACTCGCTTCCATGCATTTGCGGCCAGCCTCATGAACGATGGTTTTCCATGATTTAAGGTTATTATATTAAATGACACAAAATAGCTCAATCGTGTAATTTAAAACAGCTGTTTTATAGTGTAATGACAAGGCTAAACCGTCCCTGAATTTTCACTGCCTTTGGGAAATGCCTAATAATAAAATATGTGCCGTCCAACGCAATGCACATAATGGAGTATTTCATCAACCAATAAACATATAGTCAAGTAACAGCTTGAAACAGGCACGCATTTGCGTCATTGGGACACGCTTGATGACGGACTGCTGCAATTCACCCACGATACAGTGCCACGGGTAGCCAACGGGTAGCCAACGGGTGCACACCAAGTCAGGACTGGTAACCAGGAGGAATAGGATTTTTAAACCCTGTTGAACCTGCTCAAAATGGAATGTTCCATGGCGAATATCCCCCAGTCACACCTGCACATACCAGCAGGCGAGAGCTACTGTGGCGATACTGGAAGAGACTGTTCAGTCTTACACTGTAGATTACCGGGGTGGATGTTCCATCCATTCTAGCGGCCAAGCTGCACTCAGGATTTAAACAAAAAAAAAACCGTCACAGGCAACTGCCGAGGCGGTCTCCTTGTTTTGACGTTGTTTCAAAAGGGTCATGTCAATTTTAACTGTGTGCCGACTAACGTTTTGGCAAGCAGGTAACGCTTAATTGTTCGGTGCTGCGAAAGGCAGCAGACAGGTGGGCCCTCGTATGTAAGCGACTGCAAAACACATTCTACTTTAAAGCGATCGTTAAACATAAAACGTCAACCAAAACGCTTGACTTCGGAGACACAACAGAACACAAATTCTGAGTGTTCCTGCCAAACCCGGTCTTCGGGTTTGCGTTTGCGCAGGGCATGCTTGCGCCCAACCATCCAGCGATTGTGCGGGGCCTGCCGTGGCTCCACCGCGTCGTTGTGTGCTGAGGTTTTGTGCTCGCTCACGGCTACGCGTGCGAACGCTTGCATTCAGGACATGCCCGCCAGGACATCCACTGGTACCTAATGGATGTCATGTGACATATCATGCACGGCCCAGCTAAGGGAGCGCCAGGCAAAGACGTACATGTACAGATTATTCATGCGCAAAGCGTCGGGCACAGGCGCGCACGCACACACACGCTGCGCGGTACGAGTACGGCACTCGGTTTAAGGACGCCACACTTGCATAGGGAGGTAGTGCGAACGGCGAGCGGTTAACCAGCTCATTAAACATGCACACAGCAACCTACCAGCAACCCTAAGGGATCTTTACAGTACAGTGTTGGTATATGCAGGATATATTTATGGAAGTGCTTAGGTGTGCCAAAAACACATTCAGCGGGTCATTAAAGTACACATGAAAGAAATAACCAGGAAGTATTATCACGGGATATGGTGCCTTACCTTTATAGCAGTAAGGAATATGTTGCTTAATAGGGAATGCAACGTAAACCATATTCATTAACTATGTCTCTGATAGCTGGCAGACCAGTTCGATAAACACTGATAATAGGTTACAGAATCGGACGACACTCCTTTCTTTTCGCCAGAGACCATGGCGCAGCTGCGAAGTCTTTGTTTAAAAACGTCGCTTCAAAACGCACGTGTGCCCACGATTCACATTTGAGAACGTTTTACACAACACGTTACCGCTGAGTCAAAGCAACACACACACACACCGGTTTACAAAGCAACATGTATCGCACCAATTTTAGAAGCGACAAAATGTGTTAGTAGTTCAATAGATTTGTGGCGTTCCGTATTTGTTGGTGAAAATTTCTGGTTAGCAAAGTACATATCTTTGTGACTGCGGTGTGGTTTGGGTGCATCACCAGCAACAAAAGAATTTCTGTTGCAGTGCAGAGATACTGGCTTAGAGCACACAACAGCAGTAACATCTCACACAACAGCAAGCACAGTATAATCCACGGCGCGAGATCACAGTGGATTAAAAAGAGCGCGATTACGGTTAACCCCACCGCGCTATAGTACCTCTCTCGCCCAGGCACTGATGCAAAGGCAGGCAGACGTGCTCAATGAAACACAGCTCCATTTTAACAAAAATGTTCTACGCGGCGGCCAACGAACGTCCGTTCCCTGAAGCGGCTACGGTACTGTGTTGGGGCTGTGGTCGCCAGCAGGCAAAGGCAGAGAGAGAGAGAGCCACTGGCGAATGGAAATGGCCTCGTGCCATCTGTCACAGGGCGTAATCCACTTCACGAGTGAGCAAATCCCACCGACTCTGCAGCGGGGGGAGTCCCTGCTGGGGGCCTCTTTGTGTGCCCATTGTTAGCGCTCTCTGTGAAAAGGCACGGGGCTCACTGAACCAGCCGCAATCACTGCGCTGCCGGAGCATCGTGCGCTGCGCGGGGACAGTGCACATCTACCCGACCAACTGATCAATAGCGCATTATTTCAACACGGACAAAATTAAGCCTTGTCCGGCTTATTAAGTGAAAATAAAATTACCGTAATCATCTTAAAGAACATGTATTTTATTGGAGACTGCATTCATGTGTGTCTTTGTACGTGCAACGTTGTAAAGTGGCTTTCACGTTGGACCATTAACAGCCATATTTAAGGTAGATATGGATGATTTCTTAATTCTTTTTCACTGTAAAACTAATTAGCTGAGAAGATTAATTATAAACCACACTCATGCATTAACAATACTTTAGAAATAAAATGTTGTCATAAAAGCTGTAATCTGGTACATGTCTCTTGCCTCCGTTTTAATACTTTAAGTACAAGAAAAAAAATTGCTGAACATAAAACGACCTCTGGATTTAAATGCTGAATACTCATTAAGCAACCAAACCACCCCTCACCCACCCACCGCCCCCCCATCAAAACAAAGAATCAATGTGCACAAAGCCCAGGAAATGCTCACACCATATTCCACCAAGCAGCTGGTCCACACTGCAACAACGGGCCCGTGAATGTGTCTGCGTCAAGGCTGCAAAGAGCATACTTACATGTGGGTGGGAGGAGGTGGTGGTGGCAGGAGGGGGTTTGCGGCTGGCCCACCTGGCTGTAACCGACAGTGGGTCCGGCGATTTGCTCTGTATACTGCTCCCTCCTTGCTTCGGAGGATGCCGTGCCGAACCCACCGGGGTCCGTGAGCCCACTGTACCACTCCCTGAGGCTGCCCGGAAGTTCATAGGCGACACTGTCCGAGCGAAAGCCGTATCCGTCCTCTCGGCGGCCTACCGCTTCAGAAGGTGCCTGTCCGTCTGTGTGCTCCAGCGGGCCAGGGTACCAGTCTCTGCGAGCTGGCGAACGAAGGGCCATTCCGTGGCCCAGCGATGCCTCCAACACGGAGTAGCGCTCACGCCACCGCACCGACCCCAGCAGGATGCTGCCACCGCCAGCAACACCGTTCGGCGCGGAGTCGGCGTCGCTGCGCCGCGTATAGCTCTCTCGGTGGCTCGTCGAAGTACGGCACGAGGCCTCTGGCTGCGCGCCCGACGCGTGCCAGTCGCGGGCTGCGGCGACCAAGTCGCCGCGCTCGGCACCGTGCCACTCGCGCACCCCGATATCAGTCTGGCATGGCCGCCAATCAGTCGTGCTGCGGCCCGAGAAGCCGTGGGCTGACAAAGACGAGGACGACGGCGGCTCCTGACAAGGGAGCCTCTCGCGCTCAGGGGGGCTCCCCCCATCCAGGGAGCGACCACTCAAGCCGGCAGCTGAACCCTGGCTGCCCACAGAGGATGACGAGCTGCTCAGGTCCACAGGACCCAACTGCTGTAGCGTGGAGAATACACGATCATTAAAACGAGTGATATATAGACATCGACATGTCCAAAAAAGTAACGTGTGTGTGTTCAAGAGCTACTGGCAGTCACTGTACCAATTCTATTCTTGCAGACAGAGTTAATTACCAGCAGTTAATTACCAAACTCCAAAATACGAGTGACGCATAATAAGGGCCAACTACTGTTTGCTGGGACCACGTTATTGTTGTTAATTATCACATTGATTGCTTACAAAGAAGTATATATAGATAGCACAAATTTCCTAAAACTAAATGAATTTCATGGAAAATCCTCACAGGACAAAGGTTACACCAAGTCACCATCGCAACAGAGATAACATATCTCAATGGACTGCTGGTAAAATACAGGATATTGCCTGAATTTAATGCTTGCAGAATCAGTCTGTCGGGAGGACCAATAACTATAAAATGAACCAAATTATCACATTTGTTAAAACGTATTTGGCCTGGTCCCACAACAAGACTTTAGCAGCAGAATTTTTTTTTAAATAACCGTATTGTACATATAAAATGTTCAGCATCTTTTGCAATCAATGTTTTTTCGCTTGTTTAAAGTTTATTTCTTGCTTATTCCCTTGACTCGTTAAAAAAGTGTTGTAATTAAAAACATCATTAAAATCGTAATAAATAGTCTTACAAATACAATGTGCGTTTGTTGTGATTTTAAGGATCACCCATAAAAGGAGGAAATCCTCCTGTTTGGTTCAGAGCAATGCTGAAGAATTGTGTTTATGTGATGCTTAATCACACGGCTGAAGACAAGACAACTCGGCAAGTCTTATTAATTAGGCAATTATCACAGAATGGTAGATAATGAGTGCCAATTTGAGCTTGTATGAAGCTTGTAATTGAATATTATGTGCTATAACAAATCTAATGCATACCTTAAAATAAACAGTGGTAACATGTACATTTCAAAGTACAACCCCCACCTCACTACATTTGTCTTCAGTGCCTTTGTTTAAACGGTTAACAAAAAATGACGCACATTTTCATTCTTAACATTAATTTCCAATGCGGAGTATAAACTTTAAATTATTTTAATTTATTACGAGGCATCGTTATTATCATATTGCAATCTTAATATTTCCATCTATACCAAATTTTTTATATATTATGAACTGAAAAGTACACATGAAAATATACCACATTAAAGATGGTTTCTAAGCAACTATTTAAATATATTGTAATTTGATTTCTGTAGTTGGATGGCTGCAACTATTACGAACAACATATATTTTTAAAATCTCAATTTTAAATGAGATTACGATGTGCATACATGCGAGACCAACACTTAACGAGGGTCGTCTAAACTCTTCGTGAATATTTCAGTACATATTAATAAAATATCTGGCCACTAAATATTGCGTTTTGAGCTCTGAAACCAAAAACCATAAGTTTGAACACAGTCACCAATCAATTCATCCTGTAATCCTTTTACGCCCGTAAATTTATTACTACTGTGGTAAGTCAACAGTCTGTCCTAAGAAAAAAACGTGCCTCACCCGAAGGTTAGTTTCCCACCATGTGGATTGTTGACCACAGGCTAAGCGTTGGCAAGCAAGCTGTGCATTGCTCCATGCTTGTGCTTACGTGTTTCGTGGGCAAGGTGATCTCTCAGCAGTTAGAAAAGCTGGGCTACGTACCTGGCAATCAGAGTTCAATTCTAGCTCACGGCCAACACCAGTAACGCATTGCTGAGTCTGTCCCGGGTCTCTACCCTAGATAGATTCAGCCTCAAATTAGTACCTGGTGTAATGTGTAAATATTGCTACTCGGGAGACAAAGGCGGCTGGGCGTCTACTGGTCACCCTTCCCCTCTATTGCCATGTTGACCTTCATTAGTGCTTGCCAAGGGGACCGGACCCTACGGTCTTACGGCTATAGGGGGATCTTTATCTTTTTTAGTGGGCAAGGCACAATGATTTGGCTAAAATATTTCTTACACACCATAGATATGCATGTTAGTTTTTTGTTGAGTTACTTTAGCATTAAGGTAGTTTAACACTGGCATCCGTACACTATCTACATGCCTTCAGTGTACGTTGCATTGTATTCATATGTATCTATAATGTACTGCGATAGCACCAAGTGCAGGAGTTTCATTTTCTCGTGCAAAAAGAGGTATTTATTATTTAAAAGTAACATTAAACAAGGTCGCTAAAACTTGGTGTAGCGTTCATTCCTGTGCAGTATGCAACAAAGTAGACGTTGAGCTTTAACACTGCATTTGAAACCCTACTATGTGTTGGCACAGATCCAGGTCTACACTTCCCCGTCACAGTTTGTGAGAGAAAAAAAATCAGCAGCACAACCACATCACTTGCTAGTGCAATCATTCAACGTCTACCCAACGTTTTCGTGGGTCACAGCTAAACTGATAATTCAGAGATAATGTCCAAGCAAAATCCAGTTTCAAATCTAGTCAAAGCCTATCACTGCCGAAATGAGCATGGAGTTGCCCACATTTGTATTGATGACCATGAACCAGTTATAATTTCCACATTACTATGGTAGCTACCAGTATACCAGTCAGATAAATCACTGGGATGGGCACGGTCAAGTACCGCAAACGTATCATTCATTACTTTAGAGGTAAGGTTTGATAGGTTACACAAACCTATGAGTTGGAAGGTTACCATTACATAGCAGTAAAGCAGGTGTGGAGACTGTAATATTATCCCCTCTTATACATCACTTTTCTCTGAGCACCCCAGGCTCATCCTCCAACATTCAACTCATTAAAATGGAACTAGTAAACAAAACAATATAAAACACTCCTGAAAAGGGTCTTCTGACTAAAGGCTTTCTATAGCTGCAAGGGGCATTATATACAACCTACATAATTACAGTTCGTCCTTACCCTCATAAAAGAGGGCTACCGAGAAATTATACTCTTTACCAGCTAGGCCTCATTATCACCAAATAGACTGAAAATGGCAGCAGACAATACAGGAAGTTAATGTAATTGCACAATCAAAAGATATGACCCAAAATTTAGATTTATAAAATAAGATCTTTTGAACATGGAAGGTGGGGATTAATACGTTTTGTGTCTTTCTAATTCTTATCAAAGAAATAACATATAACGATTTATTCCCTCTCTCGCAATTCATTTATCTGTCACTATTAGGTGGAGTTGATATTATAAACTCACCATAATGAAAAAATTACATTATATCAAACTCACATGATACTTTCACGCATGATTATATGCACATCTAATGGCTACAAATTAATCGATGTATTATCACATGCCAATTAAATAAACTCTAGACTTAGAATAGTGCAGCTGTGGGACAAACCTGGTCTCGCGGCTGACTGCCAGGTGAGCGTACACTTGACCCATGCTGAGGAGGCTGCTCCGCCTGTTGTTGATGCTGGGAAGGCCGCAAGGTAGTGGCACCTCCGGAACCACCCGACAAGCCGGCACCCGGCAGCTGAGGCAAGGCAACTGCGCCACCATGCCCAGCGTGGCCCTGGTGGGAAAAGGAGGCGGCGCCGAAGGCCGGGCGCTCGCACGGGTCGTGATGCTGCACACAGCAGTCGGGCAGCCTGGGCATGGGTTGTGGCGAGTTCTGCACGGGGCTGACACTCTCACTGCTGCCCAGCTCATCTGTGGACAGACATCAACCAGCAATACCATTTGTAAACATAAAATGTGCTTTGGCACTGACCGTGGCGCCCAAGATAGATGAACAAAGTTTACCAGAAATTTGTCTTGGTAATAAGACAGGTGCCGAGCACAAATTGTTCACCGAATGGTACTGTCGGTAAAGCACTGGACTAACTGAAAAGTCACTGGTTCACATCCTGGCTTAAAGGCCGACTCCATGTATAATTTCTAAAGGTTTACATTTTTTTAAAATCAATAGTGGTCACCATATGTACACACTGATTTGCACCATGGGAGTTTTCATAATAGAGTTTGAGAACCACCAATTTTCTATCTCATTTATTATTCTGGTAGGAATTGTCACCTTTAAAAACGCTGACGTTCTCTATTGCAAAATAAAATACCGACAAATTTCACTTTTACATCAGGAAAACTGAGGTTACTTTTAATCAGGTCTCCCATTTGCCAAAATACTGTACACTTTCCTTATTAATGATTGTGTTGAAAGCAATTTGAAAATTTCTGAAGGCACTGAAAAAAAACTATTGATTTCCCACCTGATTTGCAAATCTCTCGTTTTAAGAATCCAGAAAGAGATTTTTTTTCCACATGTGATATTGCAGGGGTTATTAAGCAGTAAACGGAGATCACAATTATAAAATCCAAGATACAAATGGAAGAAGAGTTTTAAACAATCAACATTTCCAGTGTACATGCCTCTGAACTTGTGGCATTATGTTTTGGCCCATTTCCTTGTCCCTTGGGGATGCCTCCCGACCAAAATTATCAATCTGGCATGCACATTGTTGTTTAGGGTTATAGTCTAGGAGATATTTTTTGTTTTTTAAAAAGGATAACACCAATATTTACTCTACTCTTATTTCCTACTTATGTGGATGTTTTAGCACTTATTTTTGAATTGTACGATTCTCAAATTATATGCAATACATACACGCTTATATACTGCCCACTAACACAAATTCCATAAGCTTTGTGGAACTACCAAAGAAAAAAGTTAACTATATCGTCTGGAAACGTCTCCCACATTTTGAATATGACATTAAAGATTACGTATGTTTTCAAAATTATTGTATTTACTCAAAAATGCAGATACTCGCAAGGCTATCCCGTCTACTGACACAATAATTTGTTACAATCCACTGGATTGGGAGAACAAAGGTTGATGGATTGTTACCCTGTGGGGCCACACCTGCACCTGAAGAATGTGGAAGCGTGGTGGCAGGCTGGCTGGAAGAAGAGACTATGACGGAAGTGGGCAGCGAGCAGGGTACAGCGCGGCCTGCAGGGGAGGAAGACTGGCTTGAGGAAGGCAGACTGGAAGTCGGGGGGGTCGTGGCAGCTCCTTCACCCGGCTGTGGCTCAACAATGTCATAAAATGCCACCGGTGTCCCTGAAAGATGCAGGACAAGGTGTAAGCTTGCTTCACTCTGTCGATCAATTGACACGTTTAATTACAAATCAAGTGACAGCCTGCTGAAGATGACATACAGTTTTGTTGGAGCAGAGCTGGGCACGTGATAAATTAGCCAAAAATTGCAGGAACAAAACACAACACCTTCATGCATCAATGTACCACATGCAACATGTCAGCATTGTGTGAAAATCTATGTAAATGAACAAAAGTGGATAATTTAAAGAGTGAAAATGAGTAACTGTCCAGGCTAGAAGGAACTTAACTGAACGAATGCTTATACAATGTAATGTTGCATAATGGCACGTTACAATATTGTAGGATGCAGAATTTTTTTGTCTCATTGGAATAATAGCTAAATATATGTAATTTCTTTTTTTAATGTTGCAGCTGTCAGAAAAATGGGCTATCAAACACAGCGAAACCTTAAAACAAGTGTAGGCTACCGTTTCACACAAATGGAACACTGGCTAATGCCAGCAAGACAGTTAACCCTATACGAAGGCTGAAATACCCACCATTTTAAAACAGCCTAAGGCTGATATGGTTTTCATCAGCATTGAGCAGTTTTTCACGAAAAACACATTTTGCATTATTTTTTAACTTAGCAAAAGACCAACATAATTAAAGACTTTTCATGACACGCATTTGGAAGCACATAGCTCCATATTTTTTGATGGCAAAAATTCTTCTTTTTTTTATTGGCAATGAAACATTAAATGTGGATAGCTCCACAAAGTATACAATAACGGTTTAACTAAGCATGGCTCGTCTTAGTACTCTAACCTTAATTACTGAAATGTTGCATAAACAATTACGCATTAAAAATTGTAAAAAATAAAATCGTATAGATTTGAATGACTAATGTTCAAATAAACCGAGTGAGGGGAAAATCTCTTTTTTTTTTACAACAAAGTTACATTACTTGGTGAATAACAGTGTCTGGATCAACTCCTTTTTTGGCATTAAAAAATGCAGTTATCCAACAGCCGTCATTCCTCACCACGTTCACGGCAATCAAGCCCAACACAAAACCATCGTGACGTCAACCAATCCGCAAGCAAGCTGGCTCTGGCATACGATCTGGAGTGACTCAAGCCCTCCTCCACACCAATACCGAGAGAACTCCACCACATCTTGTGGTCTGCAACAACATTACATTCTCACTGGTCTAAACTAAATGCCACATTTGCATGCTCTTGCACAATCATTTGTGGGGCGCATTGGATAAGACTGCGTTGAGTTCATCCTCTGCCCCATCTTATCTCAAATGCAAAATTTACTTAACATTTTTTTTCGTGTGCAATATGTGTTATCTCCTAATGCATTTTGCCTACCAGGCTCCCTGATGCATCCTAAGCTGTCCTGGATTTCTTGCAGGGACATGCCTGAAAAGTAACCTCTATGATTAAACCGAGTTAAGCAATGTAAGCGATAACAAAGCAACAGCTTTGTAAGTTAATGAGCAGGATCACATAACATTACCGACAGGTATACAAATAAGCACATTGTTTTCTATCACAAATATAACTAGTTTTATTTTATGTGTTCAATTAACATCACAATACATTTATCCAAAATGCACATTTAATTGAAACATGCATAAAAAGCTGTCAAAACGTATTTCGGTTTCCATCATGTGCATAAAACAGCTGGGTGTCCAATGCTTTCCTGTGTCCCTATCTTTATATATAGCACTTTGACTTGCTATGCCGTTCACGTAAACGGTGTGGGGCATCGTGAGCAGGACTGTTGAGGGAGGACTATGGGGTTGCATGATCAAGGAATGAGGCGGCACGGTGGTCCACTGAGTAGCGCTGTCGCCTCACAACAAGAAGGTCCCAGATCGAATCTCGGCTCAGGTGCCTTTCTGTGTGGAGTTTGCATGTTCTCCCCGTGTCCATGTGGGTTTTCGCCGGGCACTGCGGTTTCCTCCCACAGT
Organism: Mordacia mordax; assembly: GCA_036362905.1. Lineage (NCBI taxonomy): Eukaryota > Metazoa > Chordata > Hyperoartia > Petromyzontiformes > Petromyzontidae > Mordacia > Mordacia mordax. The sequence goes on from JAZEWT010000001.1 coordinate 9,783,749, forward strand.
CCCAAAAACATGCTGCTGCGTAGCTTAATTGGCTTTGCAGACTAAATTGCCCGCAGTGCCCGGTGATGGACTGGCGTCCTATCGTGGGTATATCCCTGCCTTGCGCCGTGTCTGCCGGGAGAGGCTCTGACTCACCGCGACTCTGCACAAGACTAAGCGGTTTCTGACAATAAGATGAGATGTGATGATCAAGGAATGAGATTGAAAGCTTGTAAGGGTATGGAGGGATGGGAGAGTGAGAAATGAGGGACTAAGTGGTTACGAAGCCCTGGGAGAAAAGTGTGAGGAGGCTTTGTGGATCGTGTGGCATATATGGAAAAACGAACTTGAAATTTTGGAAAATTTGGTGGGATGCAAGGCCACGAATGCAAGCAGTTAATGAACTAAGGCATTTGAGGACAAAAGGTGTGAGGAACGCAAGCTCAGCAAAAAGGAGGTGTAGGGAAACGTACCTTCCTCCTCCACAGTAAGATCCACAATATCTCCTGGAGCCTCTTCCACCTGGCTCAAATCCACAACATCAGTGGGGGATGGGCGGCTCACACCAGACTGCTGGCATGAAGCGTTTGTAGACCTGCCAACCAAGACACATGCAGCACACATTTATGTATCAATTGAAACTTTACTGTACCGCAAAAGTGTTTTAATCACATGTAGGAGTGTTTCCCTGCTCAAAAAGTACCCATCTAAGCAAGGTGGCCATTTCACAGTCATATGACAGGGGCTAGGATTTTTAAATAATAAACTCTTTGCTTCCATGTCATATTTATTGTATCAACTCAAAACGGAAAGTGGCCAGGGTGAGCGGGATTTTAAGTCACAAGCTTACAATCTAGTAGAAAACTCTGCGATAGCAACAGGCACTCAACTTAATAGACCAAAACATCGGCTATGTGCGAAAAGCTATATATGCTAAAAAAAAACTATTATATACATTTCCACGACTACGGTTGAAAAAAAAGACACGTACTCTTGCTAGGTGAAACTTAAATAGGAGAGTGTTTGCAAGCACAACACCAAACTCGAGAACCATATGTTCGTCAAACTCCCATACCTTTGGGTCTAACATCACACTCACGTCAGAACTCTGTAGGCCCATGGGCAACGGCCTGTTCAGACCGCTGGTTGAACAGCGCTCCGACGTACATGATAATGCTCTGTCCACCCCTGACCTCACTGTCAAAATGAGCCATGGACAGGTGCCGAGACAATGCCGCTGTTGAATCTCTGGAAAGTTTCGACTTATTGACATTTTGGCAGACCCTTGGTGAAGAATAATCACGGCCCACCAGGGAAACTAACAGCTTACTTGCTCTTAAGTACAGATGGCCGCGCTGTCGAAAACTCACCGGTTGGCCTGCTGGCATGCCGAAGTGCTGGAATGAGACCGTCGGCTGAATGTTCGAGGGCTCTCGCCCACACCCCATGACTCCCGCAAGCGGGTCACACGGCCCAGTCGGCTGCAACATGAAGGCGCACGTATACTTAGGTGTGAAAGCATAATTGCCTTTGAAAAGTCTGCCAACTTAACACTAGCGGTGGAGAGGTTTGAGAAGAGAGAAAAAAAGCATTTCAAACCTTGTCGAGTCTTCAACATCGATTATCTCAACTTCACTGTCAGTTGAGACAACGTTCACTGCAGTCGAAACGTTGACAGTGGGAGGATCAATCACCATCACGTCTTCGTCTACTCGCTCTGTTAAAACAATTAACATTCACATTTATTTATAACACCAAGCACTCAAATGTTTACTTAAGACTAAAGCCTGCAGGCAAATACAGTGCTTCGCATGTTGATACTTTAAAAGAACAACTCTAGAAAATATTACTGTGCTGTCATATAAAATAAACAAAGTGTAACCGGCTTACCAATGCCAATTTCTGTTGTGCTTGTGCTGGGCTGAATACCCTCATCAATGTCAGAGGAGGACGAGTTGGACGACGAGGTGGTGGTGCTGGAGGAATTGTCCGAGAGGTCGTTGTCGCTGGAACTGCTCGAATGCTGCAGGACAGCATACCTCCTGTGTGCGGCCGCCTCCCGTTTCTGCTTCCTTAGCCTCATCCACTCCTTCCGCCTGGTGCTGCGGCCAGTATCGCCACTGTGACGTGCGCTGGAATCGCCAACCACGCGAGTATCCGGAGGCTGATGCAGGCGCAACAACTGGCTACTGGACTGCAAGCGCTTAGCTGAGACACCAGCAAAATTACTAGCATGGTGGACATCTTGCTGCTGCTGTTGCTGCTGCTGCTGTCTCCTCCTTGAGGTCTTGACCCGCCGTTGGCCTGATCTCTGTGCAAGTCGGCTGTCGTTGCCGGCATCGGATTCTGAATCGCCAAAATGGTGGCTGGAGGATGGTGATGGCTGGCTGTGGCTGGAAGGCGAGTCACTGTGGTAAATCCAATCGGCCAATTGCCGGGCATCATCCTCCACCTCAGCACGAGGCACAAAGTCTTGATCGAGGTTAGGTACGGAAGATCTTGCTTTGGTCGAAAAGTCAAACACAGGCTTATCTTCAGTCTCCTGCATGAGGTCACTGCCACCCGTGGCTCCTAGTGCATCACTTCGCTCATCAAAATTGGGTGAGCACTCCTTTGTGCTTGCTTTGTGCACCATCTCCACATTGAATGGTGCCTCAGCTTTGGGTTCAGATTTCATGATTTTGCCCCGACTCCTTTTCACCACTGTTCCCATGTTCATAAGCATTTTGGTGGGTTGACAGGTCTGCACAGGGAATGCACACTCCTTTATGGTGGAGGAAGGAAAGTGTGAGGTACGCCCCTTCGCGATGCCACCAGACACACACAACACCTGGGAATGGCAGAACACACAGAATAAGAATGAGAAACTCTTTAACACTGAAAAAATGTCGCCCAAAGACATTGCGCACGTAGATATTACAGTATAAATAATTAACAAGTTCACATTTATATTCCAAAAAACAAATGAGCAAATGTTCTACTTTATATATAAAATAATGTAATGTCATTGATGTTGCATTATCATTATACCATTATTATGTAAGAATAGTGAAGTTTAAATCAGTCGGCCGGTTACTGTGTACCACACAATATTTTTATCGTCTAGTGTCAGCAGTTACGCAACCTTCCGTATTAACCTAATGCAGTAATTCCCGCTTGGCAAAAAGTGCGGAGGGAGATTATATTGATTATAATTCATTCTAACATTGAGCTCAGATTATCTGAACTGGCTTAGAAGCCAAAGAACTAAAGGTTTTCAGACGCAAATGAGTTTTTGAAGACAAGTCTTATCTAATATATTGTACAGTAATAGCGACTTAAAATGAATTTACTTGAAAAACAATTATCCCATAAGCTATTAAAATGTATAAATAGCATTTTGTAACGGTAAAATTTTTTTATTTAATAATGTCCTATTTAACTCTTCGAAATATAAAATCCTACCATTAGTTGCCCAATACCCCTGAATATTAATAATTTAGACATTAGAGAGTTTATGCAATTATTTGATATAATTAATATTCGAAGCATAAATTGCTCAGCATTATAAACGTTAGCTTAAACTTTTCAAGCAAATATGATTGGCCAATGGGAGACAAGATGCCCGCATTACAAAACCTAGTAGAAGTAAATGCAGAAAAGCGGAATGGTTTACAATCAACCAACATTCCAGACACAAAGGTCCCGGGGTAAACTGAAGTCTAGTTTTCTTGCCTACTCCAGTAAATGATAATTTAGACGAATGTATATGTTACTGGCTTATCCGTTCTTAGCTCTAGAACTTTCAACAATAGAGAGCTTGAAGATAACATTGAAAGGGTGGCAAAGGCATAAACGTACATTCGTAACGTAATATTTTTACACAGAACTTTGGTCCAGACCAGTCAACAAGAGGCGAACGAAGCAAAACACAGTGGCATGCGCCACAATACAAAATGCACGATAAACACGAAGACAAATGCAGGGTATGTAAATATTAAAACCCCTTGCAACAATTAAAAACTACATTATCAGTACAATTTTGTAATTGTCATCTGAAGCAAATATTCTACCCGGGGCTGTGCATTCATTATCAATATCCGTTTAATCCTGTACAGGGTCACGGGGGGACAGAGGAGGGAGGGGTGGGCAAAGCCATTCCTGGCCGACAGAGGGCACAAGGCAGGGGAATACCCAGAATTTGACGCTAATACATAACAGGCACACTTTTTTGGACAATTTACTGAGCAAGCCAATAAACCTAGGCCGCAATGTGTCTTTGGACGGTGGGAAGAAAACAAGAGTACCCAGTGAAAACCCACGCGGGCATAGGGAGAACACGGAAACGCATTACACATTTCCTTATTCCACAAATGGAATGCAGAGTAACATCATACCTACTGTGTGTTTTCGGTACAGAATATTGGGCAAAGGGTAACATTTATTTTGTATTTGTTTTATTCATTAGAAATGTTAATGTGGGTGATGTAAGTCGCCCAGGATCAGGTAGTCTGCGAAATAGTAATAACTGTGGAAGAAAACCCATCCATCACATAGCCTCTTTAGTCGCCTGCCAACTGGAAGGAGATACTAGAGCCTCTGAGCCTGCGCCACCAGACTGTGTAACAACTTTATACATCAGGCCGTCAGGATGCTGAACTCCGTTGCCCTCTGCCTCCAAAAAGTGTGGACTGTAACTTACCCATCCTACTGCTTTCACGTCCAACAGCACCAGCCATAAGAACTTTTTTTATACAAACATATATGCGCGCACACACACATTTACACTCGGCACTAGCCACCTTGTACAGAACACCACAAAAAAACTGCTAATTACTCATCCTGTGGATGGCATATTACTTGCCCATCTTTATTTGCACTATATTTGTTCTATTTGTACTATATATGTTACCATTACAGTTTTTGTTCTTGATGTGTGCCTTGTTATTGTAACCCCCCCCCATCCCAGCTTAGCTTAACTTGTAAAGATTGAAACTGTTAGTACTTTTTTTAGTATTTTGTTTTATTTTGTTCTAATATTTTTAAAGCCTTGTAGTTATGTTTCAATCCTTGTATATGCCAACACCGGGATCTGAGAGCAACGGCATTTCGATCCTCGGTAAGTCCTGTACATATGGCAGAATTGACAATAAAGTTGAAATGTGAATGAAATGTGAAAGGATTAATATGCAATGTAGAATACGAATCCAGATATATACACGTACAGATACAGTGCATAATGTACAGCACTACAAATAGATGATGCATTAACTGTCGCAGATGCGTTCATGATAAAATTATGAACAATCAATTTCCTGACTAATATATAATTACACATTTAAGTTCTTTATTTTCTGAGCGGTTTATGCACTGCATATTTTGTAGTCGGTGAGCTGCTATATTTGGTACGTATGAAAAACAATGTGCGTTTAAAACAAAAAAGTTTACGAATGTCAAACCTACTGCTGACATCAAAATATTAAAGCACTTACTCCCAAAACCTTTAAAAAATGCAGTGTTCAACAACTGGTTTAAAATTATTCCATTGTACCCAATGGCTATAATCCATGGCAATACTCATTGCTGTGCCTAAGTTATTTCACCAAAAAACTAAACTATCCACATAATCAACTGTGCCCATATCCTGTACCGTATACAATGAAGGCGTACACCTACTGTACTAACGGAACCAATTGACACTTCTTCGTATAAAATGTCCCCTGTTCATTGTATGGCACGGCATTTATTTATTTTTTCTATAATTAATGTGCCGCAGTCTTCAGCAGTGACAGAATTTATGAGCTGTCTAGTGTGGGTTTCTGGAAGCATGATTTCTAACCATCTCGGCAGAGCACATAAGACCTATCTTTCTCTTACAGGCTTGAAGAACGCTGAATTCCCTGTTATACTTGCACACTAGAATGCTAACAGCGGCACCAGCTTTATACTGGTGAATGCGCTTGCCTTCCGATAGATTGCGTCACATCCTTTTGACTCACAGGCCTCGAAGCGGTGTCAAAACGCCACAAAATATCCTGAACCTTATCGGAAGGCTACATACAGCTTAAGGCCCGGCTACCGTCGTGTGTGTTTCGCAGGCTGGCTCATTTTGAGTGTTTACGACACAAATGCCTTGCAACACAGCCAAATTATTACATATATACTGAGCCTTTCATATGAGTAAATACAGTACCTAGTTTCTTAACATCACGCTAGTGAACTGTTTATCGCTGTCCTTTGGAGGAGGAAGGAGGGTTAGCAATCACACGCTTCCTTGACTCCTTCTAGCTATGTGGCTTGAACCAACACTGGCAACACTCCTCTTCTCCACAACAGCAGCGCTATGGTTGGCATTACTTTGTCTAAAGAAATGTTTGGAATTTAGGTTTTATTGTGCATCTCTTTATGCACAGTCTGTTCACCTATGGAAAATGATACGGTTTTTTACAGCTACACTATTTAACAGGCTGCAACAATAATTACAGGGTATAGGGATACATTCTACAGTATTTCAGACGCTAAACCATTTTCAACCTAAAGGCAGAGTTAAAATCTCATTTATGGGATGACTAATTTTATCATACATCCAGAGTCGATGCAAGAAAACATTTGTGGAATATCAGCATTGTTACTAATATCAAGAGACGAGTGGAGAATTTCACCAATGCCTTAATAGGGAGCCAGGAGATATATGACCGCTGAACCATGATAAGCATTTTACTTTACAAGTTTTCAAAAAACCTTAATGTTTTGTTGTCCAGTAGGGCAACACAGATAAATGTGAAATCTTAAAGTATTGACCTGAGGAAATTCAATGCTCTAAATGTCTGAATGTTTTATTCATCTGAAAATCCCCCCCTCACATTTGTAAATAACACTGCCTTAAAGGAAATATATATAACAGGTGACATTTCTGGAAATGGCTGTTCATAGCACAGAGGCCAGGGAGATGGAGTTGATAAGGGTTAGAGACTGCACTGAACACCATGGGACCTGGTCTCTGTGAAGGGCCAGTGCCCAAAACATTGACGAACGCATTTTTGTTATTTTTTACGGCAGTCATTGACAAACGTATGGGGGGGGGGTTAATTGTGCTTATGCACTAATACCAACGCAGCATTACTAAATCATATATTTTACTAATAATAGTCTTACAATTCCCTTCAAAGTCGAACACACGAAAGTAAAAAAAAACCCACAAAAAATGGCTGGCACTTTCAATATTTTTCCTCTTTGGTTCGCATGCGGGCGTTAAGGGTAGAAATGCTGTTGGTCCACAGTAGGTCACAGTTTGCTGGGTGCACATTTGAAAGAGTCATCGTTTGGCTTAACTTCGCAGAATATCCCACGTCATTATAAATTATAATCACTAATCCGGATGTTCAACAGAACGTCGGTTCTACCAATAATCCGGGTGTACATCAAGAGTCGCTACACCCCGCAAAAAATACTGACAAAACATAGCAACGCTGTGAAAACAAAGCGAACAAAAGTTCTGTAACGAGAGTAATCTTAAGGCAGGTGTTAGACTGCGAAACTAAACATAGCAAAACACGGGGCGTGTGTAGATGTGAAAATAAGCTTTGATACACCACCAAAAGGTACGAGAAACGTAAAGCATTACATCGGCATGCTCCCCCCACCCCCGCTCAATGACATGCTGTTAAATAGTATTTTTCACAAAATTAGCCATATACACTGGTCAATCGTAACCACTGCATTTGTAATAATGTTGCCGCTTTTAATCCACTGATCAAAAACCTTTACGACACTGTACATAAGCTCGTGCCACTTTTCGAAGATGGAAACGTTATGCACTTGAGCGAAAACATGTGGACTGTTGTCAGGCACTTCGGGTTGAAAGGTTGAAGGTCGCAACTTAGAGCACATAGCTACGATCTCAGAGGTAAAAGTGTTTTTTATTGTATACTAGTAATAATTGTTACAATAATTAACCCTTAATCAGTAACGCAGCTACAAACCAAATTGTCACGACATGTTTACACATGGTCTATTTTGTCAGGATGTGTACGTTACAAATACACATTTCCCAGTGTCGCAAGCTGTTCCAACACATCCCCTTCTTTATCGAAATCTGTATACGAGGCGAACGGGATAACATTTCATCAGGGACGGCGACGTTTTATCCAGCAAGTTAAACCAAAAATGCAGGCAGGGTATGCTTTACATGCTGCAGCGTGCAGTCTTGTACATACAAGTCTAGGGCTACAGCTGAACATACAAAATGCCCAACGTGTCTTAGGATCTTTCAACGGCTGAGGTTATAAAAAGGCCTATTATAGCACTGGAAATCTAAAATAAAAATCGCAAAACTTTCCACGCGTTAAAATCCGTTCATAATAGACGAGATTACTAAGATGTTAGTAAAATGTGTGATTTAATAAAAACATTAAAATAATGTTCATTTGAGAATATGACAGCTTCTAAATCGTTACCAAAAGCTTAGTGACCTTAAAATAAAAAATAGACTAACACAGGCAACTAACATTATTACAGTAAAACAAACTGCCAAATGTCCCATTATAAGCTGAATAGTATGATAAACAAAACTAGTACAATACAATAAATGCAACAATCAAAAACATGCAGAAACACGAATGTGAGTACTCACCTAAATAGTTACATCCATGCCAAGTAACTCATGGCTCTGTTAAATTATTGAGCAGCCTGTATTTAAACATTATAGCTCTGTATATTGCAGTAATATACAACAGTTTATGTTAAGTATAAGTTAATCGTACTAAGAAATACATTACACTCCTTCTCTGATACAAAGACTATACCTTGCATGACAACTTAATATGCTGTGTATACTAAACTTTGAGTGTGATATATTAAAGGTGCACGTGCGAAATTGGGGCACACAGCGCCACAAACACAATTTCGGTATCCACGCGCTTTATCAAAACTAATCAAGGGTCAAGTTTGATGGCCTTAAACAAGACAGCCAAATGCTAACACAACATGAGCTTAAGGCACGTAGAAACGTCTGGCTTTAAAATCCAGTGACTCATTTCCTTTGTATGGCTCCGGCCTGACACTGAGGCATATTAGCAAAAAACATGCATCTGCCATGCACCCTCCTTAAAGTATTGATTGTTCATACAAAATAAAGAGGTATTACCTTACACATGAAGTAAATGCACGGCTATGATTCACCTTGATCCATTCATATGTCAAACCCATGCGTAACAATCTCCAATAATGCGTAACTCGACATGTACAGTCTTAAACACAGTACACTTCCTGGGGTACTGGTGCGGAAAGGAAAAAAAACTTTACAAATTGTGCCGTGGGATCTGGTTTATATCACGACATTGTGATCTAAATGAGCCATGGCAATAAAATGAGTTTATATTAGAAAAGTGTTTTAACAGTGCAGCATTACCCGATTTATATTGTTCCACGTTAACAGACTACAACAAGACCCGCATTTACTTCCCAGGAAACCGATCACAACGCTTCCTTGGGGTGATGGGGGATTGGGTTTCTGAGAGGGCAGGGCTGGGAATTGCAGGGTTCTGCAGTGCACGCACTACTCAGAAGGGTAAAGAATTATTTTTTGTTGACAGACATAAAGGTTACTATACACAATCGAATAAATTAAGCGGCTCTGACTGAGCAGCCAGCAAGTCTGTTGATGTACGTTATAACCTATAAGCGAGCACTGAGCGTTATTGGGAATTCATATTGCACCAATTAATAAACATTAGGCTTAAAAGGTGTTGGTTCAATTAGCAGGAAAAAATACAATTTAGTTCCCACTACTCACGAAAAATAACACGAATAAAGTTAAGCGTTTAATTAGCTCCACCAAGTACAATATGCACTGTACGTTATCAAGGGAACGAAACACACTCCGATGCCCTCATCAATTAGTGCACAAAATAGTACACTTCAAGCGCCAGAAGGCAGCGGCAACAAACGCAAAAAAACAGGCCTAAATGTACAAGATGAAAAAAAAAATATCTACGTGGTACAAAACACACAGTATCGATTCGTTAATGCTAAACATTGAAACACTTAGTATCCGAAGGATGCAAAACAAAATTTGCATATACAAAACATAGCAACAATATACGTTTCAGTAGCAGTGCATTACAGAATCCAAATAAGAGAGGTTCCATTAGCATCTAGATTCAGTTTCTCCCAACTATCGTGTTACAGCGATGTGCAAACAGCTCACGTGTTCCAAACGGGATCGGGCAATCTGAAAAAAACCACTGCGCAGTCCAGTACACTGCATGCAAAGGCATGTTTGGTTTAGGCCATTGCTGCAATGTCCCTCACTTCAGCAGCAACATGGTTCATTTCAATACATCACAACACTTCACTCTCGTGTCTTGCTGTGCAGGGCAAGAGATTACAATATCGATAGACGTAACCGTCAGTTCAATTGTGGAACACTCAAACAATGGTCTGTACATATTACATATAAACACACTTAATTGAAAGGAAAACACACACACACCCTTCAATTCGGCATAAATACATTGGCGACTGCTGTGTGCTGACTCCTATTAAGATATGCTTGGCTCACGTAAGATGCTCGTGATCAGTACCCCATGCAGAGTACTTTTGTCTCCTGTTCTGATGTTGATACCCAATGTTGAAAACAGGGTTGCCTCAGCCTGGTGAAACTGCAGGCCAAGCGGCGCCAGCCTTCCTCATTTCGCATACGTATATATAAACGCACTTGCGACTCTTTAATAATTCCAATAACCAACACGGAGCCACCCGCTGTTCCTCATGACGCGTACGTATATATGTGCTTGTGACTACACTTGCAAATATACATATGCGCCATTACTCTAAAATGTCCTTTGCTCAAAACGATAGAAAATAGAATGCTAACGAATGCTTAAACAAGCAGGATAATGTTACCTCTGCCAAGTCTATCTACCTTCTTGTTGAACCCAACACCCACAGCGCTTTGGATTGCACAGGCTCAGACTGAGTGTCAACACTGAATATAATGCTATACATTCCACAGCGTTAAGACTCCAAGGTAGGTAACACATCTCTATAAAAAGGTCCAATTTTGAGACTGCATGTTTCCAAAAACACATTTGAGCCGCCCACCTCCAATGAGTAATACTGTAATACCGCAATAGATACAATTTGGAATATTACTACTTTAATAAACAATACATTACCATTCCACAGCAATTCACATCGACATTGCAAGTGGAATGAGGAAGAACAAAACAGGTTAAAAGCATTTCATTTGAGGGATTAACGCATGTTCTCCAGAGCCATTTAAGTCTACATGTGCTAAGCAATTCAGTTTCCATCCGAGTCATATTACACAATATATAAGCGCATATTATGCAGTATATTTAATGCTCAATTTAAACTTATTTAATTCCCAAGCGATTGATTATACTACAGCCAGAAAAAATTGCTATTAAATATTCAGCGTCAATAACTAATTTTAAAAGTTACAAACCATTTAATTATATAATACGATCCCATTTAACCTTGCTGCTTAGTACTTTTAGTGTTGACTGTCACTCATGGCGAATTGTGCAAATGCGCCCTCTAAGTTCTATGTGTAAGCAGCATTTAAAAATGCAGTATGAAATTTTTTTAATATTCGGCTTTTTTAGTGAGAAACATTTTAATGCAGTGGGGTTCATAAGTTTAAACTATTTATTATCAGCGTTGGAGTTACCTTAGCACATGGAATGGAGATCACAAATATAAACACCACCCCATCTACAGCAGTCATGCATTTTGAGACGTGGTAAGCGGACCTTATTTTTACATAGGAACGATGACGCAGGAATATATTAAAACAAAACTCTATTAGCCCACAGAAATCATATCCATAATTCATTGCACAATTAAATACGTGTGAAGTTCACGCAAAAAGGCACGTACCTACGCAAATAACGCTGTTTTAATTAAGTCCACCAGAACTGAACGTGCATCACCCACATTGGTGTTCATTACTGAAATGTCCATGTGGAAATGTTTAAAATGGATAAATGATTGCTATGATTATACTATAGACCTTCATGCAAATCACAAAGCAGTAACTATTACAAGTGTAAATATCCCAAATAGAAATTGCATTGCCCTCATAGCCATTAAAGGCCAAAATGTTATATGGGCATGAGGTAGGCCAACAATATGTACGGCTGAGTGGGCACTCTTTATTTTCCATTTTGAAATAATTAAATGAAATTTGCAATTAACTAGTGCGCCCCCAAAAGAAAATGCATTTCAAAATCAATATGCACATGAGCATTTAAAAAATGACCAATAATATTTAAACATATCGACTCATTTAAACAACGTGAAATACACCATACATTATACGCATGGTTGTTTGTAGAGGAGATTGGAAATCCACTGCCTAGTGAAGCAAATTATTACCAAGACTAATTAATACAAATTACTGTGCATTTAAAAACACAGAGGGAGGAAACACATTAGTACAGGAAATAAACAGTTGACTCCAAGGCATGTGAAACCTAATAATAAGCATGTTCCTCTGCAGACATATTCCTACAAATTACTCACTTAAAATAGTCAAGGGATATGTGCAATATGGGTATACAGACAAGCACCACCTTTTAACGTAGTTCAAAAAATTAAGACGTTATTTCCAAATGCATTTTTTAATAAATGTAACACGAGTAATCAGGAAACAGCTGAGACGCATCATATCATTTACAGTGTGATCCTTGATGACAGCATAGATCCCATGCCAATACAAAATGCATAAATATTGCAAATCATACTCCCAAAGCAGTGAGAAATCCTACTAAAGATGGTATGGATAACAACGTTTTATGGCGAAGCGTATCTTGATTAAAATAACCTTTGTACAATAGTGTCTTTCAATTCGAACATTTTGAATCGGCATTAATCAATCCATATAGCAGATTTTATCTATCCATCACAGATGACATGCATTAGTAGCATGGAAGCTGGCTGGAGATGGTATATAAAAAGTTAAATCCATGTATTCAGTAAACATTCCCAGCATTGTTCAGGGACAGACTTTGAAATTGCGGCACGTTATATTAATAAAAGCACAACAACCAAAAATGAAAGCAATGCCAAAGGTCGGATTTACTTATCAGATGTTCAATACAATATGATTATAAAAGCAATGCCATGGTATAAAACACATTTACCACTTACATATAAGACCGTTGAACAATGGTTGAGAACCCAAATGGGATTGGTTAGACTGCACATAAAAATATAATTATCTTGCATTTTAATGAGCTCTAAAATAGATGGACTTATCTGCATTAATAGTTATGTTTGTACCTCAAACGATCCAAAGCTGCAGTGCCTTCACAAATGCCAATTAGGGCAGCGGTGTCCAAGTAACGCTAGCCAGATTTTGATCCACGCTGCTCCCTATCTCAACGGGCCCAGCGGCTTTTTTTCCTCTATACACGGTACGGTATATATCTTTGTGCTGCCAAAGGTGTTGGCTGAACAATGACCGTCCACACGAAGCCATGAACACACCGCAGTGTCGCACTGCGCACACAAGCTGCCTTTTTCACACAAGGGTAAACCTTAATAATAGTAATGACAGTGATGATGATGATGATGATAGGCAATGGACTCGTGGACGCAAACCTTTCGATCGGTGGCCTCATCCTGGCCGCCTCCAGCCGCCTGCCGTTTACGCCTGGTAGACCTGAGGGCCCTTTCCATCTGCGGCATGGCTCCAGGCCTGGAACATGGGACATACATTGAATTGACAGAAGTCACCCCCCTTTTTCACAACTCAGCACGGAAAAGGCAATACCGAAATGTATTTGCGATGGCTCGTCGTGAGATTAGCAGGCAAATCACTGTCTCAATGTGCGCAAGCTCTCACCGTGGCGAATGACACCATTTATGACACATGCACCCCTAAAACAACCCCCCAGGTGCCAAGCCATCCGTGTTATTACAACACTTTACACCTTTACACGACGACGCTGCCGCGTACAGTGCGCCCTACAAAGCGACTGAGCGGCCACACTGCCCCCGTGTTGTCGTATCGAACGTGACATATCCCCCCCCCACACACACACCACGTCGGCAAGCAGGGCCGGGGCCCTTCCAGAAGATCCCTCAGTCAATCCCCTCCACTCGAAGCTCGACACCGTTTTCACTGAAAAATAAAAACCCCCCAAAAACACACACACACACACAAAACACGAGACGGACTACAACACAACGGCAGCCAAAAAAAAGGCCCTACGTGTCTGATGACATCCCCTGCCGGCGGAACGCGAACGTTCACCACACTCGCTGCCTATCTGCGATCCACCAGGGGCCCCCCTCGTCTCCCCGCAAACACCCACACAGCTGCGCATATCGCGTTATGGAACTTGGAACGTATTTTCTCGATAGGCCCTTTTTTTGTAATCGAGCGGTCTACACGCGGATCACGAAAGAAAATGAGAGTTTTTTTTATATATACGTAAAAAAAAGGAGCGATAAACGGCGTGACGTAGTAGGCTGGGCCGCTGTTGCGATTGAGTAACGCAAAGGGTTGGCCGGAATGGAGAGGGGGAGGCCGGAATGGAGGAGGCCTTGGGCGTCGCGAAGTCACAAAAGGCCCGGCCGCCTAAGAAAAAAAACCTCGCCCCGCACGGCCTAAACACACGGCCTCAAAAAGCCACAAACACTCACGGCCCTTGCGCGATCACAGCGGCCACAGCGTGGCCAACAACAAGCCCCGAGGAACAGAGGGGGTTGTAAAGCCTCGCGGGAGAGGGAGAAGGCAGGAAACCCACCGCCGCTCCCCTCGCCTTGCAAATGGAGCTGAGCAGGCTTCTTCTCAACGCCCGTGAGCTGCGGCCTCGTCTCTCGTCGCTACTGCTGCCGTTTAACTAAGCGACCGCGTTAAAAACCGTCACAGGCCGACGTCGACAATACGCTGGGGTCGTCGCTGGGTCCGGTTGTGTCGGCGGCCGCCGCCGCTGTTGTTGTTGAGGGTGGGGTAGGGATTCGCGTCTCCCCTCTCCGTGCGTGCGTCCCCTACTCGACACGAAGCGGCGTGGATCTCCTCCTCTCGCCGCTGCCTCGACGGTCCATGGGCGAGAACAAAAAACCTGGGGTTTTCACGCGACCCAACTCCCCTACGCCGGACACCAAGTCGCTCGAGTGCCACGGCTAATGGCCGTGCCGCGCGAGACTACGCCGCACCAGTGTGGCGAGCGGCGGCTGCGGGGCGGGCGGGCGGGCGGGCAGGAGGGGGAGCCTCAGCGAGAGTGTGTGGAGGATCGAGGCGTCTCCTTGTTCGCTCGGCGATACAGGGGAGGGGATGAGCGGGGATCCCGCCCATCAACCTCGAGGTCCCACCCACCTACCCCTGAGATCCCCCGCCCACCCTCAACTGTGTTCCCACCCACCACGGGGCCCCTCCCCAGCTACCCCGCGAACCCGCCCCACCACCCCGTGGGTCCCGCCCACCCTGCGATGTATCCCTTCGCCCACGTATCGCGAGATCCCACCCACCTACGGTGATTGATCCCACCCACCTACCCCGGCCTCCAATCGACACTGAGCTCCCTCCCACACCAAACCCCGGCGATCCTCCCACCGACGCCTGGAGTACCACCCACCTACCCCTAAGTACCGCCCCACTCATATTAACGCAATAGCCCCCCCCCCACCATTTCCGTTGTCCATCCCACCAGCCACGGAATCTCGCCCATATACAGAGATCCGTCGACTGTAACTAAAAAGTCCCTCCAAACATACACAAAGGTCCCATTCACCCATCCCACGTCCTAGCCACAGAAACCACACTCGTCTACGGTACGGAACCACGAACGCATGAAGAGTTGGTTCATTAAGGGAACCAGGGTCCCTCCCACGCGTGCCCATCCCGGGTCTCACCGGTCATGCCAGAGTCCCACCCATTCACCGCCCACCTACTGGGCCGTGTACCAGTTCCCTCCGGATCTCGCCAATCCACCAACGCGTCAGCTGAGCCCTCGAGCTACAAACCCACACTCTATCCCACCCCTAGTCCCACCCACCATTTATAAGAAATCCGCAAAACATGCCTGGACGTCCCATTCGTTACAGTACCTCCAAATCCTCGTGTTTCCACGCACCACTCAGCTGTCATCCATACCAGGACCCACCCAAGGCGTGCTGGTTCATTACCCTCCAAACATCTATTCTGGGTCTTGTCCACCAAATCACGAGGTCCCATTCCATCACCTATCACTGGTTTAACCACCCACCTCCTTCAGTTACTACCTATCACACTGAAGCTCCGTTTTAAACCACCATCAAATGGAGATCGCACCTGCGCAGATATTTCTTCCGATATTCTTTTTTTACCAACACACATCTTCCTTGTCACCTCTGAAAGAAATCAAAATCGCGGGCCACCACACCGACTACTATCACCACCGTTAACACTCTTCGTTCTTTGCTTGTGCTAACATGCCACTAATGGCCAACAAACTGTCCCCCATATGCCCATCCATTCTATGCCAGCGTTGCCGCTTGTCATTCTCCCCAAAATTGTCTTCTTGAGGCAGATATTTTTCATGTTGTTTCTCCCGCGATACGTCCCGGTTGTGTGGCTCCGAGGTGGCAACCATATCTATACAAGCAGGCAAATGTCATGGCTTCCCATCCATTCTAGTCAACAGAGCATCCTGCCCTGTTATTCTAGGGGCAATTATTATTTGGACAAACGGTAGGAAACCAGAATACGCTGAGTAAACACGTGCAATAAAACCCTTGAAAGATTGATTTTGTCATCTTGCTGCATTACCATCTAGCCATCTCGTTAACCAGCAAGTTTGGAAGCTCCACGAAAACATAATCCACCAACCCTCTTCTCCAGTGCAGGATTACAGGCATGAACCTGAGCCAGCATGCTGAAATGCCCTTTATAACTGCACCAATCCCTTCGGCATACCAATATCCTTCACTCAACCTCACAAAAAAACCCAGAAAAGCGTTAACATACTGTTGCATTGTATGCTACATCGTGGAGTGAAACGTCACACAGGATGCCCAAAACACATGGTGTCACCCAAATACAATGGACAGGCATATGAATGCAATTTCCCAGATTTAGAATGAAACATTAACGCTTTTGCATGTTTTTACAATTTACGATGCAAATTCCATCATGTTTATCATCTTTAAAATGTAGTATGACATTACATCCATGTTGACTCTCTAAAGAGCCCTCTTGCAAGGGATCTCATGGCCACTTTGACCTCACCTAGTTTAACTCAACAGGGGGCATCTGCCACTCACAGATGCGGCCATACTCTTGACTTGGTTTGCTCATGGGGCATATCGGTAACCAACCTGTCTGTCACTGATCCTGGTCTGTCTGATCCGTCCAATGTGTGGTTTGATCTTCAAGTATCGCTTCACATTTCAATAACCAAACGCCATATCCAATTTCGAAACCTTAACGCCCTCACACCAGACATATTCACCGCAGAAATCAATAGTACTTTACTCTCCGCTTCAGCTTACTCTGCCTCATGCGACAGTAGAAACTTACAACGTGCTATTAATCATACGGGATGATTTGGCCCCTTTAAAATCACGCTATGTCTCAGACAAAACAAAACCGATTGCAACATTCCTGATAATTATCGCCCCATCTCAAATCTACCATTTATCTCTAAGGTCCTTGAATGTGCCATAGCCACGCAACTTCAGAAACACGTTCTTAACAATGACCTCCTCGATCCCTTCCAATCCGGGTTCAGATTCGCCATAATACTGAAGCTGCTGTTAAAAGTGGTTGATGACCTACTCGTCGCTGCTGATGAAGGCTTGCCAAGTATTCTTGTCCTCCTGGGCCTGAGTGCTGCCTTTGACACCGTTAACAACCTGATCTTACTTGAGCGACTGGAGAGTATAGGGTCTCTGGCAGTGCCCTGCTTTGGCTGAGCTCCTACCTACATAAAACCTCCTGGCCATATCCTACGCCGCCTCAATCTCAGCTGCCATCGCTATGCCGATGACATCCAAATCTATATCCGCGCAGTCATCCATCAATTCGTCTGGTCTTTGCATATCATCCTGTCAACTGTGAGGGCTTGGCTCAATTCAAATTTTCTAAAACTAAATAGCGACAAAACTGAAATTTTGCTTGTCAGAGCCCCGCACCAATTGTAGAAGTCTGAACCTATCTAATTGATGCTTGACCACCAGACCATTGAAGTTGCTAAGACAGTCCAGAGTCTAGGTGTGAATCTTAGATCCTCACTCACCTTCGAGACACACATCAACAAGGTGACAAAGGTGGCCAATTTCAATCTCAGAAATGGAACCAGACTGTGCAACGCTGATGCTGTGACGCTAATACCCATCTTCATCTCCTCACGAATCGATTACTGCTATGCACTGCTCGCTGGCACCCCTGCCTACCTGATAAATCGTCTCCGTGTGCAGAATGCGGACGCTAGTTCTCTCGCACACCCACCCATGCTCACATATCCCCAGTACTGATACCTCTCCACTGGTTACCTGTTAAATACAGGATTGAATTCAAGACCCTCACCAAGGCACCCACTGGCAGAGCTCCGACATATATCCTACTTCAGGCACCCTCCTCAATACTACTTCCATCCTCCAATACAGGTTTGCTTTATGTGCCCAGGTCGCACCTCTATTCGGTGGGTGAGCCTTCTCACGCACTGCTCCAAGACTCTGGAATGCCCTTCCATTGGAGATTCGGTCAGGCGAGTCCCTGGGCATCCTCAAATTCTCATCTCAAGACTCACTTGTTCCAGAGAACTTAAGGCCTCTGGCTAGGACTGCTGATGCAACTCACGGTTGTTGGCTCACTGCCGAGTTACACAAGCAACGTATGCTTTGTTTTAGCGCCCATTTAATGTCCGAGTTAGGTATTATTGGACGTTCTATTGAAATGTTATACCGTTCTCGCCCCCAGCTGTGCAACACTGTGACCCTCATGTAAAAAGCGCGCGAGAAATTCTCTAATACCATACATTCACTGTTCAATCTTAGTCACAGGTTTGGTAAAGGCTTAAAATTGCCTTAAATGTCAGGCCAAGAGATTGGGTAAGTTAATCATCGGCTAAATGTACGTTTGCATATTTAAGACCAAGAAAGCTAAGTTAACTTAAATTTGTTAGTAGGCATTAAATTCTATTACCATGAAAGAAGTCTTTCTTGTAACTAGCATTATCTGGAGGCTGGGTGATGTAACTGTTACCTTTCACATGTGTGACACCGTCATGTCAGTGGAGCAAGTCAGCTAATTGTGATTTTTAGTGTCAATATGGAAGCTTTCAAAATTTTAATAAAGAATGTAGGACTTCAATTACAGCAAGACATGTTTATTTTTTAAAAAGGTCATTTCCAATCTCAATTTATGTAGGTAATTATGCATAGAACACTTAGAATCACTTTTCCCCCCAACCGAGAACTGTCGCATTTAACGCCAATAAGTAAAAGGCTTCTTGTAACGACGTAGTTGAACACTTTGTACCAGAAACGACTCCAACGGCAGGCTACTAAAATTCCTACGGCTAGGCTTTAATAAATTCCAATCATATTCAATGCAATATCTGACACTGGGTGTGAGGTGATAAGCACGTTTTTAAGGCTTTGGCAAATTGCGGTTTGTATTATGGGCTGTTGAATTAACACGCTGTTTTGGTAAGTCAAATCTAAGTAGCTTACGCTGGCAAATAGTTAAAAAAATTTATTGCAAGTGTAAAAATGAAGGAGAACTGTGGAATAGCAATGCACAAAAGCTATTTTATTAATGTTAAATCAATAGGTACATTAAAAGTACAGAAGGTAAAAACTTTAGGCTAAATGGAATAAAAGAGGAAATAAAATGAACAACATGTCAAACTATGTACATCAGCAGCACATGGTGCTCAATGGTTGACAGCACATCTAGCGGCTCTGCAGCCATCCTGCGAAGTAGCATTACAAAAGCCTTCCAACATTAGTTAATAGAACATGGTACAAAGTCAACTGGCTTATTAACTTCCGGTGTAATGTAAGAAATCTTGCAGTCACTCCAGCAGTCTCACTGCACACTGGCGTTGGAAAAAAGCTGTTTCACTTTTTCTCAAGATATGGCTTTGCCAGGTCCTTCACAAGCTGGCACTTGAGCTGAGAGATTTTGCTGATACTCATCATCTTGGTGCTGGAATACTTGTGTTTGATGGCCTGAAAGTTAAAGTGTTTTGTCAAAAGGAGAGTTCCAAAGTGTGATTTGGTAGCAGTTATTTTACCAACGGGAAAAATATTAATTACTTTTTGGATATGAAATGTACCAATTTATGGAACTTTAATGACCTAGAAAGTAAGCGATGTACTTGGTTACGTTAAAATTTAAGCAGTGCAGTTCGTCAAGAAATTTAATTAGTTAAAAAAGCCAGTTTAAAAAATTGGCTGGAATGTTAAGGATGTGTGTGAGAACTAGAATTTTTTCTAAGGTTAGTTTAAAATATGGCAAATTGAAATAAAGTTAATGTCAGATTTCAGTAACCAATTAAATATATAATTTATAACATACCATTTGTTTGGTCAACCCTTCATTGACCTTGACTACGTTTTTCGCGAGATGCTGCACAATTGGCAACAACTCTTCTTCAGTGTAGGTCGTGTAGTGTTGCAGATCATCGGTCTACAAAAGGGAGAAAATAAAAAAAAAAATTAGACCATTGACAAGTAGCCTCTTTTGTAATGTTGTTATTACAACTTTCAATATACCCATTTGGAGTTGTCCAAGACTTTCTGGGAAAGGTAGAGGGCAGCTGCAGCGACTTGCGACGGATGGAAGTGTACCATGTTGTAGTCAATCAGCGAGAGTTCCATTAGGTACTTGGCCAAGGTATGTTTGTCTGCATCAACCTATAGAGGCATTAAGCAAAAGGTAATCATGTCAGAAGTAGTTTTATACATTTCATTTAAGAGTGAAAATTGTTTCACAAAAAGCAACGGAAAGCTTACGCTGCCAGCCTTGGATGCCCGTCGAAGGAAGTGCAGTGGGAGGGGCCGTCCAAGGTTGAACTCAAGTCCCAATAACACAGCCTTCTCCATTTCACGGATTTGGATTTTTGTGTATGATTGGTCCGTGATGTACACAAAGTCATCAATTTCTGGGGAGTACATCTCCTCATACTTGGCTGCAATGAACATAGCAGTTATACCTACCAGCTGCAGGCTTCCACTTAGCACCTCATGGTTCTGCAAAACATGGGAATTTAGAAAGTTACCGCGAAGCAGTGACTGATGAAAATAGCATTTAACATAAGGTACGAAATTGAACTAAGGTGATCAAATCTCCAATCAGGCATATGCGAGCAGTTTGACAGCTTTCAATTTGAACAAACATATGTGCCAGTTTTATATTAAGCTTAATGCATAGTCACAATTATCTTAAGAATGAAAAGTAAAATTAAAACCAAATATAATAATCTTAAAGTGTGGTCCGCTACAATTTTTAAAGCCAAGAAACACAAAACCTGGAGGTAGCGGTCAATGATGGCAACGGTGAGATACAGAGTCTCCGGCAATAGGCGGAATTTCATTTGGACTTGGACAAGCCAGTCCACGAGGATGCACCGCATTCTGCTATTTATCTTCTTTCCTTCTAGGTAGTTGATTCGAATGAACTGTTTGGCCTGGGGGGGGGGGGAAATGGTGGTGATTAATACAAAGTTTCATCTCATTGTCTGAAACCGCTTAATCCTGTATAGGGTCACGGTGAGCTGGAGCCTATCCCGGCAGACACAGGGCGCAAGGCAGGGATACACCCACGATGGGACGCCAGTCCATCGCCAATTAATACAAAGTAACATTGTTAATGTATTCAAAAGGGTCTTTGTTAGCATTAAAAAAAAGGTTGCTTTAACACCGTCACCTCCAGTGTCTTCATGTAAACATAAATATCCTTGACATATTCACTGCACAGCTGGGGATTCGTGGCATCTTCGCAATCAATGTCTTTGACATTGATCAGTGCATCAGAGAAGGCTTGGCAAAGGTCTTCCTCCTTTTGAGAGATGTCCATGGCAATCGGTGACGGTAACTAAACAAGCACAAAATTTTCATATCAAAATCTGGCCAAAGTAAAGTTAGAGCAGAAAGAATGTTTGCCAATTAAAATGGATATTGATATTTTTGAATTGTTAAGATGACGATTGTATGAAATTTCAAACGCATGGTGTTGTGTAAAAAAAACGGGTTATTTCAACTTTAGCCAATTCCAAAACCAGGAAAAACGTTAAAGTGCTAATATGCACGCACCAGGATGAAAGGCAAAGTGATAATATTAGGTTATACACTTTGCATGTCTATGGAAGTTGTTGTACAACATATACTTTTAACAAAAAAAAAGGGGGGGGGGGAAGGACATGGTTATTCTTTATTCAGCATGGACAGTAAGGTGGTAACGTTAACTGCCTATGGAGCAAGCATTACGTAACCACCTGTCACCAGTAAATCAGAAACCACAAATCCCACCTTTTCAAGCAGGACCCTTGCATGTGAAGACGGCACAGCCACAACTGGAACAGAGATCACGGCAGGCACAAAGGGAGCAACAGCAGGCGCTTTCACCACCGTAGACTTGGATCGGACCACTCTTGGTATCCGCTTCGGTACCGGTTCCTTTGGCTGCATTAAAACGGAGAAAAAATCGCGACAAAAATTGTTGAGAGTTGTGTTTCAAAGGTAGCAATGAGTATTTTCCAGCGATTTTATTTACTTTTCATTTTGGAAATTCGCGAGACCAATTCTTATGCATCGCACGAAAATACTTTAGAAAGTTAGATCAATGCAAGGGCAATGTAGTGCGAGTTTCCATCATATTTTGCAAATGCAGTCACATTGAATTTCGACGCATGCAAGACCACTGGGTTCTCACCAGATTACCCATCGGCTTCATTTACGTTAGTTACGCGAACGCACGAGCCCAAGGGTGAATGCGCGTGTAGATGCGGGCGTTGCACACCTGCATCTTTTTGTCGACCACCGTCTTGCCGGTATTGCCGATCTCACTCAGTGTTGCTCGCACGGCAGGTTTAAGCTGCAGGCTGCCCTTCCTCGTCAGCCTGTTGGCCAACGCATTCTCAGACGTCTCAATAGCCTGCAATAGAGGAGGACGCCTTTACACTTAGGGAACGGTTGAAAATCGCGAGGCGGCGCATTCGGACACTTGCATTGCGATGTGCAATTCTCCCTATCGAACAGGGTCGTTAAAGGGTGTTTTTTCGCACTGCTGGTTACAGGGCGAGAGTACAAAGTGGAACTATATGCAATTCAACGCAACTATGTGCCTCCCCTCCCAGCTTAAACATCCCGTTTAGTTGGCGGAACATGTTTGGTAAATACGTATATTCGCAGTGAGCGCTAATGCGCACATTGGCAGTGTAGAGCATAGTTAACGGTCCGATTGTTGTAATAATAATCATTTAAAATTTCAGATTGTGCTGGAAGTGGCTATTGTCGCTACAGGAGTAAGCAAAGGTTTAAAAGAAACACAATGGGTTCGTTAAAAGCAGCTTAAGTAGTACCATAAGGGAGCAGTTTATACAGCCGTCTTGTAGCGACTCGTGAGTAAAGATGCAGATCCCACGCGATTGATTGAGCGCAGAGCCTTTCAAACAAGGCGCCATTTGCAATTAAACCAACAATTAAAAAAAAATACCACAATGCCACCCCCTCCCCCTTGCCTGTAGTTGGAACAGACAAAACGAACAAAAATGAACGCTCTAGGTTTTACGGGAAAAAAGCATTACAGGTTTTAAACAAAAACAAGCCACTGGCCAATTACATGAAACGGATGGAGTTAAAGGTCATTCATAGATCGCCTGCCCCACAGCCACAGAAAGTGAGGTTTTGTAGCGCTCCAACACGCGTAACATACATCACTATCAAAAAATAAGGACACAGTAACACTGCTAAAAAGCCCGTAAATAGGCACCGTATCTGACAGTGGGCCTTACCAAAACTCCAGATCACCCCAAGCACCCAACATTTACAGACACACCACCACTACCATTACAACCCAGCGATTTCGACTCACGGCAGCACGGCGAAGAGCCATTGCGGATGACTAGCGGGTATCCTTGCAAAAATAAAAGCGAGGCGCAACGTTGCCGCTACTTGCTCATGTACTGCGATCCTAAGCACGACGACCGTCAAGCTCCGTGTGCGCTCCTCCACGCTGCGCCCAGTCGCCACGCCGCCTCGTCCGGTGCCGTCTCGCAATCTCAGATTCAAATACGCGGCGCCGCGGCCCGATTGGCTCTCGCGACCGTCAGGTTTGATTCTGATTGGTTAATTGCCCAACGGTCGGTGAGTACGTTTATCCGGGGGGGACGGGGACGCCAATTTCCGCCGTTACGGCGGCTCGCGGCACTCAAATCCGAGGCGGGTGAGCGCCGGGGGTTGGTAATTGAAATCGCGTTTGTTTTTAAAATCCCTGCTCGGCGCAGCGTGGGCAGGGGGGAGGTTTGTAGCGCGCGTGTCGCCGGCGTTGTCGTGTGACGAGCGAACGCGTTCATCGCGGGGACCCTGCACCCGTTTATTTTTTTTGTTTGTTTCGGTTAAGTCGCGCTCCATCGTGTATATATATTTTTTAAATAAAGCAGTTGCCTTAAACGCGTTTGCTTATTGGAAGCGCGCGCGGTTGCAATTACCGTGGCGCGTGCACCACGTGGCGGCGGCGGTGATGATGAGCGTGAACGGCAGCAGCTGCTTCCAGTCAAGCACTCGGGTCAATTACTTTCATTTACTTCTGCACCTGCGGCTGCGCGAAAGATCGTTAGTGCGTTGTGTCACGCTTGCAAGGCTTGTGTGGCTGCTGGAACTTAAAGAGGTAACGTCGAGTCAAGCGCATGGGAATTGTAGGCGCTGTAGATAAGCTTAAGTTCAGAGCACACGTTAAACATTATAATTATCCGCACATGATAAAAACAACGCCGTACGTTGACGCGTGAAAGTGCATTTTTTTTCTCTCGCATTATTGTCACGGGCGCGTTGCGTTTGTGTTGTCTCGTCGTAGAAACCGTGTCGCCGCTACAAACGGGGTTACAGTCGTTCACCCGAGGGTCACAAAGCGCTGCACGGAGCTGCGGAGAGAACGGGGCACGTCTGCTATAAGAGCAGCGACTCGGCAACGTGAATTAATATTGTGCGGCGACCTGACTGAGACACGAGTTTGTGGCATGGATTGCACTTTATAGCGTACTGTGTTGATTTAAACGTACTGTGTTGATTTAAACGTACTGTGTGTGGAGGAGGAGGGGGAGGCAGTACAGGGGAAGGAGGTGATCATCCTGGGAGCAGTTTGCTCGGGTTATGTTCGGCCATTCCGGTTTCCTATTCCACGAGCTGATAAACCCGAACTTTCCGAAACAGGATCCTACAGAAATAATACGCGTTTGTACATATTTTAGCTAAGCGGGTTTTTTTTTAAGTTACAGCATGATGACGATGTCCACGTGGGTATATATTTTTCTCAGAATAAAAAAAAACGTGCTACACGCCGTCCGGTTTACTGTGTCGTCTCGTTGATTGAATGGTTGGGAGCGTAGACATTACGCTTAACTAGCGTTTATTGTGTAAATAAGGCGGGCGGGAAATCCCTATACCAGAGTTAATGAATTCAGATGGGACCAAGTGCCTAAAGGGGTATAGTGTATTCCCGCCCACCCCTGGAAAGATTTTTCAACTTGGAACAAATGTGGAATGTGTGCAAATCTTTAAATAAAATCATGCAAACGCCTTAAGAGACTTGCAAACATGATACAAACAAATACAGTTGTGGTTAATCTTCATTAGAAAAATGTATAATTAACTTCCAGCGATGGACTGGCGTCCCATCGTCGGTATATCCTTGCCTTGCGCCCTGTGTCTGCCGGGATAGGCTCCGGCTTCACCGTGACCCTGTATAGGACTAAGCGGTTTCAGACAATGAGATGAGATAATTAACTCTCCACAATTCTCAACACACGCAATGATATCAATGATAATTGGTAATGACAGCTTTTTTTCGTCCCGGGAAACGTCACATAACGTCATGACGTCAGACCCACCAACGTTGCCCCACGTTGGCCTGCGTCAGCGCAGCTTTGCCATTGCGTCATGCAGCGCGGTGCCATCGCGATTACGTCTCGATAACGTCGCGACTTAATTGACGTGACGTCATTCACAGCATGGCATACGGCTTTGCGTGACGTCATTTGGCCAATCATTTGCAGGGCAACAAGAACGGCTGATAATTACATTGGCAGCGCTTTGTGACCCTCGGGTGAAAGGCGCTTTAGAAATGCAAATTTTGTTATTTGCAAATCACATATATAGTTTGAATGTAGTGCCCCCCGTACTCTACTGTGTGTCGACCACTCGCCGAGATCCTATTCTGCGATCACACATTCATTATCAATACCCGCTTAATCCTGTACAAGGTCACGGCAGGGGGCTGGAGCCTATCCCGGCCGACAGAGGGCGCAAGGCGGTGGAAATGCCCAGGATGCGATGCCAGTACATCGCAAGGGCACACTTTTTTTTGTGGCAATTTACTTGGCAGGTTAGTCAGCCTAGGCAGCAGTGTGTCTTTGGACGGTGGGAGGAAACCGGAATACCGGTTTACGCAAACTCCACATTGAAAGGCACCGGAGCCGGGATCGAACCCGGGTCTTTCTTGCTCTGGGCCAACAGGGCTACCCACTGCGGGATCTTTTAAAGTGAAAAGAGCTGTACTGCTCTAAGTGAGATTGCGTCTAATGACAATAATAATTATTGCATTTTTACAGAGCGCTTTTCACCCGAGGGTCACAAAGCGCTGCACAGAGCTGCGGAGAGAACGGCACGTCAACAACAACGACATCATAACGGAAAATCAGCAACAATAACGTTTTTTGGGGGTTTACTTTTTATATACACATTGTGAAATAATATCTGACCTTCAACTACAATTTAAAAACGCTGAATAATCAGTGTTAAAAATACATATATTGGAACATGATGTCTATCAAACAATCTGCATAATATTTTGTGGTAATGTATGCGCATAGAACAACCAGAACACGATATGCATTGTACTAATGGAGGTTTTCACGTCTCTGTGAGAATTGATCTCCATAGCTGTTCGTTCGGGATAGCCGTGTCGAGTGTTCCTTCTCTCCCACATTCGAGGCAGTAGAGAAGAGGAACAACACGGCTATGCTGGAAAAAAAAACAGCTGTCATAGCTCACTAGGGACGTCACTGTACTGACCCAAAACATTTTGGCTCTCACGATGTCCCTGATAGCATAACGACGCGTGGTTCGTTTAAAGTGTTTATTTTTTCATTAACGAAGCTTCAGCCCCTTGTATAACATCACGTATGTCCAAAATGCATTCGTATGTTTTGGGTAACTTGTTTAAATTTGAGGCAACGCATACACTCGTACGTAACAGTCACCATGTCATTACGCGGGATAATGTTTTATAGATGCATAAATAGTTCCAGTGCTCATTGTGAACAGATTTACAAACAGACAAAATATCCACGCAAGAAGCATATAGGGCTCAGCAAAGGCTTCTCTACCATCGGCCACACACCATATATTATTGAGATTATGGAAGAGACATTCCAATTACCATTCTCCCCAGTCCTTGTAGACTGAAAATGCAATTTGCTGAGTAGTAATTGATGCAGTCATCCAAGCTTTCACAAACCGGGTGCCTAAATAAAAAATATTCAGAATTAAAATCATTTACAAATACAGAACAGCCACACCATGTTACATGAATAAAGTGCCTAAATACGTATTAAAGGCGAGTGGGACAGATGGACACTCTTGCTCTCTGTGTGCTCTCCACTGCTGGGAAGAAAGCCTTTAACATATGATTGCCATGCGTCACCTTTGTACGTCCACTGCCCTAGACGCCTACACACATCCTAATTTCATCTCTACATCATCACACCCATTGACCTTCAGCAAATCCCATTTCTCCCCAACCTGCTTTTCATATGCACTTGCAGTGGCTGCAATATGCACAGCGCGTGTAACCGCTAGCCAGCCTCCGCTGGTGGTCGAGGTGTTCCCCACGCCGCTGTTATTGCCCCTGGGGACTGCAGTTTGTAATGTACATTTAATGCCAGGGCCTGTTCGCTGATTTCATCGTTCCATCTCATCCCTTTGGTCGTCCCCTCAAGCGTGTTCCATCAACTCTTGTCTGCACCTATTGATTCACGGTTGTCTCCCGCAGCGTCCAATTTGTCTGCATCTTGTGCCATGTTTTGTATTTTTTTGAATGCTTTAACAAAGGTCCTTTTTTTTA
>JAZEWT010000001.1:9814486-9829767 GCA_036362905.1 Mordacia mordax
ACACCACCAGATGAGCAGTCTGAGGAGATTCATGGGTGAAGCTAGGGACATCGTGAAGGTTAAAGTCCGTGCCAATCCCTCGCTCAGTCTGACGTAAAACCCAAAATTGATTTTGGACACGTTGAAGCAGCATTTCAGGTAATTGACTTACTCTACAATCCCGCTGGCTGAAGGGAAAGGGGATAACATTGTGTGCAACTGCATAACGCTGTTCACGTGACGAGTGGGAGATGGTGGCGTGTGCTGCAACCTTTGAGCAAAAGTGGGGTGTGCTGGAGGACTCGAGTGACAGAGAGACGTGAAGCAAAAGTAAGAAGACGAATAATACCTTACTGAACTTTGATAATTTGATGTAGTAAAATATCCTGTGTGTTCTTGGTGAGAATCATGGCCATAAGTACAAGACACAGTCGATACAGATTATACTCCTCTGTTGCCAATGACATTATTTGATGTCATGCTCTGCTGCTACTCATCAGATAACATTTTATGGTAGCTCTATTTGACGCGATGCTCAGCAACAATACTTTTAGATACACACTGCTGGTAGACGCACCTGCAATAGAAAGATGAACATTGGCCTCACTCAAGGCTTAGTACCATCATCGGCAGTATTTAACAGTGATCTTCCATGTGCAATCATATATTTAGATGACAGCCCTTAATGTTGCACAGGGCACAGACCTCGAAAAAACTGCAAATACTCTAGTAGCTGATCTGACCGATTTTGGAGGAATATTTAGTCCCTGTAGACTCGCACAAATTACGTGGAGTTATCCGTGGTTACGGCCCCGTGAAATGAGTAAATCCTTAGTTTAAACCTAATTTTTACGAATCGTAGAACCCATCCTCCTGTTTATTCTGGATAAAATGAGTAATGGTAACACCTGCATTGGTGTTACAGTTTGTCTCTTCATAGGGAAGCAACTGTTGTTGTTATCGTTTATATACATTTGCATGCAGGCTCATTGAAAGAAATTGATAGTCTACAAAAACAACGTAAGGTATAATGTGAAATAGAGGCCAAGGCCACAGTTTCTGATGCTACCATACTTCGACATTTCCTCCTGCTGTGTTCTGCAGCTGTTGTAAAGTCACCACCCGGCCCCAAAGGTCTGCTCTTAGAGTATTCCACAATCCTTAGATTCCTTAGGTTACCGACCTTTGACTACCCACTCCTATGTCTGTCTTAAATAACCCTGCCTTCCGCTATGTGCCTCACCCATCACAACCTACTTTTACTTATTACATCTACATCACTCTAATATCCCATTACATAAATGAATATTTACAATTCTTACCCTATCCTGCCATAAAATCCCTAGCATCCTCTTTGTGTACAGCTAGATTACCATTTATCATGGGGCTATTACGAAATTCTACAGGTAATAACACCTTTGGGGGTACATCTTACAATTCAATCCAGTAACTATGTATGACTAATTATATTGACACCAGGAACACGTTTGGGTTCATAATTCCTTTCTGGATCATCTTAAAGTTTGATAAGTGAGAGTTGAATTCAAACATGTCCATGCACATCATGCATGACACGTACAACGAAGGATTGCATACTCTAACTGGATATTTTGGCAGATGTCAAAACAACCCCCTGGCCTTTTGGACTCGGCTATTTTAAATGCATCCCACCTGTCCCGAGAGCAACTTGATGGTCAGGTGCATCCAATTAATATTGGGTGAGTCAAAGAAATTCTCTCAGGCAGTTTTCCATCCAACGTTTACCTCCACGGTATAATACACATCTTGTTATGAAACTGCATTTATTGCTACTTCCAAATGTTGGTCCCACAATATTATTAACACGTACCTATACATGAGATGTCATATGCGATAAAATATTTCTTTTCATTGTAACATTTCAGATTCCAAATATACCCATTTGGTGTTTACACAGTGGGTTGTTTTGAAGTGCCTCGTGGCACCTGCTTTTCATTGCTGTGAAGTTAAATCTTGCCGCCCCATCCACAGGTGACGCATTCTATTTGGTGACCAACACCAGATGTAAACTGAAGCAGCTTTGCAGCTGCTGTGTGAACGCATTGCGCGGCATAGAAATATGTTTAAAAGTGTAGAGGAAATCCAAAGCACGCATTTCATAAAACACAGTATTTGACATCAGCATAATCGTTTTAGGTTTTCAGGGCTCGATAAATGCAATTGCTCTCAAGAGTTGCTCTTTCGGGATAACTGTACTTAGCGTTCCTCCTCTCTCGTTCACGACTTTTAACCAACCATATTGGCGACATCATAAGGCTAATGCCTCTGAAGATGCCTCCAATGTGGGAGGAGAAACGTCACTTGCGAGAGAGGAGGAGCACTCGGCACAGTTAACCTGAAAGAACAGCTCTTGGCAGCAGTGCTCATTCACATCACTGGATTATTGCTGTCTACCTGGGTGAAAGCATCACCACGTCGTCATCGTTCCACGGTATGAGTCGATGTCATCGCTCCATCTCCACGGTGGTCATACTTTGTTTTCTCCTTCAGCCGCAATTTTGTCTAATCTTGTACAGCAGCCACCATCACTTTTAGCAATCTGCCCAAGTCTGCTGACTTTCCTTAACTCAATTTAATCTGTATAATTTGCAGTACTTGTTCCAAGTATTCGTTTTTCTGTATCTCAATGTAATTTCAATCGTGCGTCACTGCATGCTCCACAGTGTACTCTCAAGGTTATATTCCATTTTCTGTTTGTTATCCATTTACCCTATCCGTGATAAAGGAAGCTTGAACTTTCCATCGAATTGAACCCTATCCACTTTCAATAATTGTCTTGGACATACATAGTCCGACATGTTTTTTAGTTGTATCCCAACAAAGAAACTTGTTAAGTTTAGAAAAAAAATCTTGTGCATGACTTTGCTTTTGCTCATGTTTATCAACTTTACAGCCTTATTTGTAAACTTAAATAACATCATGTAGCTCATTTTCAGTCAAAATGGCTGTCATCAGTTTAATTTCCGCCTCCATTTAAGTTTAAAATTGTCTTCAATCCAACATTCAGAAAATGCATTCTAATGATAATTTGAATGGCCTTGGAAGGGGCTCATCTCTTTACCCGACTCCTCGATTTTCATTTTGTTCTTTTGGGCAATCTCAGTGTAGCCTTTTATTCGTTGTAAATGACCATTGCCATTTTTATATTAAGATCTTGTTTTGTAACCGCTTGCATTAGTGCGTCAAATTCCACTGAATCAATGCATTTTCATGCCCGTTAAAGCCAGGTGTAATGTTATATTGTTTAAATGTCTTTTCCAGGATCTAATGCATGATGTATATTTGGTCAATGTTAAACATACGTTTTCTAAATCCTACGTGCGCACGTAGCTAGTTAACATCTGCGATGTTATTTGCTTCCCTAGGGGGAACATTGCACATGATACTAATTAAATGACTCTGTAATTCTTCAAATTGTTTTTCTCACTTTTTAAAGACAAGCAAATATAAGTATAACCCATGCATTCTATACATTTAAAAATGTGTTTTAGTCCTTTGACCAGACCGATGTTATCGAGTAGCATTGGTTTAAACAAGCGTACTCTGCACTGGTTGTTTGTCTTAAAGGATCGCACCAGCATTCATGCTTCAGAAATAAATGCATCTGCATTGCCAGATGTTACTCATATTTTTTACAACACATAGGTGGTTATGTGGTTTTGAATATAAGGATGAAAGATTTTGCATAAATGACGAATCACACGTGAGGTTCGTTATTTTTTGTGTTAAATGTGTGTGGTGTGCTTCTAAAACGCCATGCAACGAAAAGCACATGAACATGCAAGTAATGAAAATACAATAACGTCACATTCCTTTTATTATAGAAACCCAAACCTGCCCAACTGAGAACAATTCAATGTTTGCTTTCCACTCCAGTATTGATACAACGGATTGATTTGCAAAGTTACAGT
This sequence comes from Mordacia mordax, assembly GCA_036362905.1. NCBI lineage: Eukaryota > Metazoa > Chordata > Hyperoartia > Petromyzontiformes > Petromyzontidae > Mordacia > Mordacia mordax. The sequence continues at coordinate 9,818,416 of JAZEWT010000001.1, forward strand.
ATATGTTAAAGCGGGGTTCAAAACAGCACATATATGGAAACCGTACCAATTTAATTTTTTCGCAAAAAGATAACGCGAGGCATGACAGGACTTTTGGTAAAACTTTAAACCTTGCTAAAAAAAAGGACATTCTTCCCAAGTTTAAATTAATGCTTAACACCAGTGATTTCATTTACTGTTTCATACATATAATTTAAGCTGTGCATTAGGAGCGCAATGTTTCTAAGGCACGCAGAACTGACCAAACGATCTGAAGAAAACATATCAACGTCAAGTACTTCAGTAGCACACACAGACATTCTGTACAGTGTGCAGGTATAGTACCACGTTTGAACGACTACCAAAAACGAATTCAATCGTAACCTCAAGTCAGGCCCTGTGTGTGCAGCAATATTGCTGGTGTTTCTACAGGGTATAAAAAGGCATTTGCTTCAATGCACACAGATTGCTCCTTTAATCACGGACTCGTGGTCCTCAATCAAGCGCTGTTCAGGAGCCAATGTTCGCATCTTGAAATCAAGAAATGGTGGCGCAGTAATTTGAGTGCTTGTCTGGCAAGTTTGTTAAAATCCAGGCGGTGGTCGAACACAACCCATCATCCTATTAGGGTGGATAAATTAGGGGCTATCTGTGGGAGGGCAACAGCTGTCCAATAGAAGCTAGCCCATGCCATGGAGAATATTTAATTTACACCGGTAGCCTGAGCCATTTGTAGAAATGAGCATCATCCCTCACTTCGTTTTTGAGGGATGGGAAATGTTCCATATTTTACATATTCTTTTTACCTTGCACATCTTTCAAAAACATGTTTATCAACTTTCTATGAATTGTACAACAATTGTAGAACAGTGTTGTTACATACAAAATGCTAATTACAAAATGACACGCAATAAGGACAGAATTTGGTGAAATAATTTGGTGACATTTTGAATGCTTAAACGCCATTGCATAGAATTTGTGGTCAGATGCACTTTGATTATACGTTTTCTTTCCAAGTGATATTCTTTTCAGGTCAAGTTGACCTGAGGACAAAGCTCATGGGCTACAGAAACCAATTTAAATACAAAATAAGACCCCCTTGCCGCATGCAATCAAACTCTGATCAATGATATAGCAGCATTGTGAGCTAATGACCGCCACTCGCTGTACTAAAGCACAAATGTTTGGGCTCATCTGCACTGAACTCATTCCCCGAGAAGAATTTACAAGGTCCATAATTTCACACTGGGATACAAAGTAAAATGCACTCCAGTGTGCTCTGTGTGTGAAGGGGAGAAAAACGTTCAATCAATTAACACCACCTACTCCAGCTTCCATTAAAAAAAAACTAACGCTTTACAATTTAAGCTTTTCAAATTTTGATTTGTCCTCTGGACAAACACACGAACGTTTTTCATGCAGATTTCATGCATCATTTTTTTTATATGCGATTTTACAGTTACCATTACATTTACATGAACTAACGACTGCTCGTCCTTTGCATCTATCTCACTGGCGTTTAATAATCATGCCGATTCATTTAACAGTCATGCTTCAGCTTTCATGACATTTTTAATACAGATTTAAAAAACGTACGATCGCTTAAAGATTACCGCTCATTCAAATGATTCCTGCTACCAATACACAAGTTAATCAGATAACCGTTAAGGTATGATAGTTCTACGCAAAGAGGCAACGCTCAGCAAGAGACCAGCACTTACCCAACAATATATGTTGAATGCATTTACAGCACTGTGCAGCAGAGACTACAGGCCCCAGTTAAGCAGCAGCAGTAATAGAGATGTACGATTTTGTGACATCTGCTCGTGGAATCACCCAAAGGGCCCTGGGCCTGATGGCAACCGTGTACTGTCTGACACCTCTACTGCAATTATCCTGTGCTATTAAACAAGGATCTAGAATTCACACATGTGCTCGGTGAATGTTAAAATGTGGCCTGGTTAAAATCTGATCTCGGTGAGCTTTTCACGTTGCCAATGGTGGAAATGATGATTGCTTCCAAAAACCTTCAACGTATGAGGCGAAACGCCGTAAAGGAGAGAGGAGGAGCGATCGACGCGGCTATCCCGAAAGAGCAGCTTTACAAAAGCAATCATCATGCATCGAGCCATGAAAACCTACATTAATGCAATGGTGTAAATGTAAGTCAACGGCATGGTAATTTTAACATTTGTATTATCGTGATGCAACTTTGGTTATGAATTCCATTTTTAGTGGATAAGTAATTAAATGTAAAATTAGTCACTTAAATAATGCTGGTTTTAATCAGTACCACACTGAGGTGGGTCGGTGTGTGGCTTTCACAACAAAATAGTTAATAATTAGCTGAAATATTAAGACTATATTTTAGAGAAATGATTAGCTCTATTGTAATAACTTTGAGTTAACAGCCGACAGAAGATTACTTTGTATGTATTTAACATGACTTTAAATTTTTGCTCAAGTTAAACATCAAAGTACTGTATTATTAAAGGGATATTTTTATGTTTTTATATATAAAATCATGTGATTTTGCAAACAAATTGTATGCCATGGGTACTGTTTTTTAAGACAAATTTTAGTTTATGTTAAGTAATTTTATGCAAATGGTTACGTTTATGTACCAAGGAAGAGGGGGCTTTGAAAAGTCTAGCCTGTGGATGTGCACGTGAACAATCACTAAAAAACCCTCTTACCCAAGAAGGTAGTGATTGAATGGGCATTAAACCTATGCAGCATGGTGGCAGACAATAGACAGAGCATGTAGGCACCTTTGGTAACAAACGACCTTGACAATGCTTACATTGCGACATGTACTATGAAGGTTAAACCTTAAAAAAAATCATGCCCAATAGTTTAATCAGTCCTGATTCCCAGAGAGCCGACACGGTCACCATTAGACGTACATTATTGCTGCTATGCAAACGGTTTCAGGACATTAGGGCACATTTGCATATGGAAGTGTGTTTTCGTAATGCACACCAACAATGCATAAGTCATTAGGTGCAGGGTGTAATCAGTCAATAGGTGAAAATCAATTATGAATCATTTCAGGATTCTCCTTATACCAAGTAATGCAACTGTGTTCTACCTTTACCACTGGAAGTGATGATGATCACATGAACGTGAAAAGCCAGCCAGCTATAAGTGAGCTGCCAATAAATCAAATATCCCAAGCACAGATGACATGAAAATAAAACAATTTAGATTTAAAATGTATCATAAAATGTTGGAACAGTATTGTGTAACAGAAAAAAAACATGCTTCCAGATGCAAATGAGGCTTAATGTTCACACGCACACATAACTGTGCATACATACACACACACACACACAAACAACCATGAGAGTGCATGCCAGCAACGAGACAGATCAGAGCTTCTCAACGTAGTTGCCAGGGAAGAGGCCTTGCTTGTTTCGTAATCGACCAGTCCACCAGCCAGAAGGATCTATGAACCGAGGAAACGTAAAAAGGTCATGTAAACAGGTCGTGAAGTACAGTACCATAAATCAACGTACACTTTCCTTCGCAAAGTATCAGATACATTCGCTGCAGAAAGGGAGTTTGGCAGAAAAAGTAAAATCGTTTTAGTTTAGGAAAAGTAACTTTTTTTGCAAAGATATGCATCTTTCGCGAATATATAAACCATATCCATCACCTGCCAATATATAAACAAAATAATCAGAGCACTCATAATTCACTCAATCTTGAGACCAAGCGAACAAGTTTATTTAATTCGAAGGCTTTCGTGACCAATATTATTGATGAAATCCATTTTTGGGTTAGGTTATGTAAAACATTATAAAATAGTGTAGTTTAACTCTCCACCACCCGACACGGCCAATCAGTAAGGGGTAAATGACCATGTCGGGTTGTGGAGGGTTAAACGACACTATTTTATAATTTTTATGTGACCTGACCCAAAAATGGATTTCATCGAGAACAAGTTTCTGTTCAGAATAATTAAGGGAATGCCAGCTTTTACAGATGAAGTTGAGGATTTCGCTCTCCTTTCACAAGGGACTGAAAAAAATTAGTTACAATACCATTACATTATAGAGCCAATTACATCTTTGCCAATTAGGGCCAATCTATCAGCTGGAAAAATATATCAAGGCCACGACAATTAGTATCCTGGTTTAGTAGCATACGTATTTTAATATAAATGCTGATAGTAAACAATTGTTATTAAGCATGTGTTTGCACAGTTTTTTTACTGCAATTGTGTTCATGTCAAGGCATTGGACCGGGATATAATAGAGTGTTTAATTTGTTTTAATCAAAGCCACGCCCAATGCACATTTTTAGTCTGCATTGCCATTTGATCGCAGCTTCAGGCCTGCATTTGCTTGCTGGGAATCAATGTGCAAATGAAAGTATCTATAAATAATACACGAAATTTTATATACATATCAATTATTTAAAACAGATTATTAATTATTACAAGGAAATAATTTTAACCAAGGGAAAGACAGATGAATGCCATAATTGCTAATATTCATCCAAATTCATTGTTGCCCCCTTTTTGTTTGAGATTTACAGTAGTGTTTAAAACGCCCATCATTTACAGTGATATTGGATTTTACGGCACACACACATCCCATTGTCTGCAGTTTAAATGTCAGGTTTCATACGGACTAAGACATTAATATCATCATGCTTCATCCACAGTGGAGCTGGTGTTGTGTATGGTGACACTGGAGTAGACTGTAAATCGTGCAGGCACTCGGATACCGAACGATTTTGAAAACGCTACACTGGTATTCATAAAATGAGCAGTCTTTCATCACTTCTTTACGACATCAGGATCACAATCCTCGGCTCATGGCTAAACTGCACCATGTAACACAGCATAGGGAATGTAAACGTATTGCTCAATACTGTAGCTTAAAACAGTACTGCATAAGGCAGTTCGTTTGCTGTTTTTATGGACTTTAAACCCAGCACTAACTTGATAGAGGAAGTGTCTCAGTGGACAAGTGATTAGAATGGCCATCTATTTATTGCCCAGTGCTCGTTCCAAGGTTTGTTTTCTCATGCCTAGCAATATCTAAAACCAGGGTCCTGTTCAATACAAAAGCATTGCCACATATTAAGGTATTGCCTAAAGCTTTGTCCACAGCCAGAGATTGGACGATACCAGAACATTGATAGTTATCGCATTTCTACATCATGATTTGCTTCTTAATCCATTAACAGGATTCTATGTATCATCCGGTACTGGTTGACAAACTAGCTTTCCATTGAAAAGGTACAGTAAATAACCGCGTTTGTTTGCTTGAGAGAATGTTTGAATAAGTAAATGACCATTTCCAAAAATGTAATTATTTGTTAAACAGCCACTACAGGCACTACGAGCTGTGGTTAACAGATTGTTTTTAAAGCACAGTAAGTGTCCTGATAACCCTCTCATGGGACGGAATCTGTCACGCTCGTTTGGTTTTAAAAATTATTCACTGCCATACTAAATCCATTTATTCACAAAGGCTCACATTTTTAGCTTGTTCATATGCAGCGTTAATGTCGTGGTTTCCTAAACAATTTTCCCTTGCTTAAATTACATTCGGTGAACATACGCAATCATAGTCGACCCACTGTTGTTAGCCTAGCATTAAATACTAGAAATGCATTCTGGATTTAACGCTATTATATTCTTTCACATAAAGTCCTTGTCTCGTTTAATTTAGTATTTTAGGTGTATTGGTTTTCAATAATAATCTTTATGAACTTGGGAAAATTTTAAGGGCGGCACGATGTCCCAGTTGGTAGCGCTGTCGCCTCACAGCAAGAAGGCCCTCGGTTCGAATCTCGGCTCGGGTGCCTTTCTGTGTGGAGTTTGCGAGTTCTCTCCACGTGTCCGCGTGGGTTTTCGCCGGGCGCTCCGCTTTCCTCCCACAGTCCAAAAAACATGCTGCTGCATAGGTTAATTGGCTTGCAGACTAAATTGCCCGCAGTGACCGGTGATGGACTGGCGTCCCATCGTGGGTAATAACCCTGCCTTGCGCCCTGTATCTGCTGGGATAGGCTCCGGCTCACCGCGACCCAGTACAGGATTTAGCGGTTTCTGACAATGAGATGAGATAATTTTAATTATTCTTATTAGTAATAATTTGATGGAAATGTTTAAGATCCACCAGTAAAATAATTCGTGTAAACAAAATTCTCACTTTGTGGCAGTATTTTAAAAGAGAACAGTATGGACGTGACTGTGGAAGTGATGTCACTTCTTGATGTAATTTTCGTATCAATCTGAAACACTTGTCCCCTTGTCATGTGCAATTTCAGATCTAGCCCCAATCTTCTAATTTATGGGGGGGGGGGGGATTAAGCATAATACTGCACATGTATTCCAATTATCCAGAGCCTTGTGCTAATGTTTTTTGCATTACCACTTGGAGAGCAGGTTTGCTCTCATTGCTATACCTGTTGACTCTCCAGTTAGTCGAAGGTCTGGCTTCTTCAGATTTACTCCAGAATCTTCAATTGGGGGTGACGCGGTAGCGCAGTAAGTATTCTTGGTGTAAAGGAGACAGTTTTAGGTTCGAATCAGGGTTTCGATTCTTGGCTCGGGTGCCTTTCTATGTGGCCTTTGCATGTTATCCTCGTGTTCGTGTGGATTTTCGCTCGGTACTCCGGTTTCCCTCCACCAGCTAAAGACACGCTGCTGCCTAGGTTAATGGGCCTGTTAAGTAAAAATAACCTCCCCCCTCCCCACATTAAAGTGCCCTGTGATGGACTGGCGTCACATCCTAGGTATAGCCCTGCTTTGTGCCTTGTGTCCCGGATAGGCTTTGGCCTCCCACGACCCTGCACTGGATTAAGCGGGTATATATAATGGTCTTCAATTATTGAATAAGAGTTTAATGTAGCAAATTAAAATCTAGATTGATTCCTCTAAAAGATTATCCTTTTCTTCAGAAAGCTCCAAATCAAAAGAACAGCTGATATAGAAGCCTGTGCACATGTTTAAGATGCGGAGAGATTGTAATGAAATAAGCACATCTGTAATTAAAGTGATCTCACAATCCAGCCTGAATACTGATACCAATTCCAATTACAGGATTAAGGAGACAATTCACTTTATTGTTCTTATACAATGCTATATAAAGTACATAAAAAAGCCAACATGCTACCCATGTGTTGATTGTCCATTGGTCACAATTTCTTTATTATGTGAAAACTTACCATTGATTTGGTAATTTCCATAAGCCAGTATTCTTTTGGATGATCACAGTAAGAAATTAGTGCTCCACAAAACCTATAGATATACGGTAACATCTGCAGATGTCAACGCCGCTAACAATTGCATTATTCTTATTTAAAGGCAACTATGAGAGAACTGGGTGGCACGGTGGCCGAGTGGGTAGCGCTGTCGCCTCACAGCAAGAAGGGCCCGGGTTCGAATCTCGGCTCAGGTGCTTTTCTGTGTGAAGTGGATTTTCGCCTGGCACTCCGGTTTCCTCCCACAGTCCAAAAAACATGCTGCTGCATTGGTTAATTGGCCTGCAGACTAAATTTGCCCACAGTGCCCGGTGATGGACTGGCATCCCATCGTGGGTATGTCCCTTGCCTTGCACACTGTGTCTGCCGGGATAGGCTCCGGCTCACCGCGACCCTGTACAGGACTTAGCGGTTTCCGACAATGAGATGAGATTAGAGAACTTTGATCAGCAACCCTATTTACCTGCAAATCCTATTATCCACGAGCTCTATAGGGCCTCAAAAGAATTGCATTACCTGTGGCCTATTTTTTCTATTACATTAATAATAATTGCATTTCTACAGCGCTTTTCACCCGAGGGTCACAAAGCGCTGCACAGAGCTGCGGAGAGAACGGCACGTCAACAACGCGATAAGAACGTAAAATCAGCAACAATAAGTTTTTTTGTAATTTTTTTTTACAAATCCGAGCTGTGGAGAGAACAGCATGTCAACAACATAAGGACGGTTCAACTGAAAGTCAAACAGTAGCAATAAATTATAGGACATAAAATAAGCGAAAAAGATATATTTTTAATAATCCACATTTCCTCACATCCCGCATTAGTGAATGTCTTCCTCTGATCTCAGGTGAGAGGAGCTGAAAAGCACATTTTCGAGATAACCTGCAGTTTTTCAGGTAAGGAGTTATTTTCAGATTAAACAGCAGATAATCAGACCTCCGAATGTTCACCACCCACATTGCCAAAAGAGACGTTCTTCCGTATATACACGAGACAGATTATGTTAGTGTCGTGTACCTATTTGTGCTTACGTGCAGTGTATAGTACATTGCACTTTCAACAATGTCCATTTGTTACACAGTAATTGACTAAAATATAAACACAAACGTCTGGACTGAAAAACTAAACAAATGAAAATGCTGTCTGGACTACAAGCCACTTTACTTGCACAGTAACCCAACCCGGACGGAACCATTGTTTATCTTGGACTGAGTCAGTTTCGACCATCAAAGTGATCATTATCAATAATTTTACAAGTTCTAAGAAATCATTGCAATTAATACATTGTACTTATTGTAACAACAATTCCTCAATTTTGAATTATCTAGAAATGACGCTTTATCAAATAAAGAGTGTTTTATGAATAAACGTGTACTTAGTCCATACATACCTGCGATAGATATATCTAAGTCTTGTGTGTATATATACACAAACTTATGGCTATATATTGAGCATGTGACAGTTGATACATTCAATGATTACAGTAGATTCATATACTCATGATACATGCATGCAGGATATATGCATTCATTAATAATTGAGTAAATAAAAAATGACAAGACACAATCAATGGAGACAAACGTTGATTCCTGAATTGTGACAATTCATCGAATAGCTGGGTTGTTAACCATTACTTTCACACTACAGTGAAAACGTTCAACACAGTGAATTGTTTAAATCAGTTGCCCTTCATTGTTAACACGTGAACATATTTACCTATAAAAAGAAAATCCAACTTCATAATTTTTATATTACTGCGGTTTAATTATACACAGCGGTATTGAAACATTGCAACACAGCAGGCATGAGCCATGCTTCTGTTTGAAACTGTTTCATGGTGGAAACCAGAATTCAAATCCTCTCGGGAACTTCATTGATAATGACTTTTGCGTAAATTACCAATTAGCATTGAGATTTATTATTTTATTTTAGTGACATTGTGCAGACAGCAGTTATAATTACCCACGAGACGTTTTATAAAATTTAACAATGCCAGCCCAATGTGATGCACTGAGCTTCTTTACTTATGAATAACATTCCAAACACTGCAGATCACGCTACTATTCACACATTTATCAATAGAGGTGTTTCCACTGCCACAGCTTATTGTACGCACCATAATGACCTGGGCCTGCATAGTAAATCCTGTCTGACCAAGTACAAATTTAACAGCAGGGGCCCTCCCGTTGCACTCTTGCCCATTTCCCTCTGCAGAGGCAAAGATGCCACGGTGGGAAACATATCCACTATTGTAAGTACTTCATTTACGCCTTGTCCACACCAGGTAACGTTTATGCTTCTTGTAATGGCGTGGTGTCAAATGTTCCCTGTGGAAGCATATCTCAAATCACCTTGGGAAGAAAAAAACCCACGTGTGCACTGTGTTGGGCCTGCTTGGGTTAAGAACTGTATGTGATTTCCACAGATATATTCCTGACTTTCCATACCCACTCAGGCCTAGTTATAATAATAATTACACTTCTAGAGCACTTCTCACGCGGGGGTCACAAAACACTGCACAGAGCTGTGGAGAAGATGGCATGTCAGAAACAACAACAACAACATGTGAACGGAAAATCAACAACAACGTTTTTTGTTGTTTTTTGTTACACGGCGTATCAGCAACAACATCAGAGCAATTTAATTGACAGTCAAATAATCGTTATAATTTAGAGAAGGCCATAAAATAAGCAATAAAAATAATTGCTCAACAAACGAAGGAAGAAATAAATGTTCCTGAGCAGGCGCAGGTCGGCCGCAAGCCATCATCCCACATCAATAGTCCCAGTGAGCGGACTTCAAAGCCTTATGGAACAAGTGAGTCTTGAGACGAGATTTGAAGATGCCCAGGAACTTAGCTGACCGAACCTCAAATAAAAGGGCATTCCCAGAGCCTGGGAGCAGCGTGCGAAAAGGCTGTGACCTATCGAATGGAGGTGCGATCTGGCCACATGCTGCAAGCCCGTATTGGAGGCTCAAAGATGACATGTTGATGAGGGTGCCTGAAGTAGGTCACGGATGTCTGTCAGAGCAGCGTCAGTGAGAGCCTTGCAGGTAAAAAGGAGGATCTTGAATTCGATCCTATATTTAACCAGTAGCCAGTATAGAGAGACATCAGTACATGGGGATTTGTGATCGTGGATGGGTGTGTGAGTGAGGACTCTAGCAGTCCCATTCTGCACACGTTGGAGACGATTAATGAGGTAGGCAGGGATGCTGGGGAGTAGTGCATTGCAGTAATCGATACGTGACGAGATGAATATATGTATTAGCTTCTTAACATCGGAGGGTGATAGGATGTTGCACAGTCTGGCTATGTTTCTGAGATGGAAATAAGCTAACTTCATCACCTTGTTGATGTGTGTCTCAAAGCTGAGTGAGGGATCAAGAGTCACTCCTAGACTCCGGACTGCCTTAGCAACTTCACTGGTCTGGTCATCAAACATTAATTGGACAGGTTCCGCCTTGGACAATTGGTGCAGGGTTTTAGGAAATTTGAATTGAGCCAGGCCTTCACAGTTGGCATTGAGGACGACATGCAAAGACCAGGCGAATTGATGGATGGCTGTGCATGGATATAAATTCAGATGTCAACGGCTTAGCAATGATAGCTGATTTTGAGGCTGCGCAGGATATGGCCAAATTGTCGTATGCAGATGCTGAAGAGGCATGGGCCAAGAACTGAACCCTGAGCAACTCCAGACAAAACATGATGGATCTCTGAGTTTTGTCCTCCGAGGCTGACGAACTGCTTCCAGTCAGAGAGGTAGGAGCTCAGCCTATGCAGGGCACAGCCAGAGACCCCTATACCCTCCAGTCGCTCAAGTAATGTCTTGTGGTCAACATCAAAGACAGCTCTCAGGTCCAGGAGAACAACAATATTTGGTAAACCTTCATCGGCAGAAACGAGTAGGTCATTAACTACTTTGACCAGAATAGTTTCAGTACTGTGGCCGAATATGAACTTAGATTGGAAGGCATCGATGAGGTCATTGGTAAGGACGTGTTTCTAGAGTTGCGTGGCTACTCACGTTGAAGGACCTTAGAGAGGAATGATAGATTAGAGATGGGACAATAATTATCAGGGATGCTGCAATCGAAGCCAGGTTTGTTAAGCAAAGAGATAACTGCAACACTTTTGAATAGCGGG
>JAZEWT010000001.1:9835789-9859536 GCA_036362905.1 Mordacia mordax
TGGCAATACCTCACCGCAGGTCAGTGAGGACTGGTTTAAATATTTTACTTACAATAGATCTCAGCCGTAGCAAATAATCAAACTCAGGTGCCAACCACTGCATGCCACTGCTTCAGCTCATTTGTTCACAAATCCTTTTCCAAGCAATTCATTAACATGCTTATGTACTGATGTAGGCTATTTTAGTGCACTTATTCTAAAAACATTGAAGTTAATTGCCCGCTGATATGAAGTCAGAAGTAATTCTGGTATATTGGGTTTTGGAAGCGAAGTAGTATCTGTTTTGTGAATGTACTGTAAACGAGCAGATGTTGTCATTTCCTAGCGAGCTGTGTTTTCAAATTGTTACATTTTGCCCCGTTGTATTTAGTATCAATTCCCAAGTGGGCTGGTATGTTGTTAACTTAATTTTCTGTTTGATGTACAGCCCAACAGTAAATGTAACACAGATATTGTGCAGAATAATGTAGCAAACAGTGACGTGATATCAAAGTCAAAGCATCTCCCAGCTGAACAAAATGTTGGGCAATCTTAATGGTCATTGCAATCTCTTACTAAAATTATATATAAATTTATAGAAGATGATTGCTTGGAAAAGCTGCTCTCTCGGGACAGCCGCGTCGATGGCTCTCTCTCCTCTCCTCAGGCGAACTTCGCCTGAGGATGCCTCCAACGTGTGAGGTGAAACGTCGCGAGGAGAGGAGAGAGAGCCATCGACGCGGCTGTCCCGAGAGAGCAGCTTTTCCAAGCAATCATCATGCATCGAGCCGTGAAAACCTACATCATTACAAATTTATAGAAATCAACATCGCATCGCAATCTTAATAAACATATCTGCTACATATTTCAATACATAATTAGCAGTCTGCTCTGTAGGACATGGCTCCATAGCCTTCAAAATATACAATCACCTATTGAGAAGAAAGTAGGAGACCATGAGAAGTTCGTGGGGGATGTACACTTCTACAAACTGAACAGTCATTGTCACAGGCGAATTCTGGATCCTTCTTCGTGCCATCTCTTGAATGAGTCACTCACCAGCATTGGGCCCTCGCGCGGCAGCCTGGCCTCGCCCCCTGCCTCTGCCTTGGCTCGCCGGTGCCCTGCTTTGGGGTCGCGACCTCCCAGAAGATGTTTCGCGTCTGGTGGGTCCTTTGGGGTCCCCACAAATGTGAGCATCAACACAAGCAGCAAAACGCAGGCCCCGTATGTGCTGTAGTTACAAATTGCTCCAATTCAGTCTAGTTTCATTCACCAAACAGACGTTGGTGCCATGCCTGAATGGGTGTTGGGCAGCTCATTTCTGTTGCATGATCTCAACCAGAAGTGGAAATTCCATGTTCCTATGGCTGCTAAAGTTGGTAGATAAAAGCGGAGTAAGCATTCAACTAGATTTAATCTCGTGGACTCCAAAGTTTGACAGTGTCGCACTGCTACAGTGCCTGATTTTCGTCAGGCACCCCTGTTTCCTTCTACTATCCAAAGACACGCGGATGCCTGGGTTAATTGGCCAGGTGAGCAAATTACCCCCCCAAAAAGTGTGCCCTGTGATGTACTGGCATCAGATCCTGGGTATAGCCCCAGCTTGCATCCTATGTCTGCCGGAATAGTCTCTGGCCCCCCGCTCCTGTGCAGCATTTAGCGGATATTGATACTGAACCTAACTGAACATTTATAATGTAGTTTTGGGTGACACCACAGGTGTTATATCCAATACCCATGATACTTGTATATATGCTAATACAAATGCTGCAATCCTATTAACGCTATTAACACAATGTTGACTCAAGCACCATTAAACCTTAAAATTAACACATTTATCAAGTGAAAAAAGTCAAACAATCAATGAGGCAATGCTCATCTCTACAGACAGCCTTACGCTAGCTGCTGAAAATTAACTTTGCAATGGCTGGGAACTGTCCCTCCATAGAGTAAACCACTATTGACATCTCACAAAATGATTCTCATTTGTAAACACATTACATAATCGATAGAGAAGACTCTTCTTTGAGGGATTTAGACTCCCGACATTCAAATGCTGCATGCAGAGCCAGGACAGCCTGGAGGTTCCTAGAGGCCAAGGACTTTAAGCCCCAGGCAGAATTTCACGTGGGGCCTCCTTTATGCATTCTAAAAAAAAAAAGGTCCAATATGGGACCCTCTTTTGTGTGATGGCTGGGGAAAATGTTCATCTTTCGCCCATTTTATTAACACATGCAAACATGAAATACTCTACATTATTGCTGCTGATGGAAGTGACTTAACCCCAAAAAAAGATGGCAGCGGGAACTCACGGGAGTTTTTGGGCAGGCCCTGTCCGATAGCGATGGTGAACTGCTTTCCGCTGGGCTTGAGCACGGCCACGTTACCCTGGCCCTGGATAAAACAGACCTGGCGGGGGCCTGCACCACCAGGCCACCCCCCCCAGCCCTCCTTCTTCACCTTGAATTCCAGGCTGCAGCAAACACAAACATACCGCAAGGTTCAACATTATGGATAGGACCGTGCATCAAAATCACATGTATAAGATATGTTTTTTGCTTTATAAATCTCATCTCATCTCATTGTCTGAAACCGCTTAGTCCTATACAGGCTCACGGTGAAGCTGGAGCCTATCCCGGCAGACACAGGGTGCAAGGCATGGATATACCGACGATGGGACGCCAGTCCATCGCTGGGCACTGCGGGGCAATTTAGCCTGCGAGCCAATTAACCTATGTAGCAGCATGCTTTTTGGACTGTGGGAGGAAACCGGAGTGCCCGCCGAAAACCCACGCGGACACGGGGAGAGCATGCAAACTCCACACAGAAAGGCACCCGAGCCGAGAGATTCGAACCCAGGACCTTCTTGCTGTGAGGCGACAGCGCTAACCACTGGGCCACCGCGCCGCCCTTGCTTTATAAATGGTGTATGTAATTGATGCCCAGGATGCCTGCATCCACTAGCGTGACTTCTATTGGTTCATGGCTTTGAATCCTCTTCCCTGATTACCTGGTCCTCTTGCCTGATTACCTGGTGCCGATTTGAAATATTCATGACAATCTGATTATCATCGATCAAGGCTTTCTCCAGGTCAGGTTTGCGGTGAGCTAACATGTGCTTAAATCATCTGTACAAAGTTTCATTAGTGGACTCCGTCAGTAAGAAAGGCCGAGGTGAATGGGTTATTCAGCCCACATGGCCTGGAACAGAGATAGCTGATGGCGGTTTTGGAGGACTTGGAACGAATTGGACTTTCTATTAGCGGGCATCAGTAGTGTCTGGATCAGTCAGCAATAACAATAATAATACCGGGTAGAAAGCAACAATATGTGGCCATGAATGAAAAAATGTTGAGCAGCAATGTTTATAACAGCTTGCGTAGTCTTAGGTTTTTTTTATATGAGCAGTTCTGCATTTTCCAGCCACCAGAGTCTAGTGACCCACATCACCCAGGTTGGTCATGACCACTGGGCATCAAGCATTCGCCACTGCAATAAAGCTCCAAGTCACAGCATTACCAAGCAGTGAAAGGAGTGGTGAAAGGAAGCCACTATGATTGAGATTCAGTTCGTGCATCGTGAGTTGCAATGCATGCGAATATCAGATTTCACTTGCTTGTTGGCGAACTTGATGTGGAGCTTGCGCTGAGTTCGCTCCTCATACCGCTTCACAAGCAGGCTCAGGAACTCGGTCTTGAATATGGACTCCAGCAGACTGTCGTACTCCACCTCGTGGATGATGAAGAAGTCGTCTTGCAGGGTGCTGCATTACAGTTGAGCAGAATGACGGGTGAAATTTAATCTGACCTGACATTAAGGTTGTTCTGTACATAGGGGTCAAGCAGTTCAGCGATCTATCGAGGTGAACGAAACCCTGGACAAAATCCAGTTGAGATGGGGGGAGCAATGAGCTGCAGGGCAGGGGAGGAACCGTGTAGTAAACAAATACATGGCCATTTACCGATTTAGCAATACAGTTGTTCATTACTTGCTACTATATGCTTCAGGGAAAGTTGTTTTTTACAGCAAGTAACTTGACCCAGAGCTGAAAGTAAGCTGGTATGGTCCAGTACAGCATACCGGTAAGAGTGTGGCTGAGAAGGGGTGTTGTGATACAACTGTACTGGTAAGAAGGTTAGTTTCACCCCTAATTGTAAACATTGCAATATGCAGTGCTAGTGAAATGTAACACTGAGCGACGAGCATTGTCTCTCCAAATGGGGCTCAGGCCTCATAGTGAACGGCATCAGAAATATATTTTTGGCAGTAGAGACCTACCACTTATGTGTTTCAACGTTGCCAACACAACAGAAAAAAATAAATCGTGGTATTCTCTTTATGGCTCTAGTCCAGTGGCAGAAAGTCCACTTTCATATGGTAGGGGCATTACTCGCATTTCACTCGATGTCAATTTAATGATTATCCCTCTTCATTGACACCCAACTTGAATTTTAGTTTGCAACCAATTGTGACTCAAGCGAAATCCCACCTAATATGACAACTGTTGCTGCCCCAATCTCCTGTATTATTTTGACTTATTGTAAATATGTGCCCAATCTTGTCAGATCTCAGATGTCAAGCAAGTTTAAGTCTAGATAGTATGGGTGACCCAAAGTGCACAACACGCAAGTCATCATAGGATTGGGAAGGTGTGATGGGCATCAGAGGGCAGTACAGCAAAATCCACTATTGCACTGTGCGTCTATGCTCCCGTGTTTATGCTCTCAATCGCCACTAACCTGCATGCACTAGCGTGACGTATGCTCAAATACATCCCAAGTCAAAGTAATGGGAGTAACGAAATGGCTGTTCTAGTGTAATCCCGCACACGTTGAGCATTTACGGTCGCACGAAAACAAACAGGGACTGTTTTAACCAAGGACCTTTGAACAACTGAGGAACAACGCCCCTGACCCAAAGCTAGCAACTGGGTATCACCCTGCATGGCTGGTGTGCTGCACCCGGGAAATCGAGGAATAAAAAGAATCTCAGCTCTGTCACAATGAAATGTACGACGGCAGTGCTCAACTGCTGACGCAAAAACACAGGTGTGTGACTGCGTCCTGTTGTATTGTGTTCCCATGTTTATGTACATATATGTGCATTAATGTGCTTATGTGCATGCAGTGCACCTGGTCTGGCACAAGGGCCACCCCACTGATGGTGAATGGCAGCTGTCGTTTTGGCTATGGGTGGATAGCGCTCTGTGCTACGAATCCAAAATCCTGGGTTCGGTTCCTGCTCAAGCCCAGCACCAGTGACGATTTTATAAAGTGGTCCTGCAACTCCCCTAGGTCGACTCAGCCTCAAATGAGTACCTGGTGCAGTGTGTAAACATCACTATTTGACAAACAAAGGTGGCTAAGTGTGGTGCTGGTCACCCATTGCATAATGTGTTGTGCTGGCCTTTATGAATGCTTGGTAACAGCACTTGACCCTAGAGTCTGTTATTGCTATATGGGGGATCTTTGTCTTTGTGTGCATTTGTAGCCACACACGAATACCCGGTGTGGAGGGTGACCATTAGCTCAAGGGAGACAAATGCAGCCAGGTTTGTTGCGGGATACCCATGCCCTCATATAACAAGGTGGCTTTCATAAGATGCTTGCTAACAGCACTTGCTCCAACAAATTGTGTTTAAGCTATGAGGGGGAACTTTGTCTTTGTG
Organism: Mordacia mordax; assembly: GCA_036362905.1. Lineage (NCBI taxonomy): Eukaryota > Metazoa > Chordata > Hyperoartia > Petromyzontiformes > Petromyzontidae > Mordacia > Mordacia mordax. The sequence goes on from JAZEWT010000001.1 coordinate 9,841,440, forward strand.
TGCATGGTTGTACGTGTATGTGTGTGTGTGTGCAATTGCCTTAAAGGAGAGCAATGGCGCAGTGGATGGGCTCGGTGTACTATGAACGCTAGCGAGATTGATTCACCGCCAGAGCTGACATCAGGATTTGTAGTTCTGGGCCTTCTCTAGTTCAACTCACCTTTAAAACAAGTACGTGATGTGCTAGACAAATATCAGAAATGGGGTCACAAAAGCAACCAGTTATGGTGCTGGCCACACCACTCCCATGTGCCGTGTGTTGGACTTCACAGGTGTTCACAGACACAGTACTTGTCCTACCAGTCCACGTAGGCGTGCGCACAGAGCTCACCTGAGTGAGACGCCTTCAATCTTGTGGAGCTCAATGTGGCGCTTGAGGACTTCACGCACCTGGCCTTTGTCAGGCCCCTTTGAAACTTTCTCCCGGCCGATCATGTACAGGCTCTTGGGTGTCAGGATGAGGTCTCGCTTTACGCTCTGCGAGGATAGACGAGCGAAAGTCCTTTGAATGTAATTGAACAACAGTGAGCTTGACTCCGGGCAATGCTGTGGTGCAGTGAGAAGCACTGCCACCTCACAGCAAGATGGTCTGTCGTGAAATCTTTATCGTGGGTGCTTTTCTGTGTGGAGTTTGCACGTTCTCACATTTACGTGGATTTTCGTCAGGCACTCTAATTTCCCTCCACAGTCCAAAGACATGCTGCCTATGTTGCTCTCGGCAGCATGTCTTTGCTGCTTATGTTGCAGGTCAACAATTTCTCTGTTGGCCCTGCAATGGACTGGCATTTGACCATGGGTAGAATCCTGCCTTGCGCCCTGTGATAAGCTCTTGCACTGCACGACCCTCTACAGCAGGGGTTCTCAACTTGTTGCACACCACGTCCCACTTTGTTCGCTTGGGGATGGACTCCAAGGACCACAACGTGGAGCTTGCGGTTCACTGGCAGTTTGCAATCCAAAGGTTGACAATTGTAGCTCTACAGGATAAGCAGGTACTGATAATGACTATGATGAGCTTGAGTCATGGTCATACATGCACATGAAGCACCGTGTTCGTTGGAAATTATTATTAGTAGTCCTCGTTATTATTGACTTAAGAGGGATGACGGGATGACTAAACTCCACCCAGAATATAAACTCACAACCTTCTACTTGTTCCGAACCAAGCGCTCAGCATGCATAGAAGCAGATTTTACTTTAAATCTCTTTCCATCTGCATGTTTCGCAATGTTTACGTTTTTTTCCTGTTACAACATTGAAGCACTACTCTGATACGATCACTCTCTTTCTGTTCTGAACAAATGCTCTCGGTCAATATATGAGCCGACTTACATATTAAATAAATATAAGAATGAATAGAAGTATGTTTGTCTCTGCATAAAAATATAGCTCTTTTTGGTCCAGGGGTGTACGGCCTTCTCATATCTATTTTATCCAGCAGAATCTGTTTATTAATAATAACAGTTGCATTTATAGAGCGCTTTTCATCCGAGGGTCACAAAGCGCTGCACAGAGCTGCGGAGAGAACGGCACGCCAACGCGTCAACGCGCTCGGTCTCAGAACATGTGGCGCGGTGCTGTAGTCTCGTTACCAATCCGCTGCTCGAGCCTGCGTGCAGTTTTGCCGGGTTCTCCAGTTTCCTTCCATAGGCCACAAACACACCCTTGCTACCAGGACGAGCAAATTGCAAACCGGTTTTAACCTTCAGGTCTCGGCGGCAGTCGTGCATGTTAAAAAAAACACCACTGGCTTTCCACATAGACCCCCAAAATATAAAATGTGATTGTAAAAGCACAGAATTCTATTTTTTTATCATTACGGTGCCCACAGTAATTCACGACGACGCACATTATGTTTTAGAACCATATTGTTCGCTAACAAGGAGGTGTGCGTGGCGATGCATTTTCTGACTGTACGACCAAACCTACGCACTAATTCAAGCTACAAACAGCCTTTCGCAGAAAACTTTTTTCTGCAACCTTTTCCAACATTTTAACGGTAACATTCCACCAAGTCAGAATGTGCACACATGCATGTGCTCCCTAAAGGGCTAAAGTCGTATTACTAAACACGTATTTCTAAATGCAACTACATTACAGCAAGTTCCATGCTATCTGCTTGACATGACGCCAATATTTACATTTAACGGAATCATGTTTTATTCACTTTCACCAAACTTGTGCACCGTTTTGTTTATGTTGACCATTCCTCTCGGTAGTTTATCCCTCTTAGTGCTTGAATAATGTTCCTTGCACCAACGTGTTTGCAATGTGGAAATTACATTCTGTTTTACTGCAGCGCGCAAAAGCAGCACAAGGAATGGTAATCGAGAGATGGCCCGATAACAGAGGAGATGAGGTGAATAAATCAGGAAGGCCAAGTGTGGAAGGAATAAATGTTATGCACATAAAATGTTACGTGGCATAAAATTTGGTACAACGTGCCGTGTGTAAGCCAGCACCCACTTGGAGTTTTATAAGCCTATCTAGATACATTTTCTAAAATTAGCACGGTTATATTTCTTTGTTCCTGGATTATTTGTAGATGATGTTCAAAATGTGGGTTACGAGTGACACTAAATCTCGCTACGAGACTGGACAGCTGCTGTTTCGGATGTGGTGGAGGTGCCGGCCGGCGATTTGCCACCTTGGAAATGAGACTGATGGATCAATGTATCGATGCAGGTTTTCACAGCTCATTGTAAGATAATTGCTCTGAAAGAGCTGATCTTTCAGGAGAGCCGCATCAGACCTTCCTCCTCTCTCCTCGAGTTAAGGGCATAACAATGGGCAATAGGTGTTTTGCCTCTTAAATTGTCTGGAACATGCAAGCATCACTGTGTGTGAAATAGCCAATCTGCCGGCCTATCATGTATCCATGGACCAGTGCAGCAAGTTGCCTAATGTCATAACCTCATTTGTAAGTTCTCAGGATTTAATTTACAGCTCATTGCAAAAGAACTACTGTATTATAAAAATATGCTGTCAGCAATTTTGTGAGTGTTTTCAGTTACAGCAAAAACTGTAAGACCTGAAGGAAACCCATGCAGAACTGGGGCAGAATACACAAACCCCATACAGAACGGCACCAAAGGCGCGAATCCAGGAGCGAAAGCCCCCATTCCACACCTCCATTCTCGCGCGCTGCTCCCAGACTCTGGAATTCGATCAGCTGAGTCCCTGGGCATCTTCTAATCTCGTCTAAAGACTCACTTGTTCCGTAAGACTTTCAAGCCCTCTGGCTAGGACTTTGGTGCGGCTCAATGTTGTCGTGCATCGGGATGATGGCTTGCTGTCGAGACCTGTGCTTACTCAGGAACACTTATTCCTTCCTTCGTTTGTTGAACAATTATTTTTATCGCTTATTTTACGTCCTTTTCTAAATTCTGGCAACTATTTGTTTTTCAATTGAACTGCACTGATGTTGTTGTTGTTGACATGCCATTCTCTCCACAGCTCTGTGCAGAGCTTTGTAACCCTCGAGTCTAAAGTGCTCTAGAAGTGCTATTATTATAAGTAGTAGGATCCCTGTGGCGAGTCTCAGTGCGAGCGCAGCGCGGGGCCCGGTACCTTGAAGCGGCGGTCGTATTTGTTGACGCTGTCGGCGAAGTCCACGCGGTCGCGTTTTCCCAGGAACTGCCGCAGTTCGGGCCTGTCGTCCAGCCCCAGGTAGTCGCCCACGAAGTTGCGATTCAGACTGTTCGTCCGCCGCTCCTTCTTGTTCAGCAGGATGTCCGAGGCTGCGTTGAGGATGCAAGGGGGGAGAGCAGGATGGCAGAGGGGGCAGGGGAAAATGAGACTGAAGGGTGAGGTGAATAATTTTGTTTCAGCCCTAACACTAATTAGGCTTTGGTTAATTGACTGGAACGTAGCCAGGTGATGCTATGTCTTTATTGTCACTCACATTTGGGAATTTGCAAGATGAAGTCACAAATAGAGGTCGACTCAAACTATCATAATCCCTACTCCACTATGCAAATTCAAATCACCTATGGAAAATAATGTTTTTTTTTTTCACACTACACTATCGAGCAGCCTGCAACCAAAATAATTTTAGGGCATACGTAAGCATTCTACCTTATTTCAGACACTGAACATTTTCAATCTGAAGCCTGTGACTTAAAATGTCGTTTATAGGTTGATTAATTTCATGATACCTCCAGGGTCAGTAAGTGAGTACCACTTTGCAAAAGGTCAACAGTGCACATCCTATGGAGTTGCTGGCTCCGTGCGCGTGGATATGGAATTTGCACCCCTCTCGTCGTGGTTGCCGACAGAGATGGGCACAACGTCGATGTCCATTTAAGCAGGGAAAAACGCTGATGCAGCTCATGCCATCGGAATCATGTCCTGATAAAAGTCCGCATGGAGACTTCCTCACCCAGCCAGCCAAGCTTCATCATCAACACATCAATGAATACCCCCTGTACCATGAGAGCATGGAACTACTTTTACGGTCACTGCAGGAATCCCGCAACCAGAGCTCACAAGCTGTGTATTTTCTGCTGTAATAAACATCTTTCATTTAATGAACATGTACCACTTAAATTTGCTCCAATACTAATCGGTCATTCCCTGTAAGGATCAGTTGTCTACTTGCCAATCACACAATTTAGCAAATTAATATATATAAGGGGCACGGTGCCTCAGTGGGTAGCGATGTCGCCTCACAGCAAGAAGGACCCGGGTTCGAATCTCGGCTCGGGTGCCTTTCTTGTTGGAGTTTGCATGCTCTCCCCGTGTCTGCGTGGGTTTTCGCCGGGCACTCCGGTTTCCTTCCACAGTCCAAAAAAACATGCTGCTGCGTATGTTAATTGGCTTGCAGACTAAATTGCCCTCAGTGCCCGGTGTTGGACTGGCGTCCTATCGTGGGTATATCCCGCCTTGCGCTCTGTGGCTGCCGGGATAGGCTCCGGCTCACCGCGACCCTGTAGAGGACTATGCGGTTTCTGACAACGAGATGAGACAAAAGCTCCAAGGGGTGAGACAAACAAAAACTGACCCACATACCCAGACCCAGCTCATTGAAAACTCACAGGGGATATTTTTTTCTCTCTCTCCCTTGCAGTTACCGCTGACTTGGCCGAGTTGAGCAACTCTCTACACGAGGGAAGCAGGTCTCATCACTGATTGCAGACCCGCAGTCTGACACAGGACAAAATAAGCCCTCTGAGTCAAACGGCTACCTCAAGAATTCCGCTTCCTAATTGCATATTGACAGAATCCCCAACCTAGCTCTTCTGCACCATCTCATTTGCTTTTTCATTACCCCCTCCCCACACCTTATTCCTTTTTTTATGTAGATAGCATCTCGTCTTTTAGATGCACACGAGCACATTACGAATTAATAGTAAACAATACGCTTGATAATGATGCCCTCGCACTCGCATAATAAGCTTATGCCTGCTGTGAGCAGGGCGACTAACCGCAGCGTGATTTAGCATCGGTAATTTCATATTTGCGTGTATTGTTTCCCAAAACAATGTGGCTGTAACGAGCTAATTGTAATGAATGCGTGTTGACAGCGAGAGCGCCGTAGCGGCAGGACCGGGGTGAGCTGCGGAGCGAACCGAGAACCACTCGCAACGGTGATTTTGCGTTTCGTACCGCAAATGTCGCGAGTTTAAACGTGACCGCAGCCCTTTTCCCCAACACCATGAGACCAGCTGGTGTGATCCGTCATGGGTTTTTGTGGGGGTTTTTTTCCAACCATCAGTGTTTGTGTTGATGTAGGTTTTCACAGTTCGATGTTTAAAAAAATAATAGAACCATATCCTAATTTATGTAGGCGTTACTTTCATTAATCATGAATATAATATACCCTTGTGTGACCGTAGTGAAGGACCAATGCTCTATTTAAAAATCTATTTACAACAGCAAGGATTTTTTTTCTTCATTTCATCAGCTAGGATTTTAATTGAGTGCCTTAGCTGGAATTCCTATGAACATCCTGGCTCTCGCCACAGCAATGTACAATTTCCATCGCTGGCTTTCGTCATTGAAGGTGACAAGCACAGCCCTATGGTGCATTGAGCAGGATGACACTTTAAGAGTAACCGAACATTAAATCTATGTGTATGCACGTAAATGTGTCCGTGCAGGAGGGCTCTCTGTATTTTTACAGTATTGCGCCAAGTTTGGAGGGCAGGCACCGCGGCTAATCACGGCCAGGTCAAAATCCTGTGCACCATCGCGACGTTCTCAAAGGCCAGGCATTGAACTCAGGTAGCCATCACCGCGGTGCGGTGTGCTAACCGCTACAGCCTCCGCTTCTCCCATCCTTCCTGCTAACAGCGTACGGCTGCGAACGCACGGATGATCGCTAGGCTGCAGTGTTGTGGGAGCTTCCGCTCGTTGGCTCTGCTCGCGCGAGGGACGTCCAACGCGCTTGCGTCTTCACCGCGCTCTGCTGGGAGCCGCGCGGCGCTCACCTTCCTCCCGCATCTTCATGTAGCGCTTGTGCGCCACGTGCTTCCGCCACGCCTTCTGGATGGCGCGGGCGTAACCGTCAAACTTCCTCTCCCGCATCTCCTCGAGCAGGAAGAGCTAAGGGACAGCGGCAGCAGCGGCAGCAGCAATGGCCAATCGCCACCATCACCGGCACACGAAGGCCACGGAGAGCAAAGACAAAGATAATCACGCGTAGATTTCTGCTACGACAGGACAAGTGCTGTTAGCGAGCACCTATAAAGGCGGGCATGCTGCACTAGAGGATTATGTGGCAAGTACCATGCCCGGTCACCTTTGTATTCCTAGTGGCGATGTTTGTGCTCTGCACCAGGTAATAATTTGAGGCCAAGTTGACCTAGGGAAGGCCCAGGACTAGTTCAAATAAAACGTCACTAATGCTAATTTAGATGTCACTCGCCATCTGTAAGGCTTGGTACGTATTGAAACAGGATTGCTGAGGTTCACTGTACAGTCAGCTAATCCCTTTAATAATAATATTTTCATTTCTAAAGCACCTTGCACCCGACGGTCACAAAGCGCTGCACAGAGCTGTGTAGAGAACGTCAAATCGTCGCGTGCGTAGAGGCGTCCGAGATATAATTTTTAATGGCAAGTGGTACCCACCCAACCAAACACTCCCAGACTGTTCGGGCAAAGTGCTATTAGCGAGTAGAACATATGAAGGCCTGCACGGCACACGAGAAGATGGGTGACCAGCGCCAAACTCAGCCGCCTTTGTCTCTCTAGTGGCAATGTTTACATACTTCACTAGGTATTTATTTGAGGCTGAGTTGACCTAGGGGAGGCTCAGGACCGGTTCAGAAAATCGTCACTGGTGTTCGCCGTGAGCGGGATTCGAACTCAGTTTGCCGGGTTAGTAGCCCAGCGTGCTTATACCGCTGGGCCACTTATGCATACACATACACACACACACTCGTGTTCATATTCGAGTGTGAAACGGCGGCGCAGGTGATAGAGCATTGCGCTCTGTACCTGGCAGCCCGAGTTCGACTCTCGGCCATGCTAAGGAACAGTTTCGAGTGACAACTGAACCGAGCGCTGGCGGCACTACCGCTTTCCTTAACCCACACCAGTTGCTAACGCTCTCCGCAAACCTCCAGACAGCTACGCGTGCACGCAGAGATTTAGCCAAATATCCCAATGCAAAATCCCCATCCAAACGGGTCGATCGACTCGAATGAAGCTGGTCAAACGAAAGGTGTACTTTTAAACATTATGAGATGCACGGTATTCAGGTGAATGGGCTGGTTAGCTGTGAATTGCAAGAACACAGAAGCGAGATGGAGAAGAGAAATCATAAAGGGAAGTGGAGGAAATGGAGGAATTAGAAAAGGTAAAAAAATAAGGAGGCATAAGAAAAACCAGAAGTCTTAGAGACTGGAAGAGGAACAAGAGCAAGCAGACGATGGGACGAAATCGGACGGAGGGGCCCTTACCGATTCGGGCGCTTTGACGAACACCTTGGTGCGCCCCATCTGGTACTGGTCGGGGTCCATGTTGACCGTGCGCAGCAGGAACTCCACCCCTTTGCGCTCCTCTCCACGCCACTCGGGCCACGTCTCGCGCGTCAGGATCGCGTACCTGCGTGCACCGCCGCACGGGGAAACGTCAACGATTCATCGCGCTTGGCGCCACGCGCTGGCGTGTTCGTTGACAAGAGTGTCGCACTGCTTGGAAGCGGCGTTGGTGGCTTAATTATATCTCCACAACCTGAATGGTATGAAGAGGGCCTCATCTAGCAGTGGCTTAACAGGAAGAGCTGCACGTGTATAAAGAACCACGTGCATGACAACCACCCACCTTCACAGCAGAAACTAGTCTACAGAGGGCAGTACAACACATTCCTACTGTCACTTGTTTGTGCCAAGACAGAATGTTCTTGGTATGTTTTCTCTTTGATATCTCCGTTTAAGCCTTTGTGGGTTTCGTCTGTGTACCATAATTTTCCCACACGTGTAAACGCTCACAGAGAAAGTGGCCAAATTTACCTAAGCGCAAATCTCGTGATACAAGACTCCCAAAAACTTTGTGAAGTTCTTCTGCTTACGTGAAGAATTACTGTACAGGGATTAATACAGCAGCTCAATTTATTTATTTACATAGTGGCTTGGTGTATTAGGGAGCTGGACTACCCGTGGTTATTATACACGGACAGCACCACTGGAGTCCTGCATTATAAACCCATGCACATGCCCAACGTTACACAGCGTTATCAAGTGTCGTGGTTTCAATGGTGTAAGCTAAAGTATCTCCCCCTTACTCGCTGAAGCGGACATTGGGCCATACTTCACCTATATCTATGGTCACGAGTCTCGAGTGGAAATTCCCCACTCCCATGGTGGAGACCATTCTTTCCATGAGATAAACAAGACAGGCATTTTTTCAATGTGGTGAACATTTGAACGTAAACACCAGCTTATTAACACTAATAACAGTTTCGCAGTATCCTTGTCCCTAACTTGACAACTAACTTCAATCTGCAGGTTTTACACGAGCACATTATATCCTCCTTATAATTACACTTGTGCAGCATAATTATAATTTAAAATTTAGTAAAATACACGTCTCAGTGTAGACCAACGGTGACCAATGCACCAAGCACTGTGATTTAAAACCTCGTTCGGTTGGGATCTCTAAGCTCCAGTTAAAAAAAAAATCTTGTTCAGATGTCGTTTTGTATTTGTACGCCCTCCTTCCCGCTCATTGCTGTGTAAAGCATCTTGCGATTTTGTTTAAGGTAAGCTGTAATAATTTGCATATTGGTGAATTTCAACAGACTCCACGATCCACCAGACAGATATTTATAATTAACATTTACAGGGATTTAAGGCGGGCGGCACGGTGGCCCAGTGGTTAGCGCTGTCGCCTCACAGCAAGAAGGTCCCGGGTTCGAATCTCTCGGCTCGGGTGCCTTTCTGTGTAGAGCTCTCCCCGTGTCCGCGTGGGTTTTCGTCGGGTACTCCGGTTTCCTCCCACAGTCCAAAAGCATGCTCCTGGATAGGTTGATTGGCTCGCAAACTAAAATTGTCCCGCAATGCCCAGCGATGGATTGGCGTCCCGTCGTCGGGTGTATTCCTGCCTTACGCCCTGTGTTTCCGGGATAGGCTCCGGCTCACCGTGACCCTATATAGGATTAAGCGGTTTCAGATTATGAGATGAGATGAGGGATTTAAGGCTGTAGTAGACTAAAGACATGAAGTATTAGCGCCATCTATCTGTAGAGAGTATACATTGAATATGTAAGTTTGTAGTCGTGGATTTGTATGTCATCAACCGTAACGACGATTTTTGTACGCTTATTTCTGAGATTCACAAAAACATCCTCGACAATCTACCTGTGGATCGCGATCCGTGTACTCTAGAATTCCCTTCCATGGGAGATTCGGTCAGCCGAGTCCCTGGGCATCTTGAAATCTCGTCTCAAGACTCGCTTCTTCCATAAGGCTTTCAGGTCCTCTCTCTGGCTGGGACTGTTGATGCAGCTCACTCTTGTGGATAGCTCACTGCTGACCTGCGCCTGCTCAGGAACACTTATTCCTTCCCTCGTTTGTGAAAATAATTATTTTTATTTGACTTTCAATTGAATTGCTCGGATGTTGTTGTTGTTGATGACATGCCACTCTCTCCACAGCTCAGATTTATAACAAAAAAACGTTAATGTTGATTGATGATTGCTTCGAAAAGCTGCTCTCCCGAGAGCAGCTGCTCTGTGCAGCGTTTTGTGACCCTCGGGTGAAAAGCACTCCAGACGTGCAATTATTATGACTGGCCACCGCGGGTGCAAACAACCGCTAATGTAAATTGAGCGCCAAAGGTCCTTCAAAATGTGACTATTTACTCGTGTTTATATCTCTCCAATGACTTATTTGTTTCCTGATCCATCATAGTTTATTATGAAGTCCAGATAACATCCTGCACCAACACAAGCCGGGGCATTCCGCGGTGCCGTGTCCATAAACACGTGTTTATTGTGCGGTTATACTCTCCAATGCCACTTTCACATGCAGTTTACCCTGCGCGTAAAGAGACCAAAATATAAAACGTCGTCATTGTCTTCTATTTGCAAAATAATACACGGATTGCCTAATGTCTAATATACAGTATATATTATCTATCCGCACGAAACTCTCCTCGCTCATGGACAAGAATATTTTCAATCGATCTTTAAACTCACGGTTAATCATTGTACCTTACAACGTAATGTTGTACCTGTGGAGACATTCGGAGACCTGCTGCGCTTCGGCTATTCAACTATTTTTTAAAACAAGCAGCCACTTGGGGACCCAAAAGCCCGAGGACATTTTCGCTGCCACAATATGGTACTCTTCAGTAAATTACAGCGCTCCCGTGACTGTAAGTTACTCGACTTTGTACCCATGGCTGCACCACGGGAAGGGGCATCCAACTAAACGTATTGAGCAGATAGATGTTGATTCAGCCATATTATCCAACACACATATAAGGAGCAGACAGTCTGGAGATTGTGGCCAAAAACACAATTTAACGGATGTCATGTCAATGATCAGGATATCGCTTCAGATTTGTTTCCAAAATGAAGTTTCGCCTTGTTATTGTAGGGCGTGACTTCACGCTTCCACACACATTTCACAACGGAATGCAATCGTTAAAAAATAAATGCCAAGACAAAGCCGACATAAATATTCTACATATAACACCGTTGAATTTAGATTATTTTTAAGAAATGCTGTGCCACGATGTTTGTGTTTTCCCATCCGCCACGCTCACAACCATTGTTAATATAGCGTACGTGACTGCCAAATACATCTCTGCCCTCCGCCAAACACGACAACTCACACATGTACGATTGTATCAAAGGCAAAGGGGGGGGGGGAGGAACTTACAAGGCCTCGGTGGATTTTCAGGCGTCACGACCACACGGGAGCAGGAAACAGACAGCAATTCAGCAGCTTCCAGCTTTCCGATTACACAACGCGGGTCAAATCTGCTCTTCCAGTCCCTACCAGCTGCACACGTCCCAAGGTAAACTTAAAAACAATGCGTCCGACTATGCCGTTGCACTCGGACGGGAGGTGTGGATTTTAAGAGCAGCTGCGATAAGTTTACGTTGCGTTACTCTTGAACGGAGATGCTGCTTTATTAAGGTTAACGCACTGGACTCGCGGTTGGGGCAGGTTTATCAACACCCACAGCCTCGGCCCACCCAGCAGCGTAAGTGGGTACACCACAGTCGATCAGGTCAAGCATGGTGGGTTAAAGTGTGGGTACATTACTCCCATCTCTTCCAAGACATCTGACCAGAACTAGAAGAGTAGTATGAGGCACTCTCTTTCGTGGAGGCCCTTTCGCGAGCAGTGGCGTGGGCAAGATAATTACAATGCTTTACCTTTATGGTGAATCTGGGTTACATTGAGGCTGGAGTATACGATTGAATATTGCAAGATTGTGAGTTCCAATCCTAGTTGGGGATTGCTGTGAACTGGGTGCTTTTTGAACATAGGAGCACTTAAAACCTAGGTTTGAAACTGCAGCTTAGCCACCCTGGCAATGATCTTTCCCAGTCTTGTGAGTGGACATTCTCAGCCTTATCACTAATGAATCTGTCAAACACCATTGGTAATAAAAAATTCTTTTCACTTGAATTCCACAAATAAATATTTAAAATAGCAGCTTCTTGCCAACACACGTTTCTCTGTCATATGCTGTGTGTAAAAAAATATACCCCGCCAGTGTGTGGATTAAAGAAAATAATAATTTCAAGGGACCTCAGAAGTAGATCTGTTCTACATTCTTCTGCAAGCTGTTCTCCAATATTTGGGTAGACACTGCTCAGTGAGGGTTTGGAAGAAATGTGCCATCAAGAGTGCCACTGTAATAAAATTTGTGAGGAAAAATTATACTGGAGTCAACCCAGTCCTTCAATATATTCACGATTGAGGTCATGGGCACCATTTTGTGCGTTGAGTCAAGTGTGGTTAACCAATCGAGTGCAAGATCTGGAATTTCAATCACCAACTCTGGCAAGGACTAACTCGGGCCTGTGTGCTTTTGCCATCGAGACACTAAGCTTTTAAAATCAAACTGGAACCCACTTAGACTAGCCAGTTGAGGAAATGAGTCATCCAATCTGTCAGCTGTCTGGAAAACTTTATCACACGGTTAGTCGCTCAAACATCTTGTGCCCTGATTACTCCTCCTACAAAATCCAGCCAAGTGTTATGATGCAAGAAAGGAAGTGCACAGCCATCGTTGTAGATAACGCACTGATGTAGGTTTTCATAATCTAGATAATCATCACATAACGACAGGTGCCTGGAAGATGGCGGAGTGCTCGTGGCAATATCTGAAAACATCTGCGTGACGAGACGTCACAACCATACAAAGCAGTCTAGGTATTTTCAAGTTGTGGTTACATTGGTGCCACGCACTGCGGAGCAATATTGTATTGTTACGTTTCTCGTTAGGGGAAATTTTCAAACCAGCCGAATCTATTAAACGTTATCTGTTGATGTTTTGTTACCAACAGAAGCACGTGCAAAAAGTTGTGCATAAACGTTTAAAAATGCAAGGGTGCAATGGATGATGAATATGTTTGTGTACGATGTAGAGTTATGATTCACAGACACTCTTCCTGTTGCGCCGTTGATTTTGAGAAATTGGCACATCAATGTCTATAAGGCTGCAGCCAAACTCTGTCAGCAATGAAAGGGCAGGAGCCATCATTCATTCGAACCTAATGAGCAGAAGAGGTGATGAGGAGAATATGATGGCAGATGCTCCGATTTGGCTGCATGTCTTAAAGAATTCTACACTTCCATCATTTAGTTGCTACAATACCACTTGCAGAAAATGTGTCCATGTAGCTGTAGGAGCGTTGAATTATGAGTTCTATTCACTTTACTTTATAATTTATAAACTAAGGCTGCAGGTTTGCCTTGAATGACCCATATATATATTTCTCTGTGGCACTGAAATGTACGTGAAACACCAACGATCCCAGCATGTGGCTTTCACTCTGCTGTGTTTGTGTTATGCCTCGCTTTACGGCCTTGCCCATCACACCGGTTATGGATGAGGTCTTAGCCGGTTAAACAGGCTCGCACTGTATCTGGCATTGTACACCACAGCTGTGTGTCCTGGAAAGAGTTTTACAAAATAAATATAATCAATGAAACAGCAACATTTCACATGAGCCACGAAACTTTCACAAGCGCTATGTTATAGATGGCATGCTTTCAGTTCATTGATTTATTTGTTTGAAAGCTACAAATCTCAAGGTCACAGTAAAGAACACGTGGAACAGAATTTGCTGCCACCAGGTGTTATGTAAGTGGAATTCTGTTTTAAATGACAGGGCCCTTTGTTAATCCGCTGTTTGATGAAGACTCCTCCACACGCTGAGTCAATAATGGAGGTTGTATGACCATGCTTTAACAGGCTGGTCTGGTCAGTGAATACTCATTTGCTTCTAATGCCAGCCACAGCTGAGAGTAAAACTCAGGTTTGCAACACGTTTTACTTGCATAGCTCATGAAATGGAAGTCCACGTGTGTGAGACTACCGATTTTATCTCCTCAAATGTGTATTTTCTGGCTATTCCAATATCCTCCTACATGCATTTAAAGCAACTTTACTAAAAATGTCATGGAGCTAAGCCTGATGAAAGCAAACTCTCATGGAAGCTCTGCTTGGAAGTAATAATGTGCATACATATAATCATACAATTGTAAGTGGCATGACAGCACTTTCCCAGAATTAATGCTGAGTGTCTTGGCTGGGCCGAAGAGAGCTATGACATCATGCAGCATAGCTGACGTCAATTTTTATTTCGGTGTGCGTGTGTGCATCACATTTCTCAATAGCTCCTCGTCTAAGTACCAAATGGATTCGTGCCCAATGCCAGAAATCTAATGCTGGGCTCAGGTCTAATCATGGGTGGTGTTTGTTAACGTTTCCCATCCTTAGTATGACTCACAATCAGACAGTTGTGAGTTCACATCTCATTTTAGAGTCAACTCAGCCCATCATTCCTCCGAGGTTAATAAAATAAGCACACATTTGCAGGAAGTCAAAAAGTGGTTATAATAATATGAATGTATTACATTTATACAGTGCCTTCCACCCACAGGTCCCAAGACACTACATGAAAGAGAGGTGGGGGTGAGGCAGCCATGCAGACAGCTGGCGCAAACCCACCAGACATTTCTCCCTATTTCATAAAAAATTATTTAGTAATTATGAATTTAACTTACACGATGCCTAATCAAAAGCTCTCAAGGCATCTGCTGTTTATATTAAACAATATGACGGTATCAAGCAATTTATAAATGCATGTTTATCGTTGTGCGAGGAAGCCTGAGAACCTGGAGGAAACTCACACTGGGTAGGGGGAAGAACACACTAACTACGAGAGGTGGGAATCCAACCGCTTGGGGCAGGACATTGTTTCTGTAAGAAGAAGATTGGTCTCTGTCATTGCAATGTGGAATTTTCACAACTTCAAAATTGCGAATGAGCACCACCCCGTTGCTTATTTTGAGCAACGAGGAGACACTTAAACGTGATTTTCAACCTCTTGTAAAATTTCATGAATCTTTAACCGACTCCCGATTCCTGCTTGCAGTCCCCCCCCCCGCTCGCCTGCCCACTCTGCCCGATTATTTAACATCTCCTGGCATTTCAATGGCTTCTCACAGCACTGCGACCGACAACTGTGACCCTGCATAACTGATGTATGAATCCATCGCTGCATACGTTTGGATTTTAATGGACACGTTCAGAGGCTACAAAGCAGCCACTGCGAACAAAGTGTGACTGGTTAATTGGTAACTTAATATAACGAGAGTTTACTTTGTATGCTCTCATCTCATCTCATTGTCAGAATCCACTTAATTCTGTACAAGGTTGCAGTCAGCTGGAGCCTATCCCGACAGACACAGGGCGCAAGGCAGGGATATACCCACGTTGGGACGCCAGTCCATCACCGGGCACTGAGGCTAATTTAGTCTGCAAGCCAATTAACCTAAGCAGCAGCATGTTTTTTGGACTGTGGGAGGAAACCAGAGTGCCCGGCAAAAACCCACACGGACATGGAGAGAGCATGCAAACTCCACACAGAAAGGCACCCGAGTCTAGATTCGAACCCGGGCCCTTCTTGCTGTGAGGCGACAGTGCTACCCACTGGGCCCCCGTGCCACCCCTTGTATGATGCTTTTCATAAACAGTATGTGAAAATGTTTAATGTCTGGGTGATTCCTTCCCAATATGCTGAGCGTAGTTCTACCCAATTTTACTCAAAACAACATGAACCCAGAAAATGTTGCCAACTTAGATCACAAAGTCAAAGCATATAAGTTCTCATCTCATCTCATTGTCTGAAACCGCTTAGTCCTATACAGGGTTGCGGTGAGCACGGAGCCTATCCCGGCAGACACAGGGCGCAAGGCAAGGATATACCGACGATGGGACGCCAGTCCATTGCCGGGGCACTGCGGGGCAATTTAGCCTGTGAGCCAATTAACCTATGCAGCAGCATGCTTTTTGGACTGTGGAAGGAAACCGGAGTGCCCGGCGAAAACCCACGCGGACACGGGGAGAGCATGCAAACTCCACACAGAAAGGCACCCGAGCCGAGAGATTCGAACCCGGGACCTTCTTGCTGTGAGGCGACAGCGCTAACCACTGGGCCACCGTGCCGCCCGCATATAAGTTACCAACTACTATCCAAACTCCCAACATTCCGTAACCTTTCTGCCTAACACTCTCTCCATCTCACAGCATCGCTATAGCCACCACCACCCACACCCTATGATGCCGAATGAGCTCTCTCCCAACTCCACCCTCCACGAAATGCAAGTTCCACCCTTTGGCCCCCGCTATGCTGTGCGATGCCCTCATATCAGAGGGCAGCCAAAATCAGCAGGTAGCCAAATGTTCACACCCTGTTCACATGGGCTCTCTTTCCTCTATCTACAGAGCATTACGAGCGACCATAATAATTAATAATAATAACTGCATTTATAGAGCGCTTTTCACCCGAGGGTCACAAAGCGCTGCACAGAACCACGGAGAGAACGGCACATCAACTACGAGATCAGAACGGCACATCAGCAACAGCTTTTTTTCAGTATTTTAAGTTTGCCGTGGCATTATGCGGAATTCCCGTAAATGTGAGGCACACTGAACTGCTTTGTTTGAGCCCGCGGGTGAGCGGGGGTTGGCAGGGGTTTGGCAGGGGGGCGTCATGACTAACCGGAGAATGCCAGAGGGGTTAAGTTACTTAAAACGGTGCTAACCGTGACTCAATTTCACACTCGCATCTGAATACTTCCAACAAGGGGCACAAACCAACGAGGGGTTCTCACAAAGTGTTCAGGCGTGGATCACCGTTAAACTGAAGAGGTCACTGTGACGCCACTGAGATATTTTGTATTTAACCCAGACGTCAATTCATCTTGCCGAGTCTCCTCATTATTGGAACGTGCGTATCATAATCTGAAGGTAAGATTGCAACTTTAAATAATATCGGGTAATAATTTATCTCATCACCCCACAAAGACCAACAACAAGAGCACCACTGCTTTGCTGGATGCAACCTGTAGTTGTCCTGGAGAGATCGTGATATTTGTAATTTTCTCATACATCACAACATCGTCACACTGAAGGGGTTGTTGTTCCAGTGAACTCCAGAGCTATGTCACCTGGAGTATATAATTCCTGGCAGGGTTGCCCTTCGCGAAGAGGACTGGAGTCTAGGACATCTGCTAGGGTCTACCTTGGTGAACACGTCTGGGGAGAGGTTCCAGGCAATAAGCGATCCGAAAAACCTCAAACTACAGGAGGTTGGTGTTAGGAAGGGCATTCGGCCGCCATCATACTCCGCTCCAATACTCCCACCAATGGGGGTAAACCGACCAACCTGGGTCAATCTGGATACCGATTGTGTAAGGGAGCAACAAAACCACGAGTTCAGTGTCAACAACGGACACGAGCGCTTTTGCTTTGTAAATGTAAACAGGGATGCGGTGATCTTTTAAAAAAAAAATATAGAACCATCAGTTTGATTAACTTCCAGACCCAGGCAACTAACACTCGACGACACGGTCGGAACTGACGCACTCCCCCCGAACTCACCGCTGCAGGAACTTTTTGAAGATGCGACGGTACGCGTAGCCCGCGCGGCGCACGCGGATGTTCTCGCGCAGGCCTAGGTACTCCACCTGGTGCTTCACCCTACGCATGCGCGCACGTCACAGACCGCGTTAGCAACGATCATTTATTGCAGCTCTTGTACCCCTTTTTAACACTGACACGTGAGCGGGGCTGAACTAGCCTGAGGCCATTACAGTACGAGTGATTTTCATCTCATCTCATCTCATTGTCAGAAACCGCTTAGTCCTGTACGGGGTTGCGGTGAGCCGGAGCTTATCCCAGCAGACACAGGGCGCAAGGCAGGGATATATCCACGATGGGACGCCAGTCCATCATCGGGCACTGAGGGCAATTTAATCTGCAAGCCAATTAACCGATGCAGCAGCATGTTTTTTGGACTCATTCTCATCTCATCTCATTATCTGAAACCGCTTAATCCTATATAGGGTCACGGTGAAGCCGGAGCCTATCCCGGAAACACAGGGCGTAAGGCAGG
>JAZEWT010000001.1:9860218-9880329 GCA_036362905.1 Mordacia mordax
TCCCAAGCGGGCCTCCACTACCAAGTCTGACAGTGTCACACGAGGGCCTCATGGGTTTAGGGCTCTGGCTGCTGATGACTTCTAGGGTTCCCACCTCTTCTGGCTCTCCACTACAATGTCCGTTGAGACAGTCATTCTGAGAAAGTCCCGATTTTTTGCACTTGCGTAACAATACCTCACTCAATACGACTATACTAACATTGTAAGGCATTCGTTGTTTTTCTTGCTACGGCCGTAATAGACATCGTGGTGACACATTTTTAGCTTGGGAAAACGCACAAGAAGGAATGGACCCGGTTCGTAGAAACTGGTCAAGAGACAGAGTGACGAGGCACCTTTATTTTGCTGGCTACGGTTGTTGGTCGCCCTTTCTTCTCGCTCTGAATGTTTTCTGGGAACAGCGCCTGGATGAAGGAACTGTGGCGTAAACAGCAAACAACGCAGAATTCCCAAACACGTTTATAACGACAACAAACCAGCATCGCGTATCAACAGAATCACTGAACTTTAGTTTGGTATGCAAAAAGCGCTCGCCTGGGTACATCTATGTAAACAACTTTAACGTGTTTTTATGCATGACGATCCAGCCACACGAAGTGTGAAACTTCTAAGCATTTTGGATTCACGCAACGTCACGCCATTAACTTAGCCGGATGCGTTTGCACTTTGAGTTGTTGACCAACGTACTGCTCGCTGCTCTGCATCAGCTCGATGAGGTCTGTGAAGAGGACGTCGCGATTCCGCTCACAAAATCCTTCCACGTCGTAGGATACCTGGCCAGGGATAAACAACAAACATGCATGACTTTCACGTTGCCATGACAAGAGACAGTCTCTCTCTTCACAGGACAACCGTTTTTGGCTACCCACAAAACAATACCCACTTCCCTACCTCCTCCCCTCCCGCAACTGGACTCAAACTAAAGGCCATTCCATTGTGACTCGAGCGCTTTACCGTAAATGGCACGACAGGCCTGATGCTAGATTATTGAAATCAACAGCAAAAATAAGACGCCTAAGTTTCCACGGTTGTGACCAAGAAAAAGGTGAGCGAGCCAACAACATTAAACCAATCGAAGTGCCACCGTGCCCCAGTGCTGAGCACAGTCAATGCCTGCTGCCCGTCATGAGCCTACGGTGCAGCACCTTGCCCGCGTAGTGGTGAACGATGAAGCCCTGGTTCCAGCTGTTGAAGTGCTCGTGGCTCCCGATCTGCGCGCGCAGCTTCTGCAGCAGCGTGGCATCGGCGCCCTCGCCCTTGGCGTGCATTGTGGCGCAAACGTCGTCCAGCACGCTCATGATGCCCGGCGGGTTCTGCCCGGTACGAGCCAGCGCACGGACAAAAAGGTCCCCGCTGAGTCATCGGTCCTCTCACGCCATCCGTTCATGGTTTCGTTACGCGGTAATCATATAATAATAACTGCATTCCTGGAGCGCATTTCACCCGAGGGTCACAAAGCGCTGCACAGAACTGTGCAGAGAACGGTCTTACACCATCATTCTTTGCACCAGTGGACGTCAAATTGCTATGGTAAGGGTCATGGAAACAGGATGAGAACTGATGAAAAATAGCCTCTATCCTTTCTGGTAATAATACAGGTGATAAGATGTTTAAACACCAAATAGATACCTTATTAGTGTTGCCTGTTCTCTTGTCTCATCATCTATATACTTACAGAAAGGTCCCTATAGTTATTATTGCTCAACCAGAGCTACCAATGCATTGATATCTGCATTTTCCTTGGGCTGTCTTCCTTTTGGCAACATTTGGTCACACTCTCGTGAGACAAAACTACAATGAAGGCTGCTTCTGGTATGGGCCAATCAGTTTGAACAATGTAACTATCATCAAAGCATATTGTATTGTTTGCTGGTTTTACCACAAGCTTGTGTGGTTATAGCAAGCATGATGCTTTACAATCGGTGTCTATGTGGGGTTTGAACAGCTGTATGGTGGTCAGAAAGGATAAAGCCTTCTCTTTTTTCATCACTTGCCAACGGACAAAAAAGTCTAATAGTTGACATCACCTCAGGAACAGTAACCAGAGGTGACCCCAGCTTAGTCCATTACTTTCACATATCACCATCCATTAGCAATCACTCTCTCACAAGTGAGCATAAGACGACCAAGACTAGGCTTGCACCTTTAAAAGTGGGTAAGACCAATGGACAGACCAGGGTTTGCATGGGGGAACTCTGCTACGATGTTCTGTTGGCACCTAATGGCCTAACGAAAGCCCATTGGTGAGCCGCGCAAGACAAAGATGGTTCCTACCACTTTGTTTTCAATGAGGTCGCACACGATCTTGTTGTTGAAGTACTCGATGGGCGTCCACTTGATGCCCTCGTGCACGTATTCCTCCTACGGAAATCGCTCGCGCTTAGCTGTGCGGTCACTTCTACGGTCAGCAGCAGTGTCCACACTCAACACAACACCAACTGATGCAAGAGCGCCACTTAGTAATGCAGCCTTGATGCAGTGACGATTGCATGAGGCCTTACAGAAGTTTTAGGGACTGAGCCGCAGCGAAGCAAACGATCCCTTTTACAGAACTGCCCAGGGCGCTTTCAGGATTCCGTCAGCTCTGTGTTAAAATACCAAAGCTTCGCCGAGATAAAGACAGCTTATTAGTCATCGAAGATAATTATGTTATAACTTATTCTCCAACGACCAAGTGGAAAACCCAAGACCAGATTTTGAGATGCCATTCAGGCACATCTTGGAGTTGGCGTGTGTACTGTGCACGAGTTTCTGCTGCAGGGTAACATGGAGACTAACAATGTTGGTGGCAAGCTATGGAAGCATGAATGGCTTGAACACGGCGGCGTCTTAATCTTGAATATATTTCCCACGCCGCTAAGAACCACGCGATTATCCTGCCTCCTGAATATTGGTCATAAACAGGCTCCTCTGTGTATGACTTACCTGTTCTGCTTTTAGCGTCAGTTCAATGAAAATCTGTTGCAGTTTCTCGTTGACAAAGTTGATGCAAAACTGCTCGAATCCATTTTTCTGTCACACAAAAGTGGAGCCAGGACAAATTGTTAGGCATTAAAGTCACGGCACCACAACACAATGTGGAAATTACTTTGAGAGAAAATGGCACGAAAACACAAAACACACAACGCACCTGAAATATTTCAAATCCGTAAATGTCGAGAACTCCCATGTTGAACTCTTCGTGGTCCTTCTGTATGGCTCTGTTGATGGCCTGAAAACGAACACAACACCAAAATCACTTTTATAAAGGTATCATACTTACACACAGAACTTAAAAACCACACAGACAGCAACCAATAAACAAAAATAACCCCGAGAGCAGTTTTTAGATGCAATCATCAAAGATAACCTCCTCTAGCCTCAACCGACTGTAGGGGCAGGTGCAGTTAGCGACCATCTATAAAGGCCGGCATGATACATGAGCGTGTGAGTGGTCAACACCACGCCTGGCCATCTTTGTCTCTATCAGTGCACCTCACAGAAACAAAGTCCTGCCCGAGGCAGTTCAAGTCTTGCCTCGGGTGCTTTTCTGTTTAGAATTTGCATTCTACCCCTGTTCCAAGCGCTCCAGTTTTCTCTCACAACTAAAAAAAACCTTTCAATAATTAATTCGCCGATATCACAATAATATGTAGAACATAGCGTTTGGCGCGTTGGCACAGACTGACTGCTTGACTGACACCACCACCTCTCTTTCTGTACAGCGCCTAAGAATCTCTGGGTCAAAGGTACTATGTAAATGTAAAAAACTATTAATATATTATGCTGTATCGCCCCCACCCCATGTGGGCTGTGGCCACCCTCTCCCCACCCCTCCACTCCTCTCATTCCCTCGATTCACAAATACTCACGCTAATTCGATTCAGAACGCAGAAACTTCCAATTTTTCAACTACTACAGCCCCTCTCTGCTCATTGTTTGACGTGGCACCGCTCTGTCGGTTACCTGTCGTTATTGCGTTTGGTTGAAACATTGATAATAAAACACACTTCAGAAACAAACGCGTCGCTATTATTACTTCCTATCAGCGCCCGAGGATACCTCTAACGTACGAGGCGAAACGTCGCCAAGGAGGGAGAGGGAACGATCGACGCGGCCGTCCCGACAGAGCAGCGTTTAGAAGCAATCACCATGCATCGAGTCGTGAAAACCGACATCATTGCATTATTACTTCCGTCGTCGGAGCCTCACCTCGACGAGGTAGTCGAAGACGCGTGCGTACAGTGCCTTGGCGAGCGCGTCGCGTGTGTAGTTGGCTTGCTCCACGTTCAGCGTCACCTCGATGGACTCCGACTTGCCACCCCACTTACTGTCCATCTGCCGGCTCGTCAGCTTCTCCTTGAGCCGGCCCTGCTCAATTCCCAGCAGGAAAGCCGGGAACGCCAGGACTGTTGGGGAGTGTGGCGGGTTGTCAAGTTAAGACGTTACAGAGCAAGCAAGGGCTAATGTGTGAGCAGCTCAGCAAAACGAATTTTTGTACTCTGATGCGCTCTCAAATGTATGCTCAGTGGGAGTTTGCTCGTTGATCTCTGCTCCCACTTCCCTCCCCCGTTGTTTTGAATCGCCATTCTCGAGGCCTATTCTGGGCCTCGATGTGCAACAGGTTGAGAGCCTTATGTCTAGAACTACCTACAGCCATTCGTCCTCATTGTCGGCTCCCTGTCCCTCTTCAGGATCAACACGTTCCTCTCTCAGCCTATGTTTGATTGCCTTTTAAGAAATCAATTCGCCCACTGTTTATCTTGGAGCTTCGTGAGATGCGGCCGTATCAACAGGGTCATCAACACAAGCCGCTCCAGATTCAATAGCCCATATTTATTTAAGTTTTTCACTTACAGTAATTAAGTTGGTGTCATGGAACATCTACAGCTTTGGAGTTTATTACTGGTGTGTACACGAATAATCCACGCAAGGTCCAACAATCGCAGGCAGAAATCACAGCTGCTGTGGAGAGCATCACTGAAAAAACACTAGCATATGTTATGGTTTCATCAGTAGATGTCCAGAAATATTATTGGATGCAGAGGGATCAGATAATAAAAAAATTGTGCAGGTAAATAAAATATCCTGTGCGACATCAGAGTTATGATATCAGAATCGGTGCTCAAAGCAAAACATTTCAATAAATGTATGGAATTCAAAGTACAGCTCTTTTCCGACGACCCTGAAGATGCCACATAAATCTCACGCCATGTTCTGCGCGACTGTGCATTGCAAACGGCCGGTGTGCCGTTCATCTCGCGCGTGCTCGTGTGCATTCGCGCGTCTCACAGTCGTCGTTCTCAACGGCCGCGTAGTTTCCGGCCTCGCGGAATGACAGGTTCCCCAGGTGCAGGATCCCCGCCACGATTTGCAGCACCATCTGCTGATGCTCGGGCGGGATGCCGATCACTCGCATCGCTTTCTGAAGTGGGGGGGAGGGGGGGGGGAAGGGCGAGGATGAGAGGTTAAAGCCAGGATAGAGGACAGGAGAGTTGGGACACTCCTGTCCCCAAACTCCTGTCCTCCATCCAACCCAAAAAAAACCGTTATTGTTGCTGATTTTCCGTTCTTATGTCGTTGTTGTTGGCGTGCTGTTCTCTCCGCAGCTCTGTGCAACACTTTGTGACCCTAGGGTAAAAAGCCCTCTATAAATGCAATTATTATTATCAGTATTCCAAGTGTGTTTTTGCCGGGCACTCCGGTTTCCTCCCACAGTCCAAAAAAACCATGCTGCTGTATAGGTTAATTGGTTTGCAGACTAAATTGCCCGCAGTGCCCGGTGATGGACTGGCGTCCCATTGTGGGTATATCCATGCCTTGCGCCCTGTGTCTGCCGAGATAGGCTCTGGCTCACCACGGCCCTGTACAGGACTAAGCGGTTTCTGACAATAAGATGAGACGAGATTGTTAGTATTAGTGGCACGATGGATGAGCGTGTGCTGAGGGGAGGTAGAGGAATGGGAAACGAAGGGAAGGGAGGTTCCAACATAAACGAGAGGGGTTGATAAAGACCTGATTTTAAGCACATAGACATATGATGGCAACGGCCATGTCCCACTGCATGCACCTGATGATGCAAGACCGTTTACTAGCGTTAAATGCGGCATTTGCTGGTCGTGCAATATTCCCTAATGGCACTGTACTCGTTCTCTGCAATGTTTTTGTTGTTTGCTTTCGTTACTGCTCTGCTCGTGCAACAAAACGGACCTCCCTTTAAAAACATTTGGGAAACTGGGCAAATGGTACCATCTACGTAACAAAATGAAATAAACTAAAACATCTCATTGCGAGTCAATCATTAAGTAGAATAAGGATCATCAGTTTAATTCCTAGGTGAGTAAAAAATAAGAAAACACAAGTTCAATTTACACTAGCAGGAGGCCAGTACCTCTGCAACCTGGTTGTTAAGGGATGGTTACCATGGTTTCTTGGAAGTCCTTGCGGTCGTCAATATCATCGACCTTGTAGGCCCCGGATTGGTTGAGGTAGTAATAGTAGTCCGGGGTCGTGATTCCCAGAGTTTCTTTTTGGTCACCCACCGCTGCTTCTGTGAGCTGCAGAAAGCACCGGAAACAATAAATCAGCAAATTAAATAAAATGAATATGTTACATATTTTCTCAAATTTACCATAACATTAAGTCGAACTCTGGTTGTAGATACGGTTGCTACCTGTCCTTACTTTTTCAGGAGCGTCCTCATTCAGATACATATATTCTGGGGATGAAGCGTGTCTTCACAGTTTTTGTTGGTTGAGTTAAACAAAATACCACTCAAAACCTTGCATTTACAAATTGCATTTCCCCTCTGCCGTGATTGTGAAAACATTACATGTCCCTTTTTTTTCTTGTTTTAATTGCGGAGGTGGGAGCCTACGTGAGATGGCCCAAGTTGGTCACGCTGTCAAATCCAAAGGTGGCAGACAGGTTTAAGAATATCATCTCTCCGGAATCATTAAAGTCAGTGTGTGGTAGAAAAACAACAGTGGTTGTTGAACACTGGCTCCGCGACGTCAACATTAACAAGCACCATCCCACGCTCGCTTGAGCAAGCCACAACTTTGTCTTTCTTCACTACCATGATTACAAACACTGTCTTACTCAAACAAACCAGCACAGCAATAAGTTACTGGTTCAGGCGGCGGCAGAACATCACCACAATTCAACAATTCGTACGACAAAGTGATGCCTGGAAAATACCAGCACAGCAAAATATCAACATAATGTTTTTTTAGGAGCCGTGTCTTATTAAATGTTTAAGTAATAATTTGTTTTATTCATCTTATTTTCAATCAATTGCTGCATGAAGACCTCACCACTCTATCTCTTTATACAAGTTGGTGGAGTGAGTTTGTTTAATTGTGAAAGCTTCAGTGTTACTGTTTACTTTTACGATTACGGTTAGAAATTCATTTACACACACACATATTGTTGCTGTGATTAAGTTATTTGCAGATTTGTCTTGTGCGTTGTTGCGTTGGTTAGTTGGGACGTTTGTTGTGTTGCAGGAATCCCATCCTGCTTCTAGAGCTTGCAAGCTCACTGGGTACTTTCCGCTGTAATAATAAACATAGATCTATTTCAGTCATAGGGGTTCTTTGATCATACTTCACCAAGCTCGTCAGTGATCTGTTGGGGGGGGGGGTTGTTTGAGCAGGAGAGGAGAAAAACCACTCGCCACTAATGCTCTAATATTAGCCTTGGCCCAGAATTGAACTCAGATTAGTAGTGCAGAGAGGAATCCCACTGCACCATTACCCCCGCACGGTAATAAAAAGTAAATAACGTTATCTATGAACGTTCACTGAAATTATGCCAATGGGGACTTTGTGATGTGTTCAAAATGCGATTCTTGGTACGGGAAAACACAAAGTGGTGGTTTCACTTCACATGAAATAACAACAAATGGTAAAACTTTCAAGAAATTATAGAAAAGGCAACAGT
Organism: Mordacia mordax; assembly: GCA_036362905.1. Lineage (NCBI taxonomy): Eukaryota > Metazoa > Chordata > Hyperoartia > Petromyzontiformes > Petromyzontidae > Mordacia > Mordacia mordax. The sequence continues at coordinate 9,868,142 of JAZEWT010000001.1, forward strand.
TGCAGTGTGCAAACATGAGCCTATAATAGCCTCACCAACACTGTCATTAACGTGTTTTTTTCAAAGCAATGCAGAGAAGCCATTTCTCAAAACGTTGCCCCACTATGTATGTGCTTGTTACGAGGCAGTGCCAAAAATGGAACTCATGAGGCATTTTTGGTCTGAGCTGGTACAGAAAGAGTTTTCCATTTCAGGATGTTCGCCATCAAACAAACCTTTATAAACGGTGACATTTCAGTTATGTCAAGGCACTGCACTGTAATGCATGTATTCTCCCATTATGAGTCACAGCCATTCTCTCGTCTCAGAATGGAAGGACCGTTGCCAACGACATTTGCTTAATAATTTTCATTTTTAGTGTGCTCTATGTTAATGAGGATAGCAATAAAGGAAGTCAGTCAGTATAAAAACCCACTTAATCTTGTACAGGGTCATGGGGGGCCACAAACCATCCAAGCAGAGACAGGGTGCAAGACGGGGCTATACCCAGAATGTGATGCCAGTACACAGCAGGGCATTTTTGGAGGCCAACTTACTCAGCAGGTCAATAAACCTCGGCAGCAATATGTCTTTGGACGATGGGAGCAAACTGGAGTACCCAACGAATACCCATAACATGGGGATAACATGTAAACTCCATACAGAAAGACACCCGAGCTGGGAACTAAACCCAGAACCTTCTGGCTGTGAGGCAGCAACCGTACTCACAGCGTCACTGCACCGCCCATAGCAATATCATATTTTACAGATAAACATATAACAGAAAGACAGATTTCTGAAAGTGGTAGTGGTAACATCAGAGCAGAGAAACGCAGTCTGGATGATGCCAAGATGTAGTCATAGTCTATATCCCCTCCTATAGGACAGAGTTGAGTGATTACATTTCTAATAAGGGAAAATGTACAAGGCGGTCGTCATCACATCTCTGCTCTACGGCTGCGAGACACTGACCCTGTACAGTAAGCAGCTGTAGACGCTCGACCAGTTTCACCTCTGGTGCCTGCGAAAGATCATGGGCATCGTTTGGTTAAGACAGGGTCTCCAACACAGAAGTGCTATGCAGAGCCAGCATGCCTAGCATCGAGGCACTCATCTTGAAGGCCCAGCTTCGGTGGGTTGGTCATGTGGTCCGAATGGACGACACGCAACTTCCAAAGATGGCCTTGTTGTCTTAGCCGGCTTCTGGCGCACGGAACATCGGACGCCCGCTCAAGCAATTCAAAGACTGCCTGAAGGCATCTCTGGGAACCTGTAGCCATATATACCCACTCTTGAGTGGGAGACCCTTGCCTCTGACTACAGCGCCTGGCTGTCTAGAGGGGTGCTCAGGACATTGAGGGGAGGCATCCGATAGGTCTGGATCAGAGGCGTCAGGCCCGCAAAGAGAGAAGACCTGACCCAACAACTGCCGTTGCATGCCCACAGGCGGCCACACCTGTGTGTCCGAGTTTGGACTGCGCTCTCATTTACGGCGTCATTGACATCTTCATCGCTCGCGATGGACTTCCATAGAGGGAAAATCTCATCTCATCTCATTATCTGAAACCGCTTAATCCTATATGGGGTCACGGTGAGCCGGAGCCTATCCCGGAAACACAGGGCGTAAGGCGGGAATACACCTGACGACGGGACGCCAGTCCATCGCCGGTAGAGGGAAAATGTCCCGCCATATAAAAATGTCAGGAGGTTAGCGGACACGCGTCTCTCATGCAGATTTGTTTGAGCGGTTATAAAGTACAGAATGACGTCTTTACCGATGTAGGTTCTCACGGCTCGCCGCATGAGAATTGCTTCCTAAAACTGTTATAAGAATCATAAATTTTACAACGTGCGCAAATTCCGCGCCAGTTTTGAAACAAGACGCAAATACTGAGGCTATTGGAACGCCCGAGGATTCCTCTAACGTCGGAGACCAAGCGTCGCGAAAGCGAGAGGAGGAGCAGTAAACACGGCTATCGTGAAAGAACAACTTTGCAAAGGAATTCTCACAATGACATCTGTCGATAAGAAGTGGCAAGGATCTGAGCATAGTGTCCTGCTATGGCTGTGTACAGAGATGAAGTCTATACTTCTGCCATGAAGGCATTATTACACTGACGGGATGAATGTGTATGTATAGTAGGGGATACCTTGCTATAATTGAGGCAGTTGCAGCTACTTTAAATCTTTCTGCTAACACTCAAGTGCAGGTTTCCTGTGATTGACGTGTATAGCATTGCCCTTGTATATCTTTAGCTTTGCTAATGCAGGCTCTATAAAACAAAAGCACATTTTCCTTTTGTCAGATCATTTGTGCAAAATACAAACCGCCAAGGGCTAACATGGATTTATTGAGTTTCACTGAAAGCAGTGCATTATTAAAAGTACTATTTTTAGCTGTGACCATTATAGGTTTACCAGGAGAAATGCTGCAAAACATGTATGGGGTACTGGCTTAACTTTAATCATGGATTGTATAATTAATTGCTAATAACACGAACGTTTTGCTTGCAGACAACCCCCCTCCCCCCATGAACAGGAAAATGAAACATTAATGAAGCAAATGATTTCCATTTTCCACAAACATTCGACTTTAAGTACACAATTTAAAATTAACCACGTTATTAGATAATATAAGGGTGTTTTCTCAGTTATTTTTATGGGTCCACATAAATGGACATTTTCCATGATGTGGGTTCTTTATTAACGGTGTTATTTGAATCATTTTATAGCCACATGAAGTTAATTTATATAAGTAGGAAGGGCCCAATAAGCTGTTAAGCTCTATTTCATTGGTGTCCTGTAATGGTACGAATGTTATACAGGACAGATCTTGGTTACAACAATGGTTAAATAGGTCACCTTACAAACAGCAGCTATTGCTATGTGTTTCATATGTTGCCTAAACAGGAAACCGGTTGAAGATGTAAAGCAATGAGAATAACTTGTAAGAACTGTTCTTTTGAGATAGCCGTGTTGAGCGTTCCTCCTCACTCCTTCATGATATTTCACCGCCAACACGGAAGGCATCGTTGATAACGATTCCACCTCCCACATTGGGAGGTGGAAATGTTGTCAATGTAGGAGGCAAAACATGGCAAAGGAAAGAGGAGGAACGCGCGATACTGCTGTCCATAAACAGTACCTCATGACATAAATTCTCAGCTATGAAAACCTACATCGGTAACTATGCATTAAAAAATGTTCTTAAAACAAAAACAAAGTCAAGCAAGAGCAGCTTTGCAAAGCAATCATTAAAGTCAAGGAATCTCCATCCCTAAACATTCATCTGCTGGAAGTAATCCTCATTGGTGTCCAGCATCCAACAGTGAAAATTCCACATCATATGGTGGGACAGAATATTGTAATACAACAGCCACTACCAGTATATCATATTATAAACCCTAACTCACTGACGGGTAATTTCCAAAAGCCTGCGTTGCTCTAAACACGAATTAAAGGTACTTGTCAATCAACTGCTGGACGAAGGGCTACCCAAGCTAAGTCTCATTTGTTGTTAGGTCATAGGTCACTACATTGGTCAATGCAAGTTGATGAAAGTGGGAGCCCTGTACTGATTCACACATCACTTGGCAATTATGTCGGCCATAGACAGGAATGCAATTCTGGTCGCTGGACTCATAAAGCAGTAAACAGTTTGCTCATTTTTCGAATTTCACACATTCATGTGACAAATATATTTGACTTGGCACAGTAAAAAAAACCACACACTACACATTCTAACCCTTGGACCACAGCAATCAAGTCCTGATATTTTGCTTATTACAAGCATGACTTGCTCGCAAAAACAGTGAGCTCTCAATAACGAACAGAGTTCAAATCCCAACCAGCGTTAAAATTATTACTGAGTCTAACATGTTCAAACCAAAGCGTCTGCCTGTTTATGTAGGCACGCGGCACTGGGCATATTCACCATCGGTATGACCTGGTGAAAGGAATTCTACATTATCATGGCAGGGTTGGTGTCTCTATGGGACAACCACTTCTGACTTTCCACAAAGAGGTAGTTACACCAAGGTGGCCATGGGATAGCAGGATAACAATGAATTCTGGTATCCATCTGTGCATAACCCCTTCATATTTGGTTTTTCTGGGTGGTCCAATTTCCTCCTTCCACGTAACAAACACTCATTAATGGTATTGGCCAACCATGCTGATGCAATACCTTTCTCAAAAATTGAGCCCTCAGACGTAGGGAGGCATTTACTGGGCAAATAAGTGGCATAATATTGAAATGTTGAGGATATTTAAACTCAGACCCCTTCCAATTGTGAGTCAGATGCTGTTATTTCCCTGCCACGAAGATATAACACCCAATCTGTGAGAACAAGAGAGTTAGGGTGTTGGGTCAAGGTTCAAGAGGTCCAGGGTGGTCATGCCTGGTAATAGATGTGGAAGTTTCTCTCCTGGGGGTTCTGGCTCACGACACGAGACTTCTCCAGCAGGAAGTTTGAGATCTTCCCTCCGTCTGGCTCCCCACCCCGGCTGAATTGGATCTCGAAATATTTTCCCTGCGCGTCACACGTGAAGACAACAACAATAACCGCACACGTCGGTGGAAGAGAAATAATTATGCACACATTAATTCGGGCTGAGGTTGATTTGCTGACAGATGAGTTCTATGGATGGGACATTAAATGGCTGCTCACTGTGTCTTTATCAATGTTTAATGTAAAGATAACATTGGCAGTAAACCTCTTACAGGCTGGTCAGTCTAGGACAGTAGATGTATTATAAACATCATTGCTATGGTGATGATGGCATGGAGAGAGCTGTTGAAAGATGAGAGTGCTCGGTGGATTATGGGAAGACTAATTTGTGAAATTTTAGACAAAATTTCTAGTACAATCATGTATAGTTCTGTATACAGTGAAGCCCTGAATGTCTCAGATTAACTATCACGATTCCAACGAATCAGAAAACATTGCCTGCATTCATGTTTTACTGTTTGGGGGGGTGGGGGATATTTTGACGATTAACGAAATGATTGCGATTGTGGTTGACTCATGAGTGGGGAGTAATTATGAGGGCTTTGTGTGGGGTGCATGCACAAGGGGAGTGATTGCAGCTGGTGGGAGGAGGTGGCAAGTGTGGGGAATCATTGTGAACGTGGGGCATCTGTGAGATGCCACTAATGAATCAGAGAATCTGCAGTACAAGTACTGTATGAGATTCAAATTTTACATATCACGGTTACGACTTTTGCAGCACTTCTCTGGAACATAACCCCCACAATATTTAAGCATATACAGTATATATTCACGTTTACAGTATATACGTACATGCACCGCACACAGGGATGGGAAGGTCAGCTGTTAAAATGTTCCTTAATTGACTCGTGTAGAGTGAATGAAACAGCACAACATGAATCTGTAAATGTCACTCACTAACATTCATCCATTCACACCCCAGCATCTCTAACTATTCCCCGCTCTCATTTCACCCTCGCATAAAAACCCCTACACACAGCCCCCCTCCTCCTCCCATGACCCCCCTCCCCTCCCTGGCGACCACACCTGTGCCAGTAAACCGCAAGAGCACGATTTTACAGTCACCATAGCGATGGCAGTTGCCGGGATACTCACGAAGCGGCTGGAGTTGTTGTTGCGGACCGTCTTGGCATTACCGAAGGCCTCCAGCAGGGGGTTGGACAGCAGGATGATGTCCTTGACATGCTGCACCGTAGGAGGGACCCAGGGATGAAGATTTTAGAACAGTAGCGCAAGCAGAGCGAGCGGATATACGCGCACGTTGATACGCCAAGATCCTCGCATTATCTCCGACAGCGGAAGCGGCGTTGCTATTCATAACCCAGCGTTTCCCTACGTTCAAATGAGCGTACACAGGGTGCTCTGGTTGCCACCTTCGAGCCGCACAAGATATAACAGATAATCATGATGGAAAGATCATCTCACACTATCAGAAGCGGGGAGAACTATATGAAAAATGGCATTGTTTTGAATTGTGTATTATTACTCCATTGGCACAAAACAGGACTTTAAGGATCCTGAGAAAATATGGAATTCCCAAAAAGAGGATGACGATCTTGGAAAAGCCAGGACGATACGAGGAGGTGCTCACTCTGCACGAGGTGGTGGCCGGAAGGTGGCGAATGGGTTGTGCTTGGGGCTACTGGCTCAAAAGGAAATCACTGCCAACTTTCCACAACATTGCAGAGTACACATTTTATTGACCACAATCAAGATGATGGGCTGATTAAACATCCCGACCAGATAGCTAACATACAGCATTCCAGCAACAGTTTGGGAATTCTGAAGCGCTACCAGTCAGTTGGATTTCTTTAAATTAAACCAATGAAGGACCTAATGATGATCCAGGTTAACATTGATTCTTATGCTCCACACACATGCATTGAATCACATGTGAATGAGTGTGATTTGTAATTGTATATATTGTAGGAAATGGGTTTAATTTGATACCCCTGGCCACTAGACAGTACTGTTACTAAAATATAATTCATTCCTTGACAAATCGTAGAGTCTGATCATGTCCATTCACTGACTCGTAGACGGGGGGGTGGGGGGTGGTGGGAACTCGTTAGACCTGTAGTGACTACAACCTTTGTTTTACAATAACATAAAATTGTCTTCCACTCCATTAAAGTAAGAAAATAGAGCGGCAAAGTATTGCCCTCACAGGCGTCTATTACTAGAGCAGGATCCTACCATTATACTGTACTTCAGTGATTCATTAAAGAGAGCAGAACTCTTAAGGTGGGGTGACAATAGATCACAGGGGAAGGAACTGCCCCCCCCCCCCGCTGAGCAGGTTCAAGTCACGGCAATTCCATATGCACACGAGCGTAGAGCAGTGCTCATCTCCTTTGGCTGTCCTGAGTCATCAGTGTAAGTTGAACATGCAGGCTGTACCATTGGTGTAAACATAAAATTGGTGCAAATCCACATTCCCAAGGCCCAGGTGGTTTGGCAATGTGGAGTGGGAGACAGGGCGATTGGATGAAGAGATGCCCTGTGATGGAGGTGGTGGGGATGAGGCCCAGAGGGAGAAACAAAAAGACGTGGATGAAAGTGGTGACGCAGGATATGAAAAAAATGGGTTTCATCCCTGACTATGCCCAGGATTCAAATGGAAATTAGGTGGAGGAAGGGAACTTTGGGGACACCCAGCCAACCCAGGTAAACCTGAAAAATTGCCATTACAACGGTTGTGTGTGTAAGAGAGGCCTCCAGGATGCACTGAATTAAACATTTTGAGATATCTGTACAGATGACACCATGAAGTGTGCACAAAGAGTACTCATTACTCATTTGAAATGAACACAGCCATCATTGTCCCCTACTGTGAAAACGTGATAGGACCGTCCTGGAAAAAAGAGTCAAGAATCGCAGTGAGGCTTTTCTGTGTAAGCATGTGTAATATGAGATATTAGGCCACTCTAAGAAGGCAACAATTTCTGACCTTCACTGTCACTTTAATGGAGCTTATATGAGCTAATGTGAGCTCCATTAAAGTGCTGATAGTACTGGATATTTGTATTGTCGAGTTGTAACAGTAACAACTTAGAAGCGTTGTATTATAGCACAAGAGTGCTTGACTGGCAATTGCAGGTTCAATGCCGGCTGGGGGTTGACTCATCCCCAGCTCCCATGGTTGATATAATAAGTGCCGCTCTGTGAAAAGGAAACATCGGATAGGTTTTATGGAGGGACTGGCGCTTACCATAGCCGTGTAGAATCTCCACTGCTGACACAGACATTAATGAAGATGCACAGCACCCAAGACTCGTTTAACCATGCTGACAGCTTGATCTTTTCACTAAAATTCAATAAAAAATATAATCTGATATATGTCCCTAAACCCACAAAATGTGATCCGTGATTCGCAGCAATAAACGCTACTTAAACTAACATTACTTTCGCCAGTGTCATGAGTAACTCATTATTAAAAGCCGCTAATAAAGCGAGAATCAAAAAGCACTCCCTGCCAGTGGCTCATTGACAGCAGCTTTTTAAATATTGACACGACCCGCACTGGCTGCCAGTAGACATCCAGTGGACATCGGCCACTGCTGTGATAATAAACGGTGATGAAGAAGGAGGAGATCAGCGTGAGCCCGAGTGCACCCACCTGTACTTTCGAACCTCCTCCGGACACTTTGGAGACGTAGCTCATGATGTACTTGGCCGCCACGGTCTTGCCAGCGCCACTCTCTCCGCTGCAAATCACGCAGAGCACAGGATGGGGCGGTTATCATGCAGGGCAGGCACGCGGCGCAAGATACGGGAGGTCAACACACGAGGTCATACGAGTTCACACTCGTTAGGCAGTACGACAGCATATAGAGCGCTGATGGTGTTTTTGTCTTTGTTTCAAATAAGCTTCATGAATTTTTCAACAAGGGGAAAGGGGATACAACAAGCTATAGGGTATAGGGGGAGGGGGGGATCTGCCTAAGCAGATAGTAAGATGGAGGGAGCCATAGTAGACCCCATTAAAAAAATATATACAGGACTTCCGACGATGTCACAGCAAGTCTCTCCCCCCCAGCCCTGGCCACAGAGGGCGACAGGAAGCAGAAGACGATCAACCTTCCCTCCATAGCGATTCTTAATGTTCACAATAGATGCATGGAATTACGAGTAGAAGAATTTATTAGGAATGACTTGGGCAAAATTAGTGACTATTATATGAGCCGATAACTAAGGAAACTAAGAGAAAATAATACCCTCTAACAAATGAGATTCATTAAATGGTCAAAGAAATCCCGAAAATAACTGAATCATAATGTAACAATTGTAGCAATTCTTCAACTTGCTTGAGGAGGTTAGAGGTTATGTTCCGAATGTTTGTATTGTCTGCTGCATCGTTTGCCAGGGTTGAAGCAGAATTGCAATCACGTAGGATGATGACTGTTTTAACGGTAAATATCGTAGATTGTCAAATCTACGAGAAAAGAAATATAGTGCAGGGCACGAAACCTGATCAATGCACGCTTAACTTAAGCATAACTTGACGTGTCGATACTAAAGTTTAAAACGTGCAGCAAAAAGTGGGTGTGTAGCAAAATGCATGCCGGGTCAATTCTCTTGGGAAGATAAAATAGGGACCACATTGTGGGAACTCACCAGTGGATATTCAATGTTGGCCTTTGCTACATAAATAAGAAATCTGTGCAACTGGCTCAGGACTACTGTTTTGTGCACCAGGACCTACATTTTCACGCGTGTAATTCGATCACAGCGAAACTGACAAGAAGCTTTTTGACCTCGGAGTGACAACAAGACATTGGGTGCAGATCACAGGGATTGTGAAAACCAGCAGCAAAGCCTCAAACACGTGAGTGACTTTTCAACGTGAGAGGTCCAAAGGAATATGGAGAAAATGTTTACTCGGCAGGCACTGCCTATAAACATGCGGTTTCGTGATTTATTTCGGAGCAAACGGTTGGCATTTGTGACCGCTTAAAAAGCCGCAAATCTTCCAGGAATATTGTTGTAGAGGTGTGACTGCCATAAATTATTTAAAACGCTTACTGGATGAAAAAAAAATCTCACTCTACCCAGGCTTGGCTGTAGTGTTTGTTGAAAATGAGGTTTGCAGAATGGTTGGGAGAGGTCAAATTATCTGCACATGTGAGAAGCGCGGCGCACACATCACGTGAGAGCACGTGATGGAGTACGGGAGCGTTATTTGAGAAGCACACAGCATGCGAAAGACCACAGAGACCTGGCTCGTTAACTGGAAGCATACCATGTTGAGGAGATTCTCCGAAACAGAAATCAGCTGTGCCCTCGATTCATCACTTGATGGCAAACAGGTTTAAGTTTAAAGCACGTTATTTGATGGTACTCAATAAAATACAAATTCAAAGATATGCCATGGAGCCCTATAGACCATTGGGGCAAGTGCTTTCAGTAAGCTCCTATTAATGTGGCTAGGCATACCAGGGGGGTGATGTGGCCAGCTTCACACCCGACCGCATTTGTCTCCCCAGTGCTGATTTTTAAACCCTGCAGCAGGCACTCATTAAGGACGAGACCCAGGTACTGGTTAGGCTATAATCACTCCCCACTGTTATTAACCCTGTGCTTGGGAATTACACTCAGGTCACCCGGTTCAGAGGGCAGTGTGCTCACCAATGTACGTAGGTCTGCTCCACAAATGTCATATTAGCACATCACGTATGCGCAATACAAAGACAAGATCCATATGCAGCCTGGGTAGACTATAGGGTCTCCTTAGTAGCAATGTTCACACACGACACTAGGTACTCATTTGAGGCCGAGTAGACCTAGGGGAGATCGCTTGACCATATTTGAAGACGTCTCATTATTAAGAAGCTGCTTTTAAGCGAACAAACCGTATGGCGTACGTTATTTCCAATTGGACGTGTTACTAAAAAAATAAAAACATTTTCACAAATACAGAAAGGGTGCAGCTTGTTGCAGCGACTTCTGTATTACGGAAGGACCTCAAAAATATAAAAATCATTGAAGTACGCTCGCCCAATTTCTCACTTTGTTAATGTACCAAACATATTATCATTGGCGCTGCTCCAGGCCATGGTTTAGGTTAAAAGCTCATCATTGAGATTAACTTGATACATGGACGGCACTGCACGGAGCAATTGCGATTATCCATTATGCGTTTCCTCTTATCCAAAAGTCAAAGGTATGGATCTTCATGCTGAAAAGACATTGTACTTCGATCATCTCTTGCTGGTGGATGCTGGTATAAAATCCACGTGTCCATAGTCAGTGGCAAGTCTTCCCCCTGAACAGTGTAGCCTTCATACAAAGTGGTACTCATAGTACCAACTCACGGTACCAAACCATAGTACCAACTCCATATAGATATGGGCCTGAATTTACCGCGTAAACTGGGCTTCCAAAAACAAAATGTTCTGTTTTATTCCGTATAGCTTTTTGGTCATTTACAAATTCAAACGTGGGTTTAAAATGTGGTCGCACATCAAACGCCGATGGTCAATCGTTTAAAATTCATGTTAATGTTAATATCACAATAATAACAAGGTGCAGTCACGGAAGCCACGCGATTTCAAAGTGTATTTACATATTTAACTTGTGATTCCTCCCTTCCCCGTGGAATAAACAACTAATGGAGCCGTTATCGATACGTCTGACTCAACGAGGGTGAGTCAACTTATAAACACGGCTGCTGTCTTACACATCCATTGATTTACCCAAAGAAATCCGGTTTCCTCCGATAGTCCGTATAAATAATCACATTTGTATTTCTGGAGCGCTTTTCACCCAAGGGTCACAAAGCGTTGCACAGAGTTGTGCATGCTGCCTAGATCATATTTTACTTGTTTTTCCTCAACGATGTGTATATAAAACAAAAACAAAAAAATTTTATTGTTGCTGATTTTCCGGTCTAGTGCCGTTGTTGTTGGCGCGCCGTTCTCTCCGCAGCTCTGTACAGCGCTTTGTGACCTTCGGGTGAAAAGCGCTCTATAAATGCAATTATTAGCATTGTTAGGTTAATTGACCTTCTGACCAAGTTGTTCCCGGTGTCCTGCGATTGACTGACATCCTATCGGGGCTATAGCCCTGCCTTGCGCCCTGTGTCTGCTGGGATAGTCTCCGACTCAACGCAACCTTGCACAGGATTAAGCGGCCCTGCGCCGATGATAATAAGCGAACGAACACTGGTGCGTTTAAGTCTTAACCCTCTTTGAGAAATGTCTCCCCTACAGCGTGAAAACGTGTTCACACTGTAAGTAATGTGTGGTGGGGGGGGGAGGAGGGGTTGTATTCGACAGACAGCCAGGGTGCGTCGAGTTCTAAACTAAGTTCGGGTCACTGTCAAACACGTAAACCAGTGTCAAGGTACAAACACCATCACTGGGCACTTCCTGTCTGCAGGGGTGACTCACTGCACATCGTTCAATGGCACGCCGAAGTCACACCATACCACAGCCATGAGAATGGCAGAAATCTGCGGACGTGTAAACGTGTATTCGTGCATGGTTTTACGACTCGACGCATTAATATTTCTCTTAAAAGCGTTTTTTTTCTCTCTGTGAAACAGCCACGTCCAGCGTTGCACCTCTCTGCTTCCTGATATAGCTTCATGACGTTCGAGGCAACATCAGGTTTCTGATTAAGAGGACCGACGGTGCAATGTGACGCTTGCGAAATAGAAGTGTGGAGTTGGAGCTTTCTGGGGGGCACGGGGGGGGG
>JAZEWT010000001.1:9880352-9923337 GCA_036362905.1 Mordacia mordax
GGGGGGGGGCACGGAGGGAGATAAAGACGGAGGAGTTGGTCAGAGGGAGAGTTGCTGTTTGGAGACGGAGTCAGGGAGAGTTGGTCGTAAGGCGGTCAGACGGAGCAGTCATCAGTCGCCAACATGTAGTCGCCGCTCGTGTTCGTTATGCCCGGGCCCGCGCGCGCTGCTCAATGAACCATCAAAAGACAAGAAGTCTCTGCTCGCTGGCTGAAAGATCGTGCAGTGAACGCTGATCCTCGCCGTGGCCGTTATCGTCGAGCCGCCACGAGTCTGCGGTCCCAGTCATGGTGCCACAGAAGCCTTGAAGAGTGACGCTCACTCAGCGTGTGTCGGCAGACGGGCATGAAAGAAACGTTCCGTGTTTGAAATAGGTCCACGTGACCCCCCCCCCCAGCCACTAGAGGCCACTACATTCACCAGAATGAAATAAAATTATTTACAATTATTTACCTTAGTCAACGGGCCTATTTACATTCCAGCATCACATTCCAATTACACATTCACTGTCACTCGGACAGTGGCCTACAATATGTGCTTCTGCACGAATCTCTAGAGATCGCTTGCTGATTGGGCACAACCATTGACTGGGTATTGAAGCCTTTTGTCATTCCACTACTGGATGAATGCCCCCCTCAGTCTGATGGGGGTTAGTTGACCATACTTCACCCTGCAGATCATTTCATTTCATTGTCAGAAACCGGAGCCTATCCCAGCAGACACGGCACAAGACAGGGATATACCCACGATGGGACGCCAGCCCATCACCAGACACTGAGGGCAATTTAGTCTGCAAGCCAATTAATCTATGCAGCAGCATGTTTTTTTTGGACTGTGGGAGGAAACCGAAGTGCCCGGCGTAAACCCACGCGGACATCAGGAGAACATGCAAACTCCACACAGAAAGGCACCTGAGCCGAGGTCAGAACCCGGGACCTTCTTGCTGTGAGGCGAGTGCTACCCACTGGGCCACCATGCCACCCCCACCCCGCAGATCAGTGGTGAGTTATTGAAGGAGGGGTGCAGCAGGATCAGTGCTGATATCAGCCACCACCGCTGATGGATTCATATTGTGCAGTAATTACGGAGACACTGCACTACTGCTCACCCCAGACTTCAACGCTGAAGTCATCATCATCATTATCAATACCCACTTAATCCTTTACAGGGTCGCTGGGAGAGGGGGGCGGGGCTTATCCCACCAGACAGAGGGAACAAAGTGAGGTTATACCCAGCATCTGACGCCAGTACATCGTAGGGCAAACTTTTTGGGGCAATTTATTCAGCAGGCAAATTAGCCGAGACAACAGCGTGTCTTGGATGGTGGGAGGAAATCGCAGTACCTGGCGAAAACCCACGCGGTCGCGAGGAAAACACGTAAATTCCACACAGAAAAGCACCTGAGCCAGGAATCGAACCCGGGATCCTGGTTGTGAGGCGACAGCGCTACTCACTGGACTACCGCGCCACCCGCCAATGTTGTAGAGATTAATATCCTGCTTGTCGCCTTAAGTGACTTGCGGGGTGAGCGCTGTCAGCCAGCTCCAATGAATGCCAGCACCGCACACGAGAGGGTGGGTGGCTAGCACGACGCCCAGCCACCTGTCTCCTCGCAGTATTATTTATATACCGCACGAAGTACTGCACTCATTTGATGCCGAGTCGACCTAGAGGAGACCCAGGACCGGTTCACATAATCGTCACATGTTTGGGCTGTTAGCAGGTATACAGCTCAGGTTAGGGTTGCCACCTCAGACACACACAAAATTGGAACATTTCGTGGTTTGTGCACAAAATAGGAGAGAGGACTGTACATGTAACTGGCAAAAAAATGGACTTTGAATGACTTGTTCAAGGAGAACGTACAGATTTCCTCGGGCAGCTGCTACAAAAAGAGCAAATCCGGAAACATTAAGACACGTGGCGGCAACCCGAGCCAAGGTCACAAGGTTTGCAACCCGGTGCGCTAACCACTGCGCCACCGCTCCCCGTAGCTATGACGTGATGAACCAGACAGGCACCAGGAGGTGGGGGTTGGAGTCTGCCACGAGGCAAGGCACGTGGGAGGGCGCGCCGCCCGCACGGCCAAAGGCTCGACAATTCCCAGTAACCTGGCCATTACACGTGCCTCTTTTTCCTGTTCACTTTCGGCATAGAAAGCAGGCGCAGTGGGTGGGGGGAGGGGAAATGTTACCCCAGAGGCGCGTCTCTGGATTCAGCGCTATTGTCGACAGAGGGATAATCCACCCGTGCGGTGCGCGTAACTGCAGAATCAAACGGCGCAATTATTGATTGAGGGGTCGTTGCAGTAATGCATGTGAGCACGCTTGCGTGTACAAACTGCTGCCATGTCTGCAGGTCACTGGTAGAAGTCAAATGAACAATTGATTGAGCTGCGCTGATCGACATTCTTGTCCCTGAACCAACTGTACAAACTACGCATTACCATGGCTGGGCTGAGGCTATCCATTGAATAACCTCTGCTGCTGAAGGAGTGAGTGAACTCTCCATCAGGATATGAACTCCTGGACATCTCATTGTGGGCGGCGCGGTGGCCCAGTAGTTAGCGCTGTCGCCTCACAGCAAGAAGGTCCCGGGTTCGAATCTCTCGGCTCGGGTGCCTTTCTCTGTGGAGTTTGCATGCTCTCCCCGTGTCCGCGTGGGTTTTCGCCGGGCACTCCGGTTTCCTCCCACAGTCCAAAAAGCATGCTGCTACATAGGTTGATTGGCTCGCAGGCTAAATTGCCCCGCAGTGCCCGGCGATGGACTGGCGTCCCATCGTCGGTATATCCTTTCCTTGCGCCCTGTGTCTGTCGGGATAGGCTCCGGCTTCACCGTGACCCTGTATAGGACTAAGCGATTTCAGACAATGAGATGAGATGAGACATCTCATTGTGAGAATGGAGCGTCGTGTCAGTTTCGCACGAGGTGCCAACCAAACGGATTTGTCTGTGCCCTTCAGGTGCTCTCTAAATGCTCGATCTCTGTGTATAATATAGTGGGAGGCAGAGTAGTAATTCACGCACTGCCCATTAAGCCCAGTGACCTGGGTGTAATTTCTGCCCACAAATCATCAAAAATGATGACAATTGGTTTCTAAACTTGCTCTCAGTCTATCCGAGGTCTGCTCAGCCAAACCTGAGCCTAGAATTTCTTCTCATTGTGTCCAAACATCAGCATTGGGGAGACAAACATAGCTAAACATAATTGTGTCTTTATCAGTTCGTTGGCAGGCACACTCTGTCCTTAACAGGTTCACGCGATTAGTATGCTTCCATACGGTCCACAAGGCTGAATAGGGAATCGCATTTTTCACGCGAAAATGTGAATACCACAGACGGCACGGTGTTGGAAATTAAGCCCAAACATAAGTTTACAAATAATGGAGCGAGAGTTTGTACGTCTGCATGACCTCACTAAGAGTACCGGTCAAAATCCTTCATGAACGCAAATGTTATCAGCACAAGACAAGGCTTTAATGCCTTATTTCGGTTTTACTTCCCATTTACTGACTAGTCTTCGAAAGCTTCAGCAAGAGACGTTTTAAAAAAAAAAGTTACATGCTTTTAACAAGATCACCCTTAGAGCGGGTAATCTGCTAGTTCTTAGTAATGGCGATCACACTGACCAATAAACATAAAATAATGAACAACTCTTGTAATGAAAGGCGTCACCAGTGTGTGACGAAACACTTTTAATTTGTCGCTGTTGATTGTGGCACCAGCTGACGATGCCATGTGTTTTTTTCAAGAGCTACACCACTCATCCATCGTCACACATCCGACCACCGCACCTCCACCTATGGCTCAATCTTCACGGAGTCAGATACGCACCGTTGTATTGTACGTTCGAAACCGTCCCATTGTGGAGACGTGGTCTCGTGTTGACCAACCGTAAAAATTATACAACAATAATAATGATAATCGTGACAATTGTTTACCCAGACTTTTCGGAAAGCCCCTCATGTTGGGATATTTGGTCAAGTCCATTCGTGAATGCAATTGCATGCACATATGCATGTGGAAGGAAACCACGTAACCCAGGGAAATCCCATCGCACATACAAAAGACACTCAGCTCTACCAATCCCTTGCCACCTTTTAATGCTGAATTCAGCAACACCTGACAAGCCCTGATTCGTCAACCATTTATGTGATAACCAGGCTCAACAATGCTCATCTTCCAAGAACCAACATGCTCGGTCACTTTCAAATACACAGTGTTCCCAGAAACTCCAGTTTACACCACACGAAATTTAAACTGGAGCATCTGTTTGGGAACACCCCGTCTAGCAGCTATTGACGCAAGGCTTATTCTGTATTATTCTAATGAGTCTCTCTTTTGACTCTAACCACTTTGCATACAGGCAAGCGAGTTATCACACGGTGCCAACGCTAACGATAAGATGTTGGACAAGGTTCACAAACAGCTGACAGGCATGCAAGTGCACAGACATTCAAGCTCACACACGCGCGCACACGCTGGCACTGTTGACACAGTCAGCGGCACAAAAGCAAACTTGCACGCCCGGGCGAGCTTGGCGTTAATGGTGCTCTGCGTACAGTGCACAGGGAGCCACAGTCATGGCCAAGGCCACGAGAAGGAAAGCAAAACTAGAGTGAAGAGCAATGAATGAGCCCCACACATTGTATGGAACAATACACAGCGAGGGCCACAAAACTGCTACATTAAGATTCATGTGTCTATAACGATAATTACCCAGAAACGCCATACCAAGAATCTGCCGAGAATTAGTTTTGCCAGTTTCATTAACAACCTTTTTGGAGTGAGGTGGGAATTAACCAGAGTACCCAGAGAAAATCCAACCATTGTTTAAGGTGACACTCAAAACTCTGCACAGATTCATACCTGGAGGAGGTGGGGGTTTTCTCATCCAAGTACTAAACAGGCTTAGGCATGATCATCCTCTAAGAACTTCTGAAATCTGCCATTTCAGGCTTATGTAGTCACATTAAAGTACCTTCAGACAGTCATTCTACTTATTTTATCTGTGCATTAATTATGCAGGCTGGGGATAAATATAAAGTGTCCTCTGAGCAAAGCTCTGTAATGGCACTACATAATTAGGTAACGTTTCATGGTAAGCGATATTAAATGGGTGGGTTTTAGATCGACTACGGAAAATAGACCAAAACTGAGAGTCCCTTACTCCATAGAGTGACAGAGCCATAGAGTGGCACAGTCCTGCCAGCTACCAATAACAACCTGACCATACGTGGTGATCACCCAGCGAGAACGATATCCAGGTTCAAATCCTGACGAGCGTCTGAGCTCTGAGGGTATAGCACGCATTTTGTGAGCGGTTCGGATGACAGGTGCTCGCACACGAGCGTCGAATCCCGCAAATAACTTTGGAAAGTCTTCCGTGAGCAGGAAAAGGGAAACGAGGGACTTAAAATAAAAAGAACAATTTGAAGAAAAAAAACACATCGCTCGCAGCGACCAGTGCCATGGAGGATTAGGCACGTTGAGGAAAAGCTATATATGAATTTCCTTTAGGAAGAGGGATAAAAAAAACATCTCAGCTAAGGCGTTTGATTGGTTTTGTTCTCTTTCTCCAAGCTGCCTTGTTAAAACCTATATCCCAGGGTCTCATATTGCCAAAGCCCATCTGCAGAAAATATCTAAGCATATACCACTGGGATTCAGCGAGTACTGACTGCCAGGGAAGGGCTTCGTGCGTCCTGTCCGAGGCCATGTGGGCCGTATCTCCGCAGCCCGAGGCATCGGGTGGGCAAATGAACAAAGCGAGGCAGAGATTCCCCCCCCAAATGGCGATAATGTCACACAGCGCTCGCAAGTGCGCAGATTTGAATGTCGTGAATAGAGTGGCCATGTGTCCTGGTTTTTTTTTATTTCCCAGGCTCATCCTGCTTTTTGAGGCAGCTCTCCTGGGAAAATCTGTAAGTTTTCATGGAACAAATCGTTTAACGTTTGAGTTCTTGCCAGTTTCACATTACAGTCCTCACTTCTACCAACAATTGTTTTGTTTACCAACGATATGTCCCGTTTTTGTGGCCACGTGGTGACTGCCATAGTCGTGAAGCAAAACGTAACATCAGCGGCGGTTATTTTCATTAACGTACGTTATGTTTGTCGACGCATGAGTATAACTCCGTAACAGGTTTTACAGGTTATCCATGACTGCTGTAACCCAAAGTGTTCGTCTATAGCAGGAAGATAATTACTACGGACAAAACAGTCTTCTCCTCCTTTGTGTCTGACATGCTGAAAACAGAGCCTATTATCAATCATTAGAATGAACTTCCAACTATTCCTGGGTCATTTACTCTTATCTGTGAATGGCAGCAGATGATAGGATGAATTTGCCACCACATCTGGGTTACTCCCCCGATATGCAAGAAGGCTCAGGAAATAGGAACATGGAGACCTTCGAAAGCATGTTTTGCACTTTCCATGCCAATCGGATTAGGATACAATTTGGAGAAAGCGGCAAAGATTCTATTTAAATGACTGGACAGCACCGAACACTGCACGTTATACTGAGCTTGAAACAAATTAATTGTGCATTGTTTAAACTGGCTTTGGCTGATTATTCACAGAGATTGAGCCCTTGCAAGGGAATTCAGAACGTCTGCCATTGGTTTAGTATGGCCTTTACTGATGAGAGCAGTTACAGCTCAATATGTGTGGCCTTTGAATTGTGAGTATTACATGAGCAAGGTTTATTAGTCATGTGCTTGTCTGCTCATTTTCAAATGATTGGTTTAGTCTTTGCTGCTTCTCACATCCTCCCCCCACTCCTCTTTTTGAGTGTGCACGACCATAACACATTGGTTGGAGAAACACACACTTGCGTCCCCGCCTGGGAAATTCTAAAAAGAAAGCCTCACTGTGGTTGAACTCATGACCCGACAGTCAAGCAACGGGCACGATGCTGAAATGAGGCACATTTCCCACCATGTGGCTACTTTTTAAATGTTTGCACACGCGCACGCTGCGCCTGTGTCTGTGAGAGTGGAAGGAGTATGTGTGTGTGTGTGCCAGTGAGCTGCTGCGTATGCTGTCTGTGACGGTGGGCATGTGTTTGTGAGCCGCTATGCATGAGTCTGTACGTGTGTGAGCGTGCAGAGCGGCGGTGCAGTGGTTGTCGGGCTCTGCAACAAGCCCGGAGACCGGCGTTGGATTCCTACTCACGATCAACACCAGTGACAATTATCTGAACTGGTCCTGGGCCTCCTCTAGGTCGACTTTGCCTGAAATGAGTACCAGGAACAATGTCTTAACATTGCCACTGGGGAGACAAAGGTGGTGGCCGAGGCGTGCTGCTCGCCACCCACCCTCTCATGCGTAGTGCCGGCCTTCGTAGTTGATAATCGCTAAGAAGCACTTACCTCAACAGTCCGTTAAGGCTATGCAAGGGGGCTTTGTGAGCGAGTGCATGCGAGCCGCTTTGGTGCAGGTGTCTGTCAGTCTGAGCGCACACGTGTATCCGTTTGAAAATGTGTTTCTCTTCATCTGGCGGCAAGCATCAAAGTATCCTGTCCACGACTACGAATTCGGTTTCAATAGCGGAGCAGGAGACCCAAAAAAGGGGGAAGAAAGTGGGTTAGAGTTTGATTATGTACGTTCTGCCAGATAGCATAAGTTCTGTCGACCAAGTCTCCAATGGGCAACACGTTTTAATTTTTTTTTTTACATGAAGAGAGAACTAAGAAAAAAAACGTCTACCCTGAAAGAGCAGCTCGTTACAGCGTGTCCAAAACAGTGTTAGTGTGGCAGCACGTCCGCCTGTTATATACAGTGTTACTCATATCAACGCGATCGCTGTACGGAGGCATACATCAACATGGCGGAACGCGTTCCTGCAGGTAAAGTTTATAAACGCAGGTATCGTTATTAAGCGTGATGCGCTAAAACTGGGCAAATTCCGCGTAAAGACAACATTTTAACTTATAATAATTGTATTTAGAGAGAGCTTTTCACCCAAGGGTCACAAAACTCTTGCAGTACCTGATGATGACGCACTGGTTCTCCTGATCGATGAGCATGTTGCGGTACATGTTGTCCGCCAGCGCGTAGATGTGTGGGGGATTCTCGTACTGAGCCTGAGTGACGGCAAGGCGTAGGCGTGAGGTTCGCAAACGCGTGTTATTTTCAAAGGCTAACGGCTTCATGACCGGGGCTAACTTCGCCAACTCTCACTGAGGCTATTCCCAGAGATTTTGGTTTCTAACATTCATTCATTATCAATACCCGCTTAATCCCGTACAGGGTCGTGGGGGGCCGGAGCCTATCCCGGCCGACAGAGGACGCATGGTGGGGGAAAACTCAGGATGTGACGCCATCACATTGCAGGGCACACTTTTTGGGGCAATATACTCAGCATAAAAATGTATATATATATATATATCACATATTTATAATGGAGCACGTGTATACCTCCACATGTAGCGTTCTGGGTTCAAATCCTTCATAAGCGCACATTGTATCTGAATAACGTCAAAGCATATATCAGGTAAACTTCTCACTTCTTGATTACTCTTGTGAAACTTCAGCATTATTTCACCATAGAATTCCCACGTATGCGCGAGTACAATCGAGACTATTAAACACTCTTATGCCTTTATCCAGCAAGAAATCCAGGCCAAAACAGTGACGTCAACAGAAAACGTCACAAAGACGAGAAGCTATCAGAATGTACCATATTGCACGCTTGGAATACGCGTCACTAATTACACCGTTCCAATTAAAATCTCCTGGATTGTTATCAATAATCACCGGAAGTACGGTTGCAATTGGGGTAGACTCTCGGCCAATCGTGGACGGGTCAGTTAGCCTATGTTCAACGCAGCACCCGCGGTCTTACCGCGCCCTGGTAGAGCTCGACCTCCTTGTCGGTGAAGTACGGCATCTGCTTGAAGGGGTTGACGGAGATGAGCACAGGGCCGATGTACGTCTGGGTGAGGGCGGTCAAGGCTCGTTCACCATTAGCAATGATATCACAGATTTTTTTTTTACCTGTGTAATGATGGACGGAAATCGATGGATGAATGCCACTCCACGCATGTGTTAGTTATGGGGGTTGTTTGAGTATATTTCACCACGCTGGTCCACACAGAGTGTGGGCTTATGAAGGGAGGTGGCTGACAGAATCAGCTTAAATATCCCTGGACACTGCTGTCAGCTGCAGCCAGGAATTAAACTCAAGTCGCTGAGTTCAAAGTGCAACATGCTAACTGTTGTATCGCAAATTCACCATCGACAATAGACTGTTAGTAATAAGTATGCATGCATGAAAAGGCATTGGGTTGCAGCCCAGGGCCTGTGGTTGAAATTCCACATTTCTATGTTGGGAGCTAGAGAGGCTCTGCAATTGATGAACTGATTCGATCCTAGCTGATTGTCAACACATCCTTCTGTCAACATCAGCACATGGTTGAATTATAGCCACTCACAGATTTACTTATAGGTCGTGGATGAACATTATACACTCGGCGACAATCCTCGCAAGCTGCAGTTGGCCTACTGCAGGATCACACGCGGTGGGTAAATGAGTGTGTCCACCTATATTTTCAAATTATCAGACAAGTAAAATAAATCTCTGTATCCACAATACTGAACACGAGTTCCTTAAAAACATCTGCGCAGCACAACTTATACGATGCACTAAAAATTGCAATTAAGGCAAAATAAGGTCAGAGGGATTCAGTAAATGAGGCGTAATAATTGACCCTCTTGGCATTCAGTGAATTGCAACGATTCAGCATTGTTATTCAATTGAAGAATCTAACATTGTTTTCAAATTATCGTCAACACCGCTGCCTCTAGTGGGTGGTGAGTTAATGAGAGCCCATTACATGCAGCAAACATGAATATAAAAATATTAATCCACACACGTTTGACTGCGTGCATCGTGAACTCGATGAATCAATATTAATCAACGGGTTTACACATCATTGCATCCCAAGAATCGAAAACCTTATTGAGGTGGAGGTGTTTGCGTGTTCCAGTGAACCCAAAGCACTGTCACCTGGAGTCGAGCACTCCTGCTAAGGCCTCGCTTGGTCAACAGGTCTGGGCGGAGACTCCTGACGAATTATCATCCGAAGACCCTCCGACTAAAGGAGGTTGGCGTCAAGAAGGGCATCGGCGTCAGGCCAGAAAATTCTACTCCAATACATCTCTCCAACCCGGGTCGACTTGAGTTAAACTGGCAACAAGACTCAACATATAATGGTATCCTGCACTGATTAAAACAATATTATGTTACAGAAAAAAAATACACACGGAATAGAAGAATTGCCATTAAAACAGTACTGGTTTCAGGATATTGTCAGACCATGTGCAATTAACTCTCCGATAAGCTCTCTGCAGGAAGGAAATACATTTGAATGCTAAATTGCAAACATTTAAACATTACGTCCTTCAAAGGAGTGTTCTCTAAAAGGCTTCTTCTAAAAATACCCTTCAGAATTAGTTAATCTTTTTGAAGGAAATACAGCATTAAAGTTGCCTTCCTGAGTTTACTGCACGTTCGGGAGGCAGCCAGATTCCTCCTAGATTAAATGTAATAAACAAAAAAGGGCCATTTTTTTTTAAAAACAGGCATTGTTTGACTTGAAATGTTCCCAAATAAACTGTAATAAACGGAGGGGGTGGATGAGTCCCAGGCTGCACTGTAAGAGTGGTGATCTGAATTTGCATCCACAATTAACAAACGTTTGTGGGTTATTTCCAACAGCGGGTCCTAAGTGTGCCCTTTTGCCAAACCTGCACTGACCAACTCGAGGAGGTGGGGGTAAAATAAACCAAACAGGCTTTCATCTGCCAGTGGATTGACAGAGTTGTAGATAATAAATAAATAAACGCATGCACATTTGTATGGTGATAATTAACACTTGCTTTTTTGGAAATTAGGCTTTGAAGAGACTTTAAAATAATAATCTTAAAAATTACAACTAGTCAATATCCCATCAATAAAGTCACCCATTCACAAGCTTGAAATTTGCAGTACTTGTCTTCCACTGTAAGTTCCAGAAAGTTCTCCTTCTTGATGGAAAGCATAATTTCTTACGGAATGGACAACGTTTTCCATGTGACAACTGCACGGATGCCTTCCCCCCCCAACAGTGGTACCTATTTATTCTAACCTGGAATTATGATTGTGTCGAACCCCGAGTAAGATTTGAAAGCAAACCCTTCCCCAAAACGAAATGATGGCTCAGCTACCGTGCTGCTCCGTAATTACATACATGGTGCATAGTTCAGCTTGTGTTCATTATTTTTTAAGTTTGAAAAAAACATTGTCCTTGGGCTGCATTGTCTGGGAGTCCACAGCCACGCACAGCTGCTGCGGTAGGAGATTCTTGCCGACCGACATTGGATCCATACTCGAGATGCTGCCAGCCGCTGGCGGAATCAGACGAAAACAGGAAAGGCTCTGACAAACTTAGCACGTGGATTCGCACACAAAGTCTGGGCGCTCACGTGAGCCGGCACTGCAGTTTCTTTTCTCTTTTTTTTCAGACAGAACGTCAGCTGCAGCGCTAAATCCTCGCGTAGTTTTCTGTGCAAGTCCAACACAACAGGGGTGGAGCAATGACCAAGTAGGTTGAGCATTAAGTCACCAAGCCAGCGATCAGAACGAGATTTTCGGCCACGGTTAACTTCCTCAAGCAAGTGACATCTGAACCGGTCCTGGGCCCCCCTCATTCGCTAGCCGACCAGCTTGGTGAAGTATGATCTTACAACCTCCATTACTTACACATACAGGAGGTGGAGGCCTTCATCTACCAGCGGATTAACAAAGGTCTGTATATTAATACTGTTAACAAAACATTTCCGGCCGGCAAAGGATTGGGACCTTAAATACTTTAGTGAGATTTGCTCTTGGTAGCTCATTTGCAACATTCGCCTCCCGGACCTGAAATACATTATTGAGAATTGCTCTTGGTAGCTCATTCGCGACATTCGCCTCCCACGGTTGGAGGCATGGTTCGACGTGGCCATCCAGAAAGAGCAGCCCTTAGACGCAAGTCTCGAATCGAAGCGTGAAAACCCTACATAGATAAATCCACGATTGCTCACATCAACCCAAACGGCTAACCGCGCAACGCACGCTATGAATTGTATTATTATTAGCAAAACACAATGCGACGGAACTGTTGTTTACGTTAACAATCCGCCAGCGGCACGGGCATATTTACACCATTTAGTTGTTACAAATTAAATAAAGTCTCCAATTTACTGTATACTAGGAACCATTTAATTGGGGGCGTATGTTATAAATGTCTGCGTTGCGTGAGTAAAAAGTAAATGTGGTTTTATTCTCCCAGCAAATGAGTCACTCGTAGAAGGTTTTAAACAGAAAATCACGAGGCACGATTTTTGCCCCACTTTCCAGTCATTCAGCCGGTGCTGTTCTGATTGGCTGAGATGGGGATACACGGGTTTGACCGCAGAGTCAACAACGATGCCTACGCACTTAAAACAATGCCATTAAAACTCCAAAATAACATGTGGCCTTGAACGTTAGTTTAAATTTTAAATATATGCTGCATGAATAACAGCAATAACTGTGTAGTTATTAATGTTACCAAAGGAAGTGTATTCGTGGGAGGCGAGGAATCAGTTGTTAGGCACTGGGTGGCAATGGTATTTGAAATAACGTATTTAAACTAAATCTTTCGTCTCCGTGAGATATAACATTTTGTATAAACTCTATTCTCAACTGCACAGGATTTAGGGGTACATTATAATCTGCTGTTTCTATGTGATTTTTTAAATATAGTATCAACTTTTAAATTACCACTAGATGCATTATTCACAAATATATAAAAAATATATTATAACGGGCATTTTTTTTTTACAGAAACAAAATCTGTTTAGCAGCGAAGGGCAGTTATGTGGGTTTGCAGCAGCATTCCATTCTGGAAAATCACAGATTCTGGGAAGGAGGGCCGCCAGATGGAAGCGTTAATCAGCGCACGAGTAGAAGCAAACATTTGGTATCACGTGTCAAAATGTTTGCTCCATATACATAGACTTGGTACATTCCTACTTGAGATTACAAGCTGTTTTTATAAAAAGGGTTTGTCATTATAAGGCCCAATGAACTCAAAAGTAACAATCCAAGGACCACGTATGCTCTTCCTTTAGAACCCCCCACCTCCTCCAAAATAAACAAACAAAACCTGCCTAGAAAAGCGTTCATTCGGGATTAACAGGTAGGTCAGGAGGCTTTCTATTCCCTTCCATTATTTTCATTGGCGCCGGTGCAAAAAATCGACTGGGTAACGTTTGGTAAACAAAATCAGTCGGTGGCCATCTTGAGATTCCGCTGGCCTTGGTGCTCACTGCACTACCGGGGGTGGCGGAGTGGAAGCATCCGAGCCTCACAGAAAGAAGGATCGTGCCTCTGAGCCAGTCCGATTCCCACCTCGGGCATCTTTTTGCGCGGAGTTTGCGCTCAAACCATACCCTGCGCGCGTTTGCTCCGCGTTCTCCAATTTCCTCCAACAACTAACAAACGCTCGTGAATTCAACGGCCGAGTACATGAAAACATAAAGGCCGCAATGTCTGGTGGGTTGGCACTGGCCGACCGCCCGGCTGCCTCCCCGCCACCTCTCTTTCCAGCGAAGCGGCAGGTGAGTGCCCAGAAAGGCGCCTTAAATAAAATGTATTATTATTATTATTAAGAGACCTGAGCAGGCCAGCGGTCGACACCCAACAAAGCCGAGGTCAGGACGGGCGCAGCTGCACCGTCATGGGCGTCGAACAGGGCTGCATTGTCCACGACTCACTATTCAAAGTTTGGGAATTCTCTCCCGGTTATTCAACCTTACATGATGGACATAAGGCATGTAGAATATTTTTTGAGGAATAGAACATGGATGGGCTATGGATAAACTTACCGCCGCCATGGTAACATGGAATGTCAGCTGCTAACTCAAGGTGGGCTAATTTCTAGGTGATCTAAAAATCTAAAAGAAATGCATTCAAAGAGAAATAAAAATTAAGGAAATGTTGAAGTCAGTTTATATATATAAATGTGTCTTTCCACAAGGCACATGCTTTAGGAAAAACAATCATGAATGAAGAAATAAAAGAAATTCGTCTTGTGCCTGAATGTGAGGGCTTGGGAGGTTGGGTTGGTGGATCATTGCACAGCACGCACCTGCAGGCCCATAAAATTGTCCATGGCAGGAAGTATAACAAGAGACTGCCGTGTTTTTTAAATATATATATTTTTTACGATTATCCTCTCGGATGTGTGCGCGTCTTTCAACAATACAAAAATACTATAAGCGTTATCAGACACACATCCTGAGCAGAGCTCCGCGACAAAAGTAGGTTTAAATTGTATAAGCTCAAACAAGCGATGGCACAGTGGTCATACTCGGCAGTGACCCCGAGCCAGTTACACATTCCCACGGCAGAGTAAAACGCGTCTAATGGAGTATTGACTTTCCACAAAGCAGCAGAAAATATATGAACCCCACAGGGATGACAGAGTGAGTCGGCGATTCACAGCTTACGAGCCGACCACAGTGACCAAAGATTATTATTGTAACGAGAAAATCTGCATGCTCCAAGAGCCATGCTTGCGTATGAAGGAGTTTGGCGTTGCCTAGCGCGTGAGAGATGAGTAAAGTGGCATTGATAGCACAATTCGCCGCGATGCCAGCTTAAGTGCCGTCATGTACAGTGAGACATCATGTAGCTGATGTAGCAAGAGAAAACGTTGTTACCCTTTCTGGCAATAACGCAATTTAATGATGTAGGTTTTCACGGCTCGATGCATGATGATTGCTTCGAAAAGCTGCTCTCTCGGGACAGCCGCGTCGATGGCTCTCTCTCCTCTCCTCGCGACGTTTCGCCTCACACGTTAGAGGCATCCTCAGGCGCAGTGTGCATGCGTAGTTCCCGTTGCTCCTTTATATGTGTGGGCACTATGCATGTGTCGAGTCATCCTTTGTTGTGTCAGTCCGCAATTGTCAAGATCTCTAAATACCAGACACCTTTCACAAGGCTTAAACCTTTTCTGTTTCGACATCACCTGTACACCGTCACAAAAAGTCCAAATAGTTATAATAGCTCGACCCGAGCTATTAATGCATTGATATATGCATTGTCCTGAGCTGAAAAACAAAACAAGGCTGTGGATTCTTGTCTTGATTTTGCACTGGGACCACAAGAAACATAATATCGTTCTTCTATCTACTGTAATTGTATACGGATGGAATTACAATAAAGTTTAGCTATCTCAATATCCGGTATCCAGGTTGAGTCAGATTGTCCAGTTGTCCAACCCCCCCTCCCCCCAATGGCGAGGGTATTGGAACAGATTTTTACGGCCAGATGCCCTACCTAACACCAACCTCCTTTGGTTGGAGGGGCTTCGGATCGTTATTTACCTGGAATCTCCCCCCCCCCCCCAGATCTATTCACCAAGGGAGACCCCAGTAGAAGTGCGAGAGGTGAGGTGGCATAGCTCTGGGGTTTTACGGAATACAAAACCCCCTCCACCACGACAAGGTTATGATGCATGCAGCGAGACGTAATCCAAAACCTAAAAGCCATTCAGCCACTATCTTATAACACGCACGCTCACGCTAAAAGCAGGATGAAGCACTCCATATTCCGATAATGCAGTGCCTGTCAATGCAATTATAGCGCCAATTTTTTACTATTTAATGACTGATGATTGCTTCGAAAAGCTGCTCTCTCGGGATAGCCGCGTCGAATGCTCTCTCTCTTCACCTTGCGACGTTTTGCCTCACGTTAGAGGCATCCTCAGGTGCAGTGTGCATGTGTCATGTGTGTGGCTCCTATTTCTATGTAGGTACTATGTATGTGTTGAGTCACCTCCACAGAGTCGCTGCATTCCATGATCAATGGACGACTGTCGGGGTCCACTTGAAAGGGTTCCATTGTCCTGCTCACACCCCGGAATCACATTAACCCCATCTTGTTCCACCTGTGACTAATCTCCTAGTTTGTATCTCATGTTAGAAGTTCCCAAACACTTGGTGATTCCCCTCTGATGTCCGCATTTCAGAGCTCTATATCTATGCACTACTGACTTCAATGACTGGCCTCTAGGTTTGGCTGAGCTTTATTCTCATTGCCTGCTTGTGGTTCATAGTCTTTTCTGTCTTGTGAATCTCTATTTCTTCCCGAATTAATCTTGGACCTTTATGGCGGATGGCTGATAGTACTCGCATGAGATGCAAACTAGGAAATTAGTCACAGGTGGAACAGGATGGAGTTACTGTGATTCCGGGGTGTGAGCAGGACAATGGAACCCTATCAAATGGAGCCTGACAGTCGTCCATTGATCCTTGAATGCAGCAACTCTATGGAGGGTACGCAACACATAGTGCCTACATATAAATAGGGGTCACACACGACATCCACACTGCGCCTGAGGATGCCCCTAATGTGTGAGGCGAAACCTTGCGAGGTGGAGAGAGGAAGCGATCGACGCGGCTGTCCCGAGACAGCAGCTTTCGAAGCAATCATCATGCAGCGAGCCGTGAAAACCTCCATCATTATATTCAATGACTCTTCAACACCATAAATAAGTATCCTAAACACAGCACAGGCAAATTGCCAATATATGTTACATTATGCATAATGCTTTAAAACAAGTGCTTAGCAGTTCCGAGGCCTTTATCTCACCTATATGATTATCCCATTAGTTTTCATTTCATGCATCAACATATTTAAAATGAGCGATGAGAGTGCTATGACTGCTTATTTTAGAATTGTTGCCATCAACAGGGGGGCCGTTAAAAGCTAGTCTTTTTCACCGCCGAGAAATCGGTAAATATTTCATCAAGTGGAAAAGAAGCGTGTTCTAAAAAAACAGCTAGCCAGGAACCCCCTGTCTCAATTGGCTCATGTTTTTGAGCACTATTTTCAATGACACGAGCTGGGCTGTGGCGTACGCGGCATGAGAATGACGTGGCCATCGCCGGCCCGTCGTCTTGAAGGATACGAAGATGAAGTCATCCATGTATCGCTTCTTGAGGTTATCCACGATGGCGTCCTCGTTGATCTTGGGCAGGAGGACCATGTCATCCACACCGCTGTGCTTGACATTGTGGCTCTGCCAGTGGTAGCGCTCTTTGCTGCCCTGAGAAGAGCGAACAAACACACGCACGTGCACGCACACGTTAGAGCAGCAATTCCACCTGCCCTGCACTTGCAGGACCACAATCCATACAATGGTGAATCGAGGTTCGAGCTATCACCATAGGTCAGCAGTGGAACTTCCACGTTCCTATGCAGGGAGGCCAGTTTTCGTACAAGACAGTGACAGTTTATCTAAAAGGTAGTGCTTCGTAATGATGTAGGTTTTCACGGCATGATGATTGCTTCGAAAAAGCTGCTCTCTCGGGACAGCCGCGTCGATGGCTCTCTCTCCTCTCTCTCTCTCTCTCTCTCCTCTCCTCGCGACGTTTCGCCTCACACGTTAGAGGCATCGACGCGGCTGTCCCGAGAGCACAGCTTTTCGCAGCAGTCATCAGGTAGTGCTTCATTTGTTGACCTCCAAGAGGTCAAGGGCTTGGCCTACATCTGACCCGGATTGTAGTGCACGGCCTATGCGTGTGCTATGCCACCACACCTACCCACAATTCACAGGAAGCACACTATTGTCTCCAACGCCCTTATTCACCGGTTGCAGATGTTACGCTACAGAGCACAGGAACATGACAAATTGCACAAGCGTCACCCGTGACAACGCCAGATACACACAACCCACATCAAGCAGGCAAATCAGAGCACGGCTTAGCCACCCGAGACATCATGTACAGAACCGCAAATGTAATATTTCCGATCATAAACGCCAATCTAAAGACTACTGCACAACATGCAGTCGTTAAGGAGTGGCAGGTCATACGTTTCGACGATTAAAAGCCACACATGAATGAATTCTCACAGAATTATGGTCCAGTATTAAAAAAAACCATGATGAAAAGGTTTGGAAAAAAGTTGATAGTTTTCCCTGAAATTCAGAAGTGCCAGTGGGTCTGTATTCTCTGGATTGCAGCACTGTAAGATGCCCACAAACGTGTGGCCAGTATTAATAAAATATTACAAATTTTGTCGGGCGGCGCGGTGGCGCAGTGGTTAGCGCTGACGCCTCACAGCAAGAAGGTCCCGGGTTCGAGTCTCTCGGCTCGGGTGCCTTTCTGTGTGGAGTTTGCATGCTCTCCCCGTGTCCGCGTGGGTTTTCGCCGGGTACTCCGGTTTCCTCCCACAGTCCAAAAGCATGCTCCTGGATAGGTTGATTGGCTCGCAGACTAAAATTGTCCCGCAATGCCTGGCGATGGACCGGCGTCCCGTCGTCGGGTGTATTCCTGCCTTACGCCCTATGTTTCCGGGATAGGCTCTGGCTTCACCGTGACCCTATATAGGATTAAGCGGTTTCAGATAATGAGATGAGATGAGAGACAAATCTTGTCACAAACATACACAGCTCGTGGGATAATAGAGGCACTGCCAACATTTGCTTGAAAAATAAAGGGAAGGGAGCATCAAAATCTGGTGAATATGGAATGTTTATATATTGGGATGTTCAGAATATGTCTGTGTACCCGTTCAGTAATCTTACAGACATAGTTTGTATTCATGCCATTCATGAGAAACGACCATAAATGGAATTGTTTTCATTGCACCACATTGTAATGGAAACAGAGCCTCTCATCACCTCAGGCCCCATAAACCAAACGTATGTCTACAGATTAGTGTACAGCTTCATAAAACGTTAACATTAATTTTTAAACATCACATTTTCAGCACCTCTGGATATGTTAAGACAAAAAACATTCATCAAGTGCTATACATGATGAATGAATACTCTCAGCAACTGACACTATTTAAAAGGTTAACAATATTTGTCTAATTTCTTCTACAAATTGAATGTAAGTTATTGTGACTGTGCATAATGTAAAATCCACTATTATGAGGGGGATTATCAAGTCCCTAAGCTTCATTTGTCTTTAGTGCATTTCACCAAATCTGTTTCCAGCTTTTTGAAGACTTTTCATACAGGACGCATGCGACGCTAATTTTCTAATTCTGCCATTCTGGGGGAGCCCCTGCAGAGGATTCTTGCGCTTCAGCAACTTGACTTTCAAATGGAGGAGCGCCTTGAGGTTTGCTTATCTTGTTTAACCACCACAACTTGTCATCTCTGTCGTTTGAGAAAACGGCTCACATTGCACCTTGGTCAGTTTATAATTTGCAGCACGTGTGAGCAAGCTCTGCATTAGTTTTACTTCCTTGATTTGATGACTTGTACCCTTTGTGGAGACGTTTTAGGTAATGCTCGCGCGCTTTTCAACATCAATTATGCTATCACACTGACCACGTTCAGTCGGTGTGGGTTTATAACAATACTACAATGTTTCGAGATAGGTTATCAAAGCTCAACGTGTAAGAATTCCTCTCAAGAGCCGGTCTATAGGGTTGGCCTTGTCGAGTGTTCCTGCTCTCTCTTTCACGACTTTTCGCCTCAGAAGCCAAAAGACGCCTCGAATGTGCGAGGCGAACCGTGGAAAAGGAGAAAGAATGCTCGACACCGCCATCCTGAAAGAGCGGTTCTCGAGAGCATTGCTTGGTAATAACATGATTTATAAATCTCATCATCTCATCTCATCTCATTGTCTGAAACCGCTTAGTCCTATACAGGGTTGCGGTGAAGCCGGAGCCTATCCCGGCAGACACAGGGCGCAAGGCAAGGATATACCGACGATGGGACGCCAGTCCATCGCCGGGCACTGCGGGGCAATTTAGCCTGCGAGCCAATTAACCTATGTAGCAGCATGCTTTTTTGGACTGTGGGAGGAAACCGGAGTACCCGGCGAAAACCCACGCGGACACGGGGAGAGCATGCAAACTCCACACAGAAAGGCACCCGAGCCGAGAGATTCGAACCCGGGACCTTCTTGCTGTGAGGCGACAGCGCTAACCACTGGGCCACCGTGCCACCCTTTCTTGGTAAAAACATGATTTATAAATGCACACGTATTTTACAAATCAGAAGCAGATGCGTAAAAGCAGAGCTTAGAGATCCCCGTACGCAAGACTCAACAGGTAAGCCTTCAGCTGCTGCTCGGATCATGTGTTATTACAAAGTTGAGGGGAGCATCTCAGGCCAATTCAGATGTCACTCTTCACATATATTAGCCGTGCCTGGGAACTGAACGCAGGACTGCGGGTTCACAGCACAGCTTCCTTGTTTGTTGAAGAATTATTTTTTTCTCCACTTACCCTGTGTCGTAGACTTTATGGCTACTGTTTCACTTTCAGTTGAACTGACCTGATGTTGTTGTTGACAAGCCATTTCCTCCACAGCTCGGATTTGTAAAAAGAAACCCAAAAAAAAGTTATTGCTGCTGATTTTCCGTGCTTATGTCGCTGTTGTTGACATGCCATTCTCTGCGCAGCTCTGTGCAGCGCTTTGTGACCCTCGGGTGAAAAGCACTCTATAAATGCAATTATTATTATTGTGAGCTTGCTAATCATTGTGCCACAGCTCAACCCGAGTCTCATTATTTTACTTTCATCGTTTGGACAAAGTAAAAAAAAACTGCAACGTCCGTTAGAACACCTACAGGCTATTTCTGAATACCGTACTCACAGAGCCCAGGGGATATGGCAGTGCACTGCCTTGTGTAACACTGGTATGCCGACATGTGTGGCTCCCACACCCTATGGAATTGAGCAAGTTGGGGCAAACGCTCATACCAGCGCTCAGGGTTTCCACCTCGGATGCATTAAAAAAAACCATGACAGATCGTGGATGTGGCAACAGGACTGTACGTGTAATTAGCAAAAATCTACAGATTTTCCCAGGTCGGCCGCCTCTAAGAGAAGAATGATCCCGTTTAGACGAGGACAGGTAGCAACTCTAGGTCAGAGAGGCGGAGCGGTCACAGCAACCGCGACGCAGGAGCGAGTTACGGCATCGCGTGCCTCGCGTTTATTCCCCACGGGGAGACAACGGCCGCGTCCCAGGGGTTGAGACACAGACACCACCCCGGCGCGTCAGGCCAGATGGAGCCGCGAGGATAGCGAGGATAGCGACCCCGTCGCCCGTGCACGCTACGATTGGTCGCCCGTCTCGTTTGCGTTGACACAAGGTGGTCGGGGGTATTATTTAAAACACGAAAATGTTGACACTTTAAAATTACCACTCATTGAACGATGGAGAGTTGGCATTAACCGTACAATAGATTGCCCTCATTTGTTTTACCTGATAAAAAATACAGCAGCGGGTTCACCGCATATACGAGGTGGGATTTTGTTGTTGTTGCTTTGTTGGAGCAACCCAGTTCCTCGGAAACTTATACAGTTTGTCAGACACAACCAGTAAAACACTTTCTGCATGGAGCAAAAAGTAAAATACAATTAATAAAGTATTTTATTGTAAGTCCGATAAAGTAAATAAACTTCTAAAGACCTATTACTCTCGAAAAAAAAATCCCACAAGGTATATCAAGAGCAGTGGTGAATTGCTTAATGGAGAAAAAAAAACAATATTAACCTCTTGTGTGGTTTGAGGTCATAATACAGTCGCATACACCTGCTCAAAATCCATAAGGTGAAGAAAGTGATGAATAGATAACAAAGCGAATGGACTAAGATGTAGATGACATGCAAATCTTTAATCCGATTCAATGTGTAGTCGAATCGCCCATCAATAAATGAGTCAACCGTTACGACTCTAAACACGTGCATTCATTCGTGTCCCACGGGAGTCAGAAGAAGAGGGTCCCCACACGTCACAGAATCCCCAAGTGGTGCTCCTAAGAATTGAGGCCAATGTTTCAAGTGCTCTCAGTCATTACCCCCCTCCCCACCACACTGCACTCGAGCACATTCAGCCCACAACAGATGCAGCGCAAGGTTGCGTTGGGGTGCCGGCCGAATCTCGGCAATTACTGGACAAGTTGACAGACACCGCCGCGTTTCCCGGAATCACCGGCGAGCAGGGTCTCCGTGGAACGCGGGGGCCGCCGCTTGCAGGATGGGATCAGCGACGACCGCGTCAAGGCTTGGCGCCAGCGCGAGCTCCGCAAGTGGGACAAAAACCACGCGCGCGTGACGACCACGCACGCGCAGCAACCGAGGAGAGATCGAGGCGCGGCGGCCGGGTTCCCAGACTCCGCAGGTCGACAACGAACAGCTATCGACGTCCATTGCCAATACACAGATGCATTTATAGACGCGGCGGCACGGTGGCCCAGTGGGTAGCGCTGTCGCCTCACAGCAAGAAGGTCCCGGGGTTCGAATCTCGGCTCGGGTGCCTTTCTGTGTGGAGTTTGCATGCTCTCTCCCCGTGTCCGCGTGGGTTTTCGCCGGGCACTCCGGTTTCCTCCCACAGTCCAAAAAAAACCCATGCTACTGCATAGGTTCATTGGCTTGCAAACTAAATTGCCCTCAATCCCCGATGATGGACTGGCGTCCCATCGTGGGCATATCCCTGCCTCGCGCCATGTGTCTGCCGGGATAGGCTCCGGCTCACCGCGACCCTGTACAGGATTAAGCGGTTTCTGACAATGAGAAGAGATTAAATAGACGCCCCAAACTCCCACGCCTGTTTGCCCTTTAAAATAACTGGGGGAAATTATACGGAAAACAACTTTTCTTTTCCGAGCCTCTGTACATTGCGCATCGCTAATCTCAATATACAATGACAACAAGCACCGGTTGAACGACCGTTATCCTGGTTTACATGGGTTGGTCAGTTGACCCCCTCTATTGCCCTTTCACCTATCTCGATGCTGGACGTTCTCGGGGGAAGACATTCGCCACCGATCTCAACACGCTTACTGAAGCTATCGCCTGCAAAATATTCACTTTTGGGTTTACGCATTGTTGTGTTGGTCAGTTCGGACATTTGTTGTGTCGCAGGAATTTCCATAGCTGGAGCTTACAAGCTTACTGGGTACTTTCAGTCGTAATCATGAACATGTAATAACAATAATAAACATCTACCTGTTGAAACTACACTACGTAGGGCATTAGAAAATAGCGGATTTTTTTTTTGAAATTGATGACCCTATATTTATTGCGGTGAATTTCGCAAGAAAGCCGCTGCCAAAAACACTCATTTCCCTTTTGTGTAGGAATATTTTTCGTCTGATTTATAAGAAAAATGTGCCGTGTGCATGCATGTGTGTGTGCACGTTTACTTATGAGATCATGTTCCAATTCAAGGAAAATAACAAGTAAGTCATTGTTACGCAGAGCGGTGCATTTTCAAATGAGCTGTGGTGTGATCGCCCAAAGTAATTTACTAGAATACAAACACCTTTTGTTGAAAATGCATGCATAAATCTATACGATTAATTATGGTCACGTGTCGTGCCATGTGATACTGTATTAAACCTCATTAAATCTAGTTTCTAGTATTGATAGAAAACAATGAACCTCACAGAATACAACATGATTGACATTTTTTTAAAGTGTCCAAATGCAACCGAAACACCAGATGTTTCACAGAGAGGAGAGGGGGGGAGAGGTTGGGGGGGAATTATTTGTAACTATACGAACACAGACGATTCTTAGGCCTCGACTAGAACAATGGCTGATCCTCAACGGCGCTTAAATCAAGAGAAAGAGAATTGTAGACATCACGAGCAAAAGCCAATAAAGAGCGTCCTCCCTTGCAACGAAAGCTAACTGTGGACGCTGTAAAAAAACCCCTTTTATTGCTGGAGTTGGGAAAACATAATGGACATTAAAGTGAGGCTGGGGCAAGACCATACGTAATTTTAGAAACAATCACAGCAACCTTTAAGTGAATCCGAGACTTGACAGGAAACCAGTGGAGAGGTTTGTAGCCTTACACTTGGGATGTGAGTACAACTTCAAGGGCGATTGAGGAGGCTTGCAGTGGAATTCTGAACGGTCTGTAACCTTAACCAAAGGGAGTTTGGGAGACCCTGGCATAGGCAGTTGCTGGAGTAAAGGCAGAGGTAACGAAGAATGTTTGCTCTCAGGAGCTGCTATTTTACAACAGCCAGGTTCCTTCTCTCTCTCATCCGCGACATTTGCCTCCCACACTGGGGGCATCGTCAAGTGTACTGATGTAGGCCTCTGCATTTCGATGTTATGAGAATTGTACCGATGTAGGTTTTCACGGCTCGATGCATGAGGATTGATTCGAAAAGCTGCTCTCTCGAGAGAGACAGCCGCGTCGATCGCTCCCTCTCCCTCCATCGTGACGTTTCGCCTCACACGTTAATTGCATCCTCAGGCACTTTGTGTGCGATGTGTGTGATTCCTACTTATATGTAGGTACTATGTATGTAGGTATGTAGATACTATTAATGTGTTAAGTCTCTTCCACAGCGTTGCTTTATTCTAGGAACAATGGACGAAGGTTGGGGTCCATTTGAAAATGTAACTTGGGGGGTGGGGTAGGTGGTCCATTGTACAACCACATAAATAGGAGTCACACATGACAAACACACAAAGCGCCTGAGGATGCCTCTAACGTGTAAGGCGAAACGTCGCGATGGAGGGAGAGGGAGCGATCGACGCGGCTGTCCCGAGAGAGCAGCTTTTCGAAGCAATCGTTATGAGAATTGCTTTCCATGAAGCTGTTCTTTAAGCATCATCCGGCGTTTCCAAAAATTGCCTGATTATGCTTCCAGAGCGAGAGCAGAAACGCCGTGGAAGAGGCAGAAGGAACACTCGACGCGGCTGTCCCAAAAGAACAGCGACGGAAACGCAAGTCTGACGCATCATCTTGTGTCTGAATCAACCGCTCGGGAGCAATTCTCATACAGTGCATCGGACTGTGCAAAAGATACGTCGTAGAATGTTAAATCTACAAAAATGTCAGTTTATTTTCTTGCAAATATTTGTCCAGGAAATGTGTTCTCACTGCAGATGCCGTTGCAAAACAGCTACTTTGAAACGTCATTGGATTTAGATAGCCGGATAAATGAGCGAGGAAGAGTCACGTGCACGCACGTATTGCGTAATGTGTTGAATGCGCAAGTCTCCTCGAGATGTCAATGAGTGCAGTGACGTCTCCAGAGCTTCGATGTCAGCGCGATGGCAAGCAGCGGGGGAAGAGGGGAGGCACCGCCACAGAGCATTTTTACTCTCTTTCCAAGCGTTGGGTAACTTTGATTTTAAAAAAATTGACCGGTGTTTTACGTGGTTAAATCCTAATGGCAACACGACTCTATATTAAAGTTTGGTTCGTAATGAATAATTTTCATTCAAGTTATCGTGACCACCCACGCTACCCCACCCTCCAAGCACAGAGACGGAGAGACAGATGGACAGAGCTTTTGAAACAGACGGTTAGCGCTACAAGAAGGTCCCGGGTTCGAATCTCGGCTCGGGTGCCTTTCTGTGTGGAGTTTGCATGTTCTCTCCCCGTGTCCGTGTGGTTTTTCTCCGGGCACTCTGGTTTCCTCCCACAGTCCAAAAAACATGCTGCTGCATAGGTTAATTGGTTGGCAGACTAAATTGCCCTCAGTGCCCGGTGATGGACTGGCGTCCCATCGTGGGTATTTCCCAACCTTGCGCCCTGTGTCTGCCGTGATAGGCTCCGGCTCACCGCGACCCTGTACAGGATTAAGCGGTTCTGACAATGAGATGGGTTTGAGCTACTGCGCACTGCAAATAATGTCGGACGCAGATCTAAAGCGTGAACAGATGGCTATAGCGCAACTACCGCAGTGATTTAGCGGCGGTGGCTAGTTTGAACAGTCCTGCATAACTGCGAGAGGGAGTAATGATGATCCAACGAGCTGAAATAACTCACAGGCAGCACAACACGGAGGAGGTTGCACTGTACTACATTTTTATTTGCTTGACGCATTAAGCTCAACCGCTGCAGCAACCACACAAAAGGGGCACTCGCGGATTTAACGATTGGCGGCTTTCACTTGGAATTTCCCGCTCCTCGCGTACTCAATTGTGTTTTCCGTGTAGATAAGTCACGGAGCAAATTGCTTGTGGACAATTTAAGTACGCTCTTCCTGAAACGGGTGATCGTAAAAATGCGATGCCACATTAACGTCCTGAGCTCATTTGAACTGAGGTTCAGGTTCAGACGGTGAACTTTGCTACTGATTATGTGCACCAGAACGATGTGTGCGGGTCTCGCAGAGCGAGCAATACAATTCCACAAGGAGTACTCGCATGTGTGCGGGAGTCACAGACACACACAGTTTCGTAAGTGTGGACATACAAAGGTTATCTACGCCCTTTAATGTTATGAACGTAAACATGTAGTGCCCCTTATCTAGCCACTGCTGGATGCAAACTGTCAGTGCAAGGTGGTGAAGCGAGACAGCTGAGCACGGAATGGGAGGTCACTGATTGAGAATCGCATTATCTCATAATCGATTTAACTTTTAAATAAAACAGGCTTCGTTCTAATTGACAAAAGAAAACTCAGCCTCCTTCACCATGATTGATCGAAAACAGATTTGAGAATAGTTTTTAAGAGATGCTCTTTCGGCATAGCCGTCTCTCGCGATTATTTAATCACCACAAAAACACACGTACTACGGATACATAACGCCTTTTTTCAGCTAAAACATTCAAAATACTGACGATGTCTCCAACCTAGGAGGCAAAATGTCTCAAGAAGAGAGGGGGAACACTCAATACGGCTGTCCCCAAAAAGCAGCTCTCATACATCGGTCCATGCAAAGCTACATAAATACACGGAAGCCGATTTGTTTATCTATAAGACATTATCTAATGAGTATATGTTAAAGATTAACCTCCCCCACCCTCCTCCCTAAGAGCCCTCAGTCAGTTGAGAAGATCCACGTTCCTATAACCTGGGCCAGTCTTTTGACAAGATTACTATTGCTGGATTCTCACCAAGTGGTACGTATTTTATCTATCCGTTAAGGATGAAAGGTGAATTTATCCCCGTCATGGATTTTAACTTGCAACCACTTGATTTCAAGTCATGTTCTCTAACCCAGGAATTTCTCAACAATTTGAACCTCAAAGACTCACGGCAGCCCGGTTGAGGGTAACGGCTCTAACAAGTGTCACCAAGCACCGAATTAGCCGTTACAATGACGCAGACACCCACTCAAGCTCGGAGCATTATGCCAATCAAAGGTGTAATGCGATAGTCGCGCTTTGCGACCTTTGGGTAAAAAGGAATATTATTAAGATGGGGCGGCACGGTGGCCCAGTGGGTAGCGCTGTCGACTCAGAGCAAGAAGGTCCCGGGTTCGAATCTCTCGACTCGGGTGCCTTTCTGTGTGGAGTTTGCATGCTCTCCCCGTGTCCACGTGGGTTTTCGCCGGGCACTCCGGTTTCCTCCCACAGTCCAAAAGCATGCTGCTGCATAGGTTAATTGGCTCGCAGGCTAAATTGCCCGCAGTGCCCGGTAATGGACTGGCGTCCGATCGTGGGTGTACCCCTGCCTTGCGCCCTGTGTCTGCCGGGATAGGCTCCGGCTCACCGTGACCCTGTATAGGACTAAGCGGTTTCAGACAATGAGATGAGATTAAGATATTGCGTCTTGAGAGCAGTGGATGTGGGTTATTTTGGAAGAGACTGCTTCTTCTTCATAAAAATAACCACACGAGAAGATGTTCGTGAACACTGGTAATCTGGATATTCTCCAGCAATCGGGTACTTGATGATACAACAATTGATAACTTAAAATCGGTTCGTAATTTCTTGATACATGCATTAAATCGTGCATGTGAGAACGACTACTTAGGAATCACACACAATTTGACGAACGTTACATTTAGGCTTAATGGCGAGAACGATGCAGTGCAAAGTCCAAATATCTAAGAAACTTAAAGAAAGTCGATAAAAACGGGGCAAACTACAATCGATCCTCGACTCAAATGTTGACCCAATTCTCTCCGCAAATCGTGACAATTTCGTTTTCAAAATGTCGCGACCAATGCATGCGTTAGGGCTTCTGTCCGCAATATTTAGCTGCGAACCTTTAGAGGAGGGCACTTGCGCACTCCACGTACTGTGGTTAAACCCTCCCCCTCCTCTACCCGGGAAATGTGTCTATAAGAGCCGAGCAGAAAATGTTTTAATACGACTTGAAGGCACCGCAGCGCGCCGGGCGTGCGTGCCATTATTCCCAGCCTCCTGCAGATGGGGTGGCCTCGGGCAAGCAGGAGCCCAACAACAAAAAAATGCTCGCATTCCTTCCCCATATAAGGGAAGGCTGACTGCTGACTGTCGATAGTTTGGCTTGCCAAGCGATCCCAGGAAAAAGGTGATTTTTGCGCCCCTGTGCACAAGCAATGCATTGCTAAGCGTTGTGACCGACTCCCATGATATCTAGTTTCCCCACGCTTTCTCTCCCTGTTGCTCGCCACTTTGCGCTGTATATCTATTAATGTATTTAAATCGGAAAGGGACGGTCTCCTGTTAATTTATTGACTGAAGGGCAAGGTCCATTGCGGCTGTAAACGGGCTTGACTTTGGACCTCTGGCAGATATCGTCACAGTTTCGTTTGTAACGCTGGAAAAGTATTTCACACGAACAGAGAACACGTCTCATCTCATCTCATTATCTGAAACCGCTTAATCCTATATAGGGTCACGGTGAGCCGGAGCCTATCCCGGAAACACAGGGCGTAAGGCAGGAATACACCCGACGACGGGACGCCAGTCCATCGCCGGGCATTGCGGGACAATTTTTAGTCTGCGAGCCAATCAACCTATCCAGGAGCATGCTTTTGGACTGTGGGAGGAAACCGGAGTGCCCGGCGAAAACCCACGCGGACACGGGGAGAGCATGCAAACTCCACACAGAAAGGCGCCCGAGCCGAGAGATTCGAATCCGGGACCTTCTTGCTGTGAGGCGACAGCGCTAACCACTGGGCCACCGCGCCGCCCCAGAGAACACGTTTCTTGGACAATTCGTCACCAGCACTGCTCTCAAGAAAAACATCGGCAAAGTCACAGGACGATGACCCTCCTTCACAAACGCACATTCATCTCTGATGTGATGACACTCCATTGCTCAATACCTGGCCATAGTGGAAATCTTTCCTCTTCAGCGCAGTGTCATTGACGAATGTGTTAAAGATCGCTTTCCAAAGCCGTTCTATCGAAAGAGCCGTGTCGAGCGCTCCCGCCTATCTCGAGACGGATATCTCGAGAGAACAGCTTTGGAAAGCAATCGTCACGGACTAAGCCGTGAAAACCTGTGTTCAATTCTTTGTTATTTGTACTTGAAGACGGCAGTATCACAATTGTTTTAAAATGTTCCTTACAACATTATTCCACTGGGCTAAGAATAAGAGGAAGGAACATTTTTAATCATTTGTTTTTCTTTAATAAAGGCTATCCGGCGGGGCACAAACGCTTGTAACATCAACTGTGAATGCGCAGTTAGCGAGACGTTAACAACTATGAGCGCTGCAAAGAGCGTCAGAACGGAAGCTCAAGGTAGGCCTATAAAGAAGAATGTTTTATAAAGATCTCCCATAATACCGATAGGATAACAGGGGTAGAGTGGTGGTGGAGTAGTTCCCACACTCTCGCGAAACCCAACAAACTAGGGTTAATTCCTGGCTACAGCTCACATTCATGTTGAGCAATGTCTAAAACTAAAAAATCCACCCTCCGATAAACCGACACTGACCAGTGTGAAACATTATTGTCAAACAACACCCCCTCTCCCCACTTCATGATCAGCAAGAAGGTCTTGGGTTCGTTTCCCAGTCCTGTTGTCTTTCCATGCAGTGGGCACTCGGGATTCCTCCCAGTCACTGGGCATGCTGCCTAGGCGAACTACTTACTGCCTGCTCACTAAACTGCCCCCAGTGTCCTGCAATGGACTGGCGTCCGATCATGGGCATAGCCCATGCTTGTGCCTACAGGCATAGCCTCTGGTTCACCCCCCCTCTCCACCTTGATCCCGTACAGAGTTAAGTGAGGACCGAAAATGATGATGAAATCCAATTCCTCTGGAGACGTTGCTCTTCCAAGAGGATGTGTTCCTTCACCTCGGCGTCCCGAAAAAAAAGGACGCTGTCGGTCTTCACGGTGACCGCTTACACACGAGCGGCGGCTGTGCGTCCTATCAACAAGCACAGTCGGCTTCCTTTGGGGCGCTGCCGGCTCCCACTGGGCTCTCCGTGCAAAGAGAGTGGCCTCATTGTGTGATGTTTTATGAGTAAATTAACCACCGCTAGTATATAAGTCAAATTCCCCCCACAAACACACAACAAAAAAGAGCCTTTATAAACATGGAACATGCAGCTTCGTAGAGCTCGTCCACTTTTAGATGTGTGGGTGAAAGAAAACAAAAGCTTAATTGTACGGTTGTGTACGGCTATAGCGAGCATACGCTCTCTGTGTTAAAGTAAAACATAAATAACAGCTGCAACACCAGGACAAATGTGTGCGCATGTTGAGTTGTGTTTTGAGCAAACATTATCTGTCCTCCATTCTCCTTATCTGCCTCTCACCGCCTCGTATCTCGAACTTTGTTGAGGTCTCAATTTCATGATGCCCTCTGTTTATCTCTCTGCATGCACACACCAGTACGCGTGTGTGTGTCGGCCATACACGGACTCAGGCGCGCTTTAACTGGGGCTTATCCAGCCGCTGTGATGTCAGTGGCTCGTGACCATCCGGAGACACGTGCAGAGGAGAGCAGTCCCAAAACGACAACACGGCGGTCCCTAAACCGTCGCTTCAGCTAAAAACATCGGCAGCCTCACTACATCAGTACAGCATGCACCAGTAATCTTGGCCGAGTCCAGCAATTCAAGTCCCAGCTCCAGCGGTTTGCAAATGAACATTGGTTTCAGTGAGAAAATGTTCACTCTCGGGATGCAAACGCCAGCTCAATGGGGTTCCATCATGCGATAGAAATAATGAACAGATTCTGCTAGGAAATCAGCTTGTATTCTAGCTGGAAAGAACCAATGCGCTATGTAGTTCTGTTTAGCAGTTGTCTAGCGGGGAGGGGTAATGAAGTTACAACGCTTCAGAGCACTTGTGGGAAATTTAGTCAAAACAATTAACCTAGCTAGCGTGCCTTTGGACTGTGGAAGGTAAACGGAGTACCCGGCCAAAACCCAGTGGACACAGGGAGAGAATACGCAAGCTCCACATAGAAAGGCACCCGAGCCGGGGATCAAACGTGGGACGTTCTTGCTGTGAGGTGGCAGCGCTATTCACTGCACCACCGTGCCCCCCAGAGGGGCACCTAATCCTGATAGAGTCACGGTCAGATTCCACCTCCGTGTAGACGTTTTGCAGAACCCTTACCCAATTTTTTTGCTATAAAACTCTGGCCCATGAATACTTCCAACCCAATTGCAAGTTGCATCTCGAGCGAACACCATTGCACATCAACCCACAGAGAGGGGAGCACCTATGAGGAATACAGCATAACGTACAAAGGTGCAGCCATCAACATTTATTCAATATATAGTCTCATGCGTCCATGAGTTACCAGATATTAAGTACTTGTTATTAATAGAGGCTAAATTAAATAAACACTAATTTTGACCATTGGTGGCTGA
The DNA here is from genome assembly GCA_036362905.1 of Mordacia mordax. Taxonomy (NCBI): domain Eukaryota; kingdom Metazoa; phylum Chordata; class Hyperoartia; order Petromyzontiformes; family Petromyzontidae; genus Mordacia; species Mordacia mordax. Next base: position 9,911,870 of record JAZEWT010000001.1, read on the forward strand.
AGCGCCACGCTCTGACCTTGACCACCTGAGCTCGAGTCCCATCCGTGGTTAACATCAGTGGCAAGTGGTAACCGAAACGCCCAACGATGGGCCCCTCCCCCCACAACCCCTCAAGTGTGATATTCACCAACCCGCAGCTGCTAACGTGGTTGCACAATCCCCGTAACTTCATGACGTGGGGAGATCTCCAAGCAGCAGTGTATGGACAAAATGCTGCAAGTCATTAATTATACTGTGTGCACAATTTACACGTTAATGCCACGTTAGCTGTTATCAGTTGAGATAAGGAATTCAGATAACCCACGTGTTCTGTGTACAGTGCTTTACAAAGAGCTCTGCAATGGGTGGAATTATTAAACACACTTAACCGGTGAAGACAAATCTCGGTTTCTTCAAGCAACAATAATTACAAACTGTGTCCCACCAGAGAAGTGTAATGCTTATGAGCCACGACGATGAACGTTACTGTGACGTACACCCATCTGATGTGCGACATTAAAGGGCGTATGCCAACTCCTCATCTCATTGTCAGAAACCGCTTAGTCCTGTACAGGACCGCGGTGAGCTGGAGCCTATCCTCCAGACACAAGGCGCAAGGCAGGGATATACCCACGATGGTACGCCAGTCCATCATCGGGCACTGAGGGCAACTTAGTTCGCAAGCCAATTAGCCTATGCAGTTGCATGTTTTCTGGACTGTGGGAAGAAACCGGAGTGCCCGGCGAAAACCCACGCGGGCACGGGGAGAACATGCAAACTCCACACAGAAAGGCACCCGAGCCGAGATTCGGACCCGGAACCTTCTTGCTGTGAGACAACAGCGCTACCCACTGGGCCACCGTGCCGCCCGTATGCCGTCAATTGTACAACATTAACCAGCCGTAAGGCGTCAAGTGTAAAACCGTTGTCCTTAAAAACCTTGCAAAAATATAATTTGGTTAGCGCTGTCGCCTAACAGCAAGAAGGTCCCGGGTTCGAATCTCTCGGCTAGGATGCCTTTCTGTGTGGAGTTTGCATGCACTCCCCGTGTCCGCGTGGGTTTTCGCCGGGCACTCCGTTTTCCTCCCACAGTCCAAAAAGCATGCTGCTACATAGGTTGATTGGCTCGCAGGCTAAATTGCCCTGCAGTGTCCGGCGATGGACTGGCGTCCCATCATCTGTATATCCTTGCCTTGCGCCCTGTGTCTGCCGGGATAGGCTCCGGCTTCACCGTGACCCTGTATAGGACTGAGCGGTTTCAGACAATGAGATGAGATGAGATACTCGTTTTGTCAAGCCACTGCGTATGGAAGGTCTCCAAAAGCCATGCCAGTGATGGTGATTGACCATGAAGCCCTATTGAATTCTTCAATATGTAATTCGTAAGGCATCAGATTCGTATGTAACCAGGTTTTAAGATCGGACCTGGGGGCTGATGTGCTCAGGTGGCAGTGCGTATACGCGTGCACCCCAGCATGCAAGCGGATCTCATCCACATTCCATCAGCTGTAGGGCCAGACTGGTTATAAAGGGGGCAGCAAAACGCTTCGTGCTGCAGTTCGACACTGAAACTTGGCCAGTTGAATGAGGCACGCCGTTACGTTGAAGGGTTAAACCATTAGTAAACTCAATGCGTTAGTTTAGGTGTTTGCTGTGTCGCAGGATTACCGCTTCTACAGATTGTAAGCTCACCGGGTACCTTATGTTGTAATAATAAGTAATATATTTATCAATTAGCAACTCCCCCCAAAAAATACGAGTAGATTTGAGAAGCGAAGGAAAGCAACAGATCGAGAGGCAGACGGCTGGGCCTAACCACAATAAATCCTGACATTCCTTTTTCAATCCACTGCTGGATGAAGGCCTCCCCACCACATCAGTCGTGGGTTTTTTTGACCCCGTTGCAGCTAAGTGCATGCAGCTTTACGACGGGGCAGCACAGCACAGCTTCATTTGCCACCGAGTTTGTCTGTGCCTGTGAATTGAGTTCGGGTCACCGGATTTATAGCGCAGCGTATGAACCACCGCTCCACCGCTCCACCCCAAGATAACCGCAAATGCATGGTCATCAAAAAAAAGCGCTCTCATGTGAATTGATTATTTGCAGTATTTCACTTACAGAAGAGTGCAGGAATAAACTAAAAGAAGGAATCACAACTGCTCTGGACAGCATCTCTGGAAAAAATGCTAGCTGCAGTTACAAAGCATATTTTTTCGTAGAAACCTGCAAATGATATTGGATGGACAGGGATCACATGTTAAAAATGTTTTCGCGTGAATAAAATCTCCAGGACCTTATAAGTGGTGGCACCAGAATGCCGACAGGCAATTCAAACTGGAGCGCCTTTCTGACGAACCTGTCTGTACACGAGCATTTACCACAACACAGCTCGCTTATCCTCGCTGATGATCTACCAGGGATATACAGCGCTAGGATTACGGGTTTGCGCTGTCTCCAGGGCCACGCATACTTGCATTTATAACCCAACGGTTTTAGGACAATTGTCCTATACCCACAAGGGCATCGTCCTGGTTCTACCGGACACCGTTGCAAATTGACGACAGCGAATTTGTGGTGATGTCGTCCTTCTTGTTTTGAGGAGCGGATCTCGGTGGTGAGCGCGCTGGGCTACAACAAATGTGACGCGACCCGAGATCGAATCCCAACAACGACGGTGACGATTTTCTAAACCGGTCCTCAGCCAACCCCAAGTCGACTGAGCCTCAAGCGAGAACCTGGGCGCAATGTACAAGCATCGCCACTCGGGACACAAAGGCTGCCGTGCGTGGTGCTGGTCGCCCACCCCCCCCTCCCCCCGTGTGCCGTGCCGACCGTCATAGGTGCTCGCTAACAGCCCTTCACGCCACAGTCTGTTAAGGCCATGAAGGGGTGGTGGATCTTTGTTTCGAGTGAGCCACACAGGTCGGGGTTGACGACTGTGGGTGGACGCACCCGCTCGCCTCCACCGCGCCCCGGAATGGCCGGGATGCTGCCGAACCGGTTGAGCCACTCCTCCTCCTCCTCCTCCTCACCTGCACCACCAGCACCACTCGAACGCTGAGCCTCGCCATGGCTTCGCTCTGCTAAGCGAACTGTACTCGGTGGTCCACATGTCTTGTGACCGGCCCCCCTCCCCCCATTTCATTACCTTAAAAGTTAATACGTTTGCGCGCAAATGGGTGTGTAATGAAAGCAACATACTGATGTGAAATTAATCATTAATAGTTAATTATTTAGGTGCAGAGTTCGCACGTTGTCCCCGTGTCAATGGGGGGGAGGGGTTCGCCGGGTTCTCATGTTTCCTCCCACAGCCCAAAGACACGCTTGCTGAGGATAATTGTCCTGACTAAATTACCCCCCTAGCTGGAGGTGTTGTGCCTTGCTTACCCCTCCATACTGGACAACTGCTGAAAAGAGCTACATAGCTAAACGGTTCCTTTCAGCTTGCGTAAAAACTGAGAGCGTAGGAAATAAATGGTAGGACTCAATTAAATCGGGGTCACAAGATACCTGAACCACACTGTAGTGCGGTTTATCAGTAGACTTCAAACTACTACACTCTGAAATTACATTTTCACATGACCGCTGCCTGAAGTGCCTCCACTAGGGTGACCGTCACAGAACCCGTCTATGGGGTAATTAACCTCTTCTATTTTGATATCGGCAGAATGGAGTACAGTACCTTCACTCTACCGCACCACGCAACATGCAATCCCTCGACACATCCAATTATAGAGATAGGGTATTAAGAAACCTGCCCACGATTAAGGCACCTGAACCTGGCGACCAGCACTATTTTTCTCAGCAGCGTGGAACATCAGAGGCAAGTAGAGTTTTCCACCTCGAAGGAACAGGTTACCGGCACACTCGTGAGGGTAAATAGATTGAGCGAAAAGATGATACAGGCGAATGGCAAGAACGCTGACTTGGAATGAAACAGGTCTGTGAAAATGTACATATTAAACAAGAGAGCTGCCACAAACATGAGGACGGTCCTGAGAAAGCAGGAGAGGTTACAACCCTAGTGGTAAGAGAAGTATAAACCCGTTCTGGTTACCCTCTTCATCAATCCGCATTGATCAAGCGTGGTGAAGTATAGAGGGAAAAAATCCCCATGACGAACAATGCACGGGGAAGGCCTCCATCAAACTGGGAACTCACAAACATTCGAGTTTTTTTATTTGATTCTAAACGTACTCTGCTCTCAGACGGAACACGATATAAACGCATTTTACAAATCTGAATAGGGCGGCGCGGTGGCCCAGTGGTTAGCGCTGACGCCTCACAGCAAGAAGGTCCTGGGTTCGAATCTCTCGGCTCGGGTGCCTTTCTGTGTGGAGTTTGCATGCTCTCCCCGTGTCCGCGTGGGTTTTCGCCGGGTACTCCGGTTTCCTCCCACAGTCCAAAAGCATGCTCCTGGATAGGTTGATTGGCTCGCAGACTAAAATTGTCTCGCAATGCCCGGCGATGGACTGGCGTCCCGTCGTCGGGTGTATTCCTGCCTTACGCCCTGTGTTTCCGGGATAGGCTCCGGCTCACCGTAACCCTATATAGGATAAAGCGGTTTCAGATAATGAGATGAGATGAGACAAATCTGAATAAACAAGTTGAATCCAATTGCAAAGCTAAGGCACAGTCCACTGTGCAAAAATCACAACGCAATTCAAGTTGTGACAACATTTTCTTTCTACAACAGTTTGAGTTGCACAATCGGAGATATTTCTCCTATATTGACAAACCCAGTGAATGTACTGTAGTGCAATAGTACAAATCATTACATATTGCCTGTAATAATACAAATAATGTATATGGTTCAGAAACAGTCATTATCAAAGCATCCATATGATAATGCAGATGTACATACTTGGCATTACATTGCGACACAGAACGAGGAACGAGTCAATTGGAAACGTCCAAAAATTGTTAATAAAAGTAAATGCGCTCGGGCCGGGGTTGTCCGTCTCAGGTATGATGGCTGATGGCCAAGAACAATGACAGAGTGGCAGTCAAGGGCGGCCGGGTGGCGCAGTGGTAACATCTGCACCTCACACAAAGAATGGTCTTGCCAGAGCAGGTTCGATTTCCGCATTGGGCACCTCTGTGTGTGGATTCTGCGTGGTTTTTCTCCGGGCTCTCCGGTTTTCTCCGGGCTCTCCGGTTTTCTCCCACAACTTAAAAAAAAATACTGAATAATTAATTGACCGATGACATCCCAATATATAGGAAGCAGTGTGTGGCAATGTGGCGCCGGCAAAGCGCCTGGCTGCCTCCTCCACCGCTCTGTGTTCTTCGCGCCTCTGAGTCGTTCTCTGTCGAATTAATATCTTCCAGAGTGAATGAATGTGTGCGCGTTATAAATGTAAAATTATTATTATTAGGAACGCATTGCATCGGAGGCTGTCTCTTGAATTGCACGATGGTGCACTGCGGGATGTCGGTGATCGTGGCAGCTTCGGGAGACTTTCATCCAGCAGCAGATTGGCCATGGCTGATGTAGAGCATTGCGTCTAGAACTCCATAACAAAGCCCTTTTGGGTTGGGTTACGTAACACAAAAAAAAACAAGTTTCGTAAGCCCATCTCCACCCAATACAGCCAAATCAGTCAAGTTTTGTCACGTGAACAGAACGCGTCAATTCTTTACTGGTTCGGAATACCGGTGTGTTGGAGAGGAAATCCACAACATTTACAATGAAATACGACGTTTCGCTCACGATTGCACTCAGCCGCATCATAGACCTCGAACCAAGTTGTAACTGGTCCAAAACTGTACTTCTGTTTAAAGAACACAGTCCTGTGTGACACGCATTGGCATTGCAGCGCTCTCTTAGGTGCGGTTTGGTTTCGGGTTAATTGGGGCGAGTGTGTTCTCGATTGATGTTTAACCTCCTACGTTATTATTATTATTATGACGTTGGAGACATCCTCAGGCCGTGAGCAGTTCAGCTGAAATCTTGTGTTTTTTTTGTATGTATATGCGCAGTGTACGTGCATATCCGGAACAAACTGCCACATTCGTCATCAACACTGCCCTATGTCGGTTTAACGTTATTGTTCATTTGCCGTTCTTATGTCGTCGTTGTTGTTGCTGATACGGCGTTCTCTCCACAGCCCTGTGCAGCACTTTGTAACCCTCGGGTGAAAAGCGCTCTCGAAGTGTAATTATCATTGTGTCATTATATAACGCGTGGTGAGTAAGCGCTAGAAACACCGCGTGTCACGCTCTTACAGGGGGTATGACCAATTTAACAAGTGTGGATTTTTATTACTAAAGTATTGACAATTTATCTCGAAAGTTTTAAAAAAAGTATTTACTTCAATTTACTACTTTACTTGTAACGTAGGGCGGCGCGGTGGCCCAGTGGTTAGCGCTGACGCCTCACAGCAAGAAGGTCCCGGGTTTGAATCTCTCGGCTCGGGTGCCTTTCTGTGTGGAGTTTGCATGCTCTCCCCGTGTCCGCGTGGGTTTTCGCCGGGTACTCCGGTTTCCTCCCACAGTCCAAAAGCATGCTCCTGAATAGGTTCATTGGCTCGCAGACTAAAATTGTCCCGTAATGCCCGGCGATGGACTGGCGTCCCGTCGTCGGGTGTATTCCTGCCTTACGCCCTGTGTTTCCGGTATAGGCTCCGGCTCACCGTGACCCTATATAGGATTAAGCGGTTTCAGATAATGAGATGAGAATGAGACTTTTAACGTAAAAATGTGTACACCATGTGTTAGTTGGTACATTCTACATCGCCGACCACACTGCCACCCCTCTGTTTTTTTTATTTTTACGTGGCTTCACGGCACAGGGCGTGCTTGTCACCACGCATCGACGTGATTGCGTCACAATTAACGCAAGGAACCTGATGTAGCGAGGTTCGATCATCCCGGCGTTTGACGTCACAATCATTCAATCGCAAGGACAAACTGTTGAGCGTCTCGGAATCTACCTGCTCATGGGCAACTTTACGCTGCGCTGTCCCGTTCGAGAAATCAGCCAGGAACTCACGAGGGCTATTGATTAACGATGCATGCAAATTCACACCAAACGTCGTTAACAGTGACGTTTTCTGGTGAATAAACCCGGTTAAAAAAAAATCTTAATGTATCTTCACATTTTATTCTTAATACATTTTCAGATGACCTATTCAGGTGCCTTTCTGTGTGGAGTTTGCGAGTTCTCTCCCCGCGCCCGCGCGGGTTTTCGCCGAGCACTCCGGTTTCCTCCCACAGTCCAAAAAAAACATGCTGCTGAATAGGTTAATTAGCTTGCAAACTAAATTGCCCTCAGTGCCCAGTGACGGACTGGCGCCCCATCGTGGGTATATCCCTGCCTTGCGCGTTGTGTCTGCCGTGGTAGGCTCCGGCTCACAGGACTTAGCGGTTTCTGACAAAGAGATGAGATGAGATGACCTCATTGGCTTGAAGGCGTCTTAATTGAAGGCGGCGAAACACAGTGAAGAAAAAGCCGCTCGCCATGGCTATCCCGAAAGAGCAACTCCTAAGGGCGCTTGTCATGCATTGAGCTGCGAAAACCTACATCAGTATGAACGTTAACCTGTAAAAATAACAGGATACCGGATCTAAACGCTGTGAAACTGTAACGTGACATTTGCTGTACAGCATCAAACTGTTGTGCTAAAGTTAGTGTTTGCATGTTGCACGTCAAGTCACTGTGGCATACGTCTATGTAAACTACTAAAGATATCTGCAACTGGATGGGACATTAAATAAAACATCTCAGACAATAAAGTACAGTAAATCCTTCGACAAACAGTCATAACACTGGACCTGCCTGTACATGTGTACTGCACTGTATATGTACACATAGCCCAGGTTTATTAAAACGGGCCTCCTTTATGGGGCGGCACGGTGGCCCAGCGGGGAGCGCTGTCGCCTCAAAGCAAGAAGGTCCCCGGTTCGAATCTTGGCTCGGGTACCTCTCTGTGTGGAGTTTGCGAGTTCTTTCCCCGTGTCCGCGTGGGTTTTTACCGGGCACTCCGGTTTCCTCCCACAGTCCAAAAAACACGCTGCTGCATAGGTTAATTGGCTCGCAGACTAAATTGCCCGTAGTGCCCGGTGATGGACTGGCGTCCAATGGTGGGTATATCCCTGCCTTCCGCCCTGTGTCTGCTGGGATAGGCTCCGGCTCACCGTGACCCTGTACAGGACTAAGCGGTTTCTGACAATGAGATGAGATCTCCTTTATGTACAATCAGGACTGTACTTTTTGAAATGTCAATAATGGTCACGATAAAGTATTGCTCGTTCTCGCTGTGGCAATATGGAATGGGTTTTTTTGTTCTTCTGACAATGGTTAACAAGCGCCACCCCATCGTTGGCTTTGGTAGGGATTTACTAAGGCTTGCTTTGACTTTAAATTACCGTAGAGAGAACCTCAAATAAAACCTGTGGCATATGATGTCACAAATATCGACGGTTCGATCTCGGTTTTGTAGAAACGTAACGCACTGTATTAAAATTAGAGACCGATACGGCCATGCAATGTGGGTTTAAATAATGAATGTAAACAAAGCCATTAAATCATTAAAGTAGCAGATAATATCAGTAATTTAATGAAGCCACCACTAATTTAAAATTACAGGACAGCATGTGAGAAAGGGATAGTACAGTGGTTATCAAAGAGGGCTTTCAACCCAGTTGACATCACTTATTGGCTGAGGCTGAATCACTTTAACCAACGTTTACTGACCAGCGTAGTGAAGTATAGTCAAAATAACTTTCATGACCGAGTCAGTTGGGAGAGTGTCATCTATGAGCGGGCTGCCAAAGGGCTGGAAATTATTATTATTGCAGCATAATTATAGCATCATCTCTTTGTACAATAGTCAAAATCTCCTCAAGTCTTTAATTCTAGCTTAATGAATAAATAAACCACTGATATCTTTTACCACGACAACACTGCACCTAAACCAATGTCCTGTCATGTATATCTTTCAATGTCATCGTTTTCTGTCAACTCTGTGTAGTAGACCTAATGGAACCACACTCTTTCTGTGTTGCCACAACCAACGCAGAGGCCCAGACCAAGTATTAGCAGCTGCGGTGGTCCTATCGATTAGAATTCATATCAATAAGAAGTATTTGCAACGACCAGCGCGAAATTGGCTCTGGCACTTGCAGCCCCCTGGGATCCTTTACAGGATTAAGCAGGTAGTGATGATGATCATCATCATGATAAAATATTGAAAAGGAACGAGTTCTTGACAATGGCTATCCCGAAAGAACATCTTTATAAAACAATTGTTGCGTCCAAAAGCTGCTCTTTTGGGATAGCCGTGTCGATCGCTCCTCCTAACTCTTTCACATAATTCTCATACATCGAGCCATGCAAACCTACATCAGTACAATGAAATAATCATTTTATATAAGTTGAAAGACTTTGAAATACAACGTTGCTTTTTATACAACTTTCCTCTACTAATTTAGTGGTGAATATGAATTTGGATCGTCCTGCATAAGCACGAAATTACAAAATCAGAGAACGCTGGTAAAAAAATGTACGCCAAACGCATTCACCTTAATCGTTCACAGCTTTTCGTTGAATTCGCAGAATAAATGGCATCGCCTACGCCTAAGGTGGGCCCCCTCTGGCACCATGGTCTGGCTCACTGGTGCGCCAAGTTCACCGTAAACATAGTCCTGCTGCTAAACACAACACAGACCATTGTTCGTTGTTATATTGCTATGAAATAGCGTACCTGTATATATATACACACACACACATCTATATAATGTGCACATGTCAATCTCTCACGCTCTTTCTTTCCAAAACTGTATCATACGAAATTTAATGTTTATGTTCGCAAGGGCATACCTATGACATTTTGCCTTTCCCAAATTAAAAAATTTCGCCGTTCAAATCACCAATAAATAATATCTTAAACAACCAAGCCAATATCATCCAGAACAGTTGCTCGAGTTGCTTTAGTATAATCGTGCGAAAGTTTGGTTTGCAATTTCTGGCAAAACCTATTTCGAATCATAGTCCTGCACTGGGAAACTGAACTGTATTCTGTGCAAATCACTTCCCAGTTACCGAATAGTTTGGACACGCTGTGGTGTGCAAATTTCAGTTATTAAGCGACATTTTAAAACCAAGTATTGAGAAAATTGCCAATTGAAATCAAATAACAGGGCCATGAACGTCAAACCACACTTAAACATTTTACTTCGTTGAAGTGTTGCTTTTCCACGAATCGCATAAAACACTGTTACCGCCTACTCTTCTGTATAGTGTCACATAAAACAAACGAATGAGAGACACGGTCGCATATTTGAGGAAATGTCTATTGGCTTAAAGTTGAAAACTCCATAAACCACAATAACTGCACACCAGCTAATTGCATCACTCTACCCCCTCTCGGTCAGCGTTCTCTTGGGTGCATTCCATTATTTCCTTGCTGCTCCATAATTATTCTTGATCATCCGGTCATCACTAGTTCTACCAACGCAGCCTGCACAAGCCCACGTTTCTTAATAGTCAACATGGTGTCTCTGGCTTGTGGATGTTCTAAAATCTGCTTGTTTCTCTGACAGTATAATTCGGAGAAAGCTTCTCACTATTGTGCAACGTGTGGTTAATGACAGAGTTTCTGCATCATTTAAGCATTTTTACTTTCATTGATCTGCTCTGATGTTGTTGACATGCCGTTTTCTCCACAGCTCTGTGCAGCACTTTGTGACCCTCGGGTGAAAAAGCGCTCTGGAAGTGCAATGATTATTAATATTAAGACCATTAATACAATACCGTACTACGTTCAAAATCAAAGGGTCTCCCTGCTCGAATTAGAAGCACTTATCTCCCTTAGCTTGCGTGAGCCATCAAGCACACATTCGGTATTCCCATTATGAACCTGTCTTCCCACAGTACGGCTCACAGTTCAGGTAAATTATACAAAATGATGGTTGTTTTATTGACTCTGCGGGGTTTATTACTAAATAGACCCGCAAACCAAGATTGAACTTTAGCGCTTATGATGGCAAACTGTCGCATTAACCAACCGGAGAACTCAGAGTAACCAGCAGTACAGTAATAGCCCCCCGTCCCCCCCCCATCATGGATCCTAACCTTTCGTAGCAGAAGGGGGCGTTTACGTGATTCCAAGAATCCCAGAGCCGTGTCACCTGCACTCCTGATAGGGTCTCCCTTGGTGAATAGGTCTGGGCAGAGGGTCCAGACAACTAACCATCAAAAGATAGAATCGACTTAAATGAGGTGTATGTCAAGAGGAGCATCCAGTTGATAACTCTGTAACCTGGATATTGGCTGTTTAAACAGGAATGCAGCTCAGAACAACGCTGACATCAATGTATTAGTCGTTCGGCCGCTTAGACTGGCGGCAACAGCAACACAAAGTAACAAAAGTTACTGTAGTTGCATGAGGACAATGCCAGAGCTGGGCCATTGGGGGCCCCAAGCAGAAATACGTTGAGCCCCCAGGCACGCTGTTATGAATATATATGAAAATAAAAACGAATC
>JAZEWT010000001.1:9923368-9944432 GCA_036362905.1 Mordacia mordax
GGGTCACCTTGACAAAAGGCCAGTACAAGTAGTGTCGACAGGTACTGCAATCTATCTGACCTTTGTTGATATTAAAAGGTGTGGCTGCGATGAAGCATGCTAACAACCGATTATTATAGCAGAATGGAATTTCAAAAGAGCAGCAGCAGCCATCTGTACTGCTTCCTGCCGTCAGTGAAATCAATGTCCACACACTCGGGAGCACGCGCGTAACTACAGCGTGGGGTTAGGCCGCCGCGATGTTGCTCGACTGAAAGTACCGGGTTAGATACGCCGAAGTCTGTTTAAAAAGCCTCATCAGACAGCGACCAAAATCACCGCCACTCAAAAGGACTGCTGGGGGCTTTGTTTTTAAATAGCACGCGAGACAACGATACTATTCAGCACAAATACAAGCGGCATGTTCTGACACTACAGCTCTATCTACTGTCTAACATCAAGACCAGCTCTCTTTCATTCCGATTGAATTGCTCTTCAGAGATATTTTTTTTTGAAACAGCTCTGTCGAGTGTTCCTTCTCTCTCCTTTAAAACGTTTCACCTTCCACTTTGGAAACAGCATCTCCTCAGAGTAATTCCCATTTGTCGAGCTGTGAAACCTACGACAAATTATAACAGTGGTGCAGAGGTTGAGTGCACAATGCTCTGTACGTAACAGAGCCCAGCTCGATTCCTGGTCACAAGTTTCCAGATGTCTGAACTTCAGTGGGTCCGATTTTAAACCTCATCTGATCTCGAATGGGTTCCCCCATTACAGTACTGTACCTTGACAATTAAATCCACTGACCGCAATGGAAACGTTTCAACTTGACACCGAGTCAACAACTTGACACGCTAAACGGCGCATTTTAACAAAAATGTAAAGGCACAGTAATTTTTATATTACTGTCATTAAAAAAATAAACAAGTCGAACATTTGACAGAACGTCCATATCCCGCAACTATACAGTAATTAAGAGACTCTGCAGATGGAGTGGCAGCAAAGTCGTAACACATTGCTCTGAACCCGGTAGCCACAGTTGAATTTCTGGCCGCGGCGAACATCAATGGTGAGTGACACCTGAAGAGGCCTTGGGTCTCTTATCTTTGACCAATCTGCATTAATGAGCACGCGATGAAGTTTGTATAAACAACCTGCATGGGGAAGCTTGCATCCAACAATGGATTGAGTGACAAAAAAGCTGCATATTTTCATAGACTGTGTAATATTGTGCAGTATACATTTGTACTTGAGAAAAGTTTCACTTCCAAACCAATGTGGAACTGTCCCCACTGGCTTAGTGCAGCGAAATGAGGCTCGTTGAATGGGGTGTGTACAGGCAGGACCTTAGAGGTCTCTCATCTCATCTCATTATCTGAAACCGCTTAATCCTATATAGGGTCACAGTGAGCCGGAGCCTATCCCGGAAACACAGGGCGTAAGGCAGGAATACACCCGACGACGGGACGCCAGTCCATCGCCGGGCATTGCGGGACAAGTTTAGTTTGCGAGCCAATCAACCTATCCAGGAGCATGCTTTTGGACTGTGGGAGGAAAACGGAGTGCCCGGCGAAAACCCACGCGGACACGGGGAGAGCATGCAAATTCCACACAGAAAGTCACCCGAGCCGAGAGATTCGAACCCGGGGCCTTCTTGCTGTGAGGCGTCAGCGCTAACCACCGGGCTACCGTGCCGCCTAGACCTTAGAGGTTGAACTCAAAATTAGCACTTTCAGTTAAGACACTTGGGACTGTATTCTCCCCCCACCCCACACTCAATATGTGCGTTGGATCACGAGCCCGAGGCTGTGAGGGAGTTATGATCGCTTCCGGTAAGGTCACCTCCGACATCCCGATGATTTGTGCGTCAACCTTAACATACTCGTTATATGGCCAGGTCTGTGCTTTTCCACGCAGGTCGCACAATGACTCACACCTGGAACAAATCGAGTCTAAATCCTCATCTGGTTTTCAAATCAGCACATCGTGGGTTAATAAAATGATAATAATTTGTGGGAAAGTCAACAGCTAAAGTGGTTCATGCAACATTTACTGTTGTTAGCAAGCCTAAGCCAGTGGATAAAAAGCCACATTCCCAAGAATGACCAGTATCGATTTCCCATAATGTGGTAGCAGGTTTTATTTTTATTAAACGTGGATTTAAAACGGTGCTAGTCAACCCCCAACCACGACATGAACATGTGACTTCCGGTGTCTTGTCTCGTGCTCTATCAACTAGGCAAGTAAAAGATGCAAAGATTCACAGGTCAAAACCGATTAGCGTAATGCGTGAGGATTATTTACTATCTACGTAAATAATATATAAATCATATGCCTGTTATCTTTATTCTTTACTCAGAAGAAAGACTTGACATGCTGATTTCTTACTTGAATCGTGATCATCAATTTTCCCTGCTCATTACACCACGAGCAATGTGACTCGTTATATGCTTCTAGTTAAGACTGACGAGCAAAAGTAATACTCATCTTATTGTCAGAAACCGCTTAGTCCTCTACAGGACCGCGGTGGGCTGGAGCCTATCCCGGCAGACACAAGGCACAAGGCAGGGATACACCCACGATTGGACGCCAGTCCATCACCGGGCACTGTGGGCAATTTAGTCTGCAAGCCAATTAGCCTATGCAGCAGCATGTTTTTTTGGACTGTGGGAGGAAACAGGAGTGCCCGGCATAAACCCATGCGGACACGGGGAGAACATGCAAACTTCACACAGGAAGGCACCCGAGCCGAGATTCGAACCCGGGACCTTCTTGCTGTGAGGCGACAGCGCTACCCACTGGGCCACTGGGCCGCCCCAAAAGAAATACTATTAACCGAAATTGTAAAAAGAAAAAGTATCATCGCTCTTAAAATTGATAACATCCGCATCTTGGAGACTGACAGTCTGCACTGTATCCAATTTGGCAAACTACGGAGCAACTTGGTTTTGGGTTGGTGGGAGCAGTTAAATGGGGGTTAACAAGATAATGCTCATTAATTATTCATGATGTGGTAATGCAAAGCCTCTATGTCGAACAACTCAAGATCAGCTATGCCAAGCTTGAAGGGTAGACGGAAAGGACATACATAATGCAATGCAATCTCAGGCGTGCAGGGAGAAGAGGAGGGGGCTTCGTAGTGGTGAGCGCATGTGAGATTTTCCCATGAACATATTACAGCAGGAAGGGCCTGGGTTTGAATCCCGGCTCATGTGCTTTTTGTGGGGAGTTTGCTTGTTCTCCCCCGGGTTTTCGCTAACTTTGGTTTCCTCCCACAGTCCAAAGATATGTTGACTAGGTTTATTGTCCTGACCAAATTGCCCTGCGATGGACTGGCATTGCATCTGGGATATATCCCTGCCTTGTGCCCCGTGTCTGCTGGGATAGCCTCCAGCCCACCGTGACCCTGTAAAGGATTAAGCGGGTATTGATAATATAGGATTAAGCGGTTTAAGATAATGAGATGAGATGAGATAAATTATTAGCTGCCAATAGCAGATCACCCGCCCTGTGATCATGTTCCAAGCGTGTAACATGTTCATCTGATGTCGGTTATTGATGACGTTTTCTGCGGACATAAGCGATTCGACTTGGTGATGTTTTTTTGGGAAAATTGATGGAACTCTGAGGTATCAAAAGAGGAAAAATGCAATCGGACATGAAAGCCTTGGTGGTGTGAGAATGAAATGAACAGTTACAAAGGACTCCAACCCTCTACCTTCAGTGCCTGTATGTGTCGTGGATCACACATAGCATCGATCGCGACAGTATTTAGAGCTTGGATTATTGCATTTGTCTCATCTCATCTCATTGTCTGAAACCGCTTAGTCCTATACAGGGTTACGGTGAAGCCGGAGCCTATCCCGGCAGACACAGGGCGCAAGGCAAGGATATACCGACGATGGGACGCCAGTCCATCGCCGGGCACTGCGGGGCAATTTAGCCTGTGAGCCAATCAACCCATGTAGCAGCATGCTTTTTGGACTGTGGGAGGAAACCGGAGTGCCCGGCGAAAACCCACGCGGACACGGGGAGAGCATGCAAACTCCACACAGAAAGGCACCCGAGCCGAGAGATTCGAACCCGGGACCTTCTTGCTGTGAGGCGACAGCGCTAACCACTGGGCCACTGCGACGCCCTTATTGCATTTGTTTATTCACAAATATTGTTAGGAAACAAAAAGGCAACATGAGCAACGTCATAACGATATTTAGCAAAACAGATGACGTAATTATCGAGAATCTTATATTGTAGAATGTATCGTAGTACGGTGTTGCCATATCGTGGCAATCTTTTTGTAAGTACAGTACTGGCACAATGTAATCTTTAACTAAAGTAATGCACTGTACTCACACCCCTATAATTCACCTCAGCTGCTTGCTTTGTTGTGAAGATAATGTTTGTCGATGGTAATCGGAGAGGAGATCTGGTAAACGTGGACTTTCAGTCTTACCCGTGCCGAGTACAGATAAACATGCAGGTAATAATAATAACAACATTTCCGGAGCAACTTTAATTCGAAGGCTTTCGTGACCAATATTATCAATGAAATCCATTTTTTGGGTCAGGTCACGTAGAAAATTATAAATTATAAAATAGTGTCGTTTAACCCTCCACCACCCGACACGGTCAATCAGCAAGGGGTTGTCACGTTGAACAGAAGACGCGCCAACGTGACAACCCTTTGCTGATTGGCCGTGCCGGGTGGTGGAGGGTTAAACGACACTATTTTATAATTAATAATTTTCTACGTGACCTGACCCAAAAAATGGATATCATTGATTTCCGGAGCAAGCTACATGTGTTCGTTACGCTATATATCCGCTTGTAAGCACCAATGAAGAATTGCTGTGTGGATAAGGGGCATATTTGTTGAGAGTGACTCGAGGGTGCAGATAATGGCAGCGTTTGCAAGCGGTGTCTGTATTACTGTACCTTTCTGAACGTGAGTAAAGTGCCCTACCTACACCAACCGTCGGCATTTCAATCCACGCTTGCATAACAACCCATTTATCACAGGAGCGGTGTGGGCGAGGAGACCAAACGACTGTGTTCGTCGAAATTTTATTCAGCTGTAGCATTGCCGTGGCATCACATCTGCCTTGTTCTGAATGCCTTCTCTAGTCAGGACAACTGATAAGGTGGCAGGCGGCATGGTGGCCCAGTGGGTTAGCGCTGTCGCCTCACAGCAAGAAGGTCACGGGTTTCGAATCTCGGCTCGGGTGCCTTTCTGTGTGGAGTATGCATGTTCTCCCCGTGTCCGCGTGGGTTTTCGCCGGGCACTCCGGTTTCCTCCCACAGTCCAAAAATATGCTGCACAGGTTAATTGGCTCACGGGCTAAATTGCCCCGCAGTGCCCGGTGATGAACTGGCGTCCCATCATGGGTATATAGCTGCCTTGCGCCCTGTGTCTGCTGGGATCGGCTCCGGCTCACCGCGACTAAGCGGTTTCTGACAATGAGATGAGATAAGGTGGCTCGATCTCGCGAACCTGTAACTACATCTCGCGGCCACAGGGACGTCTAATGTTCAATCGGCGTGGGGCGTGAATGCTTTGCTGTACTTTATTTCACAGAGTCCACATTCAGAGTTTGCCTTTAAAGAGTGGCTGCTCTATGTGAACAGTGTCTTTGTTCATTTTTTGGAAAGGGGCTTTTTTATTCCTCTATAAATATATATTTATAATTCACCGTTAATTTAACGCACCCAGGTCACAGTTAAGGGCAATAATCAGCGACATTGCAGTTAAACGCCCCAATGACGTTACACGCCCCACTCGAATTAAAATGCAGTGCACCAAAATGTCCTCTGTTGATTTAGCAGAATCTTGCCAAGTTACAAAGCTCGATTTTAAGAGGTTATATACTGGTTCATGTTATGCCAAGTTATTTTATGTAACGTTCTGTTAATATTCAAATTGACGACAGCTACACCGATAAGATTGTTATAAAATTCAAGACTCCAAATATGATGTAGTGCAATTTTGCAATATATGTTCACCTGTTTAATATGTTGGTACTCATGTTCATCAAGTTGTTTCTATCTACCGGTGTATCTTTCTCGATTGTAACTTGCTTACCCTTCCCTGCTGGACAACTGTTAAAGAGCTACATCGATCCACGGTTCCTTCCAACTTTAATGAAGAGACTAAGTATTTTTGGGAACAACAAAAAAACCCGATGTACCTAGAGAAAACCACAATTATCAGAGGAAACCCTTAAATAAACACACACACACGAGTCAGCTACCTCCTTGCTGTACTCCTGTCGACTGGCGACCTCACAGTGCTGAATGTTTGGAGATCGTTTCACCCAACTATATCTAAGCGATCCAAAAATCCTGCCTCCAAAGATCTAGAGGAAATGGAGCAAGACCATCCATGTCTTGCTTGGGCTCTGTTTCCGGAAAGGACTTGAGTGCGATATATAGAACCCCTCTCGGGACCACGGTGGTGCAAGGAGTTATTAATAATAATTGCATTGATAGAGCACTTATCACCCGAGGGTCACAAAGTGCTCAAGAAGAACCCGGGTTCGATTCCCGGATAGGGTTATTTTCTGTGTGCAGTTTGTACCTTTTCCTCATGTCTGTGGGGATTTTCGTTCGGTATTTTCTTTCCATAGTCCAAAGACATGATGCCTAGATTAATTGTCCTGATTAAATTGCCTCCGGTGCCCAGAAATGTTGGAACTTGTTTACCCCTCTGTGCTGGACAACTGTGAAAAAAAGAGAGATATAGCTCAGCGGTTCCTTCAAGCTTTTTTTTTAATGACTATGGGTTTTTTGGCCGACTCTTCCTCACTGAACAGATATGTTGAGGAGGTGGGAGCACCCACAGTTTATCCCACCGTGCACCATCAACAATGGAATGAGGTTATTTGGAAAAGTCGCCCATTGCCTTATCCACTGCGCTGGAAAAATGTAACTGGTGGCCTCTAGCTCACAAGTCAAGTGTGCCGCAAAGGCAAACACAGGTAGCAAAGAAATGCGAAACTCTCGTTGGAGGAAATGCGAGTTTACAAAACGATTCATCTCGGTTGAAACTTGTGCCACAAAGAGAAAGCAAGAGTCATAGAGTTTACCGGTAAGACGGTGACATCACCAGCATGCCTTTCATTTACATGCTGTACAATTTTTATCCTGCCACTAAATAATGGTGATTATTATGCCACTGTAGACTATAGTTTTAAGTTTAAACTCTAAATGCACTGATGATTGCTTCGAAGAGCTGCTCTCTCAGGACAGCCGTGTCGATCGCTCGCTCTCTCCCCATCGCACTCTAATAATAATAATAAAAGTCAAAATGCTAAATATTTAACCATCACAACCTCCCGGCTATCAGCATTGTTTTTCAGGAGGTACTTGCCATGATATGTATTAAGGTGTAAGAAACACCAATTTTGAACTTAAAGCTCAGACAACAAGAGTCACTTGTTCTATGGCCACACAATCCTCTTTGTTCAACACTTTGGTAAAAATGCCACAAGGCAATACCTGTACTGTGGCTAACCAATCAAAGCAATGCACCACGCAGAATGGACACCTATGACAAACAGAATGCGTTGGATTTGATCAGAGACGAGCCACCATTGCGCTTGGATGGGCAAGCATCCTGTATAAAAACATGTGCTGTAGGCTATGGTGCAGACAAATCCATTGTTGTACCATTACACGCTTCAACATCTACACTCCCTACCTTCAAACAGCTCACACTCACCAACGTGGGGATATGTGACCAAATAACCTCCGTGACCTGCACGGTGTGGGGGGTGGGGGGACCTCAACCAACGGTGGATTAAGAAAAATGCCTATGCATGCGCGCAACAAGTAATGACGCATGCGGAATCATAGTCATCATCATCAGCATAAAGAGACATGGCCCCCGTGTACTGTGACCGGCCAATTAGAGTGGAGCAGTTTCACAACACCTGTGAAAGGCCGCTCTGTTTCACGGCGTTTTCAAAGACAGGAACATTGGCGGCCTCATGTGGCCCTGCCGGCCGACAAGACTCACTCACGCGAGAGGCGGTCAGCGCGACTACGCCGACTCCTCCAATCGCTGGTCGACAGGAACACGGAACCACTTCACAGTCCACTCGGCCCACAGTTCCTCCCAATCGCCATCGTCGACGTCATCTGTTTTAGCAGCGGCGTCATCATCGCCACGTACAACGGTGTGGCATTTTGGAAAATCAGTTGCAAAGAGAGCGAGAGAGAGGTGGGGGTGTTCTAGAGGAGGTCAATGAGAACAGAAGTCGAATCGGAACAATTTAGAGAATGGGGAAAAATATATGTATGAGGCATCTTGTCAGAGGTGAAAGATTGATAACGGTCGATCGAGACAGAAGGATGTTGGGAAATAAGACGTGGAAATAGAATAAGGTAACGCTCTTTTGAGATTTAAATTAAGACGGCCACGCAGTGAAATTAAGAAGAAAGCTAAAACTCAGACGGGATGACGGGAGTTTGAGCCAAAGTCCTGTCATTTAGCACACGGACCCTCTGTAAAGAATCAACCGTTGGTGAACTGGAGACAAGAGTGAATGTAAATAAAGTGGTAACAGAGGGCTGAGACTGAAAACTCCGTGGTTTGAAACGTGGCAGCCGTTGACACCATTGGGGGTTAGGGTTGACCGTGATTCAGGGAAAGTGTGAATTTCGTCTCTTAAGGAGTCTCATCTCATCTCATTGTCAGAAACCGCTTAGTCCTGTACAGAGTCGCAGTGAGCCGGAGCCTATACCGGCAGACACAGGGCACAAGGCATGGATATACCATCGATGGAACGCCAGTCCATCAGCGGGCACTGGGGGTAATTTAGTCTGCAAGCCAATTAACCTATGCAGCAGCATGGTTTTTTTTGGACTGTGGGAGGAAACTGGAGTGCCTGGTGAAAACCCACGTGAACACGGGGAGAGAACTTGCAAACTCCCTCTCAGGGAGTCGCAGAGATTTTTTGTTTGTTTGTTTCAAGAGTGCATTGTGTAAAGTTTTCCCAGCGAACATTGACACTGTTGAACCACTGTGAGTTAAATATCAATTTTTTTTTACATGTACGGTCCTTGTTAATGCACTGCTGTTAGAGGGCATTCCCATTTCTGCATGGGTCGTGAGCACTATGTGTGACCCTACTCCACCACACTAATCAGTCGGGGTTGATGAAAGTGGTAAGCTCATGTAAAAAACGTAGATGTACAGCATCGCAATTCGATTGTCACAACTGGAAGTCACTATGGTTCAAGAAGCAATTATTTAAACTCGTTTTTAATATTTCAGATTTACTCTTTACGCAATACCTCTGCAGCGTGTGTACCGTATTGCCCCATTCGCCTAAATATAGCGTGAGCGCACACTGCAATTTACATAAGTGCGTTGCTGTTACACAAATAAATAAATGGGAGCACAAAAATATGTTTTGATCGTCACTTGCCCAATTAATGCACATTACACAAATAAATAAATGGGAGCACAAAAATATGTTTTGATCGTCACTTGACCAATTAATGCACACGTTGTCGGTTGCGTATATTTCTATTAAAGGGTTGCGTGTGTTGAGCCACCACGTGAATTGTTCACCAGAACATGTGTTATAAGCTGCCACGGTCGTGGGCCAAAATCGAACACACTAAGCAATTTGGCATTTGACTTACAGCATGATACAATGCCGTGCATTTCTGCCAACAATATACGGGCGTTCACCTGCCTTCATTTAAATTACCCAACGCCTCAACACGAATTTATTTGACATTTATTATTCCACAGCAGAACACTTCGCAGCGCTGCACAGATTTCCTTTAGGGCATAGCATGTGATCACAGCGTTATGGTTTGCGTTTTTTTCCAGTTGTGGTAAGTTGTGTTTAAACTAGAGGCTCTGCATTAATAGAAAAGCTTCCGTCTGAAGTCCCTGCTTATAACTGGAGGTATATTTCTCACTCCAACACAGGGAGATGGATTTTTTTTCCCATGAAAAGATCGTTTCATGACCTCATCTTGACGCTACAATCAACGCGGATCATTACTTGACAATGATATCATCAGCGATGCAATCCTGCGCTTATTTTTGATGGGAGATGAAAGAAAATGGGATAGCCTTTCTGTGTGGAGTTTGCATGCTCTCCCCGTGTCCGCGTGGGTTTTCGCCGGGTACTCCGGTTTCCTCCCACAGTCCAAAAGCATGCTCCTGGATAGGTTGATTGGCTCGCAGACTAAAATTGTCCCGCAATGCCCGGCGATGGACCGGCGTCCCGTCGTCGGGTGTATTCCTGCCTTACGCCCTATGTTTCCGGGATAGGCTCCGGCTTCACCGTGACCCTATATAGGATTAAGCGGTTTCAGATAATGAGATGAGATGAGAAAATGGGATATACCTCTCATTCAGGCACACTTAAAATCAGCAAACGCAATTTTAAAATTACTTTAAGTGCATTCTCCTGTTAATGATCATCACCGCTATTTTTGTAAGCCATATATTTGTGGACAAAGTAAAAATATGGGACGTTTTAGGCTGAGACGGTGGCAGAGTGATAACACTCGGACTTCACAGTAAGAAAGTCCTGGTTTTGATTTCCAGCTCGGAATTTTTCTGTGGGGAACGCGTGTGTTCTCTCAATGTCCGCATGTTTTTTTACCAGGTATTTATTTCCTCCCACAACTAAAGAAAACTCACTATTTGGCAGGTAACATCGTAATATATAGAGGATGTAATCTCTGGTAAATGTTGGCGTCAGCTTAGTGCATGGAGTCCTTCCCGATTCCCAAAGCCTCTGATTGTGTTCTCCTCCCACTTCAAGTGAATAAATGCTGTGCCTGGTGTGATTGTTTTTAAATGCATCAAAAAATATTGTTTCGAGATCACATAACATGCAGAACTTTGCCACCATGAGAACCATAATGCGATATATTTCAATACCTGTATGTTTTACTTAATGGTTTTAATGTAAAATTGTTTTTAGTAGAGGTCGCTACATTCACCTCAATGTTTCAAAAAGAAAAGTATCGATTCTAGAATCGAATCGCTGCCATGAGTTGTAATAACTCACACCACATTGCCGGTTGGCAGATGGGGGGGGTGGTCACGTGCGTGAGAATCATTAAACCAGGAGTCAAACCTTAATTCCTTTTTACCAAAAGTTGTCTGCCAAGGTATCCACCAAGGCCCAAAGAAAATCCCAGGATATGCACCAGTAACATCCCCCCCCACCCTTCCCATCATAGACCATTCATGTTGGGAACCGTACACGAGGGCTCGCCAACATCGGCAGCTCATTCCACCCGAAGCCCGTCTCGTCAAAACCTCGGCACTTTCATGCAAATGCCGACATGCGTCCGGCATTTCAAATACCTTCCGAGAGAAATGTTCTTTCGCTTCACAGTAAAGAACCACTGACCGCTGTTAACAAACATCACGACGTGACGATCCACGGCTTCTGCGCGTGATGCGATGTTATCGCTGCATTTAAACGGCGGGAGCACTTAGGCGTGCTGCCTCATTTGCCTTCCGCGCCGTCGTTAATCTCAAACACTGGCCATTAATCCTCTCCAACACGTAACGTGTCCTGCCCAAGCCGCATCGCTTTCATTAACGATTGAAACTATGAGAGTTGCTCTCCAAAGACGTTCTTTCAGGATAGCCACGTTGAGCGCTCCCCATCTCTAGCCTTCACGAGGTTTCGCCTCCCACGTTGGAGGCATGAGCGGCGCGGTGGCCCAGTGGGTAGTGCTGTCTCCTCACAGCAAGAAGGTCCCGGGTTCGAATCTCGGCTCGGGTGCCTTTCTGTGTGGAGTTTGCATGTTTTCTCCACGTGTCCGCGTGGGTTTTCGCCCGCAACTCCGGTTTCCTCCCACAGTCCAAAAAAACATGCTGCTGCATAGATTAATTCACTGGCTTGCAAAATAAATTGCCCTCAGTGCCCGGTGATGGACTGGCGTCCCATCGTAGGTGTATCCCTGCCTTGCACCCTGTGTCTGCCGGGATAGGCTCCGGCTCACCCCAACCCTGTACAGGATTAAGCGGCTCTGACAATGAGATGAGACGTTGGAGGCATCCTCAGGCGTTGAGAGACTGAGTGAAGATGGATGTGAAGAGGAGTGTAAACGTACATCAGTACAGCTGACACGAGGTCTCCAACTTGCTCGTCTTGTCTAATGCACGCGTTTCTCAGCTTGCCTCCCAGCGTAATTCCAAGCACGTGCCTCTCAAGACTTCTGAACACCTGTCAGCTCTTTGACAACGTCCAAATGCAACATCAAGTACGGTAACAGAATCAGTAATAAGCAGTATGATCGGTAGTTAATCACCTGTATACATTAATAGTGACATTGGAATTTCGCATGTGTCAAGACTGATATAAAGATGAGCTATCAACCCCATTCCCAATTGGTTGATAAACCACTTCTTTCCAAAGCTTAATGCTCTTCTTACCAGAAGCAAATGACTACTGACAAGCAAGGTCAAGTATACTCCCATCAAAATATATAAACTTAAAAAAAAACTTTACGCGCCAATTTACGTCACAAATAATGTGAGACAGACGCATGGCTAAGAACGTGTAAGTCGTCAAGGTGTCTCCATACGAATGCAGCATCCACCTCGATTGCCTGCCGAGCTAATGGTGGACATTTCACCTTCCCATGAATTGGACAAACCTATCAATGACTTCTCAATGCAGCTCACCAAATTGTACTCTTTTTTTATCAACCTTGAGGATTATGATTGGTCAGGCGAAGCCTAGCTATAACGTGACCACATTATCTTATTAACATGACTTTAATAATCTGCCACATATTATAGGATGGCAAGTGCTTTTTTGCACAATGCTCCCAGACACTGGAACTCCATTTCATTGGAAATTTAGTCACCTAAGTTCCTGGGCATCTTAAAATCCCATCTCAAAGACTCACTTGTTCAGCAAGGCCTTGAAGTCCGCTGGCTAGCGCACAGCAGTGATGTTGCTCACTGCTGTGCGCTTAGGTGAAGGTACGCTGTTGACCTGCGCCTGCTCAGGAACACTTCATCTTTTATTTGTGTGAACAGTCATTTGATTCGTTATTCAGTGTCCTTCATTAATGTATGGTCATTATTTTACTTAATAGATATATTCCGATATTAGTGTTGATGTGCTGATCTCTGCACAGCTTTGTGCAGCGCCTTGTGATCCTCGGGTGAAAATGCACTTGAGAAATGTAAATAGTATTACTATTAATGTAATTCCCTAATAACTCCACTGCTGGATGAGAGGCTTCATTCTGTTGTGTGGGTAATGGGAGTTTGTTTGAGCATACTTCTCCATGCTGGCAACTGCATCAGCCATCACTCAATGACGTTCGCCACAGTCTGGAATAAGAATCATGTTGCTGGATTAATAATGTAATGCACGCAAATCATTGCGCTCCTCCCACCAATATATAATCCGGCACACTGTATGTATCTTAGACATACCTGCAATAGCATGCAGGCTGTTTTTACTTTAAGTGAATCGTCTTCCTCATTTAAGTATCATCTTCCGTGAGCTAAATACATTCTTAATGAAAATTGTGTAAGTGTAAACATATCGAAATCAACTCGCACACCACTGCCATTAACTCCCACTGACACATACAACTAACGCTTTCATTCATTGTCAATACCTGATTAAAACCCGTACATACCAATAATGCCCTTTGTATATCGAGAACATCCTCACAGTGTCTCAAGACTGGTGTTCCAGGAGGGTCCTGCATCGGGATGCTTGGCTAAGTCCTTAAACAAAAAATCCATTGCGGTAAGGAGACCAAAGCGTCCAGCCATCACGCCACTGAAATACCTTTAATGGGACTTATTACTCAGAGCGCCACAAAACTCACACCTCTCAAGTGACTTTCTGGCAAATTAAACAGATTATTTGATGATGATGATTAATATGATGCTGCTGCTGCGTTAGGAGTGATGCACAAGCAGGATCAATTAAAAAAACCCCACACGTCAACCTTTACTGCCAAGTGTGCATGTGGAATGAGGAAGGGCCATTGCCCAAAACGTTGCCGAGTATATATATTATTATACGAAAGTAGGTAGATATTCATTGTGTGTTTATTATTACAGCAGAAAATGCCCAGTGAGCTTGGAAGCTCTCGATGTGGGGTTCCTGCAATACAACAAATGTTCGAATTGGCCAACATATAAAATATTTAGGTTTCCACGGCTCAATGTATGAGTACCGCTTACCGAAACTGTTCTTTCGGGATAGCCGTTTCCCTCCTCTGCTTTGCCACATTTCATGTCCCACGCTGGAGGCATTTTCTGATTGAACGGACTTACTTTCGTGATCACAACGAGTGTTTCACTTTTACCCAGATTGTTGCAGTTAGTTCATCTGCTCTTTGAAGCCGTGCGTCGTTACCTTGGCGATTTCGGAAGTTTGTTACGCTGCAGGAATCCCGCATTTAGAGCTTGCAAGCTCACAGGGTACTTTCTGCTGTAATAAACATCCATCATTTATCCATCACCCAATAAACAGGTTGTGAATTTCACATTGTCTCATCTCATCTCATTATCTGAACCGCTTAATCCTATATAGGGTCACGGTGAGCCGGAGCCTATCCCGGAAACACAGGGCGTAAGGCAGGGATACACCCGACGATGGGACGCCAGTCCATCGCCGAATTTCACATTGTAATTTTTTTTTCTAATTGATGGTTGACAAGTCAACCTCTCCCAAGTATAGGCCGAGAGGGCCCAGGACCTTCACCGCCTGTCACACACGACCCCCACGTTTAAATGTATTTTTAAGAAAAAGAATCCAGCGAGTCTCATCCCGCGGCGGTGGCGGTGGCGGCGGCGGCACGCTCGCTCAAGCCGCTTTGTTCTGGGACAACAAACTGTGGCGGTGTCCGCGCGGGTAAAAACACGCGTCGCGGCGTATCGCCGTCCACTGCGGCTGGCCCCACGCCATCGAAACTCGGCCCACATCCTGCCCTGATGGTCAGAGTGCCTGTAGCACTTCCTGCATTGGCTTCCTATTTAATTAATCCGACACTGCGCACTGTACAGTGCACGCCACACGCTTCCGTCGGGAGCACGGCTGGCACCGCACGGACGGCGCTGGCGAGCTGGCAGACTGGCAGCCAACTTCAACCTCAATCCGTCATTCGTTCTGATGCCGTTGTTGTTGACGTGCCGTTCTCTCTGCGGCTCTGTGCAGCGCTTTGTGACCCTCGGGTGAAAAGCGCTCTATAAATGCAATTATTATTATCATTATGGGGTTTGCCCCACAGTACTGTGGAAGAGAGAGCTTACTTTTAATCGCAGTGTCCACGGTGATGTCAAGTTGGGGCTCTACGGAATGATCCGATTATCTGGAGCGGCAAGGTAACATGTGCACCTCATAGAAATAAAAAAAGTTTTGCCCGAGGCGGTTCAATTGCCACCTGGGGCACCTTTCTATGCGGAGTTTGTGTTGTCTCCACCCGTTCGGCGCGGAGTTTCTCTGGGCCCTCCGGTTTCCGCCCACAATTAAATAGCACTGATGAATGAATTGGCCAATAAGAAGATAATATAGAGGACAGTGTCTGATGAGTAGCACCTCCAAGCCGTATTTAAAAATTGTGTTTTTCTTATTACTACACGTGCGATTTATTCTCCTTATTCACACGCCAGCAGCGTAGCGATCATGGGGACATGGGGTGCCTCCCCCCCTCCCCCATGGCCAAAAATACGTTTTGGGGCCCCCCTTGACCACCACTAATTTAATGGAACAAAAATGGATTTAAACCACGGTAATAATATATTTTAATAAATATTCTACTCATTTATATTCACGTCTTAGTTTCCTTTGACTACAGCGATAACGTTTGGCTTTCACAAACTTGTTTCTATGTTGTGTTCGTTCTAACGAATCAGGACAGTATTATTTGTTAGCCTATTTTTCACACATTTATATTGATGATTCAAAACAACCATATGCATAATATCGTTACATGCTTGAAATGCTTGAGACGGGCGTCTCTGTTTAAAGCTTTAAATATTCAGGAGCGTGAGGTTAATGATGATTGGACGAGAGGAGCCATGATATAACCTAGGTGCGACAATGGGAGAGAAATCGTATTATAGGGGAGGGGGGGACACCTGACAAGCTGCTGCACCCCCTTAGATGTTCATGTATTTTCGCCATTGCCACACGCCTATGACCACCCAATCTCGTCTGATCTCAGAAGCTAATCAACGTTGAGCATGCACAGTGTTTGGGTGGACACTGCCATGTGTTACAGTCGACATGACTAAGTTTCCCAACCACGGATAATATCAGAGGTTGTGTGAGATCATAACCAGTTCTGGGCCTCTCTCAGGTTGACACAGCCTTACATAAACACTCGTCGTGGAAACATCAACACCGTGGGTTGAGTACTACGCTGAGAGCCCTGTTCGGCAAGACACCGCGATTGGCTGAGCCTCGAATGCCTCAGTCCACATTAAAAATGTTTGAGAAGAGCCAAATGTGTGACCATGTGTTGTGCACGAAAGAGCAAAGAGCCAACAGGATCATTAAGCAGTCACCTTTGATGGCACAGATGGAATTCTGGAAACCCACAGAAGTTAGGGGCACACTCGATCTCGATTTATGCCGGGGTCACTGGTGATGACACTGAAAGTTAGACGCGTGCAGAGCAAAGTGAAAAATACGAGTCTCCCGAGAACTGTAGGTGTAGAGGGCTGCATTGCACATGTGCCAGCAGATGTTTTATTAAAATAAATGTTGGCGAACTGGTAACCGCACAAGAATATAAACAGTTCACATACAAGAGACATTTTCATACTTGTGTAGGCCATATTCTGCGTTTATACTGTACGTTCTGTATTTCAAGAGTCAATGTGTTCATCAACTGCTGGATGATGCCCTTCCCCCACCATGGCACCATACTAAACCATGCTGGTCAGTGTGGGATAGTAAAGCAGAGAACCGAAATGTGGCTGCAATATCACTCGTCGGTGATAGTGGCCATGGCTGTGAATCGACAATATGACCAGTATGCCGCCTCTCCAGCCTCTGCATGGTCTTGTCTGGCCATAATTAATCATACTCGGCAGACACTCACTTGTTGGTGAATAAAAGCAAGGTTATCCAGGGCTCCATAAAACCAGTGGTAACTACCGTTTTAACATCAGCAATGGCAGACCACTGAAAGGTTGGCTTGCAGAAATGCATCGCTTCATCAATTAAAATCAACCCTTTTGCATTCAAAAATCACGTCTTGAAATGTGTATTATTTCTTTTACAAACAACATGTCAATGACACTCGCGTTACATTTGTGCCCGTGGTGAGAACTAAACAGCAGCAGGCAATATAGCCTCAAGAAACACCAAAAGGCCGGTATCATACAAGAAAAATCCCTTGCTAAATTCAAATCATAAACCTTGACAATTCACAGTATCGCTGGACGAGTCATCAGTACTCGCCCTGTGAAAAGCCTCATCACAACAATAAAACACAACGGTCCGTTTCGGCACTGCTCGGCCAGATTAAAAGACCACAAGTGGCAACAACCCCCCCCCCACCAGCTTGGGCGCAGACGCCACCACACGCAGTGCCACCCACCTTCATCACCTTTCCAGCCCCACCCGCTCCTCTGCGTCACAGTGAGCACGTCACTTGACACACGTCGTTAAGGCGACACCCGGAGCGACTCCCAGTCTCCTTTTCGCAGACCTTTGTCGAGTCCCGATGCCGCCGACACCAGCCCCCGCTGCCTGCCTAAGCCTTTTTAAAATGTTTACGTCTTTGGGGCTGATGTGATAGGGATAACAGCAGGGCATCCGCAGCCTCGCCATGCGGGATAGCGCGGTTGAAACGGCTGGCATGCGTGACGTCATGTAATCGTGAGCGATTACGTTCCCAGACGTCTACAGTGGGGTGGCGCGGTGGCCCAGTGGTTAGCGCTGTCGCCTCACAGCAAGAAGGTCCCGGGTTCGAATCTCGGCTCGGGTGCCTTTCTGTGTGGAGTTTGCATGCTCTCCCCGTGTCCGCGTGGGTTATCGCCGGGCACTCCGGTTTCCTCCCACAGTCCAAAAAGCATGCTGCTACATAGGTTGATTGGCTCGCAGGCTAAATTGCCCCGCAGTGGCCGGCGATGGACTGGCGTCCCATATCCTTGCCTTGCGCCCTGTGTCTGCCGGGATAGGCTCCGGCTTCACCGTGACCCTGTATAGGACTAAGCGGTTTCAGACAATGAGATGAGACGTCTACAGTGTGATCGCAGCGTGGGGCAGCTTGCCGACAGCCTGCTATGCATATAAAGTCAGCACAACAACAATGATGATAATACGAGTCGCTACAATGAACAGATGTGCGTAAAACACAGCGCTGCGTCATAAACATCATCCCGCGGTGGGTGAACAAACAACAAATCTTCAAACGAGGCTTAGAGCAACTCGTGCCTTTTCCCAAAAGTTTTCATTCAAGGGAAACACGTTATCGTTCAGCTTCACATTCCTCAGCGTGGCGCTCAAACAGCACATATGGTTATTTTTTTTATCTTTTGGGGGGGGTGGGGGGTTTTGGGGGGGGGGGTTCAGTGAGGGTTTTTGTGGGCCCGACGCACAAGCTCTAAATTTCTCACGATCGTATCTCCGGAGACTCCAAATGCCCGCTGCCACGCGGCACACAACTGCCAACCGGCTCCACCGAGCCCCACGAAACTTTGCCAAGTGCCCTTCCTTCTCTCCCTGCACACATGTTGGCTGCCCTCTCCTCTGTTACAAACACAGACCGCACCCGAGCCAGCCCAGCCGATAAACCCGCTGTGTTCCCATGACATGATCCTTGGCCCCCTGTAACCCGCTCTCACACACTGTCGTGACAATTGCTCTCCACGCCTGTTCTTTTTGCGATAGCCGTGTCGAGTGTTCCTTCTCCTTCCTTCGTGACGTTTCGCCGCCCCAGGTTGAAGTCGTCATCAAGCATCGATGACGATCGCAATGCCTCCAAAGTTGAGAGGCGAAACGTCGCGAAGGAGAGAAAAGGAACACTCGACACGAATATAATGAAAGAGCGGCTATGGAGAGCAACTTTCATATATCGAGCCATGAACACCTCTCTTACCCTCCTTCACTCTCTCTTTCTCCCACCTCTCCTGCTCTTATGCTTTCATGTTTATGTGATAACGCATACTGTTGCTCTCCAGTTCTGAGACTGTAATGTTGCCTTTTATTTTTATGATACAATAATCATACGAGTACCATTTCTACACTGGTATTTTTGTTTATTTCTCACTGAGTAATTGGGCTGCGTCCATTGGCCACTCGGTGCACTAACTCGAAGAAAACGCGACGTGTTTACGTATGAAACGTTCAAAAAATAAACTGAACTAAAATAAAACTTCCTGTAATGTGCAGACTCCGCACCGCCCGCAAGAATGACCTCCCCGTTTAACGCAGACTTGTAGAAGGTGGCGCGGCTGCAGCAGTGCTGGTGGCAGAGTTACGAATTCCCCTCTGCTATGTCACGGGTGGGTTGGGCACCAATACCAGCAGCATGACATGCGTTTCAGCTACTTCAGTCAGTTTCTGAAAGGTGTCAGTTCTGTCTGTGCAGTCAAATGACCGCACGCACTACGCAAGAAATGAACTTGGTTCCTATTGGGGTTGGTAACGCTGCACCCTCTCTTCTCTATTCATTTATTGAACAGTCACGATTTTAGAGGGCGGGGGGTGGAAGTTGCAATTTGTATTCAAGGACTGGTTAAAATTTGTCTGGATTTTACGATCATGTTTGCTTCGCCTCGCTCTCACTGCCGGCCGAAATTTAGCATTTTCACAGACCCTGCAAAACGTTTGCATTTAGAGTCATTTATTCTTACACGAATAACCCTGTGCATATACTGTGCGTACAAGAATACATTTTAATAATTGAAGTGATTGACAACGCCAAACTCGGCTTATTCTCCTCCTTATTCATACAAATACAGTTAATTGTCAGCGTTGTGCATGGGGAATGAGTCATGACAATTACTTAATTACATTAAGAGATCCTTTAATTAACGCAGTGTTTAATTTACTATCTACATAGTGGAATAGCTGGAGCACTCAACTAACAATCTAAAGATTGAGTTCAAATCCCAGCCAGGTACCAACCCAGCCAATAATCAGTACCGGATTCTTGTCATTGAACTGTGCATGTCTTATGCAGAGACAGACTCCTGTCAAATTAATGTGGAAATTTAATCAACATATCTGAAACTTATTGCAACCTCAAGACACTGATTTTGAAAATCAACACTAAAATACAAAATACCGCAGCATACTAAAGTACGTTGAAATACAGTGCCTTGCATTGTAGGAGCGAAAACACTTGATGTCCTGCAAGTAAAAATAACACGTATTGTTTTAATATTTTTGTTGCATCATCAAAAATGGTAAATAATCGGACGAGTAAAAATAACATCAGGAATCTATTGCTGACAAGGAAACGGTCTTGGCTTTCCAGCCAAAATTCCTTTTAAAATGTTTCACTTATCCTGTTATTGCGAGGCATTATACGAGTATAATCAGTCCTGAAATTTTGTCTTCAAAACAATGCACATTTACTCTCCAACAGTGAAGCGAATGCAATACTTTTCATTGAAAAAATAAATAGCCACCTACATCATGAACATTTTATTTGAAATGCCTTCTAAAGCTGTTCTTTCGGGATATTTGAAATTGAATTACTGAAAATTAAACTGAAGTTTTCCTCCCCATTCCTCTAATCTAAAGCAGCTCTCCTGTTCACTGCAGTGGTAAACGTCTCGTCTTTAAACTATTTATGTAACTACAACACCTCTGACACTAACACTCAGCGCGCTGAAATGACCATTGCAACGATTAACTCTCCACCCGCACACTCATAGATTTTAGATGATTATTACAGCGGAAAATACCCAGTGAGCTGGGCAAGGCTGGATGCGGGATTCCTGCAACACAACAAACGTTCGAATGTCTTGATGCGGTGTCGATTAAAGAATGCATTATTTGTAAAGGGGCGGCGCGGTGGCCCAGTGGTTAGCGCTGACGCCTCACAGCAAGAAGGTCCCGGGTTCGAATCTCTCGGCTCGGGTGCCTTTCTGTGTGGAGTT
>JAZEWT010000001.1:9948096-9963484 GCA_036362905.1 Mordacia mordax
GGAAGTGTCTGGGGTGAGGGAAGTTTGGGCATCGCTGCTTAGACTGCTGCCCCCGCGACCCGGCACCGGATAAGCGGAAGAAGATGGATGGATGGATGGTAAGAATGTACCGTATAATGAAAGAACAAGCAAAACTCCCTGCAGCATTCCTGAACGCATGCACCGCTATGCGTGCCTTTCATGACGGAGGCCGGTTCCTTTTATGAATAATACGAATAACTAGTGGGGGAATAAGACAACAGACTCCAACGCTCGAATTCAACTTCTCTAATCAAGAGGCACCCGAGGTGAGCGTGGTTCTGGCGCGCGCGCGCACACACACACACCAGTACGGGCTAATGCTACGCCATGACATTAGCAAAGTGCTTTCAATTCCTGGGTTACCTGTAGCTACAACGGCTGTTCAGTGGTCAGCTCGGAAAATTAATATGACTGCACATCTGTAACTTAAATGACACAACCGCATCAGCTCATTGATAAGTAAGGATAGGCTGGCTCGCACACTTTCAGTCCACACCAACTAAGAACTCCTTTAATGAACGGTATTGTGTGAATGCAGGACCCTCCTGAAAATTTCTCGATAACAGAAAACTCAATACTTTGAAACAATGGTGGCTGGTCATCAGGCCAACAGCTTGCCTCTTGTTTAGCTTATCACATCATTATCTTAACTGATCTGCTGAGTAATTTGCTCCCAGTGCCCTTCGATGTACTGGCGTCACATCCTGGGTACAGCCCCAGCTTGCGCCCTCTGGCGAGATAAGCTCCGGCCCCCCACGACCCTGTACGGGATTAAACGGATATTAATAATGATGATCATTTTCTTGTTCTGTAGTCTCACTCCAGTCGGAGCAACCGCCACTCTGAATTGAAGTGCCGATGATTGATAACGATAATTGCGTTTATAGAGCGCTTTTCACCCGAAGGTCACAAAGCGCTGCACCGAGTTGCGGAGAGAACGGCATTGTTGTGGAGCTTTAGGAAACAGTACGACTCTATAATTGTTGTAATACAATAAACACGTATTTTAAAGAACCTTTTTTCATAAGAGAACCGTAAGGGCAAAAGTGTTGTTGCTATATGAAGTTTACAAAAACAACAATACTAATACACGCGGTGACTTTTTAAAGTTTGTGTGCAATCGCGAATGTGCGGGGTTAATTTTGCAAGCGATGGCCTGTATTTTGTAAATATTACACGCACAGTCTGCTGGACTTTGTTCCATTACGCAGCAAAAAAGCAGCTTCCTACCATATACATGTAACCTGTCTTTCATAGGTAGTCACCCACACTCCGACTACACACTGCGCAACTCCAACGCTAACAGGTTCATTAGCGACCGGAGGCGGGGGGAGGGCACTGTTGGTGGGTATCGTAAGAACACCAATGATTCAATTCCGTCAACCTTGTAACAAATTAAACAACGCAAGAAGCACACCGGTGTCGTTCGTGCGCTTTAAGCCCAGTTACAGCTGATCCGCCGAAACCTTGACTGCTTTCGGCTCCGGTATTAAAGGTACACCCCGACACCACACGCCCTATGCACAATACAAGGCAACAGTGGGCACTCGCAAACTCTACCGTCGTCGCGCTGCGAGTGTTCTCCAGCGTGTGTTTGTGCAACATATAACACGCATGTCGTGGAACACTCCCGCGTACAGCGCACGCAGCGCCGCGCGCAAACATCAACACAACATTGCGGGCGAGCGACACGACGCGACACACTCGTGAGACACAACACGGTACACACGTGAGACACAACACGGTACACACGTGAGACACAACACGGTACACACAACAACGACAACATCAACCGCCGTTCACTGCTACGTGGGTGGCCGTGGAGACCCCACAGCGCCTGTGCCAGGCCAGGTGCACTTTGCGTTCCCAACTGGGCACACGCGCTCGCACCGGTGGCGCAAAAGACGAACAGCCTGACAACAAAGATCGCTAGAGCGCGCGTAACGATGATGATCGTAACGCTGTAGGTAGGGGGGGGGTGTGAGCTTTCACGCCGCGAACGATGGTGGTGATCGGCTGTGATTCGGATGACGAAGGCAACTGATGATGAGGACGATGACGAAGACTCCTCACCATGACTGCGATCCGAGCGCCGAGCCGCGCTCAGCACCTCGTTCTTGGCGTCGCGATCCTCCCTCTGCGTCACCTCTTCTTGCTCGATTTAAGTTTCTCAACTCGCTCCTAACGCTTGTCCGGGTGGGGGGTGGGGAGGAGGAGGAGGAGGGATGGAGGAGACGGGAGACAAGGCGGCCCGGTCGCGTTAGTGGGGAGAGCAGTCTTTGGCGGAGGGCGGGGACGCGGGGGGGGTGATCTTGCTGATGGTGAGGAGGAGGAAGACGAGAAGAGGACGTGATGGTGGGCGTGGGGAGGGAGCTCAAAGGTGTCCTGGGCTTGGCCGGCGTGGGTGTGAGCGGGGAGGTGGGTGAGGGAGGCTGCCTGCCAGTGGGAGGATCGGAAGGTAGGTGCATCGCAAGGTGGGGTTGGTGATGATGTAGGTGGGACGGTATGTGGAGAGCGGTGGCGCAGCGGTTAGCGCGCCGCGCTACGAACCCCCGCGAACGGAGTTCGATTCTTCGCGCTCACGGCCGTCAACGCCAGTGACGATTTTCTGAACCGGTTCTGGGTGTCCCCTGGGTCGACTCAGCCTCAAATGAGTACCTAGTGCAGTATTTAAACATTGTCACTAGGGGCACAAAGGCGACCCACACCTTCATGCATCTGTTAAGGTTACAGAGAGGATGTCTTTTGGATGAGTGTATGTAACAGATGATGGGTGATTAGCGTTTCCACCTGCCCTGCTTTTGAATCCCAGGATAGTCCTCCTGTTTGGAGACAGCTTGTCCTGGAAAATCTCTAAATTTTCACGGACCAAGTCATTCTACCTCTGACTTTATGCCAGCTAAACGTACAGTCCTTATTCTATTTATCCCAGGATATGTCCAGGTTGCCTGCGCCTCCGACGTGGAAGCCCTATCAGTGTGAGAGCCGGTGGGGTGAGCGTGTAGGTGGGATGGTATAAGTGCGGGTCCGCACGAGGTAGTAGCGTGAATGTGAGTACAGTACTGTGCTAGTTCGGGATGTCCACAATAAAGGCCTGTCAGTCAGTATCATTCTTTCGTTATCAATACCCGCTTAATCTTGTGCAGGGTTGCGGGAGGCCGGAGCCTATCTCGGAAAATATACGGTGCAAGGCGGGGCTATACCCAGGATATGACGCCAGTACATCGCAGAGCACTGGGCGTAATTTAATCAGCAGGCCAATTAACCTAGGCAGCAGCCTGTATTTGGACGGTGAGAGGAAACCGGAATACCCGGCGAAAATCCACGCGGACACGGGGAGAGAGAGAGAGAGAACACACAAACTCCACACATAAAGGCACCCGAGCCGGGAATCAAACCCATGAATTTCTACTGTGAAGCGGCAGCGCTACTCACTGCGCTGCCGCGCCGCCCCTTCGTAATTCAGGACTTTTGATTAAGGATAGTGTGAGTTTTGCTGTAGATTTGTGTGTGATTGAGAGTAAATAAGGTAACGTAAAGAGACATGGCTGGTGGTGTGTGATGAACGCTACCTTGAACCGCCACAGTGGTCCCTGGAGACCACAGTGAAGTGAGTCAAGTGGGTCAGCATTGAGGCGCAGAGGTTGAGAACCCCTCATCTGTTTTACTAGTGAAGGTGGTGGCATGGTGCTGATGGAGGTAGCGCGCCCTGGTAAGAGAGTGTGAATTTTGGCAATGGCACCGTGTGAATGTGGTGGTAGTGTTTGGATGTGAGTGGGGGGCTGTGAGTCGTGTGAGTTGAGTATAAACTGGAGAGGGCTGTCACTCATGATTTTGTCTTGCAGAACAACAACCGTATATATGCTGGCTGTGACATCACCCCACGACACAATGGGTCGGATCCCGTGTCATTCATCATTCATCCAGGACACTGCGCACGGACCTGAGCACATGCGCATTTTTTTTTACACCTAGCGTGTACCTCCGCAGTGCATAGAAAAGTTATTTTGTCTCTGGGTTAATGCATGCCTTTGCCTGGTGTAACAACCACGCACCCTTCACCACACCTCAACCTACGCCCATCTCGACGAAGTACAGATATGTTACACAACGCACAGACCCCCTACGGCAGCTCACGTCTTTTTTTTACAACAAAGCACGTTGGAATAAGCCCGCGTGTACGTTTATCTAAATACTCATCTCATCTCATTGTCAGAAACCGCTTAGTTCTGTACAGGGTCGCGGTGAGCCGGAGCCTATCCCGGAAGACACCGGGCGCAAGGCTAGGATATACCCACGACGAGACGCCAGTTCTCCGGGCACTGCGGGCAAATTAATCTGCAAGCAAATCAACCTATGCAGCGGCATGTTTTGTGGACTGTGGGAGGAAACCAGCGCGCCCGGCGAAAACCCACGTGGACACGAGTAGAGACTCGCAAACTCCACACAGAAGGGCACCCGAGACAATATTCGAACCCGGGACTTCTTGCTGTGAGGCGACAGCGCTACCCACTGGGCCACCGTGCGTCCTATATTTAATGCAAAAAAACACACAAAACACACTCAAAACCTTAACATACGTTTGTGGCAAGTGCTGTTAGCGAGCATTTGTGAAGGCCGGCACTGCATGCGAGGGGCCAGCATCACGCCCGGCCGCCTTTGTCTCCCCAGTGCTGATATTTATACATGGCTCCAAGTACTCCTTTAAGGGTGATTTAACCAAGTCGACATAACGCCCCACCAAAGAGTTTTTGTCATAATTGCCGTTCATTAGTGTTTGCTAACGGCACACAAACCACCTGTTAAGCCTCTAAGGTGGATGGATCCTTGTCTTTAACTTTGCCTCGTATATAGTATACACATTACTTTGTAGGGCGGCACGGTGGCCCGGTGGGTAGCGCTGTCGCCTCACAGCAAGAAGGTCTCTGGTTCGAATCTCGGCTCGGGTGCCTTTCTGTGTGGAGTTTGCATGTTCTCTCCGTATCCGCGTGGGTTTTTGCCGGGCGCTCCGGTTTCCTCCCACGGTCCAAAGAACATGCCGCTGCATAGGTTCATTGGCTTGCAGACTAAATTGCCCGTAGTGCCCGGTGATGGACTGGTGTCGCATCGTGGGTTTACCCTTGCCTTGCGCCCTGTGTCTGCTGGGTAGGCTCCGGCTCACTGCGACCCTGTACAGAACTAAGCGGTTTCTGAAAATGAGGTGAGATGAGATTTTACTTTGTAGTTATGTTCGATGGGCCTTCTATGGAACGTATGCTGTAGTTTATTATGGAATTATTTCAACAGTGGATTGGAACATGGTGCTGTAAATTAATTATAATTGTAAAATACTGACATACGAAAAGCACAGAATTATGGATGCACAATCGACTTTACAATGTTATGTTTTATAAAACATATATTAATCATGATGGTTATTAGGTAGTCGGGTTTAAAGCTTATGGTTATTTGCTTGCGTTGTTCCTCTTAGCTATGACGGCAAAATTAAATGAGCTCATTATTTCATTTTCGAAATATGATGCTGTCATAATTATGGTAATGACAATAATTAGTTTACGATACTGATTAAGAGGTTCATGTTATACGATGGGTTTAAACGCGATCGCTTTGTTGGGATGCAGTCATGCAGGTATGAAACATTTCTGTCTACTTTTTGACTCGAAATGAAACGATTGTTTGGTTATGCAGTGGTGCACGATCAACAAAACACACATTAATTAATAACACTGTGTTGCCTATTATCAGTGTGCCCTGAGCACAACTTGAACTTTACAGAATTGCTGAAGAGATCATTTGTGAACGAGACCCAAGCTAATTCAATATTTAAAATACCACTACACAAACAATAGGACGTTATTTCTTGAGTTTGTTTCATTAAAACTATATACTAAAATCGCAGTACGTGTCACCATTTGATACAGATCAGTAACAGCCACCCTGTGAAACCTAGTACAAAAAAATATCCAGCGGAAGAAGGTGGCAAGCGTCACGTTTGTGAGTGGCGTTTCTGAATGTGTTGTGACTGATATCGCCACGACCGTGTGTGTGTGTGCGCGCGCGCCTTGCCAGTCTCCATATCGAAGCCGTACAGGTGCAGCTATGGGCTGCAATATCCACAAAATGAGGACGTCAAACATGGTGCGTTTATCGCATGTTTATTTGACGTGGTCCTCTCTACGTGGCCAAGACAGACATTGGACTGAAAGTGGGAAACGCTGACCTTGCACAATAGCCCAGTGTCAGAATGGGATTTTGGACAGTGTTGGCCGGCGCTTTGCTCATAGTTCGAAGACTCGTTCTGTTTGTCAGATAACTCTCCACGGGTGCTCAGCTCGGTCCATAATTTGTCTGCACCGATAAAATGAGTATTGTTTTGTTGGATGTCAAGAGTGAGTTTCTCACAGATAATGAATTATCCCCTGCTATCTCATCTCATCTCATTGTCTGAAACCGCTTAGTCCTATACAGGGTCACGGTGAAGCCGGAGCCTATCCCGGCAGACACAGGGCGCAAGGCAAGGATATACCGACGATGGGACGCCAGTCCATCGCCGGGCACTGCGGGGCAATTTAGCCTGCGAGCCAATTAACCTATGTAGCAGCATGCTTTTGGACTGTGGGAGGAAACCGGAGTGCCCGGCGAAAACCCACGCGGACACGGGGAGAGCATGCAAACTCCACACAGAAAGGTACCCGAGCCGAGATATTCGAACCCGGGACCTTCTTGCTGTGAGGCGACAGCGCTAACCACTGGGCCACCGTGCCGCCCCTCCCCTGCTATGGAAATACGGAATTTCCACGAGTGGCCAAGGCCCTAAAACAGGGATGAATGAGCAAGCACTGCTGCCCACATTTAAAGCTAGGAACGCCCGAATCTCAGCGCTTTTGCAGTAGAGTCGTGCTAACATTCCCAGTCGGGTGTGATGTTTATACAATCACTAATTGGATAATTTTAACCCATTTAATGTACAACCTTGTTGCTAAGCGGTGGAAACACTCAAAGCTTCGTAAAAATCAATGAAATCTCCAGAAGCCGAACGTATCGCATTTACAGTGTATATTCTGATGTAGGTTTTCACGGCTTGATGCATGTTGATTGCTTACAAAAGCTGCTCTTTCGAGATAGCCTCGTCGATCGCTCGTCCTCTCTCTTTCGCGACGTTTGGTCTCCCACGTTGAAGGAATCCGCAGGCGTTCTGTGGATGCCTCCAAAGTGAGAGGCTGAGGATGCCTACAACATGGAAGGCGAAACGTCGCGAAGGAGAGAAGACGAGCGATCGACGAGGCTATCTCGAAAGAGTAGCTTTTGGAAATTAGCACGTGATGTTACGGGTGGCACGGTGGCCCAGTAAGTAGCGCTGTTGCCTCACAGCAAGAAAGTCCCGGGTTCAAATCTCGGCCCAGGTGCCTTTGTGTGTGCAGTTTGCATGTTCTCTCCCCGTGTCCGCGTGGGTTTTCCGCCGGACACCTCTGTTTTCCTCCCACAGTAAAAAAAAACATGCTGCTGCATAGGTTTATTGGCTTGCAGACTAAATTGCCTTCTGTGCCCGGTGATGGACTGGCGTCCCATCGTGGGTATATCCCTGCCTTGCGCCCTGTGTCTGCCGGGATAGGCTCCGGCTCACCGCGACCCTGTACAGGATCAAGCGGTTTTGACAATATTAGATGAGATGAGCGTGTGATGTTACCCCGTTCCTCTACTGCCATCTCCTGACCAACCGGTAGATGTTGGCAATGCCAAGCAATAACGAGATGTCCGGTTTTTGTAGCGAAATACAGTACCTTATTCTACTGGTGGGCGTGCGGCGCGGTGGCCCAGTAGTTAGCGCTGATGCCTCACAGCAAGAAGGTCCTGGGTTCGAATCTCTCGGCTCGGGTGCCTTTCTGTGTGGAGTTTGCATGCTCTTCCCGTGTCCGCGTGGGTTTTCGCCGGGCACTCCGGTTTCCTCCCACAGTCCAAAAAGCATGCTGCTGCATAGGTTGATTGGCTCGCAGGCTAAATTGCCCCGCAGTGCCCGGCGATGGACTGGCGTCCCATCGTCGGTATATCCTTGCCTTGCGCCCTGTGTCTGCCGGGATAGGCTCCGGCTCACCGCGACCCTGTATAGGACTAAGCGGTTTCGGACAATGAGATGAGATGGGAGATGAGACAAGGAGCCGAGTAATTAATAGCTCTAGCAGAGTACCGACTCTACGAAGTTATAGGGTGACGCTCTGCTGATATCAGGACAAAGGCGGAAGAGTAATTAAAGGGTTAATGGTACTCGTGCCAAAGTGTTTAATTCAATGCTGAAAGTGTTACACTTTCACAATTGTTGAAGTTTTAGAAGAGTAATCAATTCGTGGGAATTAAACCTGAAATGACATGAAAGCGTTGGTGTTGTACAGATTAAATGTGTGCTTATGAAGGATTCGAACATCGTACTCTGAGTGCAGGTGGCAACCCTCGTGATTCCATAAACTGCGCTTAGAATTGACATCGCATGACTGCAATCTCAGACGGCACGGTGGCCCGGTGGGTAGCGCTGTCGCCTCACAGCAAAAAGGTCCCTGGTTCGAATCTCAGCTCGGGTGCCTTTCTGTGTGGGAGTTTGCATGTTCTCTCCCCGTGTCCGCGTGGGTTTTCGCCGTGCACTCCGGTTTCCTCCCACAGTACAAAGAACAAGCTTCTGCATAGGTTAATTGGCTTTCGGACTAAATTGCTTCAGTGCCCGGTGATGGACTGGCGTCCCATCGTGGGTATATCCCTGCCGTGCGCCCTGTGTCTGCCGGGATAGGCTCTGGCTCACCGCGACCCTGTACAGAACTATTCGGTTTCTGACAATGAGATGAGACTACAATCTCATCCATCATAACATATTAAAGCTAATTTCATGTCAATTGTATGCTTGCTTAGTGTGCAATGTATAAAATGTTTGTTTTTTGTAAGGATCTGGATAAAATGTTTGCCTTGTGTAAGGATCAGGGTGTTGTTTGCCAATAGCTCTCGAGTCTAAGGCTCTAGGCCGTAGCTCTCACACAGGATTGAGAGGCCTTCATCCATCAGTGGATTAACAGTGGGGCTCGACACAGTGCTTAGTTTCACCCAGAACACTTCAGAACACTGATCCTGAATTATTCGAATTCGTCACTTCTCTCGCCATGAATTGTCCTCTCGATAGTGCGCTGGTGTTTATTTTTGTTCTACGTCATGGAAATATAGGGTGCAGTATTGTACAGTATTGTACCCCACACTGTATATTATATAATAATACACATTATTATAGAATATAATATGGATAGCATCACCTTCTCCTCCAGTAATAGAGTAGCACCTTTGTAAATGAAATCCTTATTCCGAGCCGCACTCCGGAATACATCGATTTGGGGAAGTCATCTGTTGACCGTAATGATCTATCATTACAATACTGTATGCGGTACTTCTGTGTAAAAATTCCCACTGCCCCCAAGTCAAGATCTGGGATTTGTTAAAAACCTCAATAAGGGAAGGGATGCAAAAGTAGGTCATGTGTGAAAAGAGTTTCACTGAAGCAGCACACATGCCCTGCCACAGCAAAGTCCTCATGGAAGGACCCTGGGGGGTCGTGGGTTCATCCACAATGATTGACTCCTCGTGGCTACGTTAGTTACTTCATAGTTCAGCTACGGGAGGCATTGCCTTCTCAACCATGTAAAGCACGTTAACCAGTTCCAAGTTGAAATATACTTTTTGTTTTAATCCAGGACAACTGTCTGTGGTTTGCACACTGTGTTGCGAACCTGATAACATCAGTTAGATTCCCAGACACGGCGAGTCCTGATGGAAGCCCATACTAAACAGTGGGTCGAAGTAATGTACAAGTATTATCGAGCATCCCCAATGACCAGCGTGTAGGGTTGCCATCTGGAAGGAACAACAACGTGGCATGTCGTGGGCTGGACGGAATGAGGACTGTACGTGTAACTGGAAGAAAAAAAAACCCAGATTATGAATGACTGTCCATGAAAACTTACTGATTTCCCAAAACAGCTGCCTCGAAGAGGAGGCCGATCCTGGGAAAACAGGACACGTGGCAGTCAGTTTTTATTTAACCTGGAAGGAACCGTTGAGCTATGTAGTTATTTTAACAGCTGTCCAGCGATGAGAGGTAAGCACGTTACAACATGTTGCTGATTTTGCGTTCTCTGTCGTAATTGGCGTGCCGTTCTCTCCGCGGCCATGTGCAGCGCTTTGTGACCCTCGGGTGAAAGGCGCTCTATAAAAGCCGATATTATTTAATTATTATTACTATTATTAACATCTCCACGACACCGGGGGAAATTTAGTCAGGGCAATTAACCTAAACAGCTTATCTTTTTACATGATAGGTGCTGATAGGTGACAACTCTGCCAGCATGGCATCCTTCAAGGGGGAGAGACGGATGAAACTATTTGTACCGTTACTCAACACGCTGAACAGTGGAGGTCAGCACTGTGCTGTACTGAGCAAATGTAATATCCAACAGAAGGGCGTCTCTACACATTGTGAAGTTGATCATTAAGTACAGACTTAACGAAGCTTGCATTATGGACGCATCTGAATTGTTAAGGCATGCAAAGTTAAAGAGAGTTGCCCCCGTATGACCATAATAGGTTGAAGGGTTAAGTGCCGTTAGCGAGGTTTATGAAAAACGACGCAGCACACGAGGGGGTGGGTGGCCAACACCACGCCTGGCCACCTTTGCCTCCCTTATGCCAATGTTTACACGCCGGACTGGGTACTTATTTGAGACTGAGTTGATCTACGGGAGGCCCAGGAACAGTTTTAGGGTGAGTAGCTCGGTCACTCGGCGGGAGCTCGGAGTAGAGCCGCTGCTCCTTCACATCGAGAG
Source organism: Mordacia mordax (assembly GCA_036362905.1). NCBI lineage: Eukaryota > Metazoa > Chordata > Hyperoartia > Petromyzontiformes > Petromyzontidae > Mordacia > Mordacia mordax. The sequence continues at coordinate 9,958,968 of JAZEWT010000001.1, forward strand.
GAGTCAGCTGAGGTGGCTTGGGCTTCTGATTCGGATGCCCCCTGGACGCCTCCCTAGGGAGGTGTTCCAGGCATGTCCCACCGGGAGGAGGCCCCGGGGAAGACCCAGGACACGCTGGAGAGACTATGTCTCTCAGCTGGCCTGGGAACGCCTCGGGGTCCCCCCGGAAGAGCTGGAGGAAGTGTCTGGGGTGAAGGAAGTCTGGGCATCGCTGCTTAGACTGCTGCCCCCGCGACCCGGCACCGGATAAAGCGGATGAAGATGAAGATGATGAAGTCACTGGTGTTGGCCGTGAGCCGGATTCGAACTCGGGCGGCCGGGTTTGTCGCCCAGCGCGCTAATCGCTAAGCCACCGCTCCTCACTGACAGACCAACGCAGCAGTGCTGAACAAACCTTGATTACACAACATTACATTTCCACGCCTATGTGATATAAAATGTAACGAAATACGTGGCCAGGTGGTGTTGTGGTTATGTAATAAGCTGACGGATTTAAGACCCTAAGTCCCACTCCTGGTCCAGAGCCAACCCAACCCGTCATTTAAACACACTAAGAGTAAAGAAGTACCTCGCCACACGTCTTCCCGTTCGCGAAATTGCCCCCTAACCGGTTCGCAGATATTCCAAACCGTTTACCAGGAACATCACCCTCGTGGCCAGCGAGCCCCTTCCTGGATGATCATCGTTATCAGTACCCACTTAATTCTGTACAGGGTCGCGGGGGGACGGAACCTATCACAGAGGGCGCAAGGCGGGGGGCTATACCCAGCATGGGACGCAAGAACATCGCAGAACACTGGGGGGCAATTTACTCAGCAGGCCAGTTAACCTAGGCATAGACGTGTCTTTTGACGGTAGGAGGAAACCGGAGTATCCAGCGAAAACCCACGCGGATATGGGGGAAGAGAGACAGAGAACACGCAAACTCCATTCAAAAAAGCACCCGAGCCGGGACTCGAACCTGAGGACCCCCTTCATGGATCCCTTTGTATAAATGCAACGTCATCCCACGAAGGCTCTCACCAGACATATTAATGGTGACAAGCTTGCAATCAATGATTATTTTTTTTGGGAGGCATTGATGAAAGCGGCTTTTGTCTCTTACCGGTACCTACCTTCCTCAACTGTGCTGTACTGAATGCTTCGGTCGCTTACCGGTACATCGGAACGTACCGGCTTACTTTCGCCTCCGGTAGGAAGACACCTGGCCTCTGGCGATTGCACACAACAACAAACAACAACAAAAAACCGCCACATTTTTTTCATTTTCGCATCAGAAATGTATGCAATGACACATCGGTCGATTTCATCGCGGTCATCATTTGCACTAAGTGGGCTGTCAAGGGGGTTGTCAGAGCCGTGAGGTTAAATGAGCAATGTCAACGCGGTGTAAGGCGTAGCGACTGACGGCAGGGTTACGTGGAGCGAGCGCCACCCGCTTGTAGCTGTGTAAAGCTGTGAACCTCATGACCTCATCTGAGCACCCGTGATGGCAGTTTCACATCATTGTTTCCATCGGCACATCTGCTGCAGCAATGTTATGTTCTCGGGGCGCTGAAGTCTGATGCTCGCGCGCTGAAGTTTTACAGTGACAAGCGGCATTATTTTTGGGGTACTCTGCGTGTCACTGGAGCCTCAGAATCTGTGATGTGGGTGAACTGGTAGAAATATAGGTTCGGTGCACAGCAACTGGTACTCGTTTAACAATCGATTCTTAAGAGTTGCTCTTGCGGGAGAACTGTGCTGAGAGCCTTATGATGCCTCAAACGTGGGAGGCGAAACGTCGTCGAGAGGGGTGGAGGGACGCTCGGCATGGATATCCCAACAGAGCATCTCTTGAGAGCAATTCTCATACATCGACCGTTGAAAGCCTACGTCACACTTTTTTTTTTCACAATGAAGAATGCTTTTTAAACCTTGAACAACCTACTCGGTGTTACCGCTAAAATTATGGATTCCAAAGCTCACATTGTACAATTCTTCGTGCGAGCCTTGATCCCAAACGTGCAAATAAGTGGCTACACAGTGCAGCGGACTTCAAACGGCTGAACACTCTCCAAAGCAAGCACAAGCTGCAGACGCTGTGCTCTTGCTTCAGCAACGCGTTTTCAGTGAAAAAAGGCACAATCATGACCATACACACGGCTCGAAAGCTGCTAGCGTGAAACTGGCACTGACGGGGTAAACCCACTCGAACACACGCGTCCAAAGACAAAGATCCCCCGTATAGCCTTCACCTAACTCTGGGGGCAAGTGCTGTTAGCGAGGACCTTTGAAGGTCGGCACAGCACATGAGGTGGGTAGGTGACCAGCACCAAATCCGGCTGCCTTTGTAGTCCGAGTGGGAATTTCTGCATGATCAGATGCTTTGAGTCTAATTCGTGCGACGGAGTGGTTTGCGTGTTCCATTTAAACTCAGAGCAATGTCACCTGGAGGTTAGCACTCCTCCCTTGATGAACAGGTCGGGGGGGGGGGAGGTTTAGAAAATTAATCATCCGAAGACCCTCCGACTAAAGGAGATTGGCGTCTGGAAGGGAATACCGACGTAAAATCCTGTCCAACAGCTGCATCATAACGGCCCTTTACATCGACAACAACAACTCTCTTGAATCGGAGTCCACATACCCATGACGCACAATGATACAAAGACAAAGATCCCCTGTATAGCCTTAACAGACTGTCGGATCAAGTGCCGTTAGCGAGCACCTATGAAGGTCGACACGGCACACGAGGGGGTGGGTGACCAGCACCACGCCCGGCCGCCTTTGTCTCCCCAGTGGCAATGTTTACACACTGCACGAGGTACTCATTTGAGGCCGAGTCGACCAAGGCGAGGCCCAGGACCGGTTCAGAAAATCGTCACCGGTGTTTGCCGCGAGTGGGATTCGAACTCGGGTCGCGGGTTTGTAGCCCAGCGCGCTGCTAACCACTGGGCCACCGCTCCCCACGTATCATGATACACGGCACGCACGCACACCCACACACACACCTGTATAGACTGGAGATACTGAGCTGGGGCAGAGCCACTGTTTTGGAAGTATTGGGGGGAGGTGCCCATCGAACGGATAAGTTATTGGTTTCGTAACACGGATGATTCGCAGAGTTCACCTCCAAACTTTGCCACCGACAACAGTTCTGTTTCATAATTATCTCATCTCATTGTCAGAAACCGCTGAGTCCTGCACAGGGTCACGATGGGTCAGAGCCTATCTCGGCAGACACAGGGCGCAAGGCAGGGATATGTCCACGATGCGACGCCAGTCCATCATCGGGCACTGCGGGCAATTTAGTCTGCAAGTCAATTAACCCATGCGGCAGCATGTTGTTTGAACTGTGGGAGGAAACCGGAGTGCCCGGCGAAAACCCACGCGGACACGGTGAGAGCACGCAAACTCCACACTGAAAGGCATCCGAGCCGAAATTCGAACCCGGGACCTTTTTGCTGTGAGGCGACAGCGCTACCCACTGAGCCATCGTGCCGCCCAATTTTATAATTATCTGAATCATAATTGTAAAATTATCTGGATCATAATTGCGATTGTAAAACAATTACTTGCCACTGACGCGATACCAAACTGACTGGTCGTGTTCTACCGTATAAAGGTTTTGTCATCATCATAATGAGAATTTGTCAACTGGCTTGAATGGGGAGAACGCAGATTCAAAAATACCTTTATCAAAAATAGCGGGGGTGTCTCATCCCTATCCAAACATTTGGGCGCGTGTGGATACCCACCACATAAAAAAACGCTCTAGAAATGCAATTATGATTATTATCCGCAGTGGCTGTGCTCCTTACTACCCAAGTCCCGAGTTGGTATTCTCTATCCCGGTAGGTGCTGAAGCACCGGTATGTCAGGGAACAGGACCTCGGTATCCCCAGTGTTTGTGTATCTGCGACAATGGACGCAAGATTGAGGAAGGCATCACGCTGGGAGGAAAGGATAGTTTAACTGAGCGGTACACACGTCATCGCGCGGGGGGCAGGGGGGGTGGAGGATAAAGGGCTTTCCAAACTACACACAAACAAAACGACACCTCGAGAAATCATCGTAAATTTTCATTTTCTCACAATTGTCTCAAAAAAATTACGTTGACAATAATTTAATTTAAACACAATTACTACCGCTGCACATTTATAAATTAGACACATATGGTAGTACAAATGAAACGACAAGAAACAAAATAAAAGAAGTCATTTATCATTTGTTCCTACGTAATAACATGCAAAACCTGTGAGCGCATTTCATTTAGTTGTACACTGATTAATAACAATGCTGTAATATAGTTCTAGTGATGACGACACGACTCGTCTCCTTAATAAAACCCACACGAGTTACAATTGTTTTACGACCAGTCCCGCGCGGACGACTACGTGTGACGTTTTATAAAAAAAAGCCGCGTGAGAATGTTGAGTTTTTGCTTGACGGTGCGTGGGTCGGATGGGGGTCGCTTCGTGCAAAGCAGGCTCTGCTACGCGACGGCGATTCAGGCTCAGGGGTCTCACGTCTCTTCC
>JAZEWT010000001.1:9970576-9994578 GCA_036362905.1 Mordacia mordax
GGCGCAGGAGGGCAAACACGCACACACACACACACGGCACGCGGGTGCAATGCCAGAGCGTGAGATATTCAGAGAGACACTGGGACGGACGGAAAAACAAATGCAGACGGGCGGCCAGATGGAAGACGGTCAGGCAGAGAGAGATTAAAGATGTAGGGATGCCGCGATGCAGAGACAAATATTAAACAAAGACAGATGAACATCGAGGCGTAGATGGAGAGGCAGTGCACAGATCATCATATACGTATGGAGACAGGCATGTGGATATATACATTGCTGCTGATTTTCCATTCTAGTGCCGTTGTTGTTGGCGTGCCGTTCTCTCTGCAGCTCTGTGAAGCACTTTGTGACCCTCGTATATTATTATTATCATAATACGTGCACACAGATATAAACAGAGACACCAAGAGACAGTGGCATATTTAAGGTGATCTATACACAGGCAGGTAGATGAACAAACATCAAGCGAGAAACTGGGATATATTGGGAGGAAGTAGAAAAAACGATCTGGAAAGAAACATCATTCCTAATTACAAGAGCAACAACCAAGCAATTCATTCATTTCATAGTTTTAAAAGTATATCAATGATCTTTATATAGCCAGGGAAGTCTCACTGTTTATCAAGCCTTTTATTTCAGGAGGGTCTTGCATTTTGGGCCAAATGCATTCATGGCATTTGGAGTCTGGGTGGAAACCAGAGCACCCACCCCTCACTGTCTCAAGTTTATAACACCTCGCTGAAAAACTACCCAGACTCAAATCCACTTAAACTCCGAGATTTGGTGCGCCTGGCCACTACCAAAGTGGCCCAGGAGTGAAATAACTTACATTTCTTACAAGTACGGTTGTATCGCAACCCCTTTCCATCTATACTCTACCGAAAGAATTGGCCACTCCTCTTATGCCAGACCATACCAGCTGACTTTCACCTCTGGGTGTGGCCAGGGCAGATCAAGCATTGCCACCGACACTACTTTATGAACGAAACTGTAACAGGTGCAGTTACATTTTAAAAGCGAGTGTGCCAAGCTACGAGTCAAATCGTCCATGAGTTCGTGTGAGCATGGAGTAATCCTGAGCCAGTGGTGTCAATTCCACATTACCCTGGGTCTAATTCCTCCACACACAGGACAAACGCAAACATTACCAACATTACCCACCTTTGCCTTTCATTGCACCATAAGATTAAATTCACACCCCGACGACGACGCAGTTAATTCCACGCGCACCTACTTCTATCACTTCCTTCCTTCTGCCGGATACAGCGACCATTGCGCAATCAACACACAACCTGCAATGTGAGAGCAGCTGATTCCAACGTTGATTATCGTGCAACTCGATCATTGATCTGTATCCAGAGGTTGCCTGAGATTAACCGTTGCCAACGTATGGCTCAATGGAATAAATAAAATGCCAGATACCATTGTGGGCTTTGGGTAAATAATCAACGAGCAATATGTGTGCATCGGCGCAAGTTTATTTGTCTTGGGCGAGTGCCAAGGACATGTTTTTATCACTTTGCCAGCGAAATGACAGGAACATTGTCAATGTGTTCACTAGCATCTGTCCACAGCATGTCCATGTGTCGATCGATTTAAGTTTGTGTCGTGAAAGACTTTGAAGACAGTTGAAATGAGCAAAAAAAGTGGGCGGCACGATGGCCCAGTGGGTAGCGCTATCGCCTCACAACAAGAAGGTCCCGGGTTCGAATCTCTGCTCGGGTGCCTTTCTGTGTGGAGTTTGTAGGTTCTCCCTGTGTCCACGTGGGGTACTCCGGTTTCTCCCACAGTCCAAAAAACATGCTGCTGCATAGGTTAATTAGCATACAGACTTAATTGCCCGTTGTGGCCGGTGATGGACTGGCGTTCCATCGTGGGTGTCCTAGCGCCCTGTGTCTGCCGGGATAGGCTCCGGCTCACTGCGACCCTGTACAGCACTAAGCGGTTTCTGACGATGAGAAAAAGAAAATCTGAAGATCTTGTGCCATTAAAGAAAAATCACACTTTTGGCTGTAAGTTTGTTTAAAAATAAAATATCCCTGCTGTGACGAGCAATGAGGAAGTACTTGCATTAGTTGACAGTCCCAGAGTCAGTAATGTAAATTTACATTTACATGCAGCAGGTCCAGTATCTATAGAGAGCAATCAGTTGTTATAACAGTAATGGTGCGCTTTGTTAGTCATTATAATCCTCACAGAGTTTGAACACTCTTCTTGAGAGAATCCTGTAATACTTCTGAGAAAGTCCTAAGCTGACGCAATACGAATCTCCCTTGTAAACTAGCTGCATATCTCACTTAACGGGAATTTTCGTGTAATAATAATAACATTACAATTTGTAACACGCGAAAATTCCAAGCTTGGTCACGGACGGAGACACAGATCCGGAGGCGCAGCGAGGAAACCGCAGATAGACAGGGGAGAGGGGAAGGCAGTCATGCAGTTAGTCGGTGCCAACATTTACCGGACACAGCGTCCTATATATTATTTTATTGACCAATTCATTAATGAGTGTTTTTTTTTCGCTGTGGGAGGAAACTGGAGAACCTGAAGGAAGCCCACACAAAACACGGGGGAGAACACACAAACTCCACAGAAACAAATGCCCAAGGCGTGCACAGATATTACCACCGTGCGACTCTCGTAAATAAACAATGATTGATTCACCATCATCAAGACCAGATGAATCCTGTGCAGGGTCGTGGCGAGCAGGAGCCTATCCCGGCAGACGGAGGGCGCGAGGCAGAGCTATACCCAGGATGTGATGCAAGCACATCACAGGGCACTGGGGGACAATTTGCTCAGCAGGCCAATTAATCTAAGCAGCAGGGTGGGTGTCTTTGGATGGTGGGAGAAAACCGGAGCGGACACGGGAAGAACACGAGCAAAACACGCAAACTCCACAAATAAAGGCATCTGAATCAGGACTCGAACCCCGGAATTTCTTGTTGTGAGGTGACAGCACTACTCACTGCGCCACCGTGCCGCCCCACAATGACTAATTAGTTGATTGAATTCCATGAATGAGTGATGCATGGGCAGGACCAGTGAAGTTATACATGGAGAATTCCCACACATTAAGAGGAGATTACACTCCGCTCCGTAGAGATGGATTCTTTGCTTTCGTGTCATCTCCTGCCTACCTCAATGTTTCACCATTGTGTGCTTCCCACACCACCGTCTTCATTATGGGCTAAGGGACCACTTAAACATACACCCTCGCACACACTGAATGCCTTGCGATATCGCAAAACACGGCTGTGTCAATTTCCACTGTTTTCACAAGAGGATAGAGGTTGGAACAGGAACATTGGCCAACAGGGACAATAATGATTTTAATAAACGTATCTTGCGCTAATATAAGACTCCTCGTCAAAGGATCGTCAACTTCAGAATCCATCTGCGAAGTACCACGTCACATTGCAACGGAGTGAAATGATACGGACCTAAAGGTGTGCAGGAAAAATAGAGGTAAAGAGAACTTAAAACAATTGCAATGTTGATGTGATATGCGATTATTGCTTCGAAAAGCTGCTCTCTCGGGACAGCCGTGTCGACCGCATCAAGCCGTGAAAACCTACATCATTACGACGTGATATGTGGTGCTTTTTTTTCGGCATTGATATACACATGTAAGGCACACGACCACTGCACGATGCTATAGTTTTAAGGCTAAGGGTGACCCAAGACACTCAAAGGAACCATGTTTCGACCACTAGTTGGCTTAACAGATATAGATCCAAACCCAGGCAATAAACTTGTTACTAAACCCGTTCGTCACGTGCCGACAGTTTGATGCCTCAGCCTGAATGAACATCAGCGATTATAATAAAAAATAAGATCACAGCAAGTTGAGGGTTACTCTATTTATCTTCTATCAAATTGGCCCTGCTGAATCCAGCAATCTTGGCTAAGAGTTATGAACATCGTCTGACTATTTACGTGCAGCAAAACCGCTCCGTTTCACCACAGACCATTGTCTCATGTTGAACAAGGCCTACTTACGTGACCATAGGAGTACAAGGACCTGGGTTTGATTCCCGGCTCGGGTACCTTTCGGTGTGGAGTTTGCATGTTCGGACCGTGTCCACGTGGGTTTTTGCCGGTGTCCAACCCAGAGTCAAAAGAAATGCTGCTGCCTAGGTTAACTGGCTTGCTGAGTAAATTAGCTCCAGTGCCTTGGGTTGGACTGGTGTCCCATCCTTGGCATAGACCTGCCTTGCACTCTGTGTTAGCCGGGCTAGGCTTCGGTCCAAAGACACGCTGCCCAGATCTACTGCCCAGACTTAAATTGCTCCCGGTGCCTTGAAACGTTGTAACCTGCCTTACGGCTCCCCGTCGGACAACTGTTAAAAAGTGTTGCACAGCTCAACGGTTCCCTCCAGCTTCAGCACAAACCGACCGACTGCCAAACAGGGTTACGAGCAACGGTCGCGACGGTCGCGCGTCTGACCACGACACGGCGAAGGTGACGCAGCCGATGTTGGAGAGGATGTTGTTGAGCCGGTGGTAGGCGTTGTTGCGAGTCTTGAGGTAGACGTTGAGCTTGGTGAACTCTAGCTGGATGTCGGTCACGTCGTGCAGGAACAAGGCCAGCATGCCCACGTTGTGGTACCTGCGCGCCAACCGGGGCGAGAGCGCGCGCGTGCGAGCGCAAGCATCGAGATCGGATCGATGGTGACGACCGTCGGCCGAACCAGGGAGCTCAAAACCGCGGCGGCTTCGGCAACGTCTGCCACAGCCCTCGACAAGTTGGCCGAAAGCGATCGCTTCGCCCCGGCGTCCGAGCGGCCTCTGAACCTGGCTCTGCGCCTTCGAATCCGCACCTGGTACGAAACTCACTGCGCAACGTGCGCTGGTTATGAATCGTATTTATTATTATTCTCTCCCGGTTGCACAATGACGCAGTGGGTAGCGCTGTCTCCTCACAGCAAGAAGAACCCGAGTTCGATTCACGGCTCGGGTGCCCTTTCTGTGTGGAGTTCGCGTGTTCGCTCTCCCCGTGCCCACGTGGGTTTTCACTGGGTACTTCGGTTTCCGCCCACCGTCCAAAGACACGATGCTGCTTTGTTTAATTGGCCTGCTCAGTAAATTTCCCCTGCCCTGCGATGTACTGGCGTCACATCCTGAGTATTCCCCTGCCTTGTGCCCTTCGTCGGTCGGGAAAGACTGCGCCCCCTCCCCTCTCCCCCATGACCCTGGACTGGATTAAGCGGGTATTAATATAGAATTAATTAATTAATTATTCTCCCTAAATAGTAGATCACCCGCCCTGTGATCTTGTTCCAAGCGTGTAACATGTTCTTCTGACGTCGGTTATTGATGACGTTTTCTGTTGACATAAGTGGTTTGACCCAGATTTCTTTCATGATGTTTTTTTGTTGTTGGAAATATTGATGGAACTCTCAAGTGTCAAAAGAGTGATGAATAAGTGGGATGTAAAGATGAAATCAAACATGATAGCCTTGGTGTTGTACAGATGAAATTGTCAGTCGTGAAAGATTCCAATCCTGTATCGTCAGTGCAGACAGATACCAGAGACATGAGGAACCGCAGAGAGGCAAGGAGGAAGTGGAAAGCAGTACCAACATCTCCCAGGCATTACATCCTATGTATATTAAGATCTTACCGGCCAAAAATTGTGATTTTAATTTCTTTGGTATTGGTGGAAAACCCAGTCGGGGACACGGTGGAAAATAAAAAAAACCCACGAAAACTCCGGAGAGAATCGCGGCACCCGCGCCGGGGGACTCTGAACCCGGCTGCTGGTGCGCGGGACTGACCGGAAGGCGTAGGAAGAGATGAGCAGCGAGAGCGTGATAACGTGGTGCAGCAGCATGACAGGCGAGTCCTTGCGCCACGCGTCCATGTAGAGCGTGCCATAGATGGAGTGCGCGTAGAAGCTGGCCTGCGCCACGTACGCCAGGTAGATGTCCGTCGGCACCTCGATGCCGCGCTTCCAGCCTGCGCGAGCAACGTCCCGCCAAACCGCGCCAGATGTCAACGCGCCAGAAGGGGGGGGGGCGGAGGTCGGTCTTGGCAACCCGAGTGCCACGACGGCGGCGGGTCCGCCCCCAGCACAAACGCGGCCGACGGCTGCCCGGTCTCCAGCACGCAGGCCGGGCCACATTTCTCGGCTCTAATGAGAGGGAGAGCCACAGCTCGGACGCCAGAGACTCGATTCAAATGGCAGTGCAGGCTCGTAATCCAGTAACTGGCAAGCGAGGATGGTGCATCGCGTAACGATGTGCACAGGCGAGAGAGAAACCCGCTTTGCCAGGGGAAGCGGCGGTGTTGTTAACCGGAAAGCGACCAGCTTGTTGACATATCAGCGTGGAGTGTTTTAGTGATTTTTCCTTCGGATTCAGGAATATTTTAAGACGTTTCAGTTTCCTCCCTGCACTCGGTGAGCCTTCGGTGAGCGTCAAAGTGCTGCCCCGCTGCTCAAGGGAACAACAAAGCATCGTCATTTCCAACGACGGCCCTGAGCCTGTTGTGATTATTCTGCAAACCCAATGGCCTTGTTCAAGGAAAGCCAGCCACAACTGACCGACTTGCCACACACAGGTATTCTTTTATTGCGGATTGCTTCGAAAAGCTGCTCTCTCGGGACAGCCACGTCGATCGCTTCCTCTCTCCACCTCGCGACGTTTCGCCTCGCACGTTAGAGGCATCCTCAGACGCAGTGTGCGCGTGTCGTGTGTGCGACTCCTATTTATTTGTAGGTACTTTGTATGTGTTAAGTCTCCTCTATGCAGGATAAATAGGAGTGCACGCACGCTGTGCCTGAGGATGCCTCTAACGTGTGAGACGAAACGTCGCGATGGGGAAAGAGGGAACGATCGACGCGGCTGTCCCGAGAGAGCAGTTTTTCGAAGCAATCATCATGCATCGAGCCGTGAAAACCAACATCATTACATCTTTTATTGACCAAAAAACAATGACAGGCTACGCTACTCTGCCACTGGATTTTGAACCCTCCTGACTAGCACGCAGTCGTGAGGGCTCTAAATCCTCACGACTGCGAGCCATTCGCTCTACCAGCTCCACCGCTGGAGTGGAATAGATTACAGGTATCCAAGCTTGAGTAAAACGCCGTAGTCTCATCCAGGTGGTAGTACCATTGGCGACTGCTCTCAAACTCAAGGGCAACGCTGGAGGCCGTGGCCTTAGCGCCGGGAGATTTGCCACGTAATCGCGGCCGATGTTCACGGCCGCCACTTCCCCGCGGCTCTCCAACTCACAGAGGAGGTCCCTGCTCGCAGGAGGCGCACCCAATAAAACAACAACGTTAGCAGCACCAGAACTGGCAGTGAGAAAAATAACGGCACGACCGCATAGAGCCGTGTTTGTTGACTTGTATTTACGTGGTTGCGGTGTACAGCCGGCGGTGAATGTAACTTCAATATCTTAGCGCTAAGATCGTATCGCAACACCCCTTCCCACCTATGCCATACTCAATGTATCGGCCACTTTCTGACCGGTACGTCGTACCGGACCGTACTGGCTTACTTTCACCTATGTGGACAGCTCTTCGCCGCGTTTGTCTGTTGTACCGTGCGTAGTTTGGGGAGCGATGGCTCAGTGTTTAGCGCCCTGGGCTATAAACCCGGCGACCCGAGTTTGATTCCTGCTCATGGCCAACACCAGTGACGATTTTGTGAACTGGTCCTGGGCCTCCCCGCGGTCGACTCAGCCTTTAATAAGTCCGCGGTGTGGTGTTTAAACATTACCATGAGGGAGGCAAAGCGGTCAGGAGTGTTGCTGGTCAACCACCCAATCATATGCCGTTGTCAGCCTACATAAGTGCTCATTAACAGCACTTGACCTGATATTCTGTTAAGACTACATAGGGGATCTTTGTAATTTTTGCATGAAGACCGACGTTCCGCGTCCACCTCATATATAGATGATTTGCGGAGTTTTCACAGCTGTTTTGCGCTACCTCAGACTCAGTGCCGACCAACACCCCGGAGTGCTAAGGTTTGCCACCTCTCACAGTGTTACTGATAGATTTACTTCTTGAGGAAGCTGTCCTGGGAAATTGTCATTGATTTTCTTACCCAGAGGGGGTAATCCTGGTCACAATTCGGTGACACAGCCCAGCGGAATTGCGTTCGCAGCTTATTTACTCAAGCGGTCACCCTGGTTATTACCGCGGGCGTATAATCCAGAAAAAAATACTGCGCGCCATTCTCTTCACGGTGGACATTAAAGATCCTGTGACATAATTCCCAAGCGTCCGCTATTGTGTGCCGGTTTCAAGGTCCAACTTTGAAAATATGTACCTGAAAATTAGATATCATCGTCACCTACCACGAAAACCTGGCAGGACCCAGCCTTAGAATTCTGAGTCACGGGACTCGGTGAGGCTTTCGTGAGTGAACCAGTGTAGCAAAAATAAACACAAAATACAAATCGGAGCGCCGTGTTGGTGCCCACAGGCCAGACGCACAAGCCTGGGTGGTTGGAGGCAATCGCCCTCGAACAACAAAAGAGGGTGAAGGAGTGACGCTCACAACAACAAGCGGAGCACCGAGCAGCTAAAATTCAGCAGGTTGACACAGTACGAAGAGTATGGTGTGCATTTTCCAGTCATTTCAGACAGAACAAAAAAAATACCCAGGGTTTGAAAGGGGTAAGAATTCCTAGTAAGGATGGTTGCTATCAGTTTGTTTAGTTTTCATCTCCCAGGCGAAGGCACAGACCTGATTACCACCACATGAACTCTGCCACTGTATCCATCCGCGTGGTGCCGCCTCTCGATCGACTGATCCTCAATCGGATCGCGGGGCTGCGAGTTCAAATTTCACTGGAAGGTTCGCCGAGGCTCTCATCGCACCGTGTCGATAAGACGAGCATCACTTTGCGTGTGCAAAGTCAGTAGCCGTCATCCTGTAGATGTTTATTATCACGGCAGAAAGTACCCCGACCGCTTGCAAGCCTTAGATGCGGGATTTCTGCGAGCTGAGCAGCGCAACAATGCATAAAATCGAAACATAAATAAGCAGAGAGAGAGTGGCCCAAGTGAGAAAAATATGGAGCTTCCTTTACTGCCGATTGAAAAATAAAAGATTATTGCTGCAATTCTCTTTGTCTAAGGGAGACAGAAAGCTTCGATTTTGAATGCACAAGATACACCGAGGGCAGCACGGTGGCCCAGTGGGTAGTGCTGTCGCCTCACAGCAAGAAGGTCCCGGGTTCGAATCTCGGCTCGGGTGCCTTTCTGTGTGGAGTTTGCATGTTCTCCCCGTGTCCATGAGGGTTTTCACCGGGCACTCCAGTTTCCTCTCAGTCCAAAAAACATGCTGCTGCATAGGTTAATTGGCTTGCAGACTAAATTGCCCGCAGTGCTCGGTGATGGACTAGCGTCCCATCGTGGGTATATCCCTGCCGTGCGCTCTGTATCTGCCGGGATAGGCTCCGGCTCACGTGACCCTGTACAGGACTAAGCGCTTTCTGACAATGAGATGAGCTGAACATACACCCAGCCCTATCCAAGCTCCGGAACACCTCGGAGTTAGTTTGTGTTAGTGGTCTAAACATGGCTGAGTGCATTGCACGTAAAATGCTCTGGGTCACATGACAAGGAAGGAGGGAATGATGGGAGTCGCATGTTCCTGTTATTTGTGAGCTCACTCTCTTGCGTGTTAAGACCACAACTAGTAGTTTATTATTAGGCTTGCCACCTTAACGGCACGAAAAAAACTGGGACACGTTGTGAGGGACTGTACATGCAACTGGCAAAACACACAGACCTTGAATCGAGAATTTTTCCGGGAAAACTCCCAGGTTTCCCAGGACAACTACCTCCTCAAAAATAAGGACGATCCTGAGAAAAAAAGCTGGGACCAGCGTCGACGCTAAAGATTGCAGAATTGAACGTGACCAATAAGGGGTGTTAGGACTCGCTCCAACGGTTTGACAAGCAAAGAAAATTCAGGACATTATGAGGCCGAACAGCTGTTAGTAATAAGCCGGAGAGCATTCCATCTCCATGGAAATGTTGGCTTTGCCGCTACGCACCCCAACACTGCTCCTCTCTCGCTGCCTCCGCCCGGCCACCACGACCCCTCCCATACATCCCTTTTGGCAAAGCTCCGCGCTCGTATTTATTTCTGGAACGATGGCGGGGTGACCAAGCGAATCTCCGCCGAGCGAATCTCCGCCGAGCGAGGAGATGGTGCGCGCTCAGGCAGAGCCGCGGCAAAGCGTCCATGTGTACGGGGAGATGTGCCGTGTGTAGATTTCAATCGAGCGCACTCAACTGTGCATGATGTGGAATGCTGCGGGGCGGGGCTATTTCGGATTGGAATTAGCAACAACAGGCATGTGACAGTTCACTCCTCCACTCCCAGCGATTTAATGAATGATCCTAATTCGGGTTCATGATGACTTAACAGAATATTAGTTTTTTGTCCTGTTCATTACATCATCTATCAGGTCACATCAGTCTATCATTTGTAGTAATTGTGCATCATCTCAGTTGTTAGCGATGCGATTCGACGTATGTGTTCCGAGCAAACAGTCCTTGTAAAAAAGTCTTTCGACTCAGAGAGGATTAACTGCACGAAGCACCTTATTGTAATTGTCTCAGTCGCCAAGTCACCCAGAATATCCCTTAGCGCATAAGATCCCAGAAACTAAGCCGGGTTTAGCCCGGACAGTGCTCAGACGGTTGAGCGCCATGCACAACGGGCGTAGAGACGGGGGTGAGAGTAACGTACGGTCGTATCTCAACCCCCGTTCCCATCTGCACTGCACCGAACGCTTTGGCCACATTCTGATCTGTACACCACACTGGGCCGCAGAGACCACGCACGGTGCAGTGCGGTGATACCGTCCACCATTGCACCGTACCGCTACACTCGAGGCACCGTTGAACTGTGTGCTGTTTTTAAGAGTCGTCCAGCGGAGAAGACCGGGCAACTCACAGGAGTTTATGGCGTGGGGGACAATTTCGTGAAGGAAATTTATCTAGGCAACATGTCTTTGGACTGCGGGGGGAAACCGGAATACTCCGGTGAAAACCCACACGGACACGGTGAAATCACGCAAATGCCACGCAGAAAGGAACCCGAGCAGGGAATCGAACCCAGGCACCTATTTTCCCGTGAGGGCGGCGGCGCTACTTACCGCGCCACCCAATCACCGAGACCGCCCCTGGCAAGGAAGGTCAATTGCCCTCGTCGGTGGGCCCTCACCGTAGAAGACGGCGGCAGGGTTGTAGTAGAACGGGTACTCCTCTTTGACGAGCAGGTGTGCCGCATACAGCCAGATGGCCATGTAGAAGAGCAACTTCCAGCAGCTCTCGGGGAACTTGTCAGCGTCGGCTGGCCGCAGCCTCAGCCAGTGGGCCATCGGCTGTGGGAACAACAATCATCTCATTGTCAGAAACCGCTCAGTCCTGCACAGGGTCGCGGTGAGCCGGAGCCTATCCCGGCAGACACAGGGCGCAAGGCAGGGATATACCCACGATGGGACATCAGCCATCACCGGGCAATGAGGGCAATTAGTCTGGAAGCCAATTAACCTATGAAGAAGCATGTTTTTGAACTGTGGGAGGAAAACGGAGTGCCCGTCGAAAACCCACGCGGACACGGGCAGAATATGCAAACAACTCCACACAGAAAGGCACCGGAGCCGAAATTCGAACCCGGGACCTATTTGCTATGGTGCAACAGCGCTACCCACTGGGCCACCGTGCCGCCTACAATCACAAGCTGTTAATTATTATTATTATTTACAACAAAGTTCCGAAGTCTCGGAACGCCTGACGATGCCTCCTAAATGAGAGGCAAAACATCGCGAAGGACGGAGGAGGAGGAGGAGCAGCGCTCCACGCGGTTATCCCTAAAGGACAGCTTTGGTAAACAATCATCATGCATCGGGCCGTGAAACCCATATCAGAATTAAGTAAATAAGCAGACATGCATATGGCTCTGCAGGGGTTCATCGCTCTAGAAATCTCATCTCATTATCTGAAACCGCTTAATCCTATATAGGGTCACGGTGAGCCGGAGCCTATCCCGGAAACACAGGGCGTAAGGCAGGAATACACCCGACGACGGGACGCCAGTCCATCGCCGGGCATTGCGGGACAATTTTAGTCTGCGAGCCAATCAACCTATCCAGGAGCATGCTTTTGGACCGTGGGAGGAAACCGGAGTACCCGGCGAAAACCCACGCCGACACGGGGAGAGCATGCAAACTCCACACAGAAAAGCACCCAAGTCGAGAGATTCGAACCCGGGACCTTCTTGCTGTGAGGCGTCAGCGCTAACCACTGGGCCACCGCGCCGCCCGCTCTAGAAATGCAATTATTATTATTATTATCATTTCAGCTGAGTTGCTTCAATACGAGCACAATTCTGGACTGGTTTTGACATTCAGTGTCTCATCGACGGCTCGATCGAAGCAATGACATTCTGCATTAGATGTGCATCTCAGTTCGATGCAAAGTACATAAAATCAAATAGCAATTATCATCGTAGGGGGGAATGTCAGCCGGAGACGGCTTATTTATTTTGATACTTTTGATCAATTCTGAGCGATTATTTTCGTGTAATTCACAAAATGTCACTGTCCTGACAAGCGAGGAGTGTCCAAGATGTGTAAGTAAATTGGCACGGAGTGTTTCAAGTCATTGCGCACCCACTCAAAACGGGCATCGATTGGGATGCACTAATTTCCTGAAGATACAGGCGCAGCCCTGCATATTCCTACTCATAGCACCGCTGGCAGAACCATCTCTAGGAAGGTGATAAAATCGTTTAGCTGACATGCCGTTCTCGCCACAGCTCTGTGCAGCGCTTTGTGACCCTAGGGTGAAAAGTGCTCTAGAAGTGCAAATATTATTATTATAATGTGAGGGGGGGGGGGGCTGTAGACAGCCCCTCTCGAGGGCTGCTTGACCCACACTCTTACCATACCCGTACATCTCGGAGGAGGTTCTGAGTACCTACGTCACCCCATTATGCCGAGCCTCTTGCTTCCCGTTGGAACAGTGGTGGCGATTCCAAATTCCTGCGGTTGGCATGCGCCCTCTCCCTTGTGGAATAAGCAAAGCTGACTCAGCACGAAGTGATAGTCATTGTACTGAGCTGGCGGGATGACAGGTCGCGTCAACCCCGATGTGAACTCCTGAGCCAAGTTCTCTGTTACAAGTCCACTGGATTGGTAAACACGCTGGATATCCATTACACGTGACTCTCGGATGTGTGGGTGTGTTCTTTTGGGGGGTTGCACAACACACAGTGGTAGAACACCGCAGCACTCCGAGAGCCCCAGGACACCGCGGTGAAAACCTACGCTGTAACGTCCTACCGTGGGTCCAACTCAATCGGAAAGCACTTTTCGTTTGACGCTTCAGCGGTGGCAGCGGAGAATCAATTTCAAAAGGCGCGGGACATAATACGCCGAGCGTAACGTGAGCCTGCGATGCCGCAGAGTGGCGTGGCACGGGTTGCAGCGGTGGCATTGTGTCGGGAATGACCCGGCTTCCTGTCGGGCTCGCACGACCAAACTGTACTCCGCTACGCGGTCGACGCTGCCTCGAGGAGGCGGCGGGCGGTTCGCGTTTACGCGCGGAATTCCCAAACGCGACAGAGGTCACGGACCTAGAAAGTTCGAAAGCAAATGATTCAGAAATTGTTTTTCTCTTACTTGCATTGTAAGAGTCACTTCCCACCACACGGGCGGCACGGTGGCCCAGTGGTTAGCGCTGTCGCCTCACAGCAAGAAGGTCCCGGGTTCGAATCTCTCGGCTCGGGTGCTTTTCTGTGTGGAGTTTGCATGCGCTCCCCGTGTCCGCGTGGGTTTTCGCCGGGCACTCCGATTTCCTCCCACAGTCCAAAAGCATGCTGCTGCATAGGTTTATAGGCTCGCAGGCTAAATTGCCCCGCAGTGCCCGGCGATGGACTGGCGTCCCATCGTCGGTATATCCTTGCCTTGCGCCCTGTGTCTGCCAGGATAGGCTCCGGCTCACCGTGACCCTGTATAGGACTAGGTGGTTTCAGACAATGAGATAAGACTTTCCACCACCACCGCCGCCCCAAACCGCCCGACAGGATTTTTGACGCACGTTTTGGGGCTGAGTCTTCCACAGTGTCCTCATAAGTCGAAGGACACTATATTCATCCCGCACAGCGTGAAGATTTCTCCATAAAGTGTGACTTGACATCGTCAATAGGAGGGGGTTATACTAGTAGGTGGATGTGATGCAGAAGGGCATGTGACTATGTTACTGCACATTTGGTGTTAATTACCTGCAGAGTGCCATATGTTTTATTAGAAGTATATCCAACGGTTGGTCACGAAATGCTCTTTTTCTCTCGCATTAGCGTTTCTCTGCCAGGGGCGGCGCGGAGGTGCGGAGGTGCGGCGAACAGCGCTGCCGTCTCGTGGAGGGAGCCCCGCGGGCTCAATTCCTGGCTCGAGTTACTTTCTGCACGGTGTTTGCATGTTTTCTCCCCGTGTCGGCGTGGGTTTGCGCCGGGCACTCTGGTCTCCTCCCATATTGAAAACACATGCTGCTGTCTAGGTTAATTGGCCTGGTGACTACATTGCCTACAGTTCGCTGTCACGGTCTGGCATCCGATCACAGATATAGCCCTGCCTTGTACCCTGTGTCTGCCAGGATAGACTCTGGCTTACCGCAACCCTGTACAGGATTAAGTAGCTGTTGATGATATGATGAATAAAAATGAATGACTTCTGTATAATACTGGCTCAACTGTGTAGCGGTAATCCCACAAAGATAAGAGGGAAACATGGTTTATTTCAAATGCTCTGCACGTCTCGCATCATCATCATTATTATCAATACCTGCTTAATCCGGTACAGGGATGCAGGGGGGGCCTTCCTGGGAGACACGGGGTGCAAGGCAGGACAATACGTAGAACATGATGCCAGAACATCATAGGGCACTTTTTTTTTAGGGCAACTCACTAGCAGGCCAATTAACCTAAGCAGCAACATGTCTTTGGATGGTGGGAAGAAACCGGAGTACCCGACAAATACCCACGCGGACAAGGGGAGAGGGAACATGCAAATTCCACACAGAAAAGTACCCGAGCTAGGAACCTCAATTTGCCTAAATATTTTTCGGACTCTCCTCTACGAGGTTTGGAGCCACCGCTTTTACAATACGTAATCACCACATGATATTATGATATGTAAGTATCTACTGAGAATAAAAGAGGGGCATTATATACCAGTGGGACGGCTATGAATTGATCATGCAGTGTATTCAGACATGTGCTCTATGTCACCCGTTTGGTATGCCCAGTACTGTACTCATATGCTCAAGCTAAACAATACTTTGAGTCTTTCCGGGATAACAAACGCTATTATTACAAGCATTCCTTAAACCATTATGGGTATTGGGGTACCATCATTCCTGCCAATAAACATCACACGATGAATACACTTGGCGGTAAGCATTTCTCTTTATATGGGTTTTTGTGTCAGTACATGCCAACTTTGGTCTGTGCTCCTTCAGTGGAGGAACAGCTAAACTACACAAATGCTCCCCCGAAGCCCCCTCGTGGCACTTAGCTCCTAAATAGTTGCGGGAATGAAACAGCAACAATTTGGGAAATTGCCAGCGCCAATTATTTGTCTTGCTGTATGAAGTTTGTGTGCTTGCTCCCTCCGTGTTCATGTGAGTTTTCACTGAGTACCCCGGTTTCCTTCCATAGCTAAAAAAAGACTCACGATTTGCTTGATAATACCTCAATGTCGATTCTTGGCTGATGATATCTCAACGTGTAGATGACACACTGCCTTGCGGATGTGTGTGGCAGGTCACCGCACAGCTGCCTTCCTCCTCCCACACCTCTCTGCGGTTATTCGTGCCTCCAGTCATTCTCCCTCCCCCTTCAAGAATGAACGAATACTGTGTGCGTTATTGGTCCGTAATTTATTGCTATTATTATTGAATTCACATCCGTATCAGGGATGACCCCAGCCCGTCATCATCACAGAGTCGGTTAAATCAGTGTCGCTTCGAAGTGATCGGGTGGCTCACGGTTCTGTATCGGGTCATGTTCATTGCGTTATATTTGCATCCTGACCAGAGAGCAAACCGTCGAAACAACTTACCTCTCCACTCGCTTTGGGACAGTAGCTCAGAGGTGGGTAGGTTGAACTGGGTCCGAATCTAGGCATTCACCCGTGGTTAAATAAAATCTTCACGTGTGCAACAATAGACCATACTAAAAAGATTATTAAACATCACTCTGCACTCAAGTGGGATAAACTCTACTGCTGACAATTTAAAATATCGGTTTGACCGGGATGCGACAAACGACGGTCTGTAGCAAGCAGAGCGGGAAATTTCTGCCACCTACAGCGTGAATGAAAGCTTCCTTGAAAGGATCTCTGAACAAGTTCTGTAGTGTCTAATGCCAAGGCTTATTATCTGACATGCGGGTGATTGCACGGGATTTATCGACTAAGTGACATGACAGCAGTAGCACATTTGGGATGACTCTTCTGTGATATTTGTACAACGCTACCAGGGAGCTGAACGGTGGTGGTATTAACGCAGTCTTACCAAGGCCGCAGGAATATTCTATTTCCAACATTGTCTCGGTTAGGGCCACCACAAGTAAAAATAACAATAATTATTTGCATATCGGGCGGCACAGTGGCCCAGTGGGTAGCACTGTCGCCTCACAGCAAGAAGGACCCGGGTTCGAATCTCGGCTCGGGTGCCTTTCTGTGTGGAGTTTGCATGTTCTCCCCGTGTCCGCGTGGGTTTTCGCCGGGTACTCCGGTTTCCTCCCACAGTCCAAAAGCATGCTCCTGGATAGGTTGATTGGCTCGCAGACTAAAATTGTCCCGCAATGCCCGGCGGTGGACTGGCGTCCCGTCGTCGGGTGTATTCCTGCCTTACGCCCTGTGTTTCCGGGATAGGCTCCGGCTCACCGTGACCCTATATAGGATTCAGCGGTTTCAGATAATGAGATAAGATGAGGAATCGCTCGGAGGGCGTGAGCGACAGGCACTGTCTCTACGTCCGTACGGCTCCCCACGTTACAATCGATGCTTTTAGGATGAGCGAGAGAACAAATGGGTCACTTATAAACCGTGTGCGTCTCATAAAATCCGAACTTACAAAGTTCGCACAAAGCACACGAGCCGCGTAAACATCGAACCCTCAGAGAGAAGAGAGAGAAAAAAAAACCACGAGGTTGTACATCCTCCACTACCTCTCATCCTGCACACCCCCTCGGACAAACCCCGCGCCTCGCACCAGAACATGCGGTTATACACTAAGGCACCACGTGTGCATCGCAGTAAATGTGATCTGCTTCTTCGATGTAACACACGAACCGAGCGCTCGGGGCCTGATGAGAACGGTGCTTTTAATCTGCAGCACGGCAACAACGCACTTTTGACATCGGCACAAACATTTACTCACAACTTATTGCGGACATAACGAGCAAGCGGTTGGGTGTGTCGGCGTGTGTGTGTGTGGGCCGTGACGACTGCACGCCGAGTCAGCTGACAGGTGCAATGCCCGCATTAGGAGCGAGGTGTCGGCTCGCTGCGATGGCTCAGGGCCCGTGTGTGGTGGGTGCGCAGAGCTGCCCAGGGTCATCCCCGCGCCCTGCACCCCGTGGCATCGTCGTGCCCTTAACGCGATGCTCAACGCGAGGAGAAGGAGGAGGAGGAGCGCACGCGAGGAGAAGGAGGAGGAGGAGCGCACGCGTGGAGAACGCCCCGAATACTTCGCCACCCACGCGGGAGCTCACAGCTTGGCACGTGGAGTGCCGTGCGCCCTACCGCGGCATCGCCGTCTCGTCAGTGCTTGATTTCAGACACCGCTCTGCCAATGTTTTGCCACTCCCTTCCCCCCCCGCACACCCACCCTCCAATCCTGTCCAGCCCACCTGCTATTTTGTTGACACGCTGGCTGGAAAATTACATTTGCTAAACATTTCAACACACTTTCAACACGTCAAGGCCTCACGATGCACTTCAATGAGTGGATTGTTCGGCTTCAATTCTACGCTTGGGACCGAAATTCTGAAAATCAAAAAAAAATGAAATCGGCCGGCGGTGGTGTAAGTTTCCCAACCGCACGTGGCTCGCGTTCCAGACGGAGAGCCGCAAGCCCGAAATAACCCACACAGCTTTTACCCAAGATGCCGTTGCATTCGTGTTTTTTTTACGTAGCCCATAGTGATCCCAATGCCAAAGTGAACTCGCTCTATCAACGGCCGAGAAATAGAGTCAGCCAAATCACGTTATGCATTTAAAAAAAACATGTAAAGGAGCCGTCCCACAACTACTCGCTCACTCCACTGCTGGCGGAGGAGCCTTTGCTTGAGAGAGAGAGAGAGCTCTGGAGAATAATTTGATCAAATGCCTAGGTGGGTGTGCCCAAAGGTCAAAGTAAACCGGTCTGGTAGAGAGTATCGATAAGAAATTGACCGAAGCACTGAGGGTGGGTACACGTGGGAAGGGTGGTCACGATATGAATGTAACGGTGAGAAATGTAGGTTACTTTCATTGCTGTGCGCCCACACCTTCGGAGCCACACACAACTTGTTGATCGACCAACCATGGTTTAGCCCAGTGATCTTGCTGGGTGAACAGAAGCATGGGGATTTCAGTAGCTGACCCATTCTTTAAATCTACCAATGACCTATGGATTGCAAGTGAAGTGTGCTAGCTCACACCGTAGCAACATCATCTTCTTACCACGGTGAAAACAAATGAATCTGTGAAGCATTTGAACCAATCAGAAATAATAAAAAAAACAACGGCATTTTCTCAAATACACAGCATGGTGCGTAGCAACGTGTGCGTTTGATATTATATATTTTCATGTCGAGCCAGGACCCAAATCTGTCTTTCCTTAAAACATCTGACAGTTCTACTTTAACCACCCAACCTTTAATTCTTCCATCCTTATTCAGGAATCCAGACTAACTGTTTTTTTCTCAGCCAAGCTGTGTTCAGCCACCAGCCTGCAGGGTCACCCACTGCCCTTCCTACCTCTGAGTCTTTGGGAGCGTGCCTAACAACTGCGATTGAAAACAATAACATGTCAAGGCGCAACCGTGAGTCCCAGGTAAGCAGCAACTTGACACTGATTTCATTCCCATGCCTATGACGCACAGGCCAACGAAATGATCTTAACAATGGCAACTGTGCCCCAACGTGTAGAGTCTGAATTGTTGTAGCGGAGTTAAAGGGATATATCATCAGGTGCGATATGATCATGATATGTGGCTCAAGCTCACCCGGACTTAGCACCACACCAGGGAAAACCCTATTATATCAGACGCAAGCTGCCAAAGCGGTGTGACCGGTGTCAGATGCAGCGATCCAGGGATGTCACCTAAGCCCACTGTGTTGCATTACCAAGAGCTTACACAGTTATTTATTTGGTAGCGTAATTGCGGCTGGCGACGAGACAGCAGTAACGATAGCCCTGTAGATTTCTGGAATAGTCAGTGTATCCTCGGTGTGCAGGTATTTACGGGAGGATTAAGTTCAATTCTGGTCAGCGACTCCAGTTACATAGCAAGAGTCAGCCATTACCAATTCCCGCTTAATCGTGTATAAGATCGCGGTAGGCCGGAGCACATCTCGACAGGGATAGGGTGCAAGGCTGGGCTATACCTAGAATGCAATGCCAGTACATCGTAGGGCACTTATTTTGGGGTAATTTACTTCGCAGATCGATTAACCTTGAGAGGAGCATGTATTTAGATGGTGGGAGGAAACTGGAGCACCTGGCGAAAACCCACGTGGACACGGGGAGAACACGCAAACTCCACACAGAAAGGCACGCGAGCTGGGAACCGAACCCGGGACCTTCTTGATGTGAGGCAGCTGCGCTACCAACTGGGCCACCGTGCCGCCCCCTTGTCATTTTGGCATTCTCTCTAATGATTCACTTACATAGCTTGGGCTGTGGCTGGGATGGCTGTGGTATTAAAAATATCAGCACGTACAAGAAAGGGCGGATATGCCAGGGAGGTAAGGAATTTGGTAACACACCTTGTGCTGACACACAGCTGTCAGCGGTCGTCAGTTCGCCACACGGCGGCACGAGTGCGCGAGCGCAGGCCGTGTTGTGTGCGGCTGCGGCGGCAGCGTTTCCCTGAATGGCCCAGGCGGCAATTTTAACCGCGTGGATGAATCTCGTTTGGCAATTAAAGCCGCCGAGTGCGGTCATTTAGCGCAGCTCAGGTCTAATGAGGCCTCTGTTACACACACAAAAAAAAACACCTGTGGCGATAAAGATCAAAACTATTTTCGGCGTTAATGTGTAAACGGCGTTTTTCGCGAGGCAGCGGAGAGCCGGTTTGGTTTTGCCCCACGTTAACTCGCGACGCTGGACTCTGTGATCAGACTTTAGAGTCGGCACGAAAACAAAAGGTGAACGCAGCACCTGCCAGCCGCGTTCGTCCGTCCAGAGCCCGTAACTTCGGTCCACTGCCACGCGAGGCCCTCCCCGAGGCTTGCGGGCAGTGACGGTCGTTTGACGCGAACCTCGTGGCACACGGCCCAGCAGCAGTGGCACGTTCTCCACTCGGTGCAGAAGTTCACTGTTCAATCCCAGCTGCCGCCCTGATGGTTACTGCGGCCGCATTCTATATATATACACACACTGGAGCACGTGTTCGTATGTATGTACGTCTTTGGCGAGGATACCGTGTTCGAGTCCTTCATAAGCGCACATTTTATCTGCGCAACATAAAGGCTTGCTTCTTATTTCAGATCTACTCCACACTTATCGAGTACTCTTCTGAAGCCAGCAGTACTGACCAATCACTTCGCGTGTATTAACACTCCCTGTGTCTGCGTAGGCTTTCGCCATTTACTGCAGTTTCCTTCCACTGTCCAAAGACGGCCTGACGAGGCAGAGCGCTGCCTTGCGCCCTGTCTCTACAGGGATAGGCCACGGCTTCCTCGCTAGCCTCTACAGGATGAATCGATATTGATAACGGAATAATATAAGAAAAGCAGGAACAATGAAAGTGTCGACAGTTTTTTTTTATAAACTACTGTACAAGCAAAACTGTTATCTGCAGTTCCATAACCCACAGCCATTAATATCTGCAGCCCCAATCTATTTTCAACAACAAGTTAACTGCGTTTCGTTCACAGAGGCAAGAGGAGGAACCAGCAGCACGTGCATCCTGCCATCTCTGCCTGGGTTGGCGCACGCGGACAATTCTCTGCTGGATATTTTCGTTGCTACATTTGGGAGGAAATGGAGTGAAGCAGGAAATGTCCCTAAAAGCGCGTGCAACAGAGAAAGGGGGATGGGGGGGGGAAATAACTCGTCTCGATTCCATCCGCGGGCGGCACGGTGGCCAAGTGGGTAGCGTTATATCTGCTGCCCCCAGCCTCTCTACGGCTGCCCCGCCCTGCACTGCTGCTCCCTGCCTCTGTGCGGCTGCACAACCCCGTGCTGCCCGCACTCACGACACGGCGATCCGCAGCGGGAGGCAGAGGCGCGAGCGGCGTCGCTCTCCACGGGCCGTGCCCCGACACGGCCCCGTGGAGAGCGGTGGTGCAGCGGTTAGCTCACCGACGCTGTGGAATCAAATTGTCCGTCAGGGAAAACGTCCGGTGATGATATCTGGATCGGTCTGTTTACCTCCTGGATCACTCCGCAAAGACCAGCACACTAGCAACATCCAAGTCTCCATTCCAGTTCAAATCTCTCCATCGTTCTGTGGCAACGCTTTGTGACCACTGGGTGAAAGGCGCTTTAATATTGTTATAACGTGAGCTAACCAACAACTTGAACATGTTGAGGAGTACATTATTTTTTGGATTCATAGTAGAGTCAGAATTTTAATTTCCGACCTCACGTTGATCATATTGCCAAGAAGATTAAAATTAAAAGAGGCTTCCTCTGCAGAGAGAATAAAATGTGTCCAGCATATTCCCGCTTAGACTTGAAAAAGGCAACTTTTCTACTACTGCTTGAATATTGCGACATTATCTATCAATTGGCATCGAGTGTTCTATTAAACTTAACCTATTTTATCAGTCTGCTCTTAGATTTGCGTTGAATGCCCCCTACAAAACCCATCTTTGCAAAGTGAACATTGGCCCAAGATTAACTTATACCAATAGTAAAAATATTCACTGGGCCCTATTTATACTTGAGCTTCAACTTTGCAAGTTAGCAAAATGATTTATGGATTTGTTGTCCTTACAGAGAAACAAACTTAATCTTAGCAGCTCAACCCACAGTTTCCTTAATGTTCCAAATGCACATCAAAATTCGGGGAAAGGGCTTTTGTGACGGATGCCCCTCGCTTCTGGAACAATATTCCCACGAGCTTGAAGCCACGGTTTCGTCCATCGTTAAGCTACCTTAGATCCAAATTAGTATAAAAATGTTGGCCCAGATGTGATTGCAGAAATTGTTTGGCCTTTTTGAAGGATTGCATATGCTCCATCCTTTAGTTGAGCTAAAGAAAACGTAATCCTCTCCCATGGCACTGTTTCTCTCATTATCTTTTTAATGTATTGTGCAATCTTAAGTGCTACTGTTCATCTTGATGATTACGGTTAAAATTTCATTCACGCACAAATTGTTGCTGTTAGTTGATTTGCCCTTTGCTTTTATGCGTTGTTCAGTTCGGAAGTTTGTTGTGTCGCAGGAATCCCGCATAGAGAGCTAGCAAGCTCGCTGGCTACTTTCTGCTGTAATAACAAACGTATTTCAATAATAAGCATCTAAGAACGAAGGGTTTCCACACGAAAGGATCAAAAGACAGGGACATACTCGTCAGGGTAAACAGAATAAGAGAGAGGACTGAACGTTTAACTGGCAAAAAAAATGTGGACTTTGAATAAATTAATTGATCATTGTGACAATTTGCAGTCTTCTCAGAGCAGCTGCCACAAAAAAGGAGGACGATCCAGGGAAAGACAGGCCACGTGGTAATGCTCGCAGTGAATGGTCATTCAAACCCCATGACCGACATTCCATCAGAGGGTGGAGTGGGTTCATCCAGCAGTGAATTGACAAAGGGTCGCACATTATTATTGTTACCCTGCCATATGTACTGTACAGGATTGGCCGGATGTTGTGTGGCCTCCGTTTAATGGACTCCTAGCATCTTTTCTTTTTCCCCTCTAGCTCATTCACTCTGTTTTAAATACACCCTTATTTATTTCAGGTGACTGACACGAGCTCACGTACTATTGAGCACGGCTTATAGTCACAAACCGAAAAAAACCCAATGAAATGAGGGTCACAACACATGTAGACCGCCCTGTGTGCTAATGGTTTCAGTGTAGGATACAATAACAGGGCGGCACGGCGGTCCAGTGGGTAGCGCTGTCGCCTCACAGCAAGAAGCGCTCGGGTTCGAATCTCGGCTGGGGTGCCTTTCTGTGTGGAGTTTGCATGTTCTCCCCGTGTCCGCGTGGGTTTTCGCCGGGCACTCCGGTTTCATCCCACAGTCCAAAAAAACATGCTGCTGTATGGATTAATTGGCTTGCAGACTAAATTTCACGCAGTGCCCGGTGATGGACTGGCGTCCAATCGTGAGTATATCCCTGCTTTGCGCCCTGTGTCTGCCGGGATAGGCTCCGGCTCACCGCGACCCTGTACAGGGCTGAGCGGTTTCTGACAATGAGATGAGATGAGAGATGAGCTACAATAACATCTGTGGTGCTAGGCACATGTCGATCCTTTTCAAGGCCCGCCGGTAAGAGTAGCTGCATCCAGTGTCCTGAGGATTCAGTGACGTGCGGACGCGCAATGGTGACTTAAATACACGTCTGTATTGTATTACGGCATTTTCCGAATGCGACACCGCACACTTGTGATATATCAGGCGTGCAGCATTGTCTCAGGATTAGCAACAAACTATTAATTCAATAGGGCGGCGCGGTAGCCCAGTAGTTAGCGCTGTCGCCTCACAGCAAGAAGGTCCCGGGTTCGAATCTCTCGGCTCGGGTGCCTTTCTGTGTGGAATTTGCATGCTCTCCCCGTGTTCGCGTGG
>JAZEWT010000001.1:9997118-10016123 GCA_036362905.1 Mordacia mordax
GGGCATCGCTGCTTAGACTGCTGCCCCCGCGACCCGGCACCGGATAAGCGGAAGAAGATGGATGGATGGATGGACGGTTTCAGATAATGAGATGAGATGAGATTCAATATATGTCCAACTCATTGCCTGCCCAATGGGGACGGCGCAGTGGCGCAGTGGCGCAGTGAGTAGCGCTGTCGCCTCACAGCAAGGAGGACATGCGTTCGATTCCCAGCACGGGTGCCTCTCTGCGTGGAGTTTGCATGTTCTCCCTGTGCCAGCGTGGGATTTCACTGAGTACACGGGTTTCGTCCCACCGTCCGTTGCTACCCAGTTTAATTGGCCTGCTGAGTAAATTGCCCCAAATCAAAGCGCTGCAATGTACTGGCGCCACATCCTGGCTATAGCTCCGCCTTGCACCCTCTGTCTGCCGGGATAGGCTCCAGCCCCCCGTGACCCTGTACAGAATTAAGTGGGTATTGATAATGATAATTGTTCCAATCTATAATTCTTCTTGCCCATTGTAATGTATCAATATAAATATTTTTTTCTATATTTGCCGCTGGTACATGCAAAATGCTTGACCGTAGGTCGAGTTAACAGTAATAGCAAAAGGAAAAATCTACGCGACCGAGAACAAGAATTTAAGTCGAGCCGCAAATTTGTGATGCATTCTTGAATCAGCTGACAAGGCGTGTAGTCGGAGCCCCTAAACACTATGCAGTGCGCGCGCATCCGATCTGTGGACGATGATTGAAGTAGATCAGAACATATTGTAAAAACAAAACACAGTGCTGGCTGGAAAGAGACAAGTTCCAAATAACACACTAAATCTTGCACACAAAAAAAAACCCACTGAGCCTTTGTGCATTTATGGTTCACACGACTACCTTGTTACCGAGATTGCAAAAAAAAACCAAGTGTGATTCTCCCACGTTAATTTGGTAATAATAATAATATTTGCATTTCTAAAGCGCCTTTCACCCGAGGATCACAAAGCGCTGCACAGAGCTGTGGAAAGAATGGCATGTCAACATCACACTAGACCAACTGAATGGAAATAATGACCATAAATCAATGAAGGAGATAAAGCAACAAAAAACATGATTTGAAAAAAAACAATTCCACAACATCCTGCCAAACGATAATTTATATTGCTCTTCCGATAGGCGTGGCCGATTTATTTATTTTTATTCACTTATTTTACGCCCTATCATTTATTGCTACTATTTGACTTTCAATTGAAACAATCCTGATGTTGATGTTGACATGCCGTTCTCTCTGCAGCTCTGTGCAGCGCTTTGTGACCCTCGGGTGAAAAGCGCTCCATAAATGCAATCATTATTAATAATTATGCACTTTATTAGGCGACATCACCATGGGCCATGCCCGGTGCACAAAGTCAAACAAACTCAGCGTATACCCAATTATTTCATCCAACGTCGCAATGGAGCGACGGCTCGTTTTTACGCGTGGCTTTCAGGCAGTGGTGGAAATTCCACATTCCGCATGGCACACAGGCAGGTGACACTTGAACGACCGCCACCGTTGAGTTTCCCAAATGTAGAGTGAGATTCAACTCTACGGGCAAGTCGATCCCCAATGATCGTCTAAACTCTTGACCTTGCGATTGCGAGTCCGGTGCTCTTTGGTGGCGCACAACTGTGGCGGAAAGTCAAACGCAGCACCGTTCTTCCGCTGTGCTTATACGTGGTGTAGATTTCACTACAACACAGGCCGGACAAGTGTGCACGTAGGTGTATAAATGAATAAACGTGGTGGCTTGTTTCCGAACAGCTCGCGCGCAAATGTCTCCTGCACAGAGTTGGCCCACTTTTTCCAGATCGTTTTGCCGTGGCAAAGTAGAGTCCATGATGGAATAGGGCACCGGGTACAAACCTTCACAGTTCCCAAAGCACTTTTTTTCTTCTTCTAAACGTCAAATTGTACAGAAGCCTTTCCTGCTCAACACTGACAATGTTCCTGTTGTGCACTGCACAAACGCCATTCTTTTGAGTCACAAAAACAACTCGGCTAGAAAAGCATTTTACACTCCCCTCATTGCCAACGCGAGCCGATTTCACAATAGTTCGCTTCCACCGATGTTTAACTGGAATTCCAACTGCTGACCAGTATTGGGATTTGCATCGATTGTGGTGTGATTTGTCTATTCAATAAGTCAGATACAAATTATTTGCAGAATTAAAGTGACTATTAGCTAATTACAAATGTATACAGTAAATTGTTCAGGAATATTCTCCCCGTGCCCACGTCGATTTTTTCCTGGTTACTTTGGTTTCCTCCCATCGTCCAAAGACAAGCTGCTACCTAGGTTAATTGGCCTGCTGAGTAAATTGCCCCTAAAAGTGTGCCCTGCGATGTACTGGCGTCACCTCCTGGGTTTTCCCCTGCCTTGCGCCCTCTGTCGGTCAGAATACACTCTGGCCCTCTGCGACCCTGTACAGGATTAAGTGGGTATTGATAATGAATGAATGTTACAGGAAACTAAATTATAGATAATATGAAAAGGGCTCTAATTCAAGGTTTCAAACAAATTGTCTCAATGAAAATAGATTTTCAAACATGTATTTAATAGTGGACCAGATCAACACTAAGATTGCATAAAGTAATAAAATACAAATATGCAGACAGAAAGAGGGACGCAGGGTTCTGAGAGCAAACGCATCTCAGGGAGATCAAATTAACGGTTTAAAGAAACCTTGGCTTGAGTGGGACACAATACTGGAAGGATTTATGGTCGACAGATGAGTCTGGTTACGGGACCTCTACCAGGGGAGGGAAAGTGCCCGAGAGGATGGACACCACGGATTTGGATGAAGTCAGCTGGTGTGCCATAGTTAGACAGGTTTGTTATTTACGTGAATACAGCACCTGGGAAGGCCTCAATGTCATCGGCACCGTCACTTCAGCATTACTTGCAGGGGGTTGAGGAGTGGCAGCCATTTTTAATAGAGTTCAAGTAATCAACCACAAAATAATCAACTGCTGTTAACGAATAGTTCCTTCCCTCATTAAAATTTATTCATTATCAGTACCTGTTTAATTACTCAAAGCTCTCCATTTATCACTCAGTCTGTGCTCCAATCATCACCTATGGTTATTAGCTTTGGGTAATGACCAAAAGAGTAAGGTCATGGGTACAGCGGCTGAAATAGGGTTGCTGAGAGATAGTGTGAGAAGCTCTGTGATCCAGGAGGATCTCAGTGTAGAACCGCTGCTCCTCCGCATTGAGAGGCGTCAGAGAGGTGGCTCAGGCATCTGATAAGGATGCCTCCTGGACGCCTCCCTCTGGAGGTTTACTGAGCACGTGGTAGGAGACCCCTGGGCAGACCCAGGACCCGTTCGAGGGATTATGTCTCCCAGCTGGTCTGGAAACGCCTTGCAATCCCCTGGCAAGAGATGGAGGAAGCCGTTTGGGAAAAGAACGTCGGAGCTGCTTTACTAAACATGTTGCCTCCGCGACCCGGACGCGGAGAAGCGGCATGATAATGGATAAATGGATGCTTAATTAATTCATTATTAGTACCTGCTTAATACATTCATTAACATTATCGGCTTAATTGTGAACTGGGTCGTGGTGAGCTGGAGCTTATCCCGGCAGACGTAGGAGGTAAGGAAGGGCAATATTCAGGATAGCATGCCAGTCCATTGCTGGGCTCAGGGGACAATTTAGTCAGCAGGCCAAATAACCTTGGTACAGAGGTGAAAGTAAGCCTGTACAGTCCAGTGCCACGTACGGGTAAGAAAGTTGTTGAAGCGTGAGGTACAGTAGCACGGTACAGGTAAGAGGGGAGGTTGCACTACATTTAAGTTTCACCCCTGCCTAGGCAGCATCTCTTTGGACTGTGACAGGAAACCGGAGCACGTGACAATAACGCACGTGGAAACAGGGGAAACATGCAAAATTGTACTGCAGAAAGGCACCCGAGCTAGGAATCGAACCCGATACCGTCTTGCTGTGAGGCGACATTTCTCCTCACCGTGCCACCGTCATTACAATCTAACAAAAGCATATTACTGTTAAGGGT
Source organism: Mordacia mordax (assembly GCA_036362905.1). NCBI lineage: Eukaryota > Metazoa > Chordata > Hyperoartia > Petromyzontiformes > Petromyzontidae > Mordacia > Mordacia mordax. Next base: position 10,001,147 of record JAZEWT010000001.1, read on the forward strand.
TGTGGGCAGTGTGTTTTCATAATACGGTGAAATAGAGACATGGATCAGAGTCGTATCTCGCACGATCGTGGGTCAGCGCTCCATCCCTGTTTGCGACACGGAGTCAGCAAGGTTTCCACGTGGGGTGGGGCCACTCTATCCATAATGACGCTCACTGTTGACTTCCCACAAAGTGGCGTTTACAGTTTTTTTCCTTTGTCCCGGGGGGAGGGGGCTGATGGACAGTCAGTGCATGACCGGGATGTGAACGAGGGACGCTCAATCCACAACGGAACCCGTGAAACATGCGGCGTTGTGTCAGCGTTGCCATCGGGTTGTAACCACTGGACCAATGTAGGGTTGCCACCGCGGAGACCCACAAAACACTGGGATACATCACGGGGCTCAACGGAATACGAGGGGGACTGTGTGCGCAACTTGCAAAACCCTGGACTTCGATTGACTCGGTCCAGCGAGTCGTACAGATTTCTCGGGACAGCAGCTTGAAACAAGAACAATCTAGAAAAAAACAAGACCGGTGGTGACCCGAGACCAAAGCTGACCCAACATCGGCCCAACTTCTCCATGATGAGGTCGGTACGCAGTTCCTGTGTTATACTCTTTTACAGCTTACAACCCCTGGAGAAGTTCTGTCAAGAACAGCTCTTTCGAGATATCCGTGACCAGAACCCCACTTCATGTGGTCTCAAAGCGCGCATGGCCTTTCACAGGCGCCATGTTGACGTCACCATGGCGCCTGTGAAAGGCCATGATGATGCCGCAAACGTGGGAGGTGAAACAAAGGAAGGCAAAGAAGAGAAACGCTTGCCAAAACTGTCCAGAAACAGCACCTCTTAAGAGCAATTCTCATAACTGAACCATGAAAACCAACATCAGTACATTACAGACATGTGTTAATCTTTTTTCTTCCACTGCTGAGCAGTGGGGAGGCTTCAAGACTCACTTGTTCCGTTAGGCTTCAAATCCTCTGGCTAGGAATGTTAATGCGGCTCACTGTTGTCGTACCGGGATGATGGCTCGCCGACCTGCACCTGCTCCGGAACATTTATTCCTTCCTTGTGTGTTGAAAAATGATTTTTATCGCTTATTTTATATCCTTCTATAATGTATTGCCACTATTTGACTTTGAGTTGAATTTCCCTGATGTGGGTGTTGACATGACGTTCTCTCCACAACTTAGCTTTGTATTTTTAAAAATCCATAAAAAACGTTATTGTTGCTGATTTGCCGTTCTTATGTCGTTGTTGATGCTGACATGCTGCTCTCTCTGCAGCTCTGTGCAGCGCTTTGTGACCCTCGGGTGAAAAGCGTTCGAGAAGTGCAATTATTATTATGTTTGTACTGTATTGGTGTCATTCCGTATTTGCTGTGTGAGTGAGTTGACACCCTAACAGCCTTGAATATGAGCTGCTTTATCTCAAGGGATTATCCAGGTGAAATATTTTAATAAATACGTTTTTAATATGTCGGTCAAAATTGTTGTTAAACGATCCTGCACCATACAGCTGACAACGGGTAATAAATAAGGTGTGGAGCAGAGATGTGGGAGCATAGCAGTACAGAACAACAATAGATTTTGTTGCACAAATTGACCTCCGCATCCCACATCGCAGGCCAGCAGCCTATGGTGAAGTGTTTGTGCAATTCTGACATTTGTTATGTCGCAGGAATCTCGCATCTATATCTTGCAAGCTAACAGGGTACTTTGTACTGTAATAGTAAACATCTCTCCATCGGTGGTGATCTATCCAAGCAATATCCAGCCTCAACCTTGTGTGGGTCCCAGGAGGTGGTTTGACCGTACTCCACCAGGCTGGCCATAGCGGGTTGGTCTTACAGTATTTTTTAGGCTTTTCAACGGTTCCAGTTCTCTGAATGTTAGATCTGTAACTCGAGCGCAGTGCCGTTAATCGTTGCCGCAGGCCTCCCTATTAAACTGACTTGTCTGAATACGTTGTGACGCGCAGAAATGAAGCCTTTTGCAGTATCAGGTACGTAGAGTACTTTCCACTCCCTACAGACTGGTGCCTCGATTAACATTGATTCTTCAGCTCATGATACGCGGACTGATTTGCGCAAGCAGGAATTAACTTTGATCCGATTGGCAGAGAGCGCTGCTCGCGTACAAGCACTGGATGGACTGATACATGGCAGAAGTGACAGTCGCAGCTTAGAGGACCGTTCATTCAGTAGTGGATACAGCACGGCCAATAATAACGAGACAGCAATGATACATCGTTGTTCATACTAGCAAAGTACCCGCCCTACGGCTGAGCTTGCTTCAAGCGTGAAACAGATTTGACTAATGTCTCTTGTTGGTGACGTTTTTTGCTGACATGATTGCTTTTACCGGCATTTCACCCTTATGTCTTTTTGGGAACACTGCTGCGGACTCTATGAAGTTTCAGAAGATAATAAATAAGTGGGAGGTAAAACTTAAATAGGGCGGCACGGTGTCCCAGTGGGTAGTGCTGTCGCCTCATGGCAAGAAGGTCCCGGGATCGAATCTCGGCTCGGGTGCCTTTCTGTGTGGAGTTTGCATGTTCTCCCCGTGTCCGCGTGGGTTTTCGCTGGGCACTCCGGTATCCTCCCACAGTCCAAAAAACATGCTGCTGCATAGATTAATTGGCTTGCAGACTAATTTGCCCGCAGTGCCTTGGTGTGAACATACATGTACAATTATTATTCACATGGCTACGTATGACTAGAAGGTTATTCAAGAACTACATAGTACTTTAAGTTGAACTGTCCTGATGTTGTTGACATGCCGTTTTCTCCAGAGCTCGGATTTAAAAAAAAAACCCCAAAAAAACTGTTTTGTTACTGATTCTCCGTTCTTTTGTCGTTGTTGACGTGCCGTTCTCTCCGCAGCTATGTGCAGCGCTTTGTGACCCTCCGGTGAAAAGCGCTCTATAAATGCAATTATTATTGTACTGCAATTATACATTGAGGCTGCTAACATCACAGTTGCTATTACACACCTACAGGGGTCACACACTTCCATTGAATTACAACACAATTCCTCAGCCGAATCCGGCCATAATTGGCTGTATTTGTGAGAACAATTTTCCTCTCGTGTTTGTAAGACGGGAGTAACATTTAACAACGGATTCTCATCAGAGTTCAGTGAGACAGGCAAACAAAGGACATAAAGAGACGCTTATAGCACTCAATTTGAAACCTACAAGACATCTGCTGTCCCCATCTCTTTAGGCTCCCCAATAATGTATTTAAGGCATAGTATCAAAAAGCACACCATCTGTTAGAGCCAGATGTTGCTTAAATCACCAATCTGACCCGAGCCACGGATGAACTAAACACCTTTAGAGTAAACATCAGTGTTTCACAGATATAAAAATTGAGCTTTGACATAAACAATTAGAAGTACGAGTTGAATAAAGTCCAGCGTGTGTGTTCGAACAATACAATACGAACGCAAATTATAACAGCGGAGGGCTATGCGCAAACATTTCTAAGCAAATGTTGTATAATCTTTCAATGTGCCGCGTTCGCTGCATGCACACTCTGCCTCGAATGTTCAAAGTGAGTAAGTCAGTTTTGATCTAAGCTGGAAAGAACCGTTGAGCTATGTAGCTCTTTTTAACAGTTGTCCAGCAGGGAGGGGTGGGCAAGTTACAACAGCTCAGGCCACTGGTGTGGAGGGGGGGGGGCAAAATAAGTCAGAAAATTAACCTAGGTAGCATGTCTTTGGAGCGTGGGAGGAAATCGGAGTACCTGACAAAAAAAACCCCACACGGACACGGAGAAAACATACAAGCTTCACACAGAAAGGCGCCAGAGCCAGGAGTTGAACCCTGGCCCTTCTTGCTGTAAGGTGACAGCACTACTCACTGCTCCACCGTGGGGTTCAAGGTGTCCACTCAGAGTGTTACGACGCATCAATCACTTTAACTCGTGTGAACTCACAATACAGTACTGTACATTCCCAGGAATTGTTCATCTGCAACATGACGTAGCTCATCTCCTATAAAATGAAGGTTCGTGGAGATGCGTTGTGACGACCCATGGCACCTGGGTCTGTCCCGTCACCTCCTGCCGGCGAGCCCATGGGTGCTTCACTTGTCTCTCGAAGTTCATGTGGCCTGGTACGAGCGCCCAGTTCTCCGTCACCCGGTGGCGAATGTCGGCTGTTGTTATTAAATGGCAGAAGAGTGAGAGATGGCCACGGTGGCTGCTTGGGGAGGCCGAGTGGGAGGGTGGTGTAACATCTGCTCCTCACAGAAGAAGAAAAAAAGCACTGCCCGAGGCGCTTTGATTCCCACTTCAAGCCGCCATTCTGTGTGTGTTCTCACCCCGTTCTGCGTCGGTTTCCTCCGGGTTATCTGGTTTACGTCACCAATTTAAAACATATCTATATTAACTGGCGGATAAAAATCACATTTTTTTAGGACGCAGCGTCTATCAAAAAATAATAATTATTGCACTGCTAGAACGCTTTTCACCCGGGGGTCATAAAGCATTACACAGAGCTGTGAAGAAAGCAGGATATCAGCAATAACAATGACGTCAGAACGGCAAAATCAACAACAATAACGTTTCTTTTGTATGTTGACGCCGGATTACCATATGGCTACCTTCCCCCCTCCCTGCCTCTGCAGTTTCCTCACGCCTCTTAGTCGTTCTCTCGTCGATTTAATGCTTCTAAAATTGAATGGATATGTTTGTATTAAACGTTGTGCGTATTTATTGTTTAATTTTTGAACGTAATTCACAGCCATGAATGTAGAAACACATCGTGAAAAGCCTGTGTAATCCTACCCGGTAAATCGCCCATTACTGAAAGGTCACCAGTCATGGTCGAAGATTGCCTCAGCCCATGATCCCACATCAGGTGATCGAATGAGTTCAACTTAGAGCCGTCATTCTCAACCGGTAGGTCGCGACCCATCAGTGGGCCGCGAGCGCCACCTCGTGGTCCGTGGAGACCTATGCAGAGACCCAAGTGGGCCTGGAGGTGTAAACGGTTGAGAACCCCTAACATTTCACCATTCCATAGGAATGGCATTTCCACTGTTGGCTGAAGGCATCTGATGGTAATGTGCAATTCTCAATCCGTCTTTCTGCTGTTTGTAAACAGAGGCGCTAGATTATCTGATTACTTATTCTCTATACCCGGTTAAGGAAAGACTTTCTATTTCAGCACCATTGCCTCCAGTCCCAGGGAGCTACATGACACCGCACTCTAACGCGCACTCTTATTTCATATTTCCACTCTGGTCATCCCCTCGAGCGTGCTCCCCTTCTTGAGTGCTGCTCTCTCAATGAGTTTGATCATCGATGTTGCCATAACGATGCCATATGCCCTGCCCGAATGTATTTTCCCTTCTTAATACAGTTGCTGAAAGCGTCGCATCCAAGTTTGTTTTCTTAGTCCTTGCATTTCATTTGGTCTACGTCCAGCGACTTCAAGCATCTTCCCCATGTGGCGATCCTTGGCAACGTGTGAGCCAAAGGGTACTTAGGGGGCCAGAAGCAAACCTTAAACCATCCTAGTGGCGTGATTCACAGCTAACTTTTGTCCAGAGTATAGATGCGCTTGTTTGCATGGAGGGAGTCTGCCATTAAAAAAAAACAGTGGTGGCGCTGGGAAAATCGGAAAGGGTTGGCTTAGTTTGCAAAAAGCTTTCATTCCCTTATTAAAGACGAGGACGCATTCCACTCCAGGAACACAGGAGCTAATTAGCCATGGTGATATTCCCTAATGGGTGGAGGGTCCCCACGCCCTCTAAGGAGGGATGCGATATGCGTCATCATCTTGGCCTTGCCTGTTTGGCGCTAACAGGACATTGTACGGCGTAACCTTCCCTTGGGCTGCAAACACACACACACAAAAACCCATCTGGCTATCAAACGCTTCGCTGTATACGTGTATTAGAAATCAGTGTCCGCATGCTCGTAATAAATAAGCGTTGCAGTTGCCAGCGCTAAACACAAGAGTCCTGAGCCATTGAAAAAAATATATGTCTGCATTCCTGCGATGAAAATCAATCTATGCCTATCAAGGCCACTGCTGACTTGCAAGCGAGTGGGTCTGCCTCCTCAGATGGTGCTCCGTTGACTAACCTGTGCGTAATGCTCCGCTGCGGTGACCCAAGCCAGAATTTGAGCTTGCTCACAGCTAAGAGCTCACTGCAGCGTGCTCACGCACTCTCCGCAGTTTCTGGCAACATTTACTGAGCATCTCATCTCATCTCATTGTCTGAAACCGCTTAGTCCTATACAGGGTCACGGTGAAGCCGGAGCCTATCCCGGCAGACACAGGACGCAAGGCAAGGATATACCGACGATGGGACGCCAGTCCATCGCCGGGCACTGTGGGGCAATTTAGCCTGCGAGCCAATCAACCTATGTAGCAGCATGCTTTTTGGACCGTGGGAGGAAACCGGAGTGCCCGGCGAAAACCCACGCGGACACGGGGAGAGCATGCAAACTCCACACAGAAAGGCACCCGAGCCGAGAGATTCGAACCCGGGACCTTCTTGCTGTGAGGCGACAGCGCTAACCACTGGGCCACCGCGCCGCCCTACTCAGCATCTCTCGCTCCAAAACACACACAAAAAAAACGCAGAACGATGCTTTTCCATATACGCACCCACAAGATGGAACAGCCTTCCCCTGCACCTTGGACAGACCATCACAACCTCGACACTCATCAAAAATACACAAACAACACCTCTCTCACCAGGCTTTTCCACGCTGAACTTGGTTCTACATCTCGGTATCCATGTCTCGTTCCTGACCAGGCACGTACTTTACATGCACTATAAAACTGCATTATTGTAAGCTCAAATCCTTGACCCTAAGCACTCAACAGAGCAATAATCATGCCATTACAGTGTATAATGTGGAGGAAAAATGCCTCCCAGCTCAAACGAGATAGGAATCTTCTTTATCAGATTTGAACTAACATGAGAAATGTCTTATTTCTAGGGCAGGGACCAGTATCTCCATTTCACACAGTGCACTGCATGCAATCCATGTTCACACAAAACTGTGCGCTTTATAACGGTACGTAATTGCTAAATTTTAATGAAATGTACATCCATTTATACCTAATGAATGCAATGACTGCACAGAAGTGCTATTATTATTTTACGATTAATGTTGACTTCAACCATTTTCCAACGTATGTATTATATTCACCGATAATTTTACTGCAACGCTGTGTATATAAAAAAAACCCAAAAATGTGTTGTTGCTGCTGATTTTACGTTCTGATGCCGTTGTTGTTGATGTGCCGTTTGCTCCACAGCTCTGTGAGGCGCTTTGTGACCCTCGGGTGAAAAGCGCTCTATAAATACAAAGATTATTAATTATTATAATAACTTAAAATTTTTATATTTTCTCTGACACTGTACAGTTAAAACCAAGCCACCATTACCTTGAAGCAAATGTTCAAGGCTGCGTGAGGCTCATGCGATTTAATGACGGACTTGTTGAATGTTTTTTGTTGGTAATATTAAGGTACTGGTACGTGTAAAGATTATGTAAAGCAACTGGCTTCCAAATCCATTTGCATTGACACGACCCTCAGCAAATGGTGTTGAGAATATAGCTTATAATTGGCCAGGGGTTGAATTCATGGATGCCACGTGACCTATTATTTTTCAGTGCAGGGAGTGATTTGATTCACTCACTGAGATCCAAACCTCCACACCTCACTGGCGTAGTGAGACCGAGCAAGCAGGGCTGTCTTAACAGCATTATAGGCCCCTGGGCAAAGCAGTGCACTAGGGCCCCTATATTTAGTATTTATTTATTGACAGCAAGTCACAACATACATAGATTAGCATGGAGCCCCCTATGCTCGTGGGGCCCCCGGGCAACTGCCCAGCGTGTCCATGCGTTAAGACGTCACTGCGAGCAACCGGCACTTTGGGCACTGGCGCGGGTTTTAATTTGAGCGAACTGAAAGGGAAATGGATTTCTTACCATTCGCTTCCCAGACTGACACTCGCGGTTTGGATTTATTGGAACGCATTCCATTGTAAACGTGAGAAGAGCCTAAAATGTGTGACTTGTTGTACAATTACATTAGAGAGTAAAGATCATTTTAAAAGCGAATGTTTTAGGCGGTGTGCTGAAACAACGTTTAAAAAAAAGGACACCAGGCTCTGTTGTGACACCTTGTGTATGGGTAATCATCTGGAGTTTGGTGAAGGATGTAGGGAGGCTGTCGGAGGAGAGAGTTGCAATAATGATTGGAGGCATGGATTAGGGACTCAGCAGCAGCGGCAGTGTACGGAAATGGTGGGTATCTGAGATAAATAATAATAATTTACCAATTGTAACGCACGGCACAGGATTCGTTCAATGTCAAGGGTATTTGAGAACGATTCCGAGGCGCGAGGAAGCCGTAGAGAGTTGGGAAAGGCAGCCACGCGGTTAGTCGGCGCCAACATTTACAGGTCGCTGCATCCTATATAATAATAATTATAATTGCATTTCTCGAGCATTTTTCACCCGAGGATCACAAAGCACTGCACAGAGCTACGGAGACAACCGCACATCAACGAGATAAGAACAGCATATCAGCAACAACGTTTTTTTTTACAAATCCGAGCCATAGATAATGATAACATTTGCGCGTCCAGGGCACTTTTCTCCCCGAGGGTCACAAAGCGCTGCACAGAGGTGTAGCGAGAACGGCACGTCAACAACAACTTCAGAGTAGATCAAGTAAGTAACATAATGGATATAAATCAATGAAGGACATAAAATGATAGATAAAATAATGTTATGATGGTATCAGCCAAATAAATTAATTAGTGGGTTTTTAGTAGTGGTGGGAGAAAGCCAGAGAAAGCGGGAGGTAATACATGCAAAACAGGGGTAGAACACGCAAACTGCACACAGAAAGGCGCCCATTGTGGGAATCGAACCGCCTCGGGCAGGGCCTTCTTTAATGTAAGGCACGGCGGGTAACACGACGTATCGAGGAGATATGAGATCCTGTACGGGTCTGTGTAAACACCTCACTGTATATTAACATTGCAAAACATACAGCGGATTGTGCTTGGTGTGGCTGCACTGTCGGAAACTCGACGGAATTTGCCAAGTCGTGATTCATTTCTTCCTTTAGTCCTTTAGAGCTACAGAGCGTTTAGCGCAATTCCAATCGGTGGCCCGCGGGGAGCAGAACTGTGCAAACATTGAACTGCACCAGCTCCTGCTTTGACATTGTTTTCAATCAGCTGCAAGTAAAATATGCACTTTTGGTTAAAGAGATTCTAGACCCAAGTTGGAATTCAACGCCTGAGAATATTTAATGATACGCTAAAATGTAAATCTTAATTAAGACTGCACAACTGTACTTAAACATTATTTGCGCTCAATTAGCTGCAGTGGTATCATTATAACATTATAACTTTAATTCGAAGGCTTTCGTGAACAATGATAACGGTTATTTTTTATTTTGAAGCGAATGCATCTCAAGTGGGTACGGGTTGCCTGATTATGCTGATTGCAATTATCAACGAAACGTCGTAGTTCAATTATAAAAGGTGCTCTCCAACACACCGGTTTGCTGAGATAGTGACAAATTGGCACGTTTTGGTCACGTTGACAAACTTTACCGATTGACAATTGTCGGGTGGTGGAAGGTTTACGACAAACATATTTTACATAACCTAACCCAAAAAATGGAATCCATCGATTATAACATTATGTTTACATGACCAGCCAGACAAGCAAGAAGAAGAGGTTTCTTTTATTTGGGTTCAAATTAATCAGTCTGCTGTTCGCAAACTCGGGTCAGAGACTTGCTCTCAAAAGTGACTCTTTTGAAATAGCCACGTTAAGCATTCATCCTCGCTCCTCAGAAACGTTTCGCTTCCAATGTTGGAGGCATCATCAGGCGTAACTTAAGTGATTCCATGAATTGTTGGGGTCATGATTCCATGCAAGATTGGATTTCTTTTCATCTTGTTTTTTTACCGTCTTGGTTGTGCTGACAATACAGAAAAAGCTTTACTCCTTCCGGCAATATTGAAACACAAAATAGACACATTTTTGCTTGCACTGTTTCGTTTTTTTTCTGTCTTATTTATAAAAACTCCTTAGCTCCGTTCAATTGACCAATACTTAACTCATTATTTTTCCGGGACCAAAACCTAATAGCGCTTTACTCTAACCCACGCCATGGGAATGTAGAATCACTTCTCCTCGTGGGCGGCGCGGTGGCCCAGTGTTTAGCGCTGACGCCTCACAGCAAGAAGGTCCCGGGTTCGAATCTCTCGGCTCGGGTGCCTTTCTGTGTGGAGTTTGCATGCTCTCCCCGTGTCCGCGTGGGTTTTCGCCGGATACTCCGGTTTCCTCCCACAGTCCAAAAGCATGCTCCTGGATAGGTTGATTGGCTCGCAGACTAAAATTGTCCCGCAATGCCCAGCGATGGACTGGCGTCCCGTCGTTGAGTGCATTCCTGCCTTACGCCCTGTGTTTCCGGGATAGGCTCCGGCTCACCGTGACCCTATATAAGATTAAGTGGTTTCAGATAATGAGATGAGACTTCTCCTCGTTCGGGGCCGCGAATGGAACGCAGCGTTGCTCAGTGGCTTCTGTAATAAAACTAAAGCTTTCAGGATAGTACCAGCCACAGTTTGTTCCCAACAATCCATTGTAACATGTCGAATAACTACGTTTACAAATCGGAAATTCAACCCCAATATTATGAAATGTTGCAAATTATATTAAAGGAGGTGTATTTCTTAGGATAATAATATTAAAATAGAGGATTTCTCTTTCAATCTCCTGCCATATGAAGGAGTTGCCATGTGGTGTCAGACATGGGGGTTGTTTGACCATACTTCACCGCAACAGACAATAGGGGTTGATGACGCGTATAAACCACAACCAGTTCATATTTCACTCGCGACTGATATGAGACAGGGGACTGAATAATACTCAAGTTGCTGAGATCACAGTGACATAGTCACCACTGTACCACTATGCACCTTAGGATGGTAAGCGTACACAAAAAACAATTCACCTAAAAGTATTCGGTACAGTTTTTATTGTTGCGTCTTGTCACCAAACCGCAATGAGGAGTAGAAGGGTTCATTTATAATTGACCAAAAACATGTTTTACCGTATTTATAGTTCCAAGCATTACGATTTGACATTTGGCAAGTTTATCGTGGACATAATTTAAACCTCTGAGCAAATTAAAAAAAAGTTGTTCTTATAACAATTCTCACTTTATTTTTAAGCTAAATTAGTATTCCTACTATGTATCTTTGTTTCAGAATGCCATGGCAGTTGGTCCTCGTGTACAGCCTATAGAAATAAACACCCCCCTGTACAGCTGATCAGACTGTTGGGGCAAGTGTTGTTAGTGAGCACCTATTAATATCAGAATGGAGCATAAGGTGTGTGTGGGGGGGGGGGTAACGAGGACCAAACCAGCTTTGTTTCTCCAGCGCCGATTTTTAAACACTCCACGAGAATTCATGTTAACCAAATGAGAGCCCAGGGCAAGTTCTGACAACTCCGACCACTCACGTTGTCCACTGTACTGTCACTCCGCAGTGTATTGTCTAACCATGTACACCATTGCTCGGTACACATTTCAAAAAAAGTGCGGTATTGACACGAAATACAACCCTCGGCATACAGCGGTGGAAACGAATTATTAATGAAATATGTATCCTGCATCGTATTTAGTGCCACGCAGTGTTCTCCGGTTTTCTAACCGGTTGCTGACAACGTGAAAACTGTCAGCTTGTTGGCTTCTTAGCGTCCGTGCAAGGGCAGACATGCCGGAGCAGCGAGCAAACTGAAACACGCGTGCACGTTGTGTCCTTTAAGCATTTTTCATCTTCTCCGCTTCCACAGCTGTGATGGCGGGGGCAGCTTTTCGCCCAAAACACAGCCTCGTGCGGCAGCTGCTGTGTTCATAAGTAGGTTCGGGGGGGCTTTCACAAAAGCGACGTTACGCTCTCAATTGTTAGAGGCATTGGTCGGTTATTGGGGGGAGGGTTTGACCGAACGGAGGCAGCTGTCATAACCCCCAAGGCGGTATGGAGACAGAGGCCAGGGGAGCTGGCTTCATGTGGGGGTGATGTCGTGCTGCAGTCTCAGGAGGCGTGCACACGGTGTGCTCGCCAGAGCTAGAACCCTGGCACGCTCGTCACGCACACTGTGTCGCACGTTTGCCGATTCCATCTTCGCAATCGCTGCGTGTGCACCTCTGGGTCGGATCACATGTACGGTAGCGCGTCACGTGTTTTGGCAAATCCACCGCGGCTGATCGTTCGCCCGCGGCCTGTGCGGTGTTCGTGCGTGGTGTCACTGCCAATTTCAGCGGATCTTCCTTAATCCGACGTTTTTCACGCGCGCCGATGTATTTCCGACCTGGCGCGCATTCGCTCCTTCTTCAGACGCTACGCGTCCTCCCAAATCTTAATCAATTGGCATTTCATTGTTGAGAACTGCTATCCATAGCTGTTCTTTTGAGATAGCCGTCGTCGAGCAAACAGTCTCTTTATTAACGTTCCGTCCATATTTGCGCACGGGAGTAACTGTCATTTCCCATAACTGTTTGTACATCCTGTCCTCTCCACATCCTTCCTTATACGGCAGTCTCCCAGCAAGTCTCATATGTCACGTTGTGCTATTGTTATTTAGACCCAACGTAATTTGGCCTGCGGTTCCAATGTGTTGAATGTACCACGTAATTACAGGAGTGATATGTAATTAAGCATACAGTGTGGACGATTGGAAATTCTGTTACAAATGACAGCTTGGGAATTATCCTTAACGCGAGGTTAAATCTACACTAAAGCCTTGCCACGCGCGATGCACAGGCATAATGTACTATTAATAAGCATTATGAGACTGGCCCCCGCCATAGGAATGTGTAATTTCCACCACTGCCTAATAAAGAATATGTGAGCATAGGTTAAATTGGTTATTGCTGTAGATTATAGCATTACGTTTTGGAAAAAATACCCACAATTATTCAGTGTATCAAAAATGTATTCGGAACAATCAGTTCACCAGAAATGCCCACAATGTTGTTATAGTTCAGTAGAAAATCAAGTTTTTAACTAGTTAGCATGGTATGTTGATTGGTGACCACCAGGGCTGACCGGGTGTTGTAGGCATCAGGCTGCCAGGTCACCAGGATGTGGAAGTGCTAAGTATCATCCCCAAGTGGTGGGTTTTCTCCAGGCTCTTTGATTTCCTTTCGCATCACGTCACTTATTTATGACACTGGCCAAAAAAAATCGACGTACGATCCTCGTCAAAACGAGTCCTCAATCTCGGTAAGATTTTCATGGGTAAATAGCTGCTATAATAACACGTATTGCCACATCCACTCAGGCAGATACCAGTTACATGAAGGGGTGATGATGACTGATGGTAAACAATAAGAACGCAGTAGCAGGCGAGGGATGGGATGTTCGAGAGGTACACGAAGGCTACGGAGTGATAAAATCACTTGCTGTGCAAGTGCAAGGTGGAACTTTACATCGCAGGATCGTGAGAGGTGGTAGTGGCTTGGAAAAGCCTCCATCCAGCAGTGGATTGGCATGTCCGACGAAAATAACGCTCAGTGCGCTCACATCCTACGGCTATACGCTTAACTCGTTTGAACCCCTTTCGAGTCAAATCTGAACATAAGCCAGGAGAAAGCAAATTGGTTTCTGCCTAACGATGACGCTAATGATAACGATGACCTCTTATAAGTGCCTCAATCCTCTCTGCGTGAAGGTCAGTCTGACCGTGCCTTTTAACGTCTCACCTGCTCACGCCAGGCAGGTGCAGAGGCGCAAATACAGACCCCCCGCCGCCACCGCTCTCCCCCCCCCCCCCCCCCCCCCCCCCCCCCCCCCCCCCCCCAGGTGCCTGCTGCCAACTTCAATGCGTTGGGGAGGCAATTAGTTTTAAAGGTGACGAGGTTGTTTAGAAAAACACGATGCTCATAACGACGCGGGACACAAACGCTGTCTCGTGGTGCCTGACTTCGTCTGCAATCGCCGCACGCAACCACCCGTGGTAGGAAACTCCTCTCTATCCCCCCCCACCCGCCTTCAAACAGAATGAATTAAATAATCACCGCACCCCCATCATCACCCCATCCTCCGTCCTCTCCGGACCATCGTCCATCACGCACGCACAAGACTGCGCATGCCTCCGACCCCCCCCCATCACCGCACCACTCATCCCCCCCAACCCACACGCCAACTTCGCGTCCTCGGAATACACTATTGAGCCACACTCGTAAATGTTCGTGCCTCTACAGATGTCGGGGTTAATGTGTTGCTAGCGATTACCCGTGCCATGACAAGTGTCCTGATCGTATAAACGATCGGTGTCATCATCGTCGTCGGTCAGAATGCGGGGACTCGATGCACGGACAAAAATAAAAAAAAACACAAAATCTCTCCAGCAGCAGCGTGCGACTGTAGACAACCAAACAGACCGTAGAATCTCACGGGGGAATAGGTGGGTGAATGGGTAGGTGAGTGGGTAGGTGAGTGGGCAGGTGAGTGGGTGGATGATGTGAGTGCGTGACTGGCCACACAAAGCAGACCGTGGAACACATAGCGACCGAAAGCCCAATTTAGAAACACGAAGGACGGACGACGACGAACAACGCCGTTCCTACCGACACAATCACCTGGTGGGTGAGCGGGTGAGTGGTTGAGTCGATGGATGAGTGAGTGAGTGAAGGAGGAACGACAGTGTGACACGCCGTTGCTCTTGACGCAATCACCTGGTGGGTGAGCGGGTGAGTGAGTGGTTGAGTCGGTGAATGAGTGAGTGAGTGCGTGACGGAGGAACGACAGTGAGACACGCCACGCCGTTCCTCCTGCCGCAATCACCTGGCTCAACCACCTGAACGTTATTTTGTAGTTGTTGCTTAACACCTTCACCAGCCACGCGAAAGAAGGAGAATCCATTGCTGGATGAAGGCCTTCCTGGAGCCACAAGGTGCAACCTCTCCCGCAAC
>JAZEWT010000001.1:10018901-10049078 GCA_036362905.1 Mordacia mordax
GTCAGCGCGTCCTACTTACCATGAACACCTTATCCGTGGCGGCGTGGCGAAGCAGCGTCCATCCCAGTGCGAGCCCGAGCAGAATGGCCATGTCGAGCCAGGTCACGAAGGCGCTCTCCCGCAGAGCGTCCCAGGCGCCCTCGTAGCCGCAGCCGGAGCAGTCTCGCCACGCCCGCCGCCACGTCCCGTGAGCGAGCGAGAAGAGCTCCAGGTAACCGGGCATCTCCGCCACCATCATCGCCGCACCTCCTCCGACGGGCGCAGCAGCGCCGGCTGAATCGGAGCTGCCCGTGCTGCCGCTGCCTCTTGCGCTGCGGTGACTCGGCCACCCATCCTCCTCCGCCATGATGAGACGGGCGAGAAGCGGCGCGGAGGGGACAGAGAGAGAGCGGGGCACGGGGGCGGTGGCGGCAGAGCGCGGGAGTGTGACGACCCGGGTCCCGTTGTATTTGAAGCGAGCAGAGTAATGGTGGTTTCGGGGAGTGGAGAGAGGCGTCAGAGGAGGATGAGGGGGGGGGTAGGGCGGCGATATGCCAGGGAGGGATGTCCGTGCCTGCGAAAGGCTTGGGGTGAGGAGGGAGGAGGGAGCGAGCTCGGCGCTTCGACGGAATGGGGAGTATTTTCGGGATCGACGTGCGCAGTGAGTGGCTGTGTTCGAGCGCTCTGATCGCCGCCTCCTTAAAAAAACACCCCCCGCGCGCGGTGGGATGCGGGATGCGAGAGAGGCGCGCCTGGCGGCTGCACGGGCGCACGCTGCGTCCGCGGCTCGCGATTATCGGGACGCGTTTCCTGTGCCCACCACCTCGCAGCGGCGGGGGGGGGGACACACACGCGGTCTGCGGTAAGATTGGTGCAAAAAAATCAGTAACAAAGTTATGCCGAAGCGTGAACGTGTGCACAGTTCACATCGTTGACTAATTTAAAGGGTCATTGCGTGGAAAAAAAAAGTTGGTTATTTCTACATTTGACTTTTGGCGTTATCGTTCCACTGCACATGTCGTGTGCTGGAATGTTCATCCACGCGGCGAATGCACGTGCTGTGTCGATATTTATTTACGATAATCGATGTAATACCGCGGTTAAACCTTTGGAAGCATTCATTGACAGTTCTCGTTCATAAAGAAAAAAACGGTACATTGAGAATTGCTTCCCCAAGCTGTTATTTAGGAATAAGCCGTGTCGGGCGATTCCCCCCCGTATACTCCCAGCTGACACACGGCTATCCCGAAAGAACATGGAAAGTAATTCTCATACAGCGATCCGTGAAAATCTACTTCAATAGAATACAGTACGTAGTCATTTCCTGCAGGTTGCTAAGGAACATGCCTTGCATGCATAAAGGAGTACGCTAATCGAATTCATTATAAATATATATTCATGCATTCACTGTAGGCCAAGAACGTTGAATCATATGCACCGAAATGCTTAATGTCTTGGCTTTTGTACGCGTTTAACACGCCATGGACAGGACTGCCCTGTGTTATATCGCATTAGAGATTTATCTAAACATTGCCTCACACCCCCCTCCCCACCTCCAGCATTAATACTTTGTGCTCCCATACAAAAAAAATCTCATCTCATTATCTGAAACCGCTTAATCCTATATAGGGTCACGGTGAAGCCGGAGCCTATCCCGGAAACATAGGGCGTAAGGCAGGAATACATCCGACGACGGGACGAAAATACTTATCCGAAATAAAATTTTGTGGCATCGCTCAAATGATAGAGAGGATCACGTGGAATGGACACACAAGTGTTCCGCTTACTAATTGCGCCTGGCTAACGCCACCACGCATCCCTGTGGAAACGGCACGCTCCGCTCACAATGGCCATGACAGCTCCCCGGGCACCCAGCAGCAGCTGCTGCTGCAGGCGTCCGAGGGCATCGAGACTTGCGTCACCACACGAATCATTGCACACACAGGCGCGGAGTATAATTCACAGCGGAGAGAAAGCTACAACACACATCGATGCACCCAGAAGCCAGTATTCGGAAGAGAAGACCAGCCAGTCTATTTTGGACCAAACTATCCCCGAAGGTTTGACGGAAACCGTCGCATGTACCATAAGCCACGCGGGTGTGCGGAGACGACAGCAGCTGCCTGGAGATCCCCAAGCACGCGATTAATTAGGGTGACCCGATTCAGCTTACATTGTAGAAGACGAGATTTTGAAGGCTTGCCCAACAGCGTACTACTGATCGCTTGAAACTGCGATAAGAGAAGTATGTTTGCGTCCTCACGACAAGAAGCCCAAGGTTGGATTCCTGGCTCGGGTGCATTTTTGTGTGGAATTTACACGTTCTCCCCGTGTCCACGTAGGTTTTCGCAGATTGCTCCGGTTTTCTTCCACAGTCCAAAATATGTGCGGTCTAGGTTAATTGACGTGCTGATAAAATTCCTCACCCGGTGCCCTGTGATGGAATGGGGTCCCATTCTGGGCATATCCTGCGTTGCGTACTGTCAGCCAAGATAGGCTCTGGCTCACGCCGCGACCTTCCACAGGATTAACCGGGTAAAGACAATGAATGAACAGGTCCTCAAAGGGTGGCCCAAATGACACGCTGGTTGTGGTTCGTCCACGTTAGACGTCTCCTTAAAATCGCACACACAAACAAAACATGCTGCGGTATATAAATCAGACTACGGTTTATAAGCAAATAAAAATACATATTGCTTTATTTTGGTACACAAATTGAATTTGCTACTTATACTTACTATACAGCAAATATGAAAGGCATGTAATAAATCCGTGATAACAAATGTTAAACAAAATAAAACGATAAACAAAAGCATAAACTTTATGGACGGTATACACGTGTGTTCGGTGATATTGTTTACTAAACATGGTCATTGTGTTGAAATTTGAAGGTAAATGAACATATGCTACAAATAATTTAAGGAAATTTTCATGTCTTTTTCCATGCGATGTTACGCATCTCACGGTTTGTATTAAGCAATTTTTTTTTGTAAAGTTGTCCATCCATGACACAATACTTGTCGCACTTTTCACAAGATCTATTTTATCTGCCTCGACATATTGTGAATGATCTAATTTAAAGAAGTCACGTTGTCCCCCTCCACTCCATGTTTGCAAACACAAGCGCTAGTCTATATAGAAAGATGGTCAAAAACCTTTACAACTTACCTTAACGTGGGGCCTTTGCCGACGATGGCCAGTTTAATTCCGCTCGGCCACACACCTTGCTAAGATAGCGAGAACTCACACGATGTGTGTGAAAATGGCTGTGTATACAGCCGCTTCATTAATTATGAAGATCTAAAATGTGGTGACTCTTACCAGGTAGTACTCCACCGGACACAAATTGCTTGGGCTGTATTATCTTGTGACATTCCGTTCTCTCCGCAGCTTTGTGCAGCGCTTTGTGACCCTCGGGTGAAAAGCGCTCTATAAATGCAATTATTATTGTGCTATATTCAGGTAAGCTCAATTCACCCACTCCGGCGGTTTACTTGGAATCCGTGTGGACAGTTTGTTAATTCTGGTGGGCTTGTTGGAAGATAACTTTTTCATTGTTTTCAAAAGGACCAGGCAATCCTTACTATTGAAACCTCTTATTTGTGTAGTTTGTAAGCAAACTGTATCCAATAACCAAACGGAGGACACTAGATAGGCTACCTTATGAATGTCAAACATGGACAATAGTTGCCAAATAGTGCCTGTGGGCAAGTTTTTTTTATTAGAGTATACAGGATGAAAACGTTTGAACCCTTTACATTTTTATAGCATACATTTGACCTAAAATGTGATCATATCTTAATATCTAAGTCCTAAAGATAACCTGATTCGACAAATAGTACATGAAAAAAACAGAGCAAAATGAGCTCACATTCAGTCAGAAAAAGTATGTGAACCATTACATTTTGTAACTGGTGGCGTCCCCTTGAGCGGCAATAACTTCAACCAAACGTTTCCTGTAGCTGTTAATCAGTCGCGCACATCCGCTTGCAGGAATTTTGGCACATTTACAGAACTGCGTCAAGAGATATGTGTGGGCATTCTCGCATGAACTGCTCGCATCGGGTTCTGCCACACTTCAACTGGATTAAGGTCTGTACTTTGAATTGGCCATTACAAAATGTAAAAACTCTTGTTTCAGCCACTGTTGTAGATTTACAACAGTGGCTGACCCACTTTCCAAACTTCAGCTCCCAGGCTGGTGGTGCCCTGACATTCTTCTGTAAAATTTGCTGATCCAATCCAGAATTCATGGTTCTGTAAATGACGCCAAGCCAGCTCATGAGGCAGCAAAGCAGACCCAAACCATGATACGCCCAACACCACGCTCTACGGTTGAGATGAGGTTATGTTGGACTGCAATGTTTAGTTTTAATCAAACATAACGTTTCTTATTTCAGCCAAAAAGTTTAATTGTCGACTCAACTGTCCAAAGAACATCCTTACAAGTCTTCTGCATCATCCAGGTTGTCTTTGGCAAACTTGAGACAGGTGGCAATGGCCTTCTTTAAGAGCAGTGGTGTCCCCCTTGATATCCTCCCATGCACTTCATTCTAGTTGTGTTATCTTGATGGACTTGTGAACAGACTATACCCAACAGATGTCAGCAAATCCGAGATAGTTACCCTGAGGTTGTTACCTCCTGGATTATTTTACACCTTGCTGTTGGAATGATTTTCGTTGGAGCACTCCTAGACAGAATAACAATGCCAATGATGTAGGTTTTCACGGTTCGATGCATGATTGCTTCGAAAAGATGCTCTCTCGGCATAGCCGCGTCGATAACTCCCTCTCTCCATCGCGACGTTTCACCTCACCTTAAATGCATCCTGAGGGAGCGATCGATGCAACTGTTTCGAGAGCAGCTTTTCGAAGCAATCATCAATATCAATGCTGTTGAATTTTATCAATTTCTCTATTTGCCTGACAGTTGACTAGTGGCACCCATCACCTCTAGAAATGATGAACACTTTCAAAACCTGATCTTTCGGGATAGCCGTGTCGAGCGTTCTTCCTTTCTCCTTCGCAACGTTTCGCCTCCCACGTTGTGACCGAATGAAATCTGACTCGTAGTGTCTTCCACAATCTTTGTTTGAGCCAATTTAACCGAAATTGATCCCACCCCTAGTTTAACACTAACTTGAAATAGCATTTTAATGTCATTCATGTCTGCAATGTCCGCTGAGCTGTTTGGAGGGAGGGGGGTTAATGTGTTACTTTACCGTTAATTTTAAAGCTGGCTACCAGGTTCGGCTGAGTTTTATTTCCATTTCTTGTTTGCAATTCATATTACTTGCTGTTTTGTTAATCTATATTCCTTCAGATTAATCTTGGGCCTTTATGACATATTGCAGCTAGTACACGCATGTTTCAAAAATTGATTGTTGTGTACCTGTAGTATGAGCCGCTACTGCGGATCTGTGTGCAGCAGACGCACTGCAGCCTATTATTATTCCTTCCTGCTGGCGAATGTGCAGCTGGTTTAACAGATTTAAACCGCTTCCCAATTTTAATTCGAAAGCTTTCATGACCAATGCTATCGATTGATTCCATTTTTTTCTTGTGACCTAGCTAGCCCAAGAAATGTAATCAATCTCTTCATAATTGCTGCATGGAATGCAATACATACACTGTCTGTACTGGCATTTGGTCTTTGGGTGACTGACCACATCCTGTATCGTCTCATGCGCTGGGAAGATGGTTTTCATCTTGATTTTGTCCGTGGTACCTTTGACATGAAGCAAATATATGCGGGTCAGTGTCTTAGTCCTTATTTTCTTGGTTGTCTGTTTATGGCGCGTTGGCTCTGTTTATATATATCGTTTCGTGCTTGTTTTAAATGTTGTAGCTCGTCTTTTAGATGTTTTGTTAGATATTTTGGACAAGTAGCCTAGCGTGTGCAGTATCCCTCGTTTTCGTCTCGGGTAATGGTGGGACGAATAATAATAATAATTGTATTTATAGAGCGCTTTTCATCCGGAGGTAACAAAGCGCTGCACATAGCTGCGGAGAGAATGGCACGTCAACAACGGCACCAGAACGGAAAATCAGCAATGACGGTTTTTTGGGGGATTTTTTTTTTTTTACAAATCCGACCTGTTGAGAAAACGGCATAACATCTGGACAGTTCAACTGAAAGTCAAATAGTAGCAAGAAACTATACGACATAAGGTAAGCGGAGAAAATATAATTCAACAAGGAAAAAATGTTCCCGAGCAAGCGAAGATCGGCAGAGAGCCATCATTCCGTCCGGCATAACATTGAGCCACATCAACAGTCCGAACCAGAGGGCTTGAAAAGCCTTACAGAACAAGTGGGTTTTGAAACGATATTCAAAAATGCCCAGGGATATCCAATGGAAGTGTATTCTAGAGTCTGGGAGCAGCGTGCGGGAAGGGTCCGTCACCCATCGAACGGAGGTGCGATCTAGGCACATGCAGCAAGCCCGTATTAGAGGATCGAAGTTGTGTTGAGGCTGCCTGAAGTAGGTCATGGATGTATGTTGGAGTGCCAGTGAGAGCCTTGTAGATGAGGATGCTCTTGAATTCAATGCTGTATTTAACTGGTAGCCAATGGAGAGACAACAGTATTGGGGATGTGATCGTGGATGGTTGTGCAAGGACTCCAGCAACGAATTCTGCACACGATGGAGATGATTGATCAGGTATGCAGGGGTGCCAGGGAGCAGTGCATTGCAGTAAGAGCATGTCAATACCTGTCCGTGTCTTGTTTTCCTGTAGACTTTGTAGCAGTGTCCCACCCGTAGCTCTTTTCACCAGCATGTTCAGGAACGGGATTTGGCTGATTTCTTCAATTTCCATTGTGAACTTGATATTTGGGTGTGGACTTCATGGTGACCAATTTCTTCCAGGTTATATCTTCAGTGGCCATACAACGAATGTGTCAATGTATTGATACCAGTGAGTGGGTTTTAGTGTTGCTCAGTTCATGGCTTCCTCTTCAAATCCTCTTTTGTACAAATTGCTGCGAGACTGGAGACACCATTGCTGCTCCCTCTTTCGGTTGGTACAACTCACTGTCAATCTTGAAGTAGGTTGTTGCGAGGCATACCTTTTGTTGCTCCGCTGTCAAACCGTTTTTAAGTCATTTTGATGGTTTCTTGGATGGGTATTTTTGCAAAGAGAATGCTGCTTTTGAAAACAATCATCATACCTTTAGCTGTGAAAACCTGCATCAGCAGACTTGTGGAAATGGTTTTGTAAATCCTTTCCAGACCAATGAGCATTGACAACCCTTTTTCTGAGGTCCTCAGAAACCTCTCCTCAGTAGGACTAGAGTCCTAGACTGACGGTGATTATCAGCATGTATCCATCATTTATTATAAATACCCACTTAATCCTGTATAGGGTCGCGGGGGGCAGAGACTATCCCGGCTGACGGCGCGGAAGGTAGGGGAATGTTTTTCATGTCGGGCAGCTCCAGCCAAAATCACTGTCATCCTATTGAAACGTAACTAATTGCAAACTTAATGGAGCTGACGGACCTCGAGATTCAATCATTTTTTTCCGAAAAAGAAATTGAATTTTAGATCACTTTGCTCAACAAAAAAAATGAAAATGTCGATTATTTTCGTGTGCTATTTGTTTAAGCAGTGTCTCTATCCCTTATTAGGACTTAGATAAATAATAATCACATTTTAGGAGAGTTTTATGCAGAAATGGACAATTCTTAAGGGTTCACAAACTTTTTCTCACCCCTGTATAACTGTATGAAGCAGAAGCATTAAAATACAAGAAATTTCGGAGTGCGTATGGACACCATGTCGTACGAAAAATATATTTTCGTTTCACTTTAAAATTTTGAAGCACAAATCAAAGTCACAAAACATGCAGCAAGATACAACAAAGGCAATGGAGTAAACGCGGCATGGCTCGATAAAATCGAATGGAATTAAACACTTGGTTGATGTGCTTGTTTCAACACTTGTTTTAGTGGACAAAGAAAAGTTGACACCAGCCAATTGTGTTTTTCAAGAAACGCAACCTTTCATGCAAACATCGGGCAAAGCAAATGAGAACTACATACCCACTTGACAGGAAGCCATGTGTACAAAATGGACCGTTTTCATTTCAAGATAACATAGGAAAAACCCAGTACAGTACACACAGTGCAAAACTTATAGCTCTGCTAATAGTCGGCAACAAGGTGGTGTGCTGATGCAGGTTTTCACAGTTCGATGAATGATTTCTTCCAAAAGCTGTACTTCTTAGGACTTAAATGAACGCCTGAGGAAGCCTCCAACGTGGGGGAGTGAAAAGTCGCAAAGAAGAGCGTTCGACGCGGCTATTCCGAAAAAGCAGCTTTTGAAGCAATCATCAAGGTGGTGTGCATTATTAAGTGACAACTGGAATGGCCATATGAAGCCAGTCATTTCAAATAATGTCAAGAAGTAGCCATGCTACATGGTTATTCCATCAACAGCCATCCTATTCTTGACATAAGTTGGAAATTATACTTGAGCCGCCATTTTAAACCGGTGAGTCGCAACCCTTCAGAGGGCTGTGAGCGCCACTTAGTGGTCCGTGGAAACCAGACCCAAGTGGGCCTGGAGGTTGCTTTAGAGTATCTGATGATTTTACTTGCCAAATTTGTCGTACCAATTAGAGCACCTGCAAATATGAGGCTAATTGTTTGCCTGTTGCAGTAAGTCGGGGATATGCTACAGACCCAAATGCGTTGAAGAGAATGTACGGAAATGTTACCTTTGAAAGAGTGAGAGCTAATTATGTGAAGAACTGTACATGCCTTTAGCAATATAGTTTCAAATACTTTGCAGTTAATGCAGGAGACAATATTGGCTTTTCTCTTCTGAAACATACACCAAACACAGTTTACCTTTTCAAATGACCCTTTCTAGAGGGCAAATTAAAATTACTGTACATACAAAATGGAAATCGTAATTACAGTATTTTAAAACTAGGCATTCTTTAATCCCTCAAGACAGTTACTATACTTTAATCAAACGTATTATGTGCCGAGCTGACCCATCATTGTTTAGTTTTAAAACCTATAAAACGTCAGTCATACGTACTACAGTAGAACTCTGATTATCCGCAGTGACATCACAGGTGAAGTTCAATGAGAATTGTGAAGTGACAATCGGTAAAAATAAATGCCCTAGTTTCACAATTCATGAATGTAAAATGGCCAAATGTCTTCTACAACAGCTAACAAAGCACGTTTAATCGAAGGTACCAGTTTAACTCTGCACCTGACTATTACTGTAATGAAATTTGTGACATGTACAAAGGTAACCTAACTGCAGAAGCCTTGCGAATGATTTTGATTTCTGTGCGCCAATGAATTGCATTACTTTTATACAACACATTCTATCGTCTCAAAGATTGTTTTATAAGTAGGTACTTGTGCAAACGTGGACTCTTTAAGTCACATTTTGTTAATAAATTTCACCAGGACTGTTATACATTCCTTCATTCCAGATAATTCATCCCAGTGCTTAATTTATCAAATTGAACAATCCAGAATTGTTTTGGAAAATATTTTGGCACACCCCATCTAGCTCACCTCATTGTCCTATATATGATCATGGGTACAATCATAGTATAAGCGGTATAGTGCGTTATGCAGAAAATTCAGTCTCAAGCCAACCTATTCCATAAAAGTGAGAAATTAACCCCTGATTAGACTAATTAAAAAGTGCTGGTAAACATAGTACTGTCATAACGTAAATTTATATGGCAATTAAAACTTTAATATAACAGCAGTTTTTCGCACTGTGGTAATTATAGTGCTAAGGAAAGCATTGTTATTTTAAAGCTTTTAAGGAAATTGTGATGCCACGTATTTTTGACTGCATAAACAAATAATTATACCACACATTGACGGATATATCTTCCAGTCAGTTCTATCAGTTATCTATGACGTGGGTAACGGATTCATCGCAATACTGACATTACATTATGTTTTATAATAATATTTAATTTCTAAAGCGCTTAAAAATGCAAATATTATTATCACATGACACTGTTTTTTTGCTTGTGGCTAATTCACGTAACTGGATTACAGATAATTGGAGTTCCACTGTACGTTAAACACAAAATACAACCCTATTGTGTGCAACACTGGGTAAAAGATGGATCCCATGAACACAACTCTCAATCACAATTCTCTCTGGCATCACACACCGCTCATTCCAAAGATCGCACGAGTGCCACATTGGGCAGACAAGACAGGACATCCTTCAACTTGTTCCACGCATGCACATTGGCTAGTTTACAAAGCGTTAGACAGGAATGTCACCTACTTTAGAATATAAAGTGGGTGGAGGGAGGGGGCAGGAGGAGGGTAAGGATGTGAAGGGTGCTTATATCCAGCACAGCAGGGCGAGACGTACATTACATATACTTGTACACCAGTAAGAACATCGAGAAACTATTATAGGCAGTTACAGTTTTGTCCATATTACCCTGGGTTAGGCCAAGACAAAATTCACCACAAAATGTGTTGCACAGCTTTTTGTACAGCCTGAAATAAAAGCAGGCTGGTGTCACCATTATGCAGCTATTTACAAAGTTATTGATTTATCAAAATCTGCACTAAAATTGGCCATTTACATGAACGTGGGCTTAGACAGGACTAGATTTTCTTCATTCATGTCTAGTAATACAGCTGAATATTATGGATATGCATATAAACATCAGTAAAGGTACACTGGGATCAACAGGTTAAAATAATACAAAAATACAAAGTTTAAAATTTGTGTTGCCGTTTAAAAGTAAAAACTTCCAATTTACACATCACACATTTACCCTCCTATTTAGTCCAAGTTTTAAAAAGGTACTTGAACAATTTTTTAAAAAGGGATATTTTACAAGATTTGCTGGTTTGTATAATTCACATAACATAAAACAAACGGTGTCTTTTGATAAATCGTTTACATAAACAGATCTTAAATATGTAAAATTCTTCATAGCTACCATAGAAAATATAAGGTTTCTACATTAATGAGCTTTTTTTTCCATTTTAGCAAGTGTTATGTTTACATATATATAAAAAAAACAACAAACGTCAATATGCCAACTGATTTGGCCTAACTGGAAGATTAAGCAACGTTATGGTGGGGTTTGAAGTGGTACACTTGCTCTAGATACAAGTTCCAAGATGCCCGGAGTTATTCAGGTGTCATACTATAATGTTGCAGGCGATGATGGCACTGATGTGCAAAGTGATGCTGGCAGTTGAGCTGAGAAGGCCAGTAAACGGTGGCAGCACCAGCACTGCATCTATATCAGTCTGGCGGTAGAAGGTCGTGCAGCCGAAACTGGTCGCGGATGTGTGGACGCACATCTTCCTTCTGCATGGATATTATGGACGAAAAATAATCACATTTAAATTAAAGAAATGCACACACTGCCCTTGAGTGAAAGGGGCTTTAGAAATGCATATATTATTACGTTCGTCCCAAGTGAAATAATGCTACTCTGTTGATGGTGAAAACACGATGTAACGTTTTTCCGGGGATCAGCTGTATTAAAACAATGCAGATGAGGATAAATGTATAATTAGGGCAGCTGTGGCATACACCTGTAATCCAGCATTGTGGGGGTCAGGGTTGGTGGATGAATACTCTGGAAACAATCCCATAAGCTAGATCTGTAATGGATTTGTTCCTCTAGTAATGACATATCCATAAGTTGTCACAATTTGATTCTGTTTATACAGTGGTGACTGCAGACACTAATAACTGCAAAGTTCACAAACTAATGACATGATTAATTGATTTTGGGTCAAACAGGAAGTAAAACATATGTCATAAAGCCTCAATGCGATACAGCCAAGTAATACAAATTTTAACTGAATAAATAAGGCAATATATTACTGTTTCAATACACTTGAATGATGAAGATATCTAGAAGATTAAAAAATCTACTAAACACGTCTTACATATCTCATCGTCAGAAACCGCGTAAAGCCTGTACAGGGTCGCGGTGAACTGGAGCCTAACCCGGAAGACACAGGGCGTAAGGCAGGGATATACCCACGATGGGACGCCAGTCTATCACCGAACACTGCGGGAAATTAAGTCTGCAAGCCAATTAACCGATGCAGCAGCATGTTTTTTTGGAAACCGGAGTGCTCGGCGAAAACCCACGTGGACACGGGGAGAACATGCAAACTCCATACAGAAAGGCACCCGAGCCAAGATTCGAACCCAGGACCTTCTTGCTGTGAGGCGACAGCGCTACCCACTGGGCCACCATGCCACCCCTGTATTACATATAACGCATTTAATTATTAAAAATGTATTTTGTCATACACAACTGGATGGTCTTATGGACATTCTGGGCTCACACCATTTTTTACTATTATGAGAAAAAAAACATTGTTGCTTAACTTTAACTACAATACACGAAAACATAAAATGAATTACATATTCATTGGTGTAAGCATTTTGGATACTGTTAAAGCTTGTTTAACAACAACAAAACGAATTTTCTCAAGCTAGTAAATATTGAGGTTGGCACATACTGTGGTGAGAAAAAGGTTTCTGAAACCTTTTGAATGTTCTGTACTTCTGCACACATTTGTCCTAAAATTTATCAGAACGTAATCTAAGTCTAAAATAGAGAAAATGAGAATCCGATTTAACCCATATCATACAAAAAAAACATCTACTTGAATTCTGGATTGAACTCGCAAATTCGACTCGAGAATATCAGGGCATCCATCCGTGAGCTAAAGCTAAACAAAGTGGGTCATGCAGCAAGACAATGATCCTGAACACACATGTAAATCTACAAGAGAATGGCTGAAACAGAAGAGATTTAGCATTGTGGAATGGTCAAGTGAAAGTCCAGACATTAACTCAATTGAAATGTTGTAGGAGAATATGAAGAGAGCAGTTAATGCAAGAAAGCCCACAAACATCTTTGTTGACAGTTCTGTAAAACAGGCCAATATTCCTCCCACTTGATGTGTAGGGTTAATCAACAGTTACAGGAAACGTTTGGTTTAAGTTATTGCTGTTCACATACTCTTTCCGACAACATTTTTAATGTTGGATCATTTTGCTCAATAAGTAAATGAACAAGGAGATCGCTTGTGTACTATTTGCTTAATCAGATTCTCTTTCACTATTATTACGACTTAGATGAAGATATGATCACATCTGAGGTAAATTTAAGGAGGGATACAGAAAATTCTACAGAGTTTAGGATTTTTATTTCAACACTGTCGATAAGACGGTGACCATAACAATTTTAACAAATACACATTGATATCCACACTGGAAAGCAGGCATGCTCACATTAATTACGATGTTAAATCAAAGTAAAACATGAGATACATACCATCTAGAGCTCACAGCTCATATACTAGGCATGTAATTATTGACTTCTGCTGTGATTCAATTGTCATAATTCAGGGTCATAACTTGACCGAAAATAATGTGTGTCACGCTACTAAGACTCATTATTAGAGTGTATTATAATGGCATGTGTATCACTCATAAAAATTATGAATTATTAATGTTGATGCAATGTTTATCTATTGCAGTTATTTCAATCGATGCACCGTTACAGATAAAAATGCACTTTATTACACAATGTAAGTATTGGCTATTCTTTAACTACAACAGTACCTACTACTATTGATTATAAAAGATATGCTTGCTTTACTATGCAGAAGTTCAAATACTGTATTGAGCAAGCTTAAAGGAAGAAAATCGGGCGAAAGAAACATGATGCACTTGCACAGAATACGCATTTATGAGCTTTGCCATGGAGCAGTCATTTGTAAATTCTGTACTATTTTTGCTTTATAATATATCACATTGCATTGTAATTACAGTACTTAACTTTAAAAAGCAATGTTACGAGTACTAACTGTGGTTTATAAAATATGTACGATACAATGGGGTGTCATGAGTGGAAGCCCTATGGAGGAACTGGCTCCCATTATGGGAATGCGCGATTTTCACTCATGGTTTAGACCCACTGATGAAACGAGCACTGCCAACGCTTGCTCGAGTGAGAAAGATGCCTGGATTTAACTTAATTCATACAAGGTCAAGTATTTTTATGCTTAGTTCATGAGGATAATTCTGACTTAGTGATATTATAATGTGTTCTCAATGAAGCTTGGCTCACCATTTCCACCAGCGTCTCCAGGAAAGGAATAAGCTTGAGGAGCTCCTTGTCGTTTTTATCAACAAACCAGCTCTCAATTGGGATCCCATTTGATAGCTGACAAAATGAAAAAAAATAGCAATTGTGTTATGGCAAGCTAACATTTGTATCTTTGCAAGTCGATTATCACCAACAATCTTAAATATGAGTAACGACTTTTCAACCTTTACATAGCAATATATATATTAATTCAAAAGTTCTTGAAAGGTTCTGAAAATGAAGTCATCAAGAAATGTCACAGGCTAATGTCACAGCGTGCCTTCAGTAATTAGCACACCGCGATAATTCTTCGCCACGGATTACGCCAGTAGCAAATGACACCTGCAACAATCTGGGATGGCCCATTCATAAACGCATATTGCCTAAAATGGTGATGTATGGTCAAACAATCCCCATGACCGATGAAAAGTGGGAATTTCCTTTATACAGCATTAGAATAACGAGCACACCTTATTAGTTTTCTCTATATTTTAAATGACAAATGGAACGGACCATGTCGTGGTGGGGGGAGCTTGTATGTTCCAATGAATCGCAGTAATTTCGTCTGGAGTCCAGCACTGCTGGTAGGGTCACCCATGGCAAACAGGTCTGAGGAGAGGTTCCAGACTAAGTACCATCCACCCAAAGACCTTCATGATGGTTCGAAAAAAGATCATGAGAACCCTGCCCAGACAAGGGTTACCGGGACCCAACCCTGGAGCAAGGCCTGGGAGTGGCGTCCGTCGGCAAGCGCCTGGTGGCCGGGTGACCCACGTAACCCGGTCGGGCTCAGCCAGAAATGGATACGTGGAGCTGCCTTGTGAGGCCACCACATGCAAGGCGAAGCATCAGGGTTGGGAATTGATGCCATCACGGCAGCGAAAAAGATGGACTTAGACGGACTACACCTTTGCAATGGAAACTTGCTGTTGGGACATGGAATGTCACATCTCTGGCGTGGAAAGAGCTAGAGCTTGTGGAGGAGGTGGGAAAGTACCGGCTTCAGATAGTTGGTCTCACCTCCACACAAAGCATTGGCTCTGGAAGCAAACTTCTCGATCGAGGTTGGTCTCTCTCTTACTCCAGGGTGGCCCCTGGTGAGCAGCCCACGGCGGGGGTGGTGATACTCAAGCCCCCGGCTTGGTGCTGCACAGTTAAGAGTTTTTCCCAGTGGATGAGAGGGTTACCTCAATGAGACTTCGGGTCTCGGAGAGGAAAACATTTTTTTGTTTGTGCGTATGCGCCAAATAGCAGTTCAGAGTATTTGGCCTTCTTGGAGACAGTTGGTGCGGTGCTCAATAGGGTTCTGTCTACTGACTCCATAGTCCTACTAGGAGACTTTAATGCACACGTGGGGAACGATGGAGATACCTGGAGGGGCGTGATTGGGAGAAATGGCCTCCCCAATCTGAACCTAAGTGGTGAGTTGTTACTGGATTTCTGTGCTTGTCATGGATTGTCTATAACAAACATCATGTTCGAACACAAGGAGGCTCATAAGGGTACTTGGTACCAGAACTCCTTGGGCCGAAGGTCAATGATCGACTTTATAGTTGTTTCAGCTGACCTAAGGCCGTATGTTATGGACACTCGGGTGAAGAGAGGGGCACAGCTGTCAACTGATTAGCACTTGGTAGTGACATACAGGGCACCTGCCTGATAGACCTGGGAGACCTAAACGAGCAGTGAGGGTGGCCTTGGCAGTGCCAGGTGCGGAAGGATTTCAACTCGCACCTCCAAACGAACTTCTCCTGCATCCCGGGAGAGGTCAAGGACGTAGAGTCTGAGTGGCTCTTGTTCAAGACCTCAATTGCTGAGGCGGCTGCGAAAATCTGCGGCCTGAAGGCAGTTGGTGCCTATCATGGCGGCAACCCTAAAACCCATTGGTGGACACCATCGGTGAAGGAAATCGTCAATTCGCAGAAGGAGGCCCTCCAAGCAATGCTTGTGAATCGCTCTCCTGCTTCGACTGAGAGGCATCGACTGGCCAAGGGGGGAGCAGCTAAAGCGGTTGCGGAGGCAAAAGCTCAGGCATGGGAGGAGTTTAGAGAGGCTATGGAAAACGACTTTCGGATGGCTTCAAAGATGTTCTTGCAAATCATCCGGCGCCTTAGGAGGGGTCGACGGGACATCACCCAAGCTGTTTTCAGTAAGGGAGGGGAAACACTGACCTCTACTGAGGAGATAGTTGGAAGGTGGAAGGAACACTTTGAAGAACTCCTTAACCTGGTGGACACGCCCTCCTTCCAGGAGGCAGTGCTGGAAACCTGCGGTGGGGTCGGGTCCATTACTGTGGCTGAAGTCAGTACGGCGATCAATGACCTCCAGAATGGTAAGGTTGCAGGCATGGATGAGATTCGTCCAGAGATATTGAAAGCACTGACAGTGTCAGAGTGTCATGGTTAGCGCGCCTCTTCAATGTTGCTTGAAAAGTGGATTCCATACCTCTGGATTGGCAAACTGGGGTAGTGGTCCCTATCTTTAAGAAAGGGGACCAAAGAGTGTGCTCCAACTACAGAGGTATCACACTCCTTAGCATCCCAGGTAAAGCCTATGCAGGGTTCTGGAGATGAGACTTGAACCATTAGTCGAACCACAGATTCAGGAGGAACAATGCGGTTTCCGTCCTGGCCGTGGAACCATGGACCAGCTTTTTGCCCTCTCACAGATAATTGAGGGGACATAGCAGTTTGCTAACCCAGTCTACATTTGTTTTGTAGATATGGAGAAAGCCTGTGACTGTGTGCCCCGAGATTTACTGTGGAAGGTGCTGCGGAAGTATGGGGTGCCGGTATCTCTTTTAAGAGCAATCCGTTCTCTCTATTCCAAGAGCGTGAGCTGTGTCCGTATACTTGGCGTGAAGTCAAATCCGCTCAATATGACCGTTGGTGTCCGCTAAGGGTGAATCTTGTCTCTACTCCTATTCGTGCTTTTCATAGACAGGATCTCAAGGCGCAGCCAGGGTATGGAGTATGGAGAGTGTCCAGTTTGGGGGCGTGGAGGTGGTATCGCTGCCGTTTGCACATGATGTTGCGCTTCTCATCTCATTGGATTGTGACCTTCCATGGGCACTCGAGCGTTTCGAGGCTGAGTGTAAAGTGGCTGGGATGAGTCAGCACCTCCAAATCTGTGGTCATAGTCCTGTCACGGAAAAGAGTGGTTTGCCCTCTTCAGGTAAGGGAAGAGCAGTTGCCCTGAGTAGAGGAGTTTAAATATCTTGCAGTCTTGTTCACGAGCGATGGTAAGAGGGAACGTGAGGTTGGCCAGCGGATTGCAGCAGCGTCTGCAGTGATGCGGGCACTTTACCGGTCCACGGTAGTGAAGCGGGAGCTTGGTCCTAGGACAAAGCTCTCGGTTTACAGGTCAATCTATGTCCCTATCCTCACCTTTGGTCATGAACTTTGGGTAATGACCGAAAGAACGAGATCGCGGATACAAGCGGCAGAAATGAGGTTTCTCTGCAGGGTTGCTGGGCTCACTCTCCGTGACAAGGTGAGGAGCACAGAAATCTGGGAGAATCTCAGAGTAGAGTCGCTGCTCCTCCGGATTGAGAGAAGCCAGTTGAGGTGGTTCAGGCATCTGGTAAGGATGCCCCTTGGAAGGCTCCCCCGGGAAGTCTACCAGGCACGGCCCACCGCGCGGAGACCTAGGGGCCGACTCAGGACACGCTGGAGGGATTACATCCTTCGACTGGCCTGGGAATGCCTGGGAATCCCGCAGGAGGAGCTGGAATCTAATGCTGAGGAAAGGGATGTCTGGTCCACTCTCCTTGGACTGCTGCCGCTGCGAACCTCACCAGGACAAGCGGTTTAGAAAATGGATGGATGGAAATATTTTTAATAAAAACATTTGAATTTATATGGAACTTCATACATTTTGACATTATAAAATGCCGTAAAGTTCACCAATGAAATAAGTAACAAATATATTTTGCGGAACAAACACTTTATCCAATCAAAATATATATCACTTACCTGGTATGCAAAGGCCTGTGGGGAGTTGTCAACAATGATGGTCTTGGAGAGGTCCCTTCCCAGGATGTTGAGGTCCTTCACATAGTTGCCTTGCACACATACACAGTGCTCTCGAAAGAGCCTGTGTCTGCAGAGCAATTCCACCATCAACCACATGTCACATATGTCTTGCAGAAGTAGTCAATATATTATGCATCGCAGCATCTCCATGATTCATTGAGGAAACCGTATCACTTTTGTCAGACCTATCAATATTGAAATGCATACATATAAAATATTCCAAAACATAACAATCATACCATATCATGCATATTTGCAAATAAAGTGTGCTAGCTGTGTACTTCAGGATCAGAAGTCTTGTTCAAAATGACAAAGGGAATTGTTTGCCAACATTAAGCTATTGAAAACAATACAATGTTTAGCTGATAAAGTGTTCAAAAAGAAATACATTTTTACTGTTGATGAGAATACAAATAACAGATTGTTAAAGTTTGGCAATGTGTAAAAGGATATTCAGAAATTTTGCAAGTGTCATTGTTGTTGCAGGTGTAAGGTTCGTCTTATCTTACCTTATTTATTAATCATATCTGCTGATTGCTGCGAAAAGCTGCGCTCGTGACAGCCGCGTCGATCGCTTCCTCTCCCTTCATCGCGACGTTTCGCCTCACACGTTAGAGGCATCCATCATCAGTGTGTGAGGCGAAACGTCATGATGGAGGGAGAGAGAGCGATTGACACGGCTGTCCCGATAGAGCAGCTCTTCGAAGCAATCATCATATCTGCCATCATCATATACAGTATAAACCTGCAACCTTACCAGTGAAATGGGTATGGTTGTGTGTCATTTGTTAACAGGCAAACTATTAACGGATGACACGTTCAAACGCAATATTTGACTTGTGCAATTTGGCCGCTTTGCTGGCATGAGTAAAATCTGCTAAATTAGGGGTTTCTCAACTTTTTGCACCTTAAGACTAACTTTGGTATGGTGTACACGGACAACTAGCTGGCACTAGCTGCCCACTGATGGGTCGAGATCCACTGGTTAAGAATGACGGCGCTAACTAGTGGAATGGTTTAAAGGGTTAAAAATGTAGAATATTCAAGCACAACGAGAGGGTTGGTTACAGACCTATTGGAGGATTAAATGAATGATTGACTAAAGGGTGAGGATTCGTTGAGAAGGCTCTAGAAAGCTGGCAATGGGTATTTGAGGTGTTCAATACACCTAACTCTGGATTACACTCCACACACGTTACATAACTATCTTCAATCAAAATCGATTTGCGAGTTAACGTCATGGTTGGTCCTCCTTCACAGAGGTACGAAAACCTAAGCTTCAAAATATTAACATCCAATAATCAATAGAAGTTGTATAGATTCATGAGGGGACCCAAAATTCAGAGGTATTGCCAGCAGTGAAATGTCATTGAGGTAAGACAAAAAGAAATATATATGTGAAAATATCTAGCAATTGCAGCATGCATGAATACATCAGCTTACTTACTTCACAAGTTTCTTTTTTGGATCCAATATGTTCAGAAGTTTATCTGCGTAAACCTTCTTTGAGGCAGTAAAGAGGATTACCTGCAGAAAAACATTGCACCAAATGTGCTCATCAAAAGAAAGCTTGCACATACTATAGTGATGTAGGTTTTTACCACCCCATATGTAAAATTTGCGCTTAACTGCTCTTTCAGGATAGCCAAAGGAGGACAAACATGTACCAAGGTTATCCCGAAAGAGTATTTTTTGAGAGCAAAAAGTTTTACTCTGACGTACTGTCAAGAAAGTATTATGAAAGAATAAAGACGTTGTTCTTACCTCATATATTTTTGACATTCTTTCCAGAAATTCTCGAAAGTGTGGCCTTAACCTAACATAAACCTGCAATGATAAACAAAACGTTCATTGCAATTAGAATTCACAAAAGATGTGCAAACACAACCTGAAATGCATAACAACTTGGTTTGTGTCCCAGGTTGCCCCTCATCAGTTGAGAAACCAAGCTTTAAGATGAGGGTAATGTGTTTATAGCACTCTTGTGATGTTGCTGCAATGTCCGGTTCACACACGATACTATGTAAATGCAATATCATTGCATATACATAGGTGGCTTCACCTGGCCAGAGATTTCAACTTCGTTTGTCTCATTAAGCTTCAAATTTACATCTCACAAGTCATGACGCGCAGATTAAGGGTGGGTATTTAAAACAATCTTTTTTGGTTGCGCCTTCCTTTAACACATTCACATGCAAAGTGATGGTTTACTCTGTATGGCGACATTGTCAGGAGGACAGATGAGACTTTTTTTTAAATAAGAATTTTTATAAAGATAAACCAATCAAGAAAACTGTCACATTTAGAGATCAGTGTGCTTAGAAGTCAATGTGCACTTTGGATTACCTGGTAACTGACGTCTTGGAAAAGGACAGGGAAAGTGAGTGCAGCATCCTCCAGCTCATTCAGGCTGCAGTGAACTAGCGTCTCGTCCTGTTTTTTGTAAAAGAATGGTGTTAAAATGCAACCATTCTCAGCATATACAAACAATTGTGAACATTCCTAACTTAAGCTATGGGTAATTTTTGCCAGTATACATATGTAATTAGTAGAACAAAAATGGTAAAATCTGTTCTACTTATGTACACTGGCGAAAAGTACCCATAGCATTAACAGCTCGACCTGAGCTACTAAGCATTGATATTGCATTGTCCAGAGCTGACTGCCTTTTGGCATCATCTGGCTGACACTGACAATCAGGCTCAAAAGAAAGCCATGTCTGGTGTAGGCCAATCAGTTTGAAGGACAATGCATATGTTATCAAAGCTTCCTGTTTGCATATTTTGCCACAAGTATGTGTGGCTTTCGCAAACTCGACACATTGTCAAATGTGTCTATTTTGGTGTTTTAAGATCTTAACACGTGTATAATTGCCAGCAATGGTAAAAATCTGTTCTACTTATTACATTCTTAACTTACTTTGGTGCAAAACAGGTGTCAATGTCCACAGAAGTAGTAGTGACGTTAAAAATTGTGTGGAATTCAGGTGCGCTAGTTATCGTACTCCAACACTTTGAACCTGCCCACCAATTTGTTTCCTGGCAATGCCTCACGTAAGTAGTGAACTACACTTTAACCCGTCCTGGTCCCTCTCCAACCTTCACTCACCCACTAACCAGCACTGAGCACTGTGGTAAAGAAAAGTCAAATTAAATCCCATGAATTGATATGGTGTGTGATAGTCTTCATCCAGGAGTAGATTAACAAAGGGCAATACATATTTTATGCAGTTTGTTGGGTTCACAGGCCTTCCAAAGTTTATATAGTTTTCCTCCAATATTATCCTGGTTGTGTTGTGGGTACTCTATAAGGAGATGAAAAATCTACTCAGAACTCTCATAGCAGTGCACCAACTTGTGACAGAGAATGGTCTGTGGAAAATTTATCATTGTGCTACAGAGCAAACTGTTCATCACGTGAAAGTCAAACTAACATTTTTAGGTTTTTTAACTACAAATTAAAGAAGATCAACTGACTAAATTTGAGGACAATATTTAATAATGGGCATCTACCCAGGATTTGAACACAGGAAATTGACAGCACCAGTCCAGCAACTTAAGAGTCCCCTAGCAATTTCTGTAAAATTATGTTTTAATTATTTTAGAGGCATTAATATGCAAAACAAAAGTGTGTGTCTAATGCTTAGTAACAACACTTACAAGATCAAGCACCAAAGAGTATTCCGGAGTGCTGCGCGTTTTCAATGGTAGCGCAGGTTTTCGAGTCAGCTGATCTTCGCTTAGTGGTGGCAGGTGCTTAATAAAATAGTAGCTGTGGTAGAAAAACACGTGCAGAAACAACCACATTTCCATTGTGCTCTTTGATAATGGGAAAAAATGCTTCATGCACATGGTATATACTGGAAAAAGCTCACATTTGTTTGGAGAGTATATATAGAGAATAGCTCTGAAGTGCTGCTCTTTTTGGACAGCCGTTGCAAGCATTCCACCTGCCTCCTTCACGTTTTATATGCCATGTTGAAAAAAATTATTGGCCTGAGGATACCTCCAACGTGGGAGGCGGAACATCAAGAAGGAGAAGAGGAACACTTGACGTGGCTATCCCGAACTATCAGCTCTTACGAGTAATCGTGTACATCGAACCGAGAAAACCAATATCACAGCACATTTACTCAAATAAGTAAATTATTGCGATTATAGTATTTCAGTGGTGACTACAAAATTTGTATAAATAATGGCAATTCTTTTGTAACTCGATATATATTTTCAAAAATACTATTGATTGATGATTGCTTTTAAAAGCTGCTCTTTCGGGATAGCTGCATTGATCGCTCCTCCTCTCTCCTTCACAAGGCAATGGAACACCCGCCCCCTCGTCCATTGTCCCTGAAAAGGAGTGACCTGATAAATAAATAGTCGTTACAAACATGACTCAACCAAAGTATGACTGAAGATGCCTCCAACGTGGGAAGCGAAACGTCGCGAAGGAGCGAGGAGGCGCGATCGCTGCAGTTATCCCGTTTCAGCAACCGTCTAGAAAAGTTTTAAACATGTTGCAGGATAGACCTTTGCCATTTAAAAAAAAATTCATCTGTTCAGCCAATGTACAAAGGCCTTCTTGACCAGGTGAAACGTGTGAGGCTCGATAAATAGGTGAAGTTTCAAAGTAAGCTCTCTCGATTAGCAACAATAGAAACATGTTTCTGTTCTACCGCTGCATCCGTTGTGGACCCCTAGCCATATATCCCACCCCCTTAGAAATAAGAAGCATTATGAAGGCATGCAATTCCTGAATGTAACAACTACATAATGAGATAATAAAACACTAACCAACAGATACACTATTTAAAACTCTTGGACAGTCTGGTCTGCTTTCAAACAATACCGCAGAGGTTTGATCACTCCTCCAGCACAGAGGTTTGATACGTACGGATCAAACACATCCCAGTCCTCCTCATAGTTTGCCTCGGGTTGCACGACGGAAGGATCAGAGTACACACTTTCAGCTGGCGGCATCAGCACCCGACTTGTGTCCCCTGGAGCGAGGCCACTCTCAACTGCAAATTATAAATAAGTAAAATATGAACATAACGACTGCACATTATTCGTGGTCGATTTGTAAAGACTGTTGATGTTAAATATTTTTTTGGCAAAAAGCAGAGTTAACAAAGATTTCATTTTCGAATAAGACTGCAATGGAGATTGTTAATATATATGCATATATTAATGGGAAACAATTGCAATTTTATTCCAATTGCACTACTAGTGCCATGTGATGAGATGAAGTCTTCATCAGGACATCACACTGAGCAGTGCCTCAACCTATGTAATAAAGTCTGTGGAAGTTATCACAACAACATGAGATACTTTCAAGTGATCTCTTGGCTGCACTCTCCTATACGAATTACTATACAGATGTAATCGCATTCCAATTAAATATAACTTCTCAGGCTGGAACGTTCGTCTAATTCAAGAGAACACACATTATTCGTGGATTATTTTGATGCAATTAGTCAAGACCGGGTAATTATTATTGACTCGCTACACTTGAGAACATTGTTTAATCACAAATGACTGCCCAGATCCAAAAGCACATTTTCAGTGGTGCCAGCTTGGTACTCTAACCCATGATCCACACTGGGTCATCTCATGGTGGGGTCATTTTTTTATTATTGTAACCATTCATACTTCTGTCTACATTATATGAGAGGGTACTAGATACTGCACATAGTAACCTAACAAAGCAGGATATGCCAATTATGAAGTTTTTTGAGATGGGGCTGGTGTTGGACCATGTAGATTTCATCACCGGTCAGACAACATCAGTACCCACTTAATCCTGTAAAGGGTGGAGGGGTGTCAGAGCCTATCCCAGCAGACAGAAGGCGCACAGTGGGCTATACCCAAGATATGACGCTAGTACATCGCAGGGCACTTTTTTTGCGAAAATTTACTCAGCAGGCCAATTAACATACACAGCAGCATGTCTTTGGACAGTGGGAAGAAAACGGCGTACCCAGCGATCACCCATCATGTGCTGTAAAACTCCCAACCTGCAGGGCTGTGAGGTGGCCAGGAGATGGCAGTAGAGAAAATTTGTTTGCGACTCAACGTTTATTACTGAATAATCTTGTTTCATGTCATATTTTTAAAACTCATTTAAAGTGACTGACAACCCACTGCAGGACTCAGCTAAAAGTACGCAGAATAAATATGTTTTTTCCCCACCAACTGAAGGAATACATGATCAGCTATATCAGTGAGTTGCCAGTTCTGCATTTGAAAGCATATTGATATTCATATGGATCTGTTTTCCTATTTATTTTATTTCTCATACTGCAGTTTTATTGACCCCCAAAGATTTTTTTCTGTAACGGTCAACTTTTAACACTCACATGCAAATCAATCTAAAAAAGTTGCACATACTTAATAATCAGGGAAACCACTCCATGTAGGGGTGGAGAAAGGACATTAGGACCGCAATTTGAGAAACACGGTCTTAAATAAAGTGCATGGATATCGCCAATGCATGTATTATAAGTGAAGAACGTGTAATACTTTACGAACCCGTGACTTCTGGTCCTAGTGGCATGGGGATGGATGGATAGGAAGGTGTGCCGTTACTCTCGCAGCCGACATTTTCAGTTGTGGCACCGTCTGTGGCCCCCCCACCGCATGGAGCCACACAGCTGATGGTGCTGGTGCTGGTGGGGATCTCGATGGGGTGCTCTAGGTCCAGCTGTCGAACAACCTCTTCCGCTTCAACGGCCTGGTCATCTGGCGTATCGTCTGAGCTTGGCTCGCTCGCCTTGCCTGATCCAGAGAAAAAATAATGTGACACTGAGCGAAAGACAACCTTTAATTGAATTGATATAGGTTTTCATGGCTCAATGTATGAGAATTTCTCTCAAAGAGCTGCTCTTTTCAGGACAGCTATGTTGAGCGTTACTCTTGTTTAGAAGGCATCATTTGCCTTATAATGCTTTGCTTTTATTAGCAAATCTCAAATCACACCCATTAGCAAACTGCTGTCCTTTTCTTAACCATGAGATTAAATAAATCAATTGAGACCCATAAAACCATGAGATCTGTTTAAAGGGCAAACCATAACCATTAATCTCGGAACCCCAACGTGCAATGACATTAACAGAAAATGCATCAATCCTCAAGGCTGCATTATGGCTTCATTAAACTCCACACAAACACACTATAAAAGACGATGACTCCTCCAATGAACTCAATTAATTATTCTGAGTGTGGTTACAGGCGGTTTGTTATTCTTACCATCTTTGCCAGAGGAGAAAAAGTGGAAGACAGGAGAGAAGATTGTCCCCAAGAAAGTGCTGCGAGGGGGGCTGAGGGAATCAGGGTTTCCGGTAGGCTTCTCTGCCACCTTGACAACCTTTCCTGCAGGTGGGGTGGCACCTGCAGTAGAACAATAACACACAGCGGTCCTATTATACAATCTATAACAAACACAGACCCATACAAATACTGCTATGTTGCACATTTATAAATATTCTCACAAGAACTGCTATTTCGGGATAGACGTGTTGAGTGCTCTCCTTCTTCAGAAGGTTAATGATGAATGATAATTAAACATTGTGAAGGACAAGGAATGCTCAACATGTCTATCCTGAAAGAGGAACTCTTGACAGCAATGCTCATATCGAGCCATGAAAACCTAAATCAGTACATATTGCATTTTGATGCTGATATAACAATAATAATTGAACTTCTAGAGCGCTTTTCACCCAAGGGTCACAAAGCGCTGCACAGAGCTGTGGAGAGAATGGCATGTCAACAATGACATATGAATTGCAAAACAACAATAAGGTTTTTTTTTAGTTTTTGGTTACAAATCTGACCTGTGGAGGGAACGGCATGTCAACAACATCAGAGCAGTTCAATTGAAAGTGAAATAATGGCTATAATTTAGAGGATATAAAAAAAGCGATAAAAATCATTGTTCAACAAGCAAAGACAGGCGTAAGTGTTCGTGAGCAGGTGAAGGTCGGCTGTGAGCCATTATCCCAGCATGACAACAGTGAGCTGCATCAACAGTCCTAGCCAGAGGACTTGAAAACCTTATGGAACAAGTGAGTCTTGAGGTGAGATTTGAAGATGCCCAGGAACTCAGCTGACCGAATCTCCAATGGAGGGGCATTCCAGAGTCTGGCAGCAGCGCGCAAGAAGGCTGTCGCCCATTGAATGGAGATGCGAACTGGGCACATGCAGCAAGCCCGTATTGGAGGATCGAAGTTGACTGGAGGAGGGTGCCTGAAGTAGGTCACAGATGTATGTCAGAGCGCACCAGTGAGAGCTTTGTAGGTGAGGAGGATCTTGAAATCGATCTTTTATTTAACCGGTAGCCAGTGAAGACACACCAATACTGGGGATATGTGATCGTGGATGGGTGTGCGAGTGAGGACTGTAGCAGCAGCATTCTGCACGTTGGATAGAATTAACAAGCTGCTTATTGTGCCCCCATAAAATAAACATAGAATTCCCACTATTGCCTCAGGATCACTTATAGAGGTAGCCAAAGGACTACATTAATCTTTTTAAAATAATAATATTTGCATTAAGCAGATAGAATATTTTATCCACAGGATAAACGAAGTATGATGAAATCGGTAAATGGGAGGTTGTTATTGGAATATTCTGGCTTCAAACCCAAGGGAATGAAATGCTACTTATTAATTTACCCAGAAAATACTCAATCGAGCATCTGAGCACTATCACAAATGGGACAAAAAATTAGTAAAATCATATGCGAAAAGATACCATGCAAAAATGTACATCGTAAACTTGTATAAACACATAACAATGATTTGATTTGAATTTCACAATAATAATAACTGCACGTCTAGAGGGTCACAAAGCGCTGCACAGAGCTGTGAAGAGAACGTCATGTCAATAACGGCACATGAATTTGTATATCAACAATAATAAAAAAAAATTGTTTTGTTACAAATCTAAGCTGTGGAGAGAACGGCAAGGCAGCAGCAACAACAGCAGAGCAATTTAATTGGAAGTCAAATAATGGCTTTAATTATATATATACACAATGCTATACTGAAGGTATTCTTCAATTATTTATCGACACATTTAAGCCAACATTCACATGTTAACATACATTTCTTACATTTAACAATGCTTATTTCAAACAAAATAATGTGCTGTGGCAGAAAATTCAATGACAGATTGTTCCACTTTCTGTCCACAATAAAACTGTGAAGGGTTATCTTTTCCAAAGGCAAGTGCATTTCCCCAAGGAGCTCTTGGCAAAGTTCCAGTGACAAAGATTGGACTTAGAACCTTGAACCTAGTGATGCTTGGCCATTCATTAACAATAAAACATTTATAACACACTGACACTGGCTGCAATCAACCCAATTAATAATACCTAATCAAAGCTGCCTAAAACGTTACAAATTTTAAGAAAACAAGTTAAACGTTACTTTAAAAAACATAACAGTTCGGAAGTTAGTTACAACCACATCAGCCAAAAAACACACTAACCGCATTCACACACCAAGGTATGCCCTTGCTACCTGACCAAGCACCAGGAACTTCGCACCATCTCCAACAGCAGTGCTTAATTTCGTTAAATGCTACTTGCAAAATGAAAATGTTACACAAGACCGGGAAAATGTGTAGCCTAAAAAGAGGCGTTAGTTTTAGTGGCACACACCTCCGTTGAGCTGACTCCTCCGGCGAGTACGTACGGCACGCCCTGTGCCTGGGTTTAGCTGTGGTGTGGACGAGATGAGAATGTCCTCCTGCTCCACCTGCAGACGGCGCTTCTTAGCTGGCGTCTCATCCTGGAAAATATTATCCTTTTTCAGCAAGAGAAAAAAATGGGCCTTTGGGCTTTCAAACAAATGGCTTGTTTTCAAGAATGAAACGAAGCCTATATCAGTTTTCTCTGCAAAATAATAAGCCTTTTTAAATAAATCAAGAAAAATTGTTAGTATGCATGGATTCTAAAATTCTTTCTATTATGAAATTATCCAACCAACTGTTTAGTGAAATTAATTTTACTTTCTGAGCAATATGACATGTCACACGTACATAATGTTTGATCCCATGACCTCTGACAGACATGTCGAGACACTTGGATGCATGTGACATCACCTTGGCCTAAAATACACTGTCTTTTTAATCACTAAATTGTGGGCAACTTTTTGACCAATTTGGACAGTTTCCTGTCAGGTAAGTCACTAATAAAATAGGATAAAATTTTAAAATTTAAATGATCCGCTTTAACCGCACTCAAAAGTAGAAAAAAAACTTGAACAC
This sequence comes from Mordacia mordax, assembly GCA_036362905.1. NCBI lineage: Eukaryota > Metazoa > Chordata > Hyperoartia > Petromyzontiformes > Petromyzontidae > Mordacia > Mordacia mordax. The sequence goes on from JAZEWT010000001.1 coordinate 10,047,327, forward strand.
AAAATCAATCTATCTAGGGAGACTAAAAGCGGGTGGCCAAACACTGACAATATGTGACTTACGATTTACTGATAATACAGAGAGAGTTACATTTTCATTATTTTAGTCATAAATGTGTTTATCTAGTTTTATAAAAGGAACAACTACCAATTATCACTTAATATCAGTATGGTTTAAAGGTTTTCACGAAATGAAAAAAATATTGTAGTCTCATACGATCAGTGTCTTTTTCTACTTTTTTTTGCATTAGCCACGTAAAACTGTCAAGTCAGCTCAGTATGTGTCTGGCATTGGGAAAATATCGCCTCCATCAGACTGAAAAAGGAATAGTAACTTGAAAAGATTGCTTATATGGCGGGCCCAGGATCGGCTTGTCACCGGTCTTCAAACTTTTCATTAGATTGCATTGTCATCCGAGTTATAACTGCGTGCAAAATTTCAGCTCTCCAGCTTTATCGGAAATGCTTCAATTTTGTGCTCAAAGATTTTAACTATTACATTCCCCAATATAAGTTAAGTAAAAACACGTAAAACGAACAATTTTCTTTAGCTCATTTCTCTCTTTTTCACTGATTGCTTCGAAAAGCTGCTCTCGGGACAGCCACATCGATCGGTCCCTCTCCCTCCATCACTACAGAACCAGCACCCTAAATTTGACTCCAGGTCATGTCTAATGGATAACACCATAGTGCATGATAAAACAAATGATCATGCACTACCCCTTTCACAATCCACCACTGACTAATGTGACGTATTATTAAACATCAGCCCCTATATGTATGAAAAGGGGCCTTCAAACCAGTGTAATTCAAATTATTTTATCGAATAGCATTTTGCTGCAGTTTTTCCAATGCACTAATAGCCAAGCCGAGAAGTATATTTTTAGCAGCATCACTATGAAAGAATTAGTGCATTTCCAATGTGATGTGCTTATTTTTGCAATTGATAAATATAAGCTACCAAATATATGGAGAAATTTGGGTTGCTAAAACATGCTTATCAACAGCATTTATTGAAAAGCCACAGAAAAAAAATCTCGTTTAGCCTGAGCTTATTTAAAATCAAAGGCATTGTTGGACACTGATGTGTTTTTTTGCCCTGTTTTTACTGTGCTTTCAGTCTGTGCAGGATAACCACAGTTGACTAAGTATGGTTTGTGTAAGGGATCCAGCATTAGATTAGAAATCAATGAAATGTTCATTGTGCGCATTGCTTAGTACACAGCCCAGGTACAAAATACCAAAAGTACGACCCCAGGAAGTGCTGCACCACCAGAGGATCCCCCTGCTTTAATATTCTGTCTACAGTAGACCTCAGGCAGTAAGTAGGGGAAGAGTATGAACGGAACAGATAAAAGCAAACTGAACTGATGCATTAAACCTCCAGACAATTCAAGAGGGACACATTACTTTAATGGTAACTCATTATTTAAACTTCTGCTGCAAAATCTAAACCACAAGATGAGGCTACCTCAATCTCATTAGAATCACTGCAAATGTTGTTGGGTAATAATGACAGTGTTTATTCATATTACCATTACCCAGGATGTACTTAAGTATTTTGTTTAAGTTTTTCAATACAATGATTCCAAAAACAATTACAAGTTAAATTGTTAAGTGATTCGTTTAGACTAATACAAGGACAGCAATTGCCTCATGCATAGATCACATGCTACTAAGTCTGGAATCAATGCATAGTGGTGTTACATCTTGGGGTAAATACTTCGTTGTAAAAAATAATTGTTAGCTAGAA
>JAZEWT010000001.1:10049112-10062057 GCA_036362905.1 Mordacia mordax
GTGGTTTAGTGATTAGCGCACTGTGCTTTAAACTGTGCAACTTGAGTTTGATTCCCAGCCATGGTTAAGAACTGGTGAGCGATATCTGAACAAGTCCTAAGCACCTCATTCACTGACCATCAGTGAGGCATGGTCCTACAACCCCAACGGCTGATGCGATGTGGGACGTATTCATCCAGCAATGGCTTCACAAAGGGCTGTACCCACTATGTAGTCTGGATATACCAAAGACCAGACAATGTTACTGTAGTTCAAACATTAATAGAACCACTAATGGAAGAATGATCATTTTGAAATAAAATCTCAGAACACCACCTATATAGGTGGAGCAGTGGTAACATCTGTGCCTCAAATTTGTGTGTTTTAGGCCTGTTCTATGTGGGTTTCCTCTGGGTTCTCTGGCTTCCTCCCACAGCTAAATTAATTAATTACTCGATAACGTCATAATATATCGGACAGTGTCTGGCGAGTTGGTGCCGGCTGACCGCGTAGTTGCCATCCTCCAACCCCTCCACGGTTTCCCGCATTGCCTTGGGATCTCTGGGTGAAAGGCACTATATAAATGCAATATATTACGGTTATAATTACAGAACCAAAGGACTCTCACCGTCTTGGGTGTACTGCCTCGGATTAGCCGTTTGATGGACGCAAGTAGCCCCGTGGGTTCGTTGTCGCTCTCGCTGTTGGGGCTCTCACTCTCCTTGCACTCAACATGCCGCCGCTTGAGGTTCGACACTTGCCGTGCCCCGGTTGGAGGGGCCATGGGCGAGCAGCCCCTCCGTGACCTCAACTTCATGCTGCAGCTCGTGAGCCTTCCAAGCTTACAAGGAAAAAAGGAAGCAACAATGTATCAGCACCGAGACTTGTCACCTGCCAGACCAGATGCCAGATCGATGAGCAATCGATTATAGACAACCAAAATACTTAAATATAAACGGTGCCATTTGACCAGATTTATTAAGCATCTAAACATGAGTATTTGAATAATAACAGTTTTATTGTGGACCTCAGGACAAATTATATCAAATTCAAGCAATTTTCGTTAATGGCAAATGCAATCTTCTACCAATAGATGGCGCTACACTTTGTGTGTATACAGTAATCGTTGATCACAACCTTCTGGTGGATCAGAGAACCCATTGGGGATATTTGCATATCCACCAAAATGGATCAATGCTTGATGTAATAATCACTGCTGCTGTATATCTTCAACGTGGTGCTTAGGATCGCAGTGTCGTGAATAAGTGACGAGGCAGCAGTGACGGTAAGTTGAAGGAATTCCATACAGCAGGGATGGCAGATGACACATGCCATCACATTTGAGCAGTGGTTTAAAATGCATGTGCACAACAAAATATGCATATGTAAGGGAATGTCTGAATGCTGATGCACATGCCTCCATTTGCATTTCAATATCTTAACGGTTACATTTGTCAAACATGAGCACTGTGGTAAACACAAAAATGGGGAATCTATCAAAACTGGTAGGTCATAATGTGAGATTATTCAGGTGTATTTTGTACAATTTATTGTTCCATGAGCATTGCAATGTGTGCTATAACACAGTTTAAACAATGCATATGCAGAGATTCAATTTGACATGAACCGTACATTAGCTTGGTAAAAAGAACTCTGCAAATTTTTGTGCATTATATTAAACTGTAAATATACCTGAAAAACGTCACCAATGGTCCACTGCATCACAACCAAGTATGTGAAGTTAGCACCATGTCCTAAAAATAGCCCCACCACCCAGACAAGAGATAAGAGCACAGTGGGCTTGGGCTGGCAATGAATTCCTTAAATGTGCAGGTCAAAGCAAGAATTGGATGCACATGTAGAACAATAAAAAAATATATTTTGTAAAAACGTGGTGGTATTTAAACAATTTGCATGGATTGAGAAAACCTACAAAAAATTCTGCATCTGAATGTATGCGTTAAGGAATATTAAGCCACGAAAAATGTGGCAAAATTAAACCTGAGAAAACACACAGGGTGCGGCATGAGTCGCTTTACCGGGAATATATAAATATTTTTATTTGGCTATACATTAAATAATAAAAAAAGTGGTGTGCCGCAGCACTCCATGTTATTCAGCGGTTGAAAGGAGCAACATGTTCATTGAACATATCGGAGGACAATAAACAATATTTGAAACACCTAATCAATGTTATTCTTCACAAAGTGATTTCATTAATATCCGTAGAGCGACTTACGCCGCACCCTGAAAATGTATATACATACACATGGTAAAGCCCTGAATAGCAGGACAAATGGAAGCCTTGCTCAATTCAGTTAGAAAGTCCAAAATGCTCCACTTTAAATCCAACATATGTAAAAAATAGTACACATGCGTATTGTACACATACATATGCACGACAGAGCATATGTAGGTGTACTATTATACAGGCTATTGAACAATATGTGTTGTGTATTGATGTAAGTATTGATCGCTTAATGTTTAACTCCATCAGCCACAGCATCCTCATAAATTTGGCATCACCGATACCACACTAGCACTCTCATCCTCTGACGTCCACAAGAGAGCATCTTTCACTTCAAAGCCGGCAATTACACCACCTCCACCTCACACGCCACAGAACGGTGTCCCTCGGGGCTCCATGCTCACGCCACTCCTCGTCTCCACATACATATACGCACTTGTTCGCAACATTGACTAAATCAACTACCACATCTACACCGATAACATTCAGCTCTCCACCAGAGGATAACACAGTTAACTTTAAAACTTGCACCACTGCACTTGTCATGGCATTGACTAAATCAACTACCACATCTACACCGATAACATTCAGCTCTCCACCAGAGGACAACACAGTTAACTTTAAAACTTGCACCACTGCACTTGTCATGGTTGTTTAACCATTTACATGACAAATCAACCGTAATCTACCTAGAAACTTCACGTCGCCTCGCCGCCGCCACCACACACTTCCAACCAACCTAGAAATCGACAGCATTGCACTCAACCCCTCAACGCTTCCTAACCTTCTCAGGATCATCTTTGACTCCAACCTTTATTTTGACAAGTACACCAACAACATACTGGAAATGTAACTTCCACCTCCGTGCACAATGGCAGGTATGCTCCATTCTTTTCACTGCAACAGCAGACACCCGAGCTTAATGCATAATCAACACTTGACTATTACAATGTCATACTCAATGGATTAACAAAACAATAATGCAACAACCGCCTTTGCCGACAACGCAAACACGTTCAAGGAGTCCTTAACATCCGTTCCAGACATTCAGCACCGACTTCATGAGCGCTCTAAACTGGCTACCAATAATAATAATGGCACTTCTAGAGCGCTTTTCACTCGTGGGTCACAAAGCGCTGCACGGAGCTAAGGAGAGGGAAAACGTGTCAGAACAACGGCATACGCACGGCAAATTAACAACATTTTTGTTTTCTGTCACAAATCTAAGTTGTGGAGAGATTGCCATACAAGAAAGAATCATTTACAAGACTAGACACTATGCTGCCACCAATATATGCACTTTGGACACCTCTAATACCTTACCAACCTACTTACACCACTCACCACAATACGCTCAAGCATCTGCAGCTCCTCACAATCAGCATCTCGTACTTCTGAACGGCACTTTTCCCTATCCACGTCCACAACCTGGAACACCTTCGACACACCACCGCAACCCCGACATTGAAAAAAAACTACTCAGCACCTCTTTCATTCGGGTTCTCACAGAGCTCGGCTGCATACCTCAGTCAGCATCCGATTATCGTCCATGACCATGCACAGAATGTGATGTGCTATAAATCGTATTAGTACTGAGAATTGCTCTTACAAGATGCTATTTTCGGATAGCTATGGCAAGCAATCCTTCCTCTCTCCGTAACGTTTCGCCTCCCACGTTGGAGCCAACATCAAGCTTGATGATCGGACTTGATAATGCCTCCAATGTGGGAGGCGAAACGTCGCGAACGAGAAAAACGCTTGCCATGGCTATCCCGAATAATATCTCTTAAGAGCAATTATCAACAAGCGTTCTTTCCTTCGTTCTCTGGCTCTTCATATCAACAACCTTGTAGGAGCTATTTGACAACAGCATATACAGTGTTTGCTTGTAAATAGTGTTCCCACACATTTTAGAATATTTTGAATAATGAAGTGCGAGTAACTGGTGTTGAATAGGTTGCGGTTATCGCTTTTAACAATACCGCCTATATCTACGTATGGCAGTGAAGTTTATTTTAAATATGATCCGTAAATCAAGGCTGAATTGTGAATTGCAATCGTTAATTGTAGTATTCAAGGTACATTTTGTGAAGGATATTGTTATAAAAAGCAGCTTGTCCACTCCATTCAGTATGCCACACAAATATATAAGCATAAACAACAAATAAAGCAATTTGCTTTTGAAAAGCACAGTACAGTAAGAAATGTGTTGAAACGGATTTCATTTCATATCACAAACGCATTTCACAGCATAAATCCAGTGATGATTGCTTCGAAAAGCTGCTCTCTCGGGACAACTGGGTCGATCACTTCCTCTCTCTCCATCGCGACTTAACATATACATAGTAGCTGCATATAAATAAGAGTCACACACGACACAGACAGCGCCTGAGGATGCCTCTAACGTGAGGCGAAACGTCGCGATGGAGGGAGAGGGAGCCATAGACGCGGCTGTCCAGAGAAGCTTTTCGAAGCAATCATCATGCATCGAGCCGTGAAAACTTACATCATTACAATCCACAGTGAGTCACCGCATAAGATATAGTTTTACAGTACTCAGTTCAGGTATTACTGATAGTTTTCTCTGCCGGCTGCATTTGATGTGTGAATCAGGTAAACTCTACTGCAGACATTACATTATGAAAGTAGAGTTTAGCTTAAGTCTCAGCAAATAAATATTAACCCTAGCTTTAAAAGCTATACACACTTGGGTTCTTAAAATCTAAATATATATTTTTGACTAGTAGAATACAAAACGAGGTTTGAAAAACTCATAGCACTGTGCACATTTGAAAAAATAAAAAAAATGAAGATTGATTACATTCTTAGAGTGGACATTCAATAAAAATAACTATAGGCATACCATAAATATATATATTAAAACAATAGAATAGTTTCAATGAATGCCTATCAAGCGGATACCATATTTACATGGAAGATGGCTTGTGGGACTGACTTTTGAATTTTAAAGAATACAGAACAGCTTATAACTTTCGACAGGCATGGACATAACACATTCATTTCAACTGTGAAATGACGTACCTTTTCAGAATGAAAAACTCCACAAGCAATTTTACAATATACACCTGGCAGATGGGCTTGGTTTACTTTAGGTTTCATTTTAACACGGATAACACACTTTCATTGAAATTCCAAAAACGATGCTAGATCTAAACATATTTGTACGGACTAAAAACAAAGTTATATAACAGCTCAGTACCAAGAGACCATTTGCGAATATTATTGATGATGTACACTTCGAGTATAAATACAGAACAGTTACCAAAATATTCATGAGTTGCATATTTACAGCACTGGTTCTGATATCAGAGCACCAACGAAGCATGGGGGGTTTTATTCACGCGAAAACATCTTCAATATATGATCCCTGTGCATCCAATACTCGTGCACGAGTATTTGTGCAATACTAGCTAGTGTTTGTCATTGGTGGTCTCCACAGCAGCTGTGATTTCTGGCTGCAATTATTCACTTGTATGTGGATTATTCCTGTACACACCGGTAATAAGCTCCCAAGTTGTATGTGCTCTATTGCACCAAATTAATCACTGTTCATGAAATACTTAAACACAGACAATTCAAGCTAGATGGTATATTTGGACGATCATGTATATTTTTTTTTTAAATGAACGTTGTCCTATTATGCTGCAGTGATTTGTAGGAGAAATCAGGTTCCGTGCAATAAGATCAGTGTTTCCGTACAGCAAGACCAGGCGGGCTAAAAATGATTTGAAATGTACTTGCCCAGGAATTTTGGTGAGCTGCAACAGTACAGTACACACACTGAACTCATTTGTATTCATATTTCACGCACACCTGTATGCCATTTGGCCAGTTATAAGCATGAGGGCTTATGCCAAAATAAAGGAGGTCTAGTTGAACGAAAAAGAAAATCCAGAACACTAATGCCGCACACAAACAGGACGTTTACAAGGAAAACCAACATTTTTATACCTTAAGGCACAAAACGCACGGGAATTTTATTTGTTTTTTTTTAGACCTAAACAAAAAAAGTAAACATTTAATGTTCGATTTATTTTGTTTACAATGTTTTTTTATACATATAAAACACTGCGGATAAATGCGAATCATAGAAAAACATGGTTCTTTAGGAAGCTCAAAAGTATTGAGATAATAACCTACATTAAGGTAAAATATGAATGATTTGTAAGTCAATGAAGGGCACCGTCTTGTTAAAACTGGACTTCGCAGTGCACTTGCATGTGGTGCATCATAAGGCTTATTGCGATACGTAAAAAAAACTGTCAGAAAAGTTACACTGTTTTAAGCCACGTAATGCCTCTACAAGTAAAGCCATGGTAAATACAACATGATATCTACTATTTGGGAAATATCATAACACAACTGCACAATAATTTCCTAACATTCCTGTGATAACGTTGAATAAGCTATATCTTTGCTCTTTGTAAAAATAGTACGGCTGTAAGTCGTTCATTGTCCAACTGTGGTAATGTATCTTCATTTCATTTGCTGCAGTGCCGCTGTATTAGTTGACTATCTTATCTACAACTCCCATTAGACTGTGAAAGGAAAACTTACAGTATTCAGAGTAGGCAGATATCCAATACTTTCCATTTAGCTCCAGTACACTTGCGGAGCCATGCCAAAATGTGCTGCTAACCTGCAAGACATTCCTTTGGTCCTTTCCCTTGAGACCTTCCGCTCAAGAAGGAAACAGTGTACAGCAGGGGTTGTACAGTTTACACAAAACAAAAAAATTGGGAAAACTTCCTCCTGCACATGTACTGTAAAATGCAGCAGAGCCCTCATTTTCCCCAATGAGATTGTGGCTTACATATGTTCTGGATGCACACCTGCCGTATCACTCCAACTATTTTTTTTTACTTCAGTAGAACTATTTTTATCCTTGGGGTTGGAGCTTCTTGATCTGTAACTATATTATCTGTGGCCCGTGAGAATATACATATGCTCAAAGGAGCAACACTTCATCACATCTGCATCATAAAATGTGATTTGCTTTTTCTTCTGCTGTAATGAAGACCTGTAGTTTTCATCCATTCAAAGTATTGCTCTTTTAAAGAATATCATGAAAATTGGCACACCACAGTAATTGGTGCAGACATGGACGACTTTAGCTGTGCATCAATAACGATTGTAAATGCAAAAGACTAATTTGATGTGTCTAAAATTGAGTAAAATGCGTGTTAAGGAATCAATGCAAATATTATTATTACCAAACACATTTCTATGGTTTTCAACAGTGTACCAGAGGAAGTGCTTACATTTCCAAATGTGACAGACCATACATAGCATGTAACCTCACGGTCAGTGGAGTTTTGCTGGCTGGCAATAGAGATGTTTGATATACGTGAAGACTCACACAATCACGTAGAGTCGTAGACACTGCTCAGCGTATCAACTAAGCAAATGCATATGCGACACAATGTACATCAAATCTAAGAGTGCAAAAGAAAATCTCCAACATTATAGCACTGCTGTAACAAAAAAAAACAATCAGTGACGTTTGAGGCAATATTTCTTCAGAGCACATCAAGGACTATCAAACGTCACCTGTAATAGATTTTATTTTTAAAACAGCATTACTGATAAATGTAGAGGTATTTTTCTATTTATGCACTACTGCCACACAGCATCACCAAACACAAGCTTTAACGGTAAACGTCCACACCAACTCTACAGCCACAAGCCTGAGTGACATTCCCTGCACACCGAATATATCACCTGTGATTTTTAATTATTTTAGCGTGTATGTGCTCCATGTAGCATGTTGAAACGAAACAACTGTACATTGTTAGTGTAAACAAAGCCATAATTGTGACCAATGCAACCGAACATTTTAACTTTTTTTCTGAAAGTTCGAAGATTCGCATTATAAAAGATGAGGTGTTTCATCAAAGGTGAGACAAGACGCAAGCATAGTTACGTTTCATAGCTACATATTAAATATACATTTGTTACATTTAAAATGTTTAGAAGTCTGGTAATGAGCCATCAGGCACAATTAAGGTAAGCATTAATGTTTAATGCCCACACCTGTGACATTACAATTATTTTACACACGAAATATAAAGTGTCCTTACAAGCTTACATTGTGTTCTGGTATTATTTTCATTCTCTTAAAGCCCCGAAATCAACTTGTAAAAAGGAATTTTAAAGACGACCTGTTCACAAGTGATTTTTTCTGAAATTCACCTCTTTAATATACACTATGCACGGCATAGGTAACCCGATAGCATAATGACAGCAATGTAAACAAGAACAGCACTAAAGTTTGAAACTGCACACCACATGTCTATCCACCCAAAAATACCACTCTACTACCTCCATAAGTACACCCAGCTAAACCATAAAATATTCTATTCTTTGCCAGGATGTCTGGAAAGCGGCCAAATACTAATTATGCAGGTAGGCTTCAAATAATGAAGGCAGGATTCTAAAACCTTTGCTAGCCAAACTACAAGTATGCAAAAGCATTGGTCCCGCTAACTGAAAATCCAGGTAACCATTTCAATTAGAGTTTATGTAAAAACACACACTACAGCACAGCTTGTGTATATATCCCTCCTCGGCGCGGAGAGATCTATAAGGTTGCCAGTTCAGTCGCAGACCACATTTAAAATCTTCCAACTGCATAAGGCATTGATTGGATGGCACGGGTCCTGCTAAGTTTTCTTAACTTTTGGCGAGAAATATTCCTACCAGAACTGCCATATGGAACACAGCCTCCTTATGCTTCCTCAGTTTCGGTGTGCTGCTTTAGGAGGGTGCTCTCATTCCATTGTTTAGCTCCCAGGTTGTGCAATGACTTCCCAATTGATATCAGAGAAGCTGGTAGATGATGCACATTTAAAATAGTTTTCTTTCACACTCGGGGAGCGGGTTCATGATCCACATTCGTTGGTTCTTAGTCCATGTTTGCGCATCCTGAGGCTGGATATGCTGGTTTGATTATACTGGTTTACGGTTTCGTAGCCGAGTGGTGGATTGTGGATTCGAGTTTCAAGATTCTGGGTATGGTTTTGTGGGTTACGCATCTCTGCCTTATAGTGTGTTCATGGTGCGGCATGCTTGTCGAAGTTCCGCTGATGTGTAGTACACCTCGAATACAATTTGATAAGGTGTTGTGGTTTGTAAAATCAAGCAGAAGATATATTTCTTATAATGTATTTCATATGTTTTGCACTAATGTGTATCAGTTTTATATTCTAACGAAACCTATAAATACTTAATAGGATATATGCTTGTGAAGCACTATGACCTATTTATGTTTGAAAGGCGCTATATTAGATGAAGGAATAATTCATGCGTACAAAAGACACAAGTACTGCAGCAAATGCAGTTGCATACAATAACATGGCACGTTAGTGTAGACTAAAAAGTAAAAGTACTTGGGGCATGTGTACCGAGTACTGTACTCCAGGAGGCCCAAATCTCCCTTCCTGTCCTACACTACCACACCTAAGTTTATAAATGCAAATGCACATTCACAACATTTTACAAACAATCATACATATTTCATGTTATTTCATATGTGTAACAATGCACACATTTTTCTACAATGTGTCATGGAAAATATTCTATTTTGTTTATAAAGTTACTCAATGTAAGATGCATTCTAAAGTTTTGTTTAATTGGCCGACCTGGCTTGGCTAAATATGAACTGTGTAGCCAGGGTCTGGCTAGCTGCAGTTACCAGGTATGTCAAAGCAGCACTGGCATTACATTGTTCATTTTAAATCGGTTCTGAATAAGCTGTATAGGACAGATCTTGCCGCCTATTTAGATTGCAGAAAGACAAAGACCCATAAAGTGCTCTGCATACTTAAAACTCAATTTATAAATATCTTCTCCATGCACAGACATCACCGTGCTGTACTCCTTGTCTGCATGTAAATTTAAGGCTTGCTTAGGAGAATGTTGTTGTGATGGATTTTTCTGCCTGATATTACAGCCGCACAAATCTCAATCTAGCAGCAGTTCACTACATGTATTTGGACTCACACAGTCTGTTCACAGTTTACTCGATTATTTTTGCACTCACCAAAATATCTAAAAAAAAACACACCTGGTCTTCTCAGACCTCAGATGCTAAGGTTTGTGCTTGGATAGTGCTCACATGGGCAACGGCTATGCAAATTGTCAAACAGTTTCAGGGTGACGGTGGGCAAGAGGGCAGTTCAGCAAAACCAACCCATACTGAGCAGCTTGATGAAGTCAGTATGGAAGTATGGTTACATAACCCCCATGGATCCATGTAATAAAGGATCCCTCCAGCATTTGTGAACTAATTAGCTGTAGGAGTACATAAACGTATTCAAAGTATGTTAGTGCACGTGCTGATTGTCACACCACAGCATGTGGCTATTTATTTCACCAGATGTGGAGTCCACACAATTATTATGGAAGATTACTACTTGGTGTATATAGATGTATACTATTAAAGCAAAACGTACCCAGTGAGCTTGAAAGCTTAAGATTCGGGATTCTTATGACACAATAAACGGCCGAACTGACCACGTACAGAGTAATAAAAGTATACACGAGTAGTATAGAAAAGTCAATAGCCTTCACTACTCCATACATTACCTAATCAGACTGCGATTTGTAGATGAAATAATGCATGTTAACTACTTTAGAGATTCAGAAGCCTGGACAATATTTATCTTTAAAATTATATCTAGAAACTGATGAATAAATCAAGGCGTACATAAAATTCGTGCACTCTCATAAAATGACAGTCGTGTTAATTTAATTGTACACAAGGGTTCACATTCGATACCACTGGATTACTATTACTGTTCACTCAATGCGCTTCAAAATCTATGATTAACATTAAAATCATGATGTAGGTGTTCATGGCTCGATGCACAATTGCTTGCCAAAGCTGTTTTTTTATAGGGATAGCACCCGTCCTCTCTCCTCGTAACGTTGCCCACGTTGGCGGAATCTTCACGTGTTCTGCAACAATAATTGCTTCGAAAAGCTACTCGCTCGGGACAGCAGCATCGATCGCTCCCTCTCCCCATCGCGACGTTTCGTCTCACACATTGAAGGCATCCTCAGGCGCAGTGATTTAAAGTACGGATGTCTGTGTACAGTATTAAGTTTATCAACACACGTATTTGCATAATAACGTGCAATAATGACTCCATATTGTAGTGTCAATGTTGAAGTACATGTCGCACATAATGCGCTAGGGGAGAGAGGGAGCGATCGACGCGGCTGTCCCGAGAGAACAGATTTTCGAAGCAATCGTCCTGGATCGAGCAGTGAAAACCTACATCCTTACATTGTTCAGTGACAGAACGCCCTGCAGATGCCTCCAAAGTGGAAGGCGAAACGTCGCGGAGGAGCAGCGCTCGACACAGTTACCCCGAAAGAATATATTTGGCGAGCAATCGATACAAAAGTATTCCAAATTTCAGCACTAACAACTGTCAGTTCAGACAACTGGCGTTTGTGTACATTACACACAAACTTATGATGTGCACATTATAATGCAAATACTTGTGTTAATAATCTTAATACTGTGAACAGACATCCGTAATTTTAATGCTTCAAAGTGGAATTTGCCAAAATACATTTTAAGAGTAGTTTAAAACAATGTTTAACACAACAGTCACTAGAGTGCTCTATAGATACCCCCAGAGTTATAATTGCCCTATTTTTCAACAGGTGATCATTGAACACAGTTTGTGAAAGCGATGGCACCATATCCAAGTATTAACTATTTTGTGTGCGTTGAGATTAGTGGGAGGCGTGTAGAGGATTTGAAGTTGCGTGCGGTTAACTCCAATTTCTCCTGTCAGTAGGATTTCAAAAAAAAAACTGATCATCCTGTACCACGTCCAGGAAATTGTGGCAGGGTGACTACCCAATCATCTCTTAACGGTTACTAAATTGGTACCGTGCTATAAACACAAACGTTTGGAGTACTGTACGTACAGCGCGCGAGCGGTTCCACCAAACAGTAAACACTGACCACGTGCGCTGTGCGAGCGTCAAGCTGCCGGTGTCAACGAACACAACACGGTGTCACGCCGTGCGCGCCCCGAGTAAACACAGCTATAAACACGAGGCTCGCACACTCTCTCTACAAACCCGGGCATGGTGGGCTGGGCGACGAAATCTTACTAACTTAAAAGGTGTGTTCGCCTCGGCAAACATTTGTTTGTGACGAGCCATAATCCTAACCCCCAAATAGTCGTGCCGGTCAAACGGAGCCTAACCCTGGTCGCCCCTAAATCAACCCCAAAAGAAAACCCAAAGCAAACTGATCGTGACCACGAGTCAAAGCGGAAAACAATAGCCGCAGACACGCCGGCCCTTAACACAATCACGTGCCCAGAAAACAGTTAACACCGCAAACAGACCTTAGCCGCATACATTAAAGTCTAACCCCAAGCTAACCCAACACGCGCCCAGAACAGGGCTGCTGCCCACCATGTGGCAAGAAGGCTCGACCCAACAACGGTGAGTGCGTCTCACCCACGTCAGTTGCGACCGCTTTCCGTCGCACGCGGGAATCTCTCTGCCACTCACGAAGCCTCGTGCATCAGCGATTTTCCTTCAATGATCGCCCCCCGCCTTCTGCACGGCCCACATCATCCCTCGACTGCATTAATCCGCGTGCACAGGGATGTCCTCCTCGTCCACCCCCCCCCCGTTCCATCATGTGATCGCTCAGAACCTCGAGT
>JAZEWT010000001.1:10085067-10100259 GCA_036362905.1 Mordacia mordax
CTTATAGCTTAGGTGGAGCTGTTAACGCTATGGGTACTTTTTGCCAGTATACATATACAAGAGTGGAACAGGTTTTACCATATCTGGCAATTATGCAGGTGTTAAGATGCAGGTGTTAAGATCTTAACACCTGCATAATCGCCAGATATGGTAAAACATGTTCCACTCTTATATCGTAACTTTAATTCGAAGGTTTTAGTGACCAATGTCATCGAAAACCTACACATACTGGCGCTTATTTAAATGCACAATCACACCATCGCCTCTCATAAAAATCCGCTCTCATCACAAGTCTCATACATCGGGCAAAACAAGTGTCTGATGCCAAAAGTTTGAGGACTGAGATTTTACATGTCAAGAAAGTTCTCCAATTAAACGGTTATAGTAGCGCACAGATTAACAGAGCTTTAAGACATAAAAATAAGCCCAACAGTACACAGGGTGAAAATTATAATGTAATTAAAACTATCAAATTACCATACATTGCCAGAGCAACTAATAAATTAGCGAAATTCTAGAAAAACAAAAAATGAAAGTGAGATTTGGCACATTACAAAAAATAGAGGGACTTTTAACTAGTACCCAAGATAAACTACCAATACTCTCCAAAGAAGGCGTTTATCACATCACCTGTTCGTGTGGTCAATGTTATGTTGATCAGACGGGTAGAAATATTAGTACGCGCCTAAAAGAACATCAGAGGAAGATAAAAATTTCACAATTTCAGCTTTTGGCAGTGACTGAGCATGCTTGTCAACAAGGTCATACAATTGATTTTGACCACGTTGACATTTTGTGCACAACTAATCATTATTGGTCCAGACTAATCCGAGAGTCTTTTGAAATTGATAAAAATAAAAATAATTCCAATCGTTCTGATAGCTATAAATTAAGTGCAGCTTGGAAATGCATTCTCAAACCATAAATGTAGTAGCTACATATATCTTGAACTTTAATACAATCCCGATATATAATAATAATAATAATATTTTGCATTTCTAGAGCGCTTTTCACCCAATGGATCACAATGCACTGCAGAGAGCTGTGGAGAGAATGGCATGTCAACAACAACAAAGCAGATCAATTAAATAAAATAATTACTATAAATCAATGAAAAACATAAAATATCATCTCATCTCTCATCTCATTGTCTGAAACCGCTTAGTCCTATACAGGGTCACGGTGAAGCCGGAGCCTATCCCGGCAGACACAGGGCGCAAGGCAAGGATATACCGACGATGGGACGCCAGTCCATCGCCGGGCACTCCGCGGCAATTTAGCCTGCGAGCCAATCAACCTATGTAACAGCATGCTTTTTGGACTGTTGGAGGAAACCGGAGTGCCCGGCGAAAACCCACGCGGACACGGGGAGAGCATGCAAACGCCACACAGAAAGGCACCCGAGCCGAGAGATTTGAAACCCGGGACCTTCTTGCTGTGAGGCGACAGCGCTAACCACTGGGCCACCGCGCCGCCCTAAAAAAAAAAACTTAAAATAACAAGTAAAATTATTGTTAGCAAGTAAAGGAAGTACTGAGCAGGGACAGGTAACAGCGAGCTATCATCCAAGCACACAGCAGTGAGCAGCATCAACAGTCCTACAACTAGCTCTACACTCAGCTGTGTCAACATGTCACGGGTTTTAATGAGGTCGAATCAGTCTTAATATTCTGCCATTCATAAGCAACGGCACTGAGTGGATATGAGTCTGTCCCCACCACCTATTTAAGTGACATGCTGGATTTAACAGGTGCTGTCTGATACTGTTATCTCCACGAGTTTTGTGATTTTTTTCAAGCGAGCTTTGCGTTGTGAACATTTTATCGTGGGGGCTTTTCGCGTGGGTTTACCCCAAAGAGGACCCAGACAAAATCTCACCATACATTCGAGAGAATACCAATCAAAAGTCCTCCGCGACGGGTGCTCAATTAACTTGTTGTGCTTTACTACACTGGTGATATTAATTCGAATGTATTGCTTTTTTTAAAGTCCACGGCGAGATGAGTTCTGCCCAATTGCAATATCAGTCCTGGTGCTTGTGTTGACTCTATCTAACCACACGAGTTAGGATGGGTTGGTGACAACGTTTACTACTTATGTATAACGAATCACTATTGGCCTAGATTTATCTGAGAGTATATTGAAATCGATATAAATAAAATAATTTTCATCATTCTGATAACTATAAAAATAAGTGCTGTTTTTAAAAAAATGTATTCTTAAACTATACATTTTATTTGCTACATATATCCTATTACGCAAACACAATCATTTTGCATAACACGTTCTGATGAAGGTAATTTGACAATCTTGGTCCTCTGTCCAATAACACTTACGTAATTCTTAAGAACTGACAAATCTAATCTAATTAACCAATCTTCCAAAACCTCTGTAATTGTTGCCACACACCTCAAACCGTCCCCCACTGCATGCTCGCAGAAGCGAGAGCGCGATTGATGACATCACAACCTCCCCATGTAAGGAAATCGAAACGATTACTCTTTATTCTGAAACGAACTCGTCTGATGTTGGTGCGGGTCGCATGATGATGCTGATCGCAATTATCAGTGAACCGTCGTATTTCTTTTGTAAATACTGTGAGTATGCTCTCCGACACATCGGTGTGCTGAGTTCGTGAAACATTGGCACGTTTTGGTTCACGTTGGCCGTTGTTGGGTGGTGGAGGGTTTACGACAAACGTGTTTTACGTGACCTAACCCGAATATTTGAATTAATTAAAAACCACCGTGTTCATCGTTTCGAAGAGAAATAGATTTTTCTACATCGCGGCATTGTTAATGTTAGAAATGCTCCCACAGTAGCAATTGTGGCTGTTTGGTCCCCGCGTGATTCCGCAAAGGTACGACAATGAGCAGTTTCCGAACTTCTCAAAGTGGAGGCTCCTCTCGTCCTCGAATTATTGCTTAACTCCAGGTTGGAAACTGCTCAATGAAACACACTCCACCAGTACCAACGATGACTGCAGTACAAAATTTACTGCCTATATTAAGGTTGTTATTGTCTCTAAGAACGTTCGATCTTTGCAAAGTTGTAGCTCTCGAAATGTCTTAGAATTGGATTACAAGATACCATCTTTTGCCAAAGTCCATTGCAATGAATGCTCAGATGAATAAAAAATCTACCAGAAGACTGGTATGAAGGTTCAATACAGAAAATACCAAAGCCTGAAGCTCATACATTCAAGCTATGTTATCCGATATTTTAGATGTTGGTGCAATCGTGAGAAAAAGTGCTTTGCTAAGCATCAACAGTCATAAAATATCCATCCTGTGTGCTTTGCTTACATATTAGAAATAGACATTTGCGCAATAGAATTGTTGCCAGTACGTATTGTACGATAGTGAAATTCGTTATTTCTCATTTATTTGATGTAGTCCTTATTTAACACGTCAAACACATTCTCTTGAAAAGCCTGAATTTATCTTGAAAAAATATCGAATTAGGGCGAACACATGACATACCGTTCGTATTCTTTAAAGTTGAAAAAGTTTATTTACATTCCGTTCTACATCACTTTGATAGAACCTGAGAGTACTTTGTTTAGCTTTTCTAATTCGAATTTTAAGAAGGCTAGTTCTGTGCAACACAATTTCAGTTTCATACAAATGCATTGAAGTCAACCTTGTGAATTCCTTAATATTTATACATTCACATTTTACATTTCAGTTTTATTGTCAGGTGGCATGGTGGCCCAGTGGGTAGCGCTGTCGCCTCACAGCAAGAAGGTTCCGGGTTCGAATCTCTCGGCTCGGGTGCCTTTCTGTGTGGAGTTTGCATGCTCTCCCCGTGTCCGCGTGGGTTTTCTCCGCGTGGGTTTCACCATTGTAAATACTCGCTCAATTCTGTATAGGGTCGCGGGGGGCCGAAGCCTATCCCGGCAAACAGAGGGCGCAAGGCACGGCCATTACATCGCAGGGCACTTGGGGTAATTTACTCAGCACGCCAATTAACCTAGGCAGCAGTGTGTCTTTGGACGGTGGGAGGAAACAGAACTACCCGACAAGGACAGACGCGGACACGGGGAAACAACGCAAACTCCATACAGAAAAGCACCCGAGCCGGGAATCAAACCTGGGGTCTTCTTGCAGTGAGACGACAGCGCTACTCACTGCGCTACAGCGCCACCCCTAAGTAATGTCGAGCTGGTATATATGTCACACTTCATTTATTGGGGTGCCGAGCCAGTGCATTTTGGGTTATATTATAGGTGTACTCTTCACTAATTTAACATTCAATTATAATAATTTGTACATCCATGCCCCACAATGGCAACGCCAGCTATAGAGGGCATTCTGCCAATCATATAAAATTGAAAATTTGTAATTTCAAATAAATACAATAATAACTTCAAATCCACAAAAATTATTGTAATGCTAACGCAGTATACACTTCTTTAGACTAGTGGGAAACCCATACTATTGGACTGTACGGCATGAAAACTTGAAAGGAGGAGGGTGAGGGGTAGAGTGTTTTTGAGGTGAATTAAACCGTGACATTTTACAGACAAGGTCGAGTCATGTATTTTCAAAACAATACCCTACTGTGAATTTTCAAAATAACTTGAATTTTATGTAAGAGCCTATATCGCACGTTAAAAATGTAAGTGTGGTACAGCAACAATGTGTATTAATTTTCTTTCCAACGTATGTGATTGACAAAGCCAGTTCGTTCTTGAAGTCACAAACTGAATGTGTAACGATGTATAATTCTAAAATAATTTTACAGAATTCCCATACTGTAATGGATTCATTGCTTTAAATATTACCGGTGAAGTACCTTGTTTAGTGCTGTAATTATAACTGATCCTATAGTAATGACAAATATTTTTCTTTATTTTTTCACACGAATTGTTTTGCATTAAGTTACATGCACATGTAAATTATTAGCCGTTACCTCAGCCAGGCCTCATACTACGTATTGTGTGCAGTATAATAAAAACAGTTCTGTAATTGGTTCATAATATTTACTGCATAACCCTGACGACTGTGTGCACTTTTAAATACAATCCATACTTCTCATCTCATCTCACTGTCAGAAACTGCTTAGTCCTGTACAGGGTCGCGGCGAGCCCGAGCCTATCCCGGCAGACACAGGGCGCAATGCAGGAATATACCCACGATGGGACGCCAGTCCATCGGGCAATGCGGGTAATTTAGTCTGCAAGCCAATTAACCTATGCAGCTGCATGTTATTTGGACTGTCGGAGGAAAGCGGAGTGCCTGGCGAAAACCCACGCAGACATGGGGAGAACATGCAAACTCCACACAAAAAGGCACCCGAACCGATATTCGAAACCGGGACCTTCTTGCTGTGAGGCGACAGCGCTACCCACTGGGCCACCGTGCCACCGTGCCACCGCACAATCCATACTTGACACTTCAAAATTACAGGATTGTACATTCATGATAACAGTACCCGTTAAATCCCGCATATGATTGCGATACGCCAGTACAGTGAATCCTAATAGAATCCGAAAAAGATCTCATGGTGATTTTAAAAACTCACAGAGGAAACAATTCAAACAGTTCTAAAAGCTACTCTGTAGGTTATTTTTGAAGAGCTGGCTGTGTTGTCGAAGAAAGAAGTTAAATGCTGGGTGTTCAACAAACATGACCTTCGATGCTGAACCAACTTTTGTATTCGCGTTACAGCTGCTGCTTCAAGTCCGTGCATAAGTGATAGACATTCACCAATGAAACGAGCCATCGTACACCTTGCACATTAACACAAGTAACACAATTATATTCCATGTAATTTAACATTCAGTCTTGTATCTGTAGCACATTTTAATTTACTATTAACTAAATACATTGCTAGAATGATGATCGCTTCGAAAAGCTGCATTACTAGAATCTTAGCATAAATATTACAATTGTCACCTTTCATCATTATAACAGGCATGTCTGCCTCTGTATATTGAAGTGCGCTTAAATTTAAACGCGACTAAAAATTCCAATTGTGTTTGTTTTATATTCGTACAAATCGTAACGGCAACCCCCCCCCCCCATAAAACGTCATAATCTCGACTTAGATGTGCTTTCAAATTATATAAATGTCAACTAACGATACACTTAACATAGTGCTCTTACGCGACCATGAAATGTATCCTTATTCCCACAATCACTTTGTGTGAATGTGTGATGGTTAAATACAGACAGGGAAAGTCGGACACAAACATTCTCTTTTTTATAAATTTGCTAAAGTGACGGGACTTAAGTCGTGTTTGTCGTGTCACTTTTGATAAGGCATTAAGGATGTATGAGCTGATTAGGATTCAGTCCAGGTAAGCGAGTTAATAATTTAACTGCCAGGTCTTTAACGCACGATCGACATGCATACAGTCTGGCAAAACAAATGAAAGCGAAATATTTATACTATGCAATGTTGAGATAAAATAGAAATTTCTTTTCGCGTGTTCCGACATGCTGCTTAGTTATATGTTTGGACATTTGCCATTTAATTGCATTAATTACATTAAAACCATTATTATCTCAACATGGGTTGAGAAATGCTACAGTAATTATTCCGTGTTACTGGAGGAGGTGCGAGGTGTGGGGGTAGCCAGTTTGTTTGTGTAAGATATGACGAATGAAGTACCATGAAAGCGTTGGAGAAGAATTGGCAATACGATAAAATGCTATTAGTATGTTTAAAGTGCCTCCTTAAAGCACATCTCAAGACTGTACAGAAGAGTGGGCATGCCTTTATCACAAAGAGGTGTTTAATAGCTGGCAGAGTAAAAAAGGATGGTCTTGATAAGGAGCAGACAGACCTTGTGGCAAAGTAGTCTGGGGCGCAATAAAATCCAACATATTCTCTAGTGGGCGGCACGGTGGCCCAGTGGTTAGCGCTGTCGCCTCACAGCAAGAAGGTCCCGGGTTCGAAGTTCTCGGCTCGGGTGCCTTTCTGTGTGGAGTTTGCATGCTCTCCCCGTGTCCGCGTGGGTTTTCGCCGGGCACTCCGGTTTCCTCCCACAGTCCAAAAGCATGTTGCTGCATAGGTCAATTGGCTCGCAGGCTAAATTGCCCCGCAGTGCCCGGCGATGGACTGGCGTCCCATCGTCGGTATATCCCTGCCTTGCGCCCTGTGTCTGCCGGGATAGGCTCCGGCTCACCGAGACCCTGTATAGGACTAAGCGGTTTCAGACAATGAGATGAGGTGAGATATTCTCTAGTTTCAAGTGACACAGGCAGGTGGTTTTCATGCTAAAAAAATGCTGTGGAAGACAAAAGCGATGAAAGTCAAAGGAGGAAAGCGCTGAGCCTAGACCTGGGTAAACAGGATGGTGTCAATGGCACATGCTTCGGGAAAGTAGTTCCAGACGATAAGGGCAAGCGTAAAGAACGATCTCCTCCTATTGAGCATTGGCTGATTGAAGAGGAAAAGCGAGATGAGAGGGGAGAGGTAAGAGAATGTGCAGATGGAATAATGTATGGATGAGGAGTCGAGTGAGATTAGCAAGGAGAGGTAAGCAGAGGTAAGTCGACTGGCTGTGATTATTGTTCGTCATTAAATCCACTCACTGACAAGAGTGAGCACCATGTGGAATAGATCACTGTTAAGTGGGGACTAAGCCAGTGGCGAAAAGTCAACGTTTCTATGGACGGCACTAGATTATAGATGGTTGGATATCCGTTAACCTCGTTTGACTCATCACAGGTTAATAAGCATTTTATAATAATAATAATAATTGCATTTATAAAGCGCTTTTCACCCGAGAGTCACAAAGTGCTGCACAGGGCTGTGGAGAGAACGGCGCGTCAACAACGGCATTCGAACGGAAAATCAGCAACAATAACGATTATTTTTTTTAATATACACATCTTTGCAAATCAGCATGTAAAATATGATCAAACTTTCAACTGTAAATTTAAAATGCAAAATTATCAGAGTTTAAAATACACATCAGGGCGGCGCGGTGGCCCAGTGGTTAGCGCTGACGCCTCACAGTAAGAAGGTCCCGGGTTCGAATCTCTCGGCTCGGGTGCCTTTCTGTGTGGAGTTTGCATGCTCTCCCCGTGTCCGCGTGGGTTTTCGCCAGGTACTCCGTTTTCCTCCCACAGTCCAAAAGCATGCTCCTGGACAGGTTGATTGGCTCGCAAACTAAACTTGTCCCGCAATGCCCGGCGATGGACTGGCGTCCCGTCGTCGGGTGTATTCCTGCCTTACGCCCTGTGTTTCCGGGATAGGCTCCGGCTCACCGTGACCCTATATAGGATTAAGCAGCTTCAGATAATGAGATGAGATGAGAAAATACACATCTTGATTGACAGGATAATGGGTTGAGTTGATAACCCATTGAAACCATCGTTTTGACTGCAGCACTAGCCAGTTATTTCCTCGAGTAAATAAGGAAATTAGAGAACGTGGAGGAAATCAACGCAGAACAGGAGGAGAACACGCAAACTCCACACAGAAAAATTGCCCGAGGCGGTTCGATTCAAAACCACAACTCTGCAGAGGATCCCGCCAAATCATCTGATGGCTGTTCTTCTGGGTTCCGAACCGATCGCATCGTCCCCATCTAGCGGTGCTTGTGAGAAACAAACCTGACCTAGACGGTCGAAGACCGCTGTACAGGCCAGATGTACTAAGCAGTGACCTAAGAAACGAAAGGCTCACGCAGTTAAAACATCTGGTTGGTTGTTGTTGACATTTATGTTATTCCTAACGCCGTTATAAGCCAAAAAAAAACGTTGACAAGAGTGCTTTGCTTACCTCTGCCACGAGGGTGTTCAGTTCATCATAAGCAAAGTTCGCCCCCTCTCCGTGAGGAGAAGACGAGACGAGGACAAGTGCGGCTGCTGCAGTTACAGCACAAGCAGCGGCCAGGGAAATCGACCTCAGTCATAGCTGTCTCGTCGCGTCCATGTCCGCCAAACGACCGCAAATGTCGATGTTCTCGCTGCGAACGTTGGAAGCGTAAGCGCGTTTTGTTAAAATCACGCTCAGATTTACGCATTTTTGTCCGTACTCTCGCACGGGAAATGACCAGGTAGGTGCTTTCACAGCTGGCGTTGCTCCCAAGGTAAGGATAGTTGCTGGGGTGCTTTTAAAGAGGGCTCAGTTTTATCCACACATATACCTATCCCGTGGCTTCCGTCAATGAACCAGACATTTCCTCGTGCACTCAGCGGGGCATTATATTATTTCACTTGGCTGCCGGGCGCAATTTCCACGCCTGCGAATACGCTGCCAAATTGGACTCTCATCTCATTGTCTGAAACCGCTTAGTCCTATACAGGGTCATGGTGAAGCCGGAGCCTATCCCGGCAGACACAGGGCGCAAGGCAAGGATATACCGACGATGGGACGCCAGTCCATCGCCCGGCACTGCGGGGCAATTTAGCCTGCGAGCCAATTAACCTATGTAGCAGCATGCTTTTTGGACTGTGGGAGGAAACCTGAGTGCCCGGCGAAAACCCACGCGGACACGGGAAGAGCATGCAAACTCCACACAGAAAGGCACCCGAGCCGAGAGATTCGAACCCGGGACCTTCTTGCTGTGAGGCGACAGCGCTAACCACTGGGCCACCGCGCCGCCCTCAAATTGGGCTCGGCTCACTTCATTCATATCAGACACAGGAATCGGATTTCCTGCTAATAATATAAATATACTACGCAGCGGCAAGTACTTGCTGCCAAAGCAGGATGAAACCTTCTTAAACACCCACCTATTCCTAAAATAACGCCAAACATTATTTTAATCTTCCTCAGATATGTAAAACGTTTCCTCTACTAAAGTATTGCTCGACTTAGAAACAAATAAAAAGTACAGCTTCCGAAAATCAGTCGACATTATCTTGCTCTGAGTATTGTATAAGGAGAAGCGGTGGTGCACTGGTTCAACACTGTATGCTGCGCACCAAGCGACCTGAGTTTGATTCTTGGTCACACTGAACATCCGTGGTGAATGATATCTGAACCAATTTCTGGACCTCTCCCCCACTAACCCACACTGAGTGGCATGGTAAAGTATGATCAATTAAATATCCATGAGCGAGTCCGCATGGAAACACCTTCACACAGCGGTGAAACGACTAAGGAAGAGAATCTCGACCTCTTGAACCTCGAGACCCACTTGGCATACGTGGTTCTGGTCTCCACGGACCACTAGGTGGGGCTCGCGACCCCACCGGTTGAGAATGACGGGTTTATCTGACAGGACACGACGCTCAAGTGTGTTCACGTCGTACGCTCAGCGAGCACGTGGACCAAGATGAAGAGGTGGAGGGGCTGTAGAAGTAGCCAGCGTGTCACCAGCTGCCATACCAGCTTCACATCCATTCCGTTTTCTCCCCGTGGCAACAATTCGAGGCGCGATAAAGCCCACTTAATGTGTTTCAGTTTTAGGTGACACGAGCAGGTGGTTTCAATGCAGTGAAAGTCAAGCGAGAGTCGGTGTCTCGTTGCTTCATCGACTGTGTTGGCATTCAACTACATTGGCGGCCTTTAGGTGTTCCTGGAAATTCCACATATCTGTGATGGGAGCCAGTGTTCGCATGGGACATCATCGTTGACACGAGACACGCTCTATCCGCTTCTGGATGACGGCTTCCACAACACTTCGCCTGAGCTGCACAACATGGCCATAATTGAAACAGCAGATTGATCTGCTCTGCTTGCTCCACCGTTGAAGAAGTCTTCGCGTGCAAGGATGGGAAGGTCCTCATCTCGCTCAAGGGTCTCAAACCCGTTGGCTTCCCTCGCGCGCTTTCATCGGTCAGTCGAGGCGGCCGGCAGCTCGAAACCACAGCTGAGAGCTGGGTACCTGAGGGGACCCCTGGATGGCGAAGCACTCAGGGCAGTGTGACTGTTCACGCCCTTAGAGGTGCTACCTCTACCTGACAGCCCACAAAACCCTCACTTTAATAATACATTACATTTTATATAACGTACAGATGTAAGCTTTCACGGCTTGATGACTGCTTCACAAAACTGTTCTTTCTGGATAGCCGTGTCTCAGACCACTTGAGGATGCCTCCAACGTGGCAGGCAAAGCAAAGCGTCGTGAGGGAGAAAGCTCGACATGGCCAGCCGGAAAGAGCATCTTTGGAAAACAATCCCCATTTTACGTAACGCTTTTCAACCAGAGATTCCAAAGCGTTGCATGAATCAGCAGAGATGGAGAGGAGGCAACTTACCTGAATATTACGATGGTATCGGCCAATTCAATTGATGAGTGTTTCTTTTATTGTGGGAAGAAACCGAACAACACGGAGGACAGCCACACAGAAGAGGGGTAGTACACACAAACTCTGCATATAAAGGCACCCGAGGCGGGTATCGAACCATCTTGGGCAAAAGCTTCTGTTCTGCGAGGTGTAGATGTTACCACTTCATAACTCTGCCACCAATAATACAGTGGCTAACTACAACTGAGTGATGACTAGGTACTTATTTTATTGGTCCAGGCAGATTGTTGGACTAACACGACCACCGACTGGGATATGAACTCGCACACTTCATATTTGTCAATTAAGCACCGTTATAATCACACAACCCAACCTGATAGAATGTACAGGTATCATGTAGTCTAACCGTAGTAATAAAAATGTTTATTAGATGGTGTTCCAATACTGGGCAGACACTTGTCTGGTTTTTTTTTTTGGAAAGCATTTTTATTTTCATGCACCTGTGTGCTGGAGTTTTAGCTCGCTGAAACCACCTGTACGCGTTTCTAAAACTAGAAAATCCGAGGAAGGGTTTGATGATTGCTTCGAAAAGCTGCTCTCTCGGGACAGCCGCGTCGATCGCTCCCTCTCCCCGGGCCGCGACGTTTTGCCTCACACGTAAGAGGCATCCTCAGATGCCTGAGGATGTTTTTCGAAGCAGTCATCCTGCACCGAACCGTGAAAACGTACATCAGTACATGAGGAAGGGTTTGTCACACCCCATAGCTCGAGCCATAAGCCACCACTGCCAAACAGGGCTGGGTAATCTTATACCTTTACACATAGGTGTAATAATTAACTTGATAGGTAATTTTACACAGCTAGTTCCAATGTGTTGCAAATTTGTATTAGAAGTTGCCAAGATCGTATTATGTTATAGTGCCCGCCTTGCGGGCGATCTCGTTCCAAGTGCTTAACACGTTCTTCTGGCGTCAGGATAAAGACGAAAGAGTGCTGAAGATGGTTGATTGTAGCGCAAATGTGGGATTTTAATGTGGAAATAGTTTTAGAATTTTGGAGAGCGTAATCAATAAGTGGGAAGTAAATCTAAAATAAGACACAGAAGGCTTAGTGTTGTGCCGGATTTGAAACCAGTATCCTGAATGCAGACATACGTACAAACTCTTACCCCAGTATATAGAATGATAGTGGGGCTTTCATCACAAGATTTAATGCTATTTAACGTTGTCGTATATTATATCAGTCATAGTCTATTAAGCACCTTTGGCACCCGCGGAGACCGTGGTGGATATCATGCTTTCCCATGGTAGGATCAGTCTTCCTGTCAATGCTATTTAAATACGAATGCGTCATAAACAATCACAGTATACATCACAGAATAGAGCCCTCCCCGTGCGGAATCTCTTAATAATAATAATATTTTTACTTCTAGAAGGCTTTTCAACCCGGGGGTCACAATTAAGGGAGCTATTTAACCATACTTCACCATGCTGGTCGGTGCGAATGTGTGACGAGCCTAGGACCTATCCAGCGAACATCCTGGCACTGATCCGAGCCGCAGTGGCAATGCCTCCAGACTGGTTCAGAGCGCAGTGCGATAATCACTGCACCACCACTCAACCGCAGCACAATGCAGTACACGGAACCTACACCGTACGTCTTACTGTACCCGAATCTACAATGCACATCGTATATAAGCACACCATATATATGCACACGTCTGTTTGATTTCATCAGCACATACAATGCGCTGGGGGGGAGGGGGGAGGCAAAGGACAACGTCTGATACATAACATGCTCCTCCGCATATAAGCACACCGAGGCATCGCTCCCAGAGAGTGTGCTTATAAGCGGCGGCGGCGTCTACTCAGTTAACGCAAGGTCAGCGGTCGTGAGCCCCGCGGTGCGGAGTGCAGAGCGTAGTCAGTCGGGATTGCGCAGAGCTGACGTCAGCGTGTGGCCGGTGCATCGGATGTGCGTTCGCTGGAAAAATACCCGATATTCAACCGGGTCGATGTGAAATGAGACAGGATCGCTTCGGTGACTCGAAATCGTTGTTTTTGCCACGTTTAGAATTACACACAAGGAGACCTGGATGGCAGGAACATTTCTCTCTTCATCCGCGTTAATTATTGTTGCTTTTTTGATGTCCTTCCATGATTTACAGTCATTATTTTACATGCCGTTCTCTCCGTAGCTGTGTGCAGCGCTTTGTGACCCTCGGGTAAAGGCGCTTTTACAAACGTGAATATTATAAAAATCGTGCTGATTTTTTTTTTGTGATCGGTCCGCCGGTGTTCCTTTATTGCCGCGGAATTGTGGCGTCAGGCGGGTAAATCGCGACGTATCATAGCATACAACCGCGTCGTTGCGTGGCTCATAAAATAAAAAAATCTCACATCGTGATTAAATATTAATTGTGCTCTGCACGTGGTGCTGCTGCTGCTGCTGCATCGCATTGCGGAGCAGCGTTGGAGCAAACTACGCGCACATTGACCCTACGTCGTCATATTAACTCGACACAACTGCGCTCGACGCAATTGCAAACTTCACAGTGTCTCGTTTGTTTAATGTTTATCCTCAAGGCACCGTTCCCTCTGCTAACAATTTACGCGACTGGAGAAAAAAAAACCCATATCTCTCTCTCTTTCGAGCGTTCGGGAGATACCAAGAGCATTTGGGCTGCAGGAGTACGTGAGAAATACCATCGCGGTCTACTACTCCCCCCTCTCCACCTCCTTGCCAGATGGTTTCTCCCAATCTAAATGCAGCACAGACAGGCTGCTCACAATGCCCAATGCCAAACAGTGCCTGCATTTAGTTTTTGGTGCCTTTCAAAGGATTGCAGGGTTCCAACAATCGTGGTCCCCACCTCTCATCCGCCCCTTCGCCGCCAGTTTATTCCTTGCTTAGGAGGTGCAAGTAATATGCATGAGTACGTGTGTGTGTGTGCGTGTACGTGCGAGTCTAAATAGAAATTGGCGGATAGAAAGAATGAACGGTTGTTGAAAATGTCGAATAACGTCGACACATTTCGAATTTGAGCCTTGCCTGAGACTTGATAAGCAAATGAGAACTGCTGTCGTGAGCCGCTATCTCAGGATATCCGTGTCGAGTGTTCCTCCTCGCTGCGTCGCGACGTTACGACTCCTACATTTGAAACATCATCAGGCATCTGAATCTCGAAAGTGCAGCTCTTCAAAGCGATGTTCTTATATCGAGCCGTGAAACCCTACATGAATACACCGGCAAGCAACAGTGACACTGTTGCGAATAACACGTTTTAATGTGCGAGAATTGCTCTCCACAGCTGACCTTCCCGGAGAGCCGAGTCATGTGTTCCTGTTTTAAACCTCGCGACGTTTCGCCTCACATGTCGGAGGCATCATCAGCTTCCAATGATGCTTCCCCAAGCGAACGGCTGCGGAGAGCGATTCTCATGCATTGGAGCCATGAAAACCGACGTCATTATTCATCATTGTTTCCACGTAATAATTTTAAAACATGCCTCGGCCGAAGAAGCACACACAAAAAAGAAACAACCCTAAACAGCATAACTTGTTTGTTTTTTTAATACATATGTACAAGATGTGGTTGCCGGTGTGTGCGCGTGTGTAAACGGATTGTGTGTGCAGTATACACTACTTAGTGTATATTTTTCACTTATACCGCTGGAGCCGGTCCAATGCAGCAGTTAATGACAGTGGGAGCACATAGCCCTGAGTTAAAGGGACGGCTCCTACGTTTGGCTCTGTAGAGAGAAGAGCTGCGTTGCCATGGTGCCGGGCTGGAGGAGGAGGAGGCAGTGTGTAGGCGCCCAGCACAAGCTCCCCAGATAATGGGCTAGTTTCCATCACGATCTACGAGGCAGCTCTCCGTCTGTGTGCGAAACGAAATCACATCGTGACCACGAGCGTCGTGCCGCGCGTTGCTTGTGAGACGCCACGCGTGCGACCAATGTATTACGAGGGCTACGATTGCCACCCTCTTGAGGTACAAAAAGAAGAAGGGACATAGGGAAAATCGCACAATATTG
>JAZEWT010000001.1:10131570-10146789 GCA_036362905.1 Mordacia mordax
TCGGACTCTGTACAGGATTTAGCGAGTATTGATAATGAAATACATCAATAATGAAATCCTGTACAAGTGTTATATAAAATGTTTATTTGCAGTGCATGTGATTAGGAACAACGGCTAAGGTAAGCGACGAATTTGAGCGGCCAATATGGAAAATGTTTGTTCATTTTCGCAGTGATTAAGAGTGAACATAACAGCATTTCAATATTATAATAAGCATTTAAGCACAAGGCAGTTCGCTTCTATGGAAAAAAAGGAAGTAGGAAATGCAGACTTCACGATACTGATACCGCACGACCGCAAGAGACAAGCCACTAGGTGGCAGACTAATGCCACCAGCTTCAAGTTTTTCAATGCACTTAGCGGCTGTGCGTCATAAACGTCCATTAAAAAACGTCTGCTCCATCACTCTGGACAGTAACAAGCAAGGCCTTACAGAGGCTTATCACCATGGTCATTATCCATGATCTAGCCACTGGTGGATTATGGCCACGCCAGGTCATCGACACTGCGCACGGCCCCGCGGTGTCACGATCCATCTCAACTGCGGTCGTGCTCTTGGGCGCATTTTCTCCTTCACCTCTGGCTGTCGTTCCTTCAGAAACCTCGCCAGAGATTACGCAATCTGGCCACATGTCTTTACAATCACGCCCCTCTCCCCCTTAACGTGTCTGAACAAAGTGATATCGAAATCGGTGTTCATTTCAAGTTCCTCTTTCTATCTCGCTCAATAGGAATATGCCATAAAGTAGATAACTCCCCACCACGCTGCAGATTATTATTCCAAAGGTTCATCAATGTCTTGTTACCTGGCAGAGTTTGTTGATTGTTACGTAAACCACAGGCAACGTAGCGTTGTTGGAAACAAGGGTTGAATTCACTTGCGTGGCGCGACCAGGAAGGAAGTCCGCCTTTGTAAGCGATCGACTCGGAGGAGCTGAATGGCTCTTTTTTTTCTCTTTTCACGCTCCAAAACGACGAACCCTTTTGCCTTTTGTTGCGTTTGGAAACGTTGCCCGCAAAGCACACGCTGTGCCCAAGCAAACGGGTAGACGTGACAAAGGCACGCCGCGTTGGTGGCGCGTAAGGTACATCGACAAGCGTCCGGTTGTGAGTGCGGGGAGGTTTCATCTCTTTCGCTCGCAGAAGGTGCGAGCGATGGTCGGAGACGCGGAGGAATAGCAAGGGCCCCCGTCCGCATGCAGCAAAAAAAATCTCGTGATCGATTTCTGCCTGGGCTTGCAAATCCACCACAAATCTACCCTGGAGCACTGACACATTCAACATTTCCTTGAGCTTTTGATTATGGAGGTTTATTATTACAGCAGAAAGCACTTGGTGAGCTTGCAAGCTCTAGATGCGAGACTCCTTTGACAACAAACGTCCGAAACGACGAACAAAACAACGCTTAAAATCAAAGGGTAAATTAATGTACTCACAGCAACAATCTGTGCAGACACACAACACTCCAACCATAATAAAAAAAACTGCAACAGGCAAGATTGCACAATTAAACAAACTGCACCAATTGGTGCAGAGGTGAAAGCTTAACCATGATCAGCAGCAGGATGCCTCCAGCGTGGGAAGTAAAATGTCGTGAAGGAGAGGGGTGGACCGCGTGACACGGCTATCGGAAAAGAGCACGTTTAAAGAGCAATTCTCACGCATCCAGCCGTGAAAACCTACATCGATACGTTTTAAAATAACAACCACGATTCTCCGAGTCTTGTGAAACACAACAAATGACGGCAGTGGCCAACTTCAAAAATCGCAGCTCACAACCAAAGGTGGAAATTCCAGATTTCCATGCTCAGAAAATCCAGTTTTATATAACACACTACGGACAAGCGCAGTTGTTGAAGCGCCACAGAGTGGTGCGCATTCTATCAGCCACTGCGTGATGACGAGCCCGAAGAAATCTGTGCTGTTAAGTTTGCAAGGCCTCGTTGCTCTGCGCCAGCATCTCAGCAACTGAGTGTGCGGTCCTTGGGGCAACTCTTTTTTGTGTTAATCGGCAAGAGTTATCGTTGCTCTGTGAGGCCCAAGTGATCGCGCAGGTCAATGCCCCAGATATGGAGACCTCGTCAAGGAAGTATAGCGTGTCACTCGCCATCGTAAACGAGGCTAATATGGAAATACAAGCTGTTAGAAAATAAGCCAATACTTTGATTACACCAGAGACGATGATAATGGTTCTCGCCATTATATTTTTTAAGCATTCCAACGGCAAAGCTTTATTAAGTGTAAGCGCTACAGTGGACAGGTGTAGAATGTGACAACACAAGCGCAGACACTCCTGCTCAACAACACTGCCAATGAAATACAGTACAAATTAAATAAATACTGTAGTACGGCGCACGGATTTAATACAGTTTTTTACAAAATGTTAACACTCATTATGAAACTATAAGGCTCTTCCCAGTGATACAGATTTCAGCATTAGTTTCAGAGTTACAGATCTGGACGGCATGCAGTGGGGGTTAGGGTATTTGACTTGTAACCGGGGCGGCGTGGTGGCCCAGTGGTTAGCGCTGACGCCTCACAGCAAGAAGATCCCGGGTTCGAATCTCGGCTCGGGTGCCTTTCTGTGTGGAGTTTGCATGCTCTCCCCGTGTCCGCGTGGGTTTTTGCCGGGTACTCCGGTTTCCTCCCACAGTCCAAAAGCATGCTCCTGGATAGGTTGATTGGCTCGCAGACTAAAATTGTCCTGCAATGCCCGGCGATGGACTGGCGTCCCGTCGTCGGGTGTATTCCTGCCTTACGCCCTGTGTTTCCGGGATAGGCTCCGGCTCACCGTGACCCTATATAGGATTAAGCGGTTTCAGATAATGACATGAGATGAGACTTGTAACCGGAAAGTTGTGAGAATGTGGGTTAACTCGGCCTATCATCCCCTGCCAGGGTTGATAAAATCAGCACCATTTTATGGGAAGCTGATTATTGTCATTCTGTGACGAGAATAGCTCCCACCATAGGAATGGGGAATTTCTACCACGAGCTTAGAGCTTTCTGCAGAGCTGAGAGTTGATCCATTTGCTCATTCCGG
This sequence comes from Mordacia mordax, assembly GCA_036362905.1. Classification (NCBI taxonomy): domain Eukaryota; kingdom Metazoa; phylum Chordata; class Hyperoartia; order Petromyzontiformes; family Petromyzontidae; genus Mordacia; species Mordacia mordax. Next base: position 10,134,614 of record JAZEWT010000001.1, read on the forward strand.
CTAGGAGCCGCGGATATGTTATACATTCGTCTTGATAGCTCTTGACAGAAGCCTGCACAGGGCCAAACAATGGGTGAAGGTTATCCTCTTCTGAGCACGCTTTTTAAATCTGCATCGCACTCGTGACCTGAACTGCATCCTCCACCCGTACGTCAATCTGCAGCGCATCATTTCACTTCGACTTTGTTCTCCCCATAAAATAAACATGGGTACAATGTTCCGCATGCGTTTATTTCAGTTGCTCGAAAGTCATAGGTTGTATGTAGCACGGCTCACACTCCACGGACCTCTCTGGTTCGCTCTGGTCAACGCGAGCCCGTCGCTCGACTCCGTGCGACACAACAAAGCACCCAGGTGAGCTCAGTGACCGACAGGCCCGCAGACGACGGACACCTAGCGCAAGACATCGCAGCCGCCCCGAGCAAGCGCTGCGCAGGGAAGCAGACCGCACGCGTTTGTGCGCCTGCCTTCGCCTCCTGGCCCCTGCACAAACTCGCGGCACAATATCGCGGTTCACGGGCAACGGCGGGCACTGCACTTGGCGTGTCGCGGCACGCTCATATTGATTTGTATTCAAATTCCCATCACTTGAAGGAGCGAAAATAAGTGCCGCTTTATTCTCAAAGTACAAGCTGCTCCCCCCATCCTCCCCACTCCCATCCCGCTTGGCCACAGCACTAGAGTGACGGCGGCTCAGCTGCGGGAGACCAGACAGCGACCGTGAAAATTTTACTTCATTTGTGCGCAAGGGGAACAAATCCTGGATGATTGCTTCCAAAAGCTGCTCTTTCTGGATAGCCGTGCTGATCGTTATCCCTCTCTCCTTCACGACATTTCGCCTCCTCCCAAGCTGGAGGCATCCTCAGGCCTCGCAAAGGAGAGAGGAGGAGCAATCGGCACGGCTATCCCGAAAGAGCATCTTTTTGAAGCAATCACCGTGCATCGAGCCGTGAATACCCACATCAACAAATCCTTGTCAAACATTAATCACACGAAATCGTTCACTCTATACAGCATGAGCAACGAGACAAGTGTCAATAAAACCACTCAGATTTTTACGTCGGCGCGTAAAATCGCGTGTTGGCGTTCGTCCACCAGAGGCAGGGTTGGGTCGATCTCGCGGAGGTCACTGTGCCGCGACGCGCACTTGAGAGGTCATTTGCCAGCGGTAAACAACGCCGTTCTAACGTCACATTCCAAACGTTATACCGAAGTATGCGTGAGAATTTGGCCCGACAATTACCGTTGCTTTAAACGTGCAAACGTACTCAACGAAGACCTATTCGTTTGGCCGCTGGCATTCTAATATAAATAGGTTACAGCGAGGGGTATTTTTTGGCGTCGGCTGACTGCGCAGTTGCCTTCCACGTCTCATGCTTCGCTGTGATGCTTTACATTGAGTCATTCTCTCTCTCTCTCTCTTCGAGAGTGAACAAATACTCTGTTGATGCAGGAGTCAAAAGCCTGATGATGTCTCAAACATGCAAGCCAAAATGTCGGGAAAGAGAAAGAAGGAATGATCAAAACAGCTATCCTGAAAGAGCTGATTTTAAGATAAATTCTCACAAACAAATTCTACGTGGCACGTTGCAAGTGATAAATCCTTATTGTTCATTATTATCACATATCAAGCATAGAAAACCTCTAGAAAAAGAAAAAAAACCGGATCACACTCAGCTGAGGACGTTCTGGAAAACGACAGGACAATGCTTGGTATTGCGAAGCCCTGCATTCGCCGCGGCAGAAAGGTTGCTCAAGACGTCACGACATCACACGCGCTCACATGGTCCTGGTGCCGACCGCCCTTGTCAACACGCGCGCTAATGCACGCACGCGTCCCCATCGACTCCCCCTTGCTTGAGCGCGCGGCCCGCGGAGTTTATTTAGTGCTTCTTTACATGTCCCGACGCTAAGTAAAATGCATTTAATTCCATTTTTGTCCCTCGGTCGTTATCGTCTGGGAGACCATTCATGGCTTTGTGGCGGTGGCGAGCGGGCGAGCGAGCTTCCCAAGCGTCCGCGTCTCCGTCCGTGGAATGGGGGGGGGGATCGGATGCCCCCCGTACTGGCAGTACACTTGGGGCGGGGGGGGAGGAATATTGTTTGGCCGAGAGGGACGGTTGTTTATTCCACACACGTCCGGTTAGAATCGCTTGCGACGCGACAATTCGTTGAGTAAAAATTGACAAAAACAACAAAATAAGAGCGGTAATAGAATCGAAAAAAAAAATACTCTTCGACAGCCCCCACGAATATTCTCACGGCACCAAAGGATGCCATTCGGCAAGGCGATGGGAACATCATGGCCTCTCTGAGCGAAATGTACGAAATAAATTAACAAATTAATTTATGGTCGGTCTACTGCCACGTGTCCGGCATTACAATTTAATTTTTTTTATGCAGAAGAAGGACAAGTGACAGCTTTCCATGAACTCCATGAGAGGTGAACATAACTACAGACTTTGTAAGGCGAATGTAGTCTCTGTGAGGCTAGTTCACTGCTTTGTAACGCACTTAGCTCTGCTATTCATGGTGGGCAATTTTCTTTGGAGAACTTGGATAATATTTTCACGACACGAGAATGACGTGAAAAGCACATTGACCCGTTCGTTATTGCGCAGTGCACCATCTATTAATCTACAACAACAAAGTAACGACTACTGATGCAGTGTCTCACGGATCGATGTATGAGAGTTATTCTTGTGGGATAGTAAGGGAGAGGAGGAATGATCGACATCACTATCCTGAAAGAGAAGCTCTTAAAAGCAATTGTTACAGCAGTGACTGGTCAATTATTACGAGACTTGTTTGTAGATTCCACATTCCACGTTCAGTGCTTTCGTCTTGACCGTACGGGGTTTTTGTCTGCCGGGACAGGCTCCAGCTTCACCGTGACCATGACCAGGATGAAGCGGGGGACTGACAATGAATGAATGTTGGTGATGCCCTCGCAACCGTCAACTGCACGCTGAGCAGGGTTTGTGGCCTGCGCGGGTGCTAGGATTTTCAACCGCCAATGTAGAACAAACTGGGGCACCAGAGTAGCATGGCTCGAGAATGACGATGGGTTTTCTTCTGTACAACAACGTGTATAGACGTAATGTTGAGAGAGATGCTGCACTCAGTATTAGCGAGAAGAAATAAACAGGGATATGTGATGTCCAAGTATGTATTAGACTTTTTGGGATAGTTGCCTCAAAAATATCTAGATAGATGTTTATTATTACCGTAGAAAATACCCAGCGAGCTTGCGAGCTCTGGATGAGAGATTCCTGCGACACGGCAAACGTTTCAACTGACCTAACGCAAACGATTAACCAATCAACACACACCATAAATTAACCAACGCGAAACATAAACCAACGCACGCCATTATTTAAGAACAATCCAGGATAAAACGGGGACAAGCGGCAACCCCAGCGGGCGAATTTACATAACGATCAGCATCCCAGCAGGAATCGCCGGTGGCGTGTCCATCACGGAGGGGCCTGGGAGAGTCGTCGGCGCGACCGAGCCAGCGCAGCGGGAAGCCGGTGCCCTCGCCCACCGCTCTATCACCATGCGCCAATGCACAATCTCGCACCGGGCACAGCCACCAAGCGCTAAAATATGAGAAAGTGACTCCAGCTTTGTGGCTGATGGCGTCAAGCGGCGAACGCAGGTTGGCAGAAGCTGGCAGCCTCGCGTTGGTGGAAGCACAGGAGTCGCCATGCTGGGAGTGCGTCTGTGTGGAGACCAGGTTTGCTACCAGTCCTGTTTTTTCCAGGATGGTCCCAATTTTTTTTGTGGTGGATCTTCTGGAAAATCTGCTCTTTTTCAGGAAACGATTCATTAAACAAAGTCCTTTTGTTTGTTTTTTGCCAGTTGCACAGGGCACAGTCCTCCCCTCTCTCGCTCATCTGTTTACCCGCACACGTGACACGTCCCAGTTTGTTGTGTCCACCTAGTATGGGTGCTGGCGCTTGCTTTACGTTGCGGGCACCCATCTCGCCCAAGTGCCCCCCCCCCCTCTCTTGCTGCTGGCGCACTCCAGCAGAAGCCAGTTACTGGCGTCACAAGGAGAGTTAATCCTCGATCCGTCGAACTCACGTTCCGCCCCCACGGTGGAAGCCAATGCCTGACTACTTACATCCACATACTCACCTCCACCCACACTCCCCTCCCACTTTTCACAATCCCCCCAGATAAGCTTCTCACCGGGGGCACCCTTTCCACAAGAAAAGATTACAATAATTTAAGCGCCATTACATCCCATTAAAAAAAACCCCATTTGATTAGAGCACAACTTTTACGTTGTTGAAATTGTGTTAATCCTCCAAGAAGGCCGATAGCATTTCAGCTCCTACTCTCTCCCTCCCCCGCTTTCTTCAGTGTTTGCGGCCATAGACTGGGCTTGGTGCTGAGCAATTGTAAGCTTCCATTAGTACGAATTCCTGGCTCTGCCATTCAGCGATGATTGCTTTCACTGAAGCAGCAGCGTGTTGGTAATTGAAGAAGAAAACAAAGCCATAAAAATGGCCAAATACACGCATGTGCTCACGTTGCATTCCATTGCCTATTTCGGACGAAACGCTATAAAAATAGAACTCCCCGTGTTGCTGGGATGCTCTCGGGTAAATCCACCTTAATAGCAACTCAAGTGCCGCGAGGAGGTCATCGCAACTACGGCACATTAGCCGCAACACAGTGTGCGGTGTTTCGAGAAGCGAAAAATCGGTGGGGTTCAAAACGGTAAGAAACAAAACAAATTCACTCGTTTCTTCCTGCGCAGGTGCAGGATGGTAGTGCAACGAGTCGATGGCCCTGCGTTCAATAGCAATCCACGGCCCTTAAGCGTGACGCATCTACAGTACCTGCTTCAGATTTGAGAACCTAACCCGACTTCACCCTGACAGCTTTCAGATTTATTTATTTTGAACAGTGCCTCGGTCAACCAGCCATCAGAACCGACACTCAGTGAACCCACTCGAAGCCACAAGGCCCCCCCCCCGCTCTCAGATTGGCTGCTTCCCGTCACAGTTCACTGTACACACGTAGTCTCGGTAAGACTCACAGAAGCAAACGCTCACCGAGTTTTGAAGTTGGTGCCAATGAAGCATGTGTGTGCAATGGGAAACACACACACAATGCACGTGTGCGCAGTGAGACGCACACACGCGTGCGTGCAATGAGACACGCGCATGAGCGTACACACACACAAGAATATGCGTAGATTTTTGAGACAACGTATCGTGTATTGCAATCTACCGCAAAACTGCACGAAGTTAAAAAATAATAATTATTTTAACCAATGACAAATCATGATAACAGAAGCAGGATTTTTGCCCCCATTTTTGTTCCTCGTGGGTTTTTTTTGCAGAAATATCACTATCAGCAGGTGCAGCTCTCGTGAAAATACGGATTTAGTTGGTGATGACTCGCACGGGGAGGAAAAACTACATAACAGGACGCTGCCACAAGCTGCTCTGAGATCATTTGCCCCCTACGCTCAGAGACTCCTCAGCGCGATGGCTTTATTTTGGCTTCACAGCCACAACGGCAATTCCACCGAGCCCTCAAGACCAGAGTCTCTGAAAACAACCGGGAGTGGTATACACCGTACGCTATAAGCCCTGAGTTGGTGGTGGAAATTCAAACAGTGCCGTGGCAGTCGAGGTACTTCCAAAGGACAAACGCTGTTTACATTTGACCAAGCCTAAAGTGACGATGGCTCCGGTCAACCCTCAAAATGGGATTTGAACTCCTAACCTTCCGTTTGCAGGTCAAGCACCCTAACCGCCAGAGCGCCACATGGTCTGAGATTTATCCCTAACCCTGAACAAGCCGTAGTTTGGGTTTAGTGGCGCATACTGGAGCCGTAGTGTTTAAACCACGTCGGCCACAAAGAGAGGGCAGAAGTGTAAACAACAACGTGCTGGGTAATAGCTCGCCATCTTTCATCGCACATCCTGCGCGTGGTTTGCGCTCGAACCAGGCACGGTGCACCGCCTCATTCGCCACCCATCGGTGTACAGTCGTGAATCCAGTCAAACGGGTGACGATGTTTTAGCTTGTTTCACCATCTTATTTGTATCGTCTCTAAAATACAAACTCTATCTCGTTTGTTCAGTTTTCGTTGCTCAAATCTAACATTGGTAGCGTACCCATTTGAATATATTTCTTAATTAATCGATTATTTTCGTACACCTTTCAATGCGTAAGTAATTGAGGAGTCAATGCATGTCTATACTTGCCTCGACAGCAGAACATTATAATGTCCAACATGCCAATTAATAAAATGGTCAGTGACAATATTTTGGTGCGGGATTAACTTGAAATGTCTTCAGACTCTGGCTCTCCTCGGATATACGGCCTCATCGTTGACTCACCTGGGAAGTGTAAAACGCGTCTAACTGGTGTTTGAACATCTCAACACCTTCATGATCACCAAAAATGGTTAAGCCTTTTTTTCTTTTTTGTTCCATTTCCAGAAGGTTGCTGAGTTCACACATCCGTCGTGGGCCAGCTTAGTCTATTGTTGCTCCAGAGTCGACAAATTGAGAAGTGCTTGCTTCTGTCACTTAAAAAAAGGCTCCCACCTTGAGAATCTGGAATCCCTGCCACCAATTCGGATGCATGGAGAGTGACTGGCACTACCTAACCGCCGGAGAGGTGAGGCTATTTTGACTTTGGTTTCGTTTTGACGCTGGGATGAAGCAGATGTCTAAGGGTTGAATTACAATCACACAAAAAAAAGCTGGATTGACCGCACCTTAAGTGGGTCCACTTCTCCTGCCAGGTGGAATGCACGTTGGAGGCCGTAGTCCCAACTCGCCCAGCATGAAAATTCAACTTCCGTTCCGCCAGAGAGGGGACATGGGAGGGCCGCGTCGATGACAGCCAGGGGCCTGCAAGGACTCAACCTTTCTCCCGAGCTGACAGCAGGAGTCAGAGGTCAACCGCAGTGAGGCACAGGAGGGTGGAAACGTAATGGGCGGTGGACACACCGGTCCACCTGCAGCCGCCTTCCACGTGCGCCTGCGTTGCGCGAGGCGCCTGCTGCACCGCAACGGAGAGGGCGTACGGTGCACCGTGCGCGTGGCGGGGTGGCCCCACAGGTGTTACGTCTGCGCCTCACGGAAAGGCGTTTCGATTCCTGTCTCGGCGTCTGCGTGGCGTTTGTGTGCAGTATGTGTATTCTCTCCTCGTTCTGCATGGGTTTTCCTCGTGATTCTCTGGTTGACTAGCGCAAGTAAAAAAAAAACTCATTAAAAATTAACAATCCCATCATAATACGTTGGACGCAATGTCAGGAGGATTAGTACCGGTTGTCAATGTGGCTGCCTCTCCCTCACTTCTATGGTTTCTTGCAGTGCCTTGGGACCTCTGGGCAAAGGGCACTGCTTATTATAAATCACCATCACAGGGTGGCACCGTGGCGCACAGAGTAGTATTGCTGCCTCACAGTAAGAAAGCCCGGGTTCGGTTCCCGCCTCAGCTGCCTATATGGAGTTTGCGTGTTCTCCCCATGTCCGCATGGGTTTTCGCTGGGTACTCCGGTTTCCTCCCAGTACATTGCCCTAGAAAAAGTGCCCTGCGATGTACTGTCGTCACATCCTAGGTATAGCCCCGTCTTGCGCCCTCCGTCTGCCGGGATAGGCTCTGGCCCCCAGCGACCCTATACAGGAGTAAGTGGGCATTGATAATGATGACGATGACGATCACCACATCCCCCTGGACCAGCACCCCCCCCCCGCACCCTGGGATTCAATCAACCGTTGCTGGGCAACTTCTCAACTGTCTCCGAACCGGCCAGGGACAGGGTTCTGCCTTCAACTCGCACAGCGACAAATGCCCTTGTGGCCAAAACTCAGTCTCATATTGTTGCCGGGTGCCCATTAACTGTGCTCCCTGGAGGCCTTCATGCTCTCAACACCGATGCCTTGAGTCGAACGGCAGTGCACACGGTATCGGGAAAAATGTTCCCACTCCCTAGGGGCAACGATCGTAATGTGTCCTGCTCGACCAGATGCGCTGAACGAGGCACAGGCGCAGCGCGCGTTCACTCACAAGTACGTGTGGCGAACGAAATCGATAGGAAGGGGGCGTAAGCATCGTTGGCGGATTTCTCATCGGCGTCGCGCGGACAAAAACTCAAACTCGACGGCGAACAGCGAGGCAGCCCAGCGGTGGATCGACCGTGGCAGATTGCGATTACGACGACGGTGACGGCACGTGTCATCATTCAAAATATTTTAAAAACATTAACATTCAAAAGCCAAATCGGATCGGCTGCACTCTTTCGAAGGAGGGTCCCCCATCAAAGGACACCTTCTGTTACTTGTGCCTGACGGTCGCCACACAAGAGGGGAAGCGTAGTGCGGGATGGAGAACTGAGACGCGGAACGATGAGCAAACGATAGCACGGCACGGGGCAGAATTGACTCAGAGGATGTAGTAAAGTGCAGCACAGACGATGAACCTACAGCGACTGTGAAGCTCGCGCGTCCAATGTAAAGGCTTTAAGAGAAAAAAACATTTACTCTGCACCCGGCAGTAATACTGCCGCCTCAAAAGCAAGGAGCCACGGGTTCTAATCACAGCTGAGGTGCCCACTTTCTATGCACAGTTTGCATGTTCTCCTCGTGACTGCATTGTTTTTTGCCAGGTACTCCGGTTTTCTCCCATAGTCCAAGAGCGCCCTACTGCTTAAGTTAACTTGCCGACTAAATTAGCTTCAGTGCCCTGCTGTGAACTAGCGTTCCGTTATGCCTTGTGCCTTCTGTTTGCCAGGATAGGCTCCGGCTCATCGTGACTGTCTACAGGATTAAGCGGGAACTGGTAATGCTCAGAGGATTCGCTTTCCCCAACCGTGAGCGTTCAAAACATACTGTGTAACACCAGTGCCCACGCGTTACCTCCTCACCACCATCGATCTGTAAACGTAACTGTGTCAACATAACGCCTCACTGCTTGGCACAAAGGGAGGACAAAATGACGGGTAAAATGATTCACGCTTTCTTCATTAGGAACAGGGCCTGGGTCCAGTATCAACAGATCTATGAAGATGATGATTGCTTCGAAAAGCTGCTCTCTCGGGACAGCCACGTCGATCGCTTCCTCTCTCCACCTCGCGACGTTTGGCCTCACACGTTAGAGGCATCCTCAGGAAGGCTTGACCTATGACCTATGAAGGAAGGCTTGCTGAGTCAGCAATGGACAGCCCCGTTATGCAATAGATTGACGCATTAATAACGCATTAACAAGAGTGATTTAAACACATTTGCCAATCCAGTGGCCAGATGAAGGCTTCCACATACCGTGTCAAACACTGGGATTGTACAGAGACAGTAAACTCACAACATGGGTTGAAGGGGGCGCGAGGGGAGAACTTGGTCCAGAGAGAACTGGCACCAATGTTTTGATGTTAGCCATGGCAGGGACTCGAACTCGCGAGCCAGGATCATCAGAGTCTCATCTCATCTCATTGTCTGAAAGCTCATCTCATCTCATTGTCTGAAACCGCTTAGTCCTATACAGGGTCACGGTGAAGCCGGAGCCTATCCCGGCAGACACAGGGCGCAAGGCAGGGATACACCCACGATGGGACACCAGTCCATCGCCGGGCACTGCGGGGCAATTTAGCCTGCGAGCCAATTAACCTATGCAGCAGCATGCTTTTGGACTGTGGGAGGAAACCGGAGTGCCCGGCGAAAACCCACGCGGACACGGGGAGAGCATGCAAACTCCACACAGAAAGGCACCCGAGCCGAGAGATTCGAACCCGGGACCTTCTTGCTGTGAGGCGACAGCGCTAACCACTGGGCCACCGTGCCGCCCGGATCATCAGAGTGCAGATCACTAAACACTGTGCCACCACTTGACTCTCCAAATTAAAGTACTAGTTTATATATCTGTAAACTAACCCTAGATGCAAACGACAAAATAAAGATCCCCGTGTAAGTCATTCGGGGAGAGTGCTGTTGGCGAGCCCCTACAGCACACGACGGGGTGGTGTGCGACTCGAATCACGCCCGGCCGCCTTTGCACCCTGGCGACCATGATTACGCACGGCACGAGGTGCTGAGTCAACTGAAGGAAGGCCCGACATTGGTTTCAGATATCCATCGCTGGCGTTGGTGGCCGTGAGCTGCGAATCGAACCGCGGTTGCCGTGCTCGTAGCGCCGGCACGCCAGCCGCCGCGCCACCACTGGGATGCACAGCGCAGGCGCTTGCCGGTAACTTTGCGGAGCAGCAAGCACGACGAAGTCTCCCCCCCCCCTCGTAATTTCGCGTCGCTCCGGACGCCCGCCCTACCCCGTCGCGCATTTGCCGCTCTTGGTTCCAGGGGAGCGGCAAGCTTCCTGTCTCCTTGCCATTACTTTATTATTACTTCCCACACCTTGTTGGCCGTGTGTGGTTCCGCCCCGCGAACATTTCACGGGGGGAGGGGGATTGCGCCGTCGTCGTTGCTTTTCCATAAAACGTTGACATTTTTTGCATTGCGACTTAGCTCTGCGCCGATGACGACTCAAAGAATTGCTCGAGAGCTGATCTTACGCGACTAGCCGTGTACGACTATTTCATCATCGAAAATACATGCAAGTGCACTGATATACACCACGCACCTTTTTCCGTTAAACCATTCAGAATCCTGGCGATGGCCCCAATGTAGAAGACGAAACGTCGCAGCAGAGAGGAGGAACGCGTGACACGGCCATCCAAAAAGAACAGTTCTCAAGAGCAATTCTCATCCAACATTGGGCCGTGAAAACCTACGCCGCCAATGACGATTCTTAAAAAAAAATTGGGTGAAACCGGTTCGCTAAGGCGTTCACTTAAGCGTTGGGTGTGTGCTACTACTGTACATCCTTCTTAACGTGTGTGTCCTGGGCTCGTTCACCGTATAAATATTATTGATCACACAAAGAGTTCGGCCTTTCACTCAAATGAAGTGACTAATGTATGAAAGGTCAAACCACGAATGGTCCCTCTCGGCTCTCGCGAGTTCGACGCAATGCTCATCTCTGTTAGGGTTGCAAAGTCAGTAAAAAAAATTCAAGCTAGAAGGAGCCGTTGAGCTACATAGTTCTTTAACAGTTGTCAAGCAGGGAGGTTGTAAGCGAGTTTCAAGGGCAGCGGTAGGCAATTTATTCAGGAACATTAATCTAGGCAGCATGTCTTTGAACTGCTGGGGGAAACCGGAGTACCCGGTAAAAACATGCAAACGCCAGACAGAGAGGTACCTGAGCCAAGAATCGAACCCAGGACTTCTTTCTGAGAGGCATTAGCCCTACTTACTGCACCACCGTGCCCCCTATTTATATAATAGTCGCAATTCATGTGATGGGAATACGTCTATCGATTTGACTGCGACCTATGATTTTCTTTATTTACGGTTAAATGCGGGCGGTGCAGCTTAACGATCAATCTTCACAACGCCTACATGAGAAAGTCGTTTTCTACAATGCGAGACATTTTACTTGGGGTGCACAACGGCCTGAGCCGAGAGACCGAGAGAGAGGCATTGTACGTTTTCCGAGCTAACGCGCCTATCGCTTGATGGGTAGCAATGCGAGCTGCCTGCCCGTGCGTGCGTGCGAAGGGCATCACGTGCTTGCCATCAATCGTCTTGCGTTTGACGAAACGATCTTCCCAACCCACGCAAGCGACGATCCCTCACCTAAGGCGGCAGAGTCAGTGGCGACACGTGCGTGGTGGGAGTGCCCGGGCTGGACCGGCGTCACCGCCTCGCCTCCACCCCCATACCCCCCCCCGCTCCTCCGCACGCGATCATGAAAGCAGCATCACTACAAACAAACGTATGGTTTGGATTCCAAAGTATAGGTTTGAGTCCGCATCAATCAAATGTGTTGTGCGCTCAAGTTCAAGAAACTGCCATACAGGTCAGACGTAAGTGCAGAGCGTTGGGGCGGCGAGTAAGCGCTGCTGGCTCACAGCAGGAAAGCCCTAGGTTTGATTTCTGTCCCGGGTTCCTCTCTGTGCGGTGTCTGCATGTTCTCTACATGTCCACGTGGGGTTTAGCCAGGTACTCCGGTTTCATCTCCGTCCAAAGACACGCTGCTGCATAGGTTTTTCGATATTTGTCCTGAGTACATTTCCACTTGTGCGCAGTGATGGACTGGCATCCAATCCTGGGAATAGTACTTCCTTGCACCCTGTGTCTGCCGGGATA
>JAZEWT010000001.1:10167098-10188136 GCA_036362905.1 Mordacia mordax
CCCCCGAGTATCTCACCGGAGTCTCGGCGGCACACGGACTGATCAATTGTCGTCTAATCGTTGCCGAAGCTTTCTGCAAACGAGCTCACGCGAGTATGTTTCTTCACTGTGGGTGCGGGGGGCGTGGGCGTGGACCTGTGGAGGGAGGAGGGATGGGAGGAGAGATGGGGGAAGGGACGGTGGCAGGAATGGGGGGAGGGATGGGGGGAGGCCCTCCCCACCTGTGCTACTATGCCCCGCCCGTGGCCGTCTTCACAGCTCCTTAACGCATTTGAATGCGACATTAGGCAATGGATGATGAAAAAGGAAACGCGGAACAATCAATTCGGCACTGAGTGAGTTGCAAGGTTACCTCAATTATTGGAAATTCCACATTCCTCTGGCAAGGGGGGATGTTGTCCGTAACATGGCTATAGTTGAATTCCTACAGGAAACTGATGCCGATGACGGCCAGAGTGGCCCCTGTCACCAGGATATAAACTCACAAGCTTCTAACTTTGAGCAAAGTGCTTTGCCTTAGCAGCAGCAGCTTTAACCCACGATGCAATCCATCTCACAACACGGTGCGTGGGTTACGCAATGCTAGTTGCGTCATCCTGACTCTGACGTTGGTAAGAACAGATGATGCACATCCAATGCAAAACAACCGCTACCAAGCGTTGACTTGTTATCAAAACAACGAGTGCAACCCAGCTGAGAAAATAAAGTTCGCGGATTGTCACACCTTCCATCCTCCCCGCACCCACCGACCCCCAGCGTTGGAGAAAAGGAGATGGGACATGCCACTGAAATCAGTCCGAGATGTCCATTTACTCAAGGGTGTCTGCTAATGACCAGAGCCCAGAACTGGGCAGTTGGTCCCAACAGGGAGAGTCTCCAGTGTTGAGAAAAAACCAAGCCTTCGAAGAGCGGAGATCGAAACGCTCTGCTAATAGAGTGTGGTAATTGCTCTTTAGAGCTGCACTTTCGGGACAGCCGTGCCGAGCGCGCCTCCTCTCTCCTTCGTGATGTTTCACCTCCGACAGTGGAGAAATCTTCATAAAACGTGGGAGGTGAAACTAACGGAAAGTTTTTAGTTTGGTACTGAGAGGTGACATGGTGGCGTAGGGAGTAGCACTGCCGTGCCACAGTAAGAAGGACCTGGTTTCGATTCCCCGCTCGACTGCACGTTCTTCTTAGGCCAAGTTTCCTACCACAGTCCAAAGACATGTTGCCTAAGTTAATTCGCCCGTTGACTAAATTACTCCCGGTGACCTGCGATGAACTCGCGTCCCATCCTCGGGATAGCCCTGCCTTGCATCGTGCCTGCCGAGGTAGGCGCCAGTCTTCCTTGCAACCCCTTGTGAGGCTGAGCGGATACTGCTACTGAACGAACGAGTTCTACACCGAGCTCTGCAAAGCTCCGCTTTGATGCATAGACAAACATCATCATCAATACCCGATGAATCCTGTACAGGGTCACAGGGGGCCGGAGCCTATCCCAGTAGAGGGCGCAAGGCGGGGCTATGCCCAGGATATGACGCCAGTACATCACAAGGCACTGGGGGTAATTGTCTCAGCAGGCCAATTATCCTTGGCAGCAGCGTGTCTTTGGACGGTGGGAGGAAAACGCAGTACCCGACGAAAACCCCCGCGGATACGGGGATAGGGAACATGCAAACTCCACACAGAAAGACACCCGAGTCGGGAACCGAACCGGGGACCTTTTGCTGTGAGACAGCAGCGCTACTCGCTGCTCCACCGCGCCGCCCCCTCGAAGACGAACAGCCTCGCGCAATGATTTTCCGGCGTTGGGCTCCGTCACACGCAGCGGCGTTCGGCCGCACCTCGCGAATTTCCGTACAGAGGGGGAACTCCAAGCGACGCTAAGTCTGCAGCCCAGGCGTCTCCAGAACTGCGCACACAACGCGCGTCCGTGCGCTTCCGCCAAAGCCCACGAGGCACGACGGGCACGGCCCCGTTCCGTTCACGGCCCCGTCCCGTTCACCCGCCGAAACCGCCACCCTCAGCCGTGATCGGCACCGCCGCGCGGCGTTACGCGTCGCGCTCCTCGGCTGCCCCCTCCGCCGTGCGTCTGGAGCCGCCGCTCTCGACCGGTTGTCATTGGGCCGCGAGCGCCACCGGGTGGTCCGCGGAGACCAGAGCCAAGCGGTCCTCGAGGTGGAAAATGGTGAAAAGCCCCGGACGAGCCCACGGGGCTTCAGCCATCCCGACGCCGTGTCCTCCGCAGGCGCAGCTAAGGATCGCGATGGAGTGTGCGTAGCGAACGCGGCGGTTGCAAAAATTGATATCAAGCGTTAACGCTTTGACGTAGACTCGTTTTGTGGAGCTCCACAGTGAAGTTTACCATCATCATCATCTTCAGTTCCCAATTAATCTTGTACAGGGTCGGAGTGAGCCGGATACCATCCCGGCGGACACAGGGTACACCGCAGGGTTATACCCCTGATGTCAGTCCATAGCAAGGCACCGGGATCAATTTAGTTCGGAAGACTTTTAACATAGATAGCAGCGTGTGTTTAAACTGTAGGAGTAAACCGGAGTACCCGATGAAAAACCAAGTGGACACGGGGAGAAGATACAAAGTCCACACAGAAAGGCTGCTCCCGAGCTAGGAATTAAACCTGGGAGGTTTTATGTTGTCAGGCGGCAAACTGTGTTACTCACTGCCGCCTGCTTGCCGCCCTACGGTCAGATTACCATCTTTAAACATCCTCACTGCTGATGAGATCAATGGATTCGTCACTCAATATTTTACGGAGTTCCATTGAGGAGTGATTGGCATGTGGCAGTAAACGGGAGCACCCACAGAAAACCAACATATGCAAGTAAATTCGGTAACGATAACGTATCTGCTAGCTTTGACCCAATCCATTTGCTGTATTGCCACATTCTGGCTACCTCTCAGACCAGTCGGAGTCAGGAGTCCCACAAATCGTCATCCCCCACAGCCCTGCATCACAGGCATGCCCCCACCATGGTGTACGTGCACCGAAACGAACGATCGGCCCACGGATTTTTTTTTTCTGCAAATCACTTCTGTGACCAAGTTCTGAGAAAGCACAGCAAGTGCCGTGAGAAAACCCTTGCCGTTAGCTTTGCTTAGACGGCCACAGCCCTCGCAAAAATCCTTCGCACCGGCTTAGATACGTGGCCCACCTGAAATAAATGCACCGTGAAAGGCGACCCTGTTTGCATGCCTGTCAGCTTCACTGAGCGCTCAGATGGGAGCAGCGGACAACGCGCTTTTCTGAGAAACGCCGTTGTATTCCTTTACAGTGGGGAAAAAAAACCCACTCCCCATAAAGAACCACAGGGGGCTTATCTCGCACTAAAATAATCGGCTGCGCCAATGAATTTTCACTGCACCTTACGGCTCTCTCACGTAAGCTGCGTTCGGTTAAGGGAGGAAAAAAACACAACATTGGGAGCAAGGCCCGTGAAAAACACCGGCTGAAAAAAAAACCCAGTGCAGTTGGCTGATGTCAGCCGAGCAAACGATCCTCCCTCTCGTGTCCCCAGCTCCACCCGGTCTGGGCTCAACCGGTTTGGGCCCAACGATGAACACCATCCCGCGGTGACTGCATCGCGCAGGGTTTGAAGTGCGCCGAGGCGACTCGCATTGTGCCGCGGATGACCTGGCCGTGTTGCCGGGGGGGGGGGAGTGGGGGGCGTCGAGAGACCGACGATCGCCCGGCCTGGCCCTCGCGCGTAGCCGGGCGGCCCGCGGGGTCCCCCCCATCGTGCGGGCGCCGAGAGCGTGACACTCGGCGAGGACAGCGCGGAGCGATAACGAGGCGTCTGCCCGGTGCGGGTGCTGATAAGGGAGCAGCGCCAAGCACTCCGCTCGCACCAAGATTACCCGGGCTAGGTTCACGCCGGGTGAGACGTGGCATGCGCGTGTACCTGTGCGGGGAGTGGTGGGGCAGCGGTTAGCGTGCTGTGCGATGGAACGTGGCCACCACCCGCGTTAGAGTCTGGTTCGTGGCTGACACCGCTGACGATTTTCTGAACCGGTCGTGGGCCTTTCATAGGTCGACTCGGCCTCAAATGAGTGTATGTGGTGGTAAACATCAGCACGAGGAGAGACAAAGGCGGTCGGGCATAGTGCTGGCAGCCCGCACCTTCGTGTGCCATGCCAGCTTTCATAGGTGCTCGCTAACAGCACGTGCCCATACATTCTGTTGAGGCTGCATGGGGGCTCTTCGTCTTGTCTAATCTTATACCTGCGAGCGCGACGTGGAGTGTGAGAGTGTAGGAGTGTAGGAGTGTGGGAGTGTGCCGACACAAAGCCAGCCGGCGTAACAACGCTGTGATGCGCAGCACCAACGTACCACCAACGTACCACCAGCGCAGCACCAGCGCAGCACCAGCGCAGCACCAGCGTACCACCAGCGCAGCACCAGCGTACCACCAGCGTACCACCAGCGCAGTACCAGTGCAGCACCAGCGCAGCACCAGCATACCGCGGGGACGATGGAGCGCTGTCCGCGTGCTGCTGCTGTGCCCTTCGATGGTGGACGTGCACTGCGTGCCCCGTTCTGCGCGCTAACGCAACGCACCTGGGTTCGTGATGGCTGTGTTTTATATAATTCTTACCCGGCCACGGCAAACCTTACCCCTCGCTTGGCAAGCTTTTGGCATTTTACCAAGTCGACCGCTAATGAAGGGGAAAAACACACACGCAGCCCTTTGAAATGTTGTGCTTCATTCACCTGTACAACTGCACTTTACATGCGAACAAATCACAGCAGGTATTTTTTTCGACGAGACCAGGAGACACTTAAATGTGCCTTGCCATAACAATCCTCCGCAGTGGGAGAGGCACTAAAGACGGTGGAGGGGGCTTTTATATTTTTTTAAAGCGTCTAGACTTCCTCCACAATTACTCAGCCGCAGCAATTCGGGCAAAAAAAATATAATTTCCGAGCGTCTGAAGCGGCTCCCAGTCATGGAGGTGTACTGGCAGGGGGCAATTTGTCACCCGACTTTGCGAAGAGGTCCACCGCACCTTGTGGGTAATTACACTGCTCCGCACCGTGGACCTGCGCGGCGAGTGATCGACAGTCCCGGTGCTGTTTGTATGGCTGGCGTCATTCCAAGCCTCGGCAAGCGACTAGGACAGGTCCACTTAACTGCCATGGATTTCATCGGTGTCGTTCTACGATTCCATTTAAGCGCTGGTAATGCGCCGCGCAGATTGCCGCCGCTGCTGCTGCTTGCACTCACAAGAGATAAAGATCTTCCCGTTCAGCCTGGATAGACCGCTGGGGCCAAGCGCTATTGCGCCTATTAAGGCCAGCAGAATGGCGCAGGATTAAGGAGGTTGATAGTGGTCGGCGCTGTACCCAGCTATCGCTGTCTCGCCAGGGTCGATGCTATCCACACCGCACCAGGTATCGAGTAAGGAAAGCCCAGGCCAAACTGAGATTATTTATTTCGGCGACATGAGTGAGCAGGCCAAGGAATATTAGTTGGATTCCTTGGATCTTGGTTCGAAGCTTTACGCACTACCGCCGCTTAATGGCCAGGCACACGCGCACGCACATTATCAAGTGCGCTTGCTTACACGCGCGTTTGTGTGGGCTTCATAAATAACAAATAAAATATCTGTGCCTGCAATAAATGTAGGTAATTTTGATCAGCATCGGTGGAATAAACAAGATGCTCCCGTGAGAAACATCGCACGCCCTGGAGAACCCAGAATTCGCGATCGTGCCGTCGTCGTTTCCAAATAATTTGTCCCACGGAAGCCGCACGTGCAGAAGAGAATGCTGCAGCCACATTTTCCTCCACCGCAAAGCAAATCCGCCAAACCGATGACCGCGCTGCACTTTCGCCTGTTTCACAGGAGGCTGCGGAGAACCGAGAGATGAGGGAAGTGATCCACGGATTCACCGCGACCATGAATGGAACTCCTCTCCCCCGAATTCTGGCCTCCACCCAGTGTGAGGTCACGTAAACACGCGGAAGAGGCGCTATCAGCCAAGTCACTCACCGGCGCAGCTAATAAAAGGGCAGGAGTCTGGTGTTTATCTGTCTGAGGTACTTTAAAATGTTACAGGGAGAAATGTAAAAAAAGTATATAAGACAAGTGAAACTAGCGCTGGCATTCAGAGGCTTTACTCCGGCAGTGGACAGAGAATAGCAGAATTATTTTTTGGCATCATACTGCGAAGCTGTTGATGGATGAAAGCATTTTTAGACATTAACACCTTCGTGTGTAAGAATAACTGCATCGCTGGTGAAATACGGCATTAAACAATCCTTGACAGGTGTTATAATAACTAAAAACCAAACAGCATTACATTGTATTTGATTGTATTAACGGTATCAATGTCAAAGATATTTGTGATGAGTTCGGCTTCCTCTATAGCGTGGCACTGGTATTGCTATGTTGAACCTCATCTCATCTCATTGTCTGAAACCGCTTAATCCTATACAGGGTCACAGTGAGCACGGAGCCTATCCCGGCAGACACAGGGCGCAAGGCAAGGATATACCGACGATGGGACGCCAGTCCATCGCCGGGCATTGCGGGGCAATTTAGCCTGCGAGCCAATTAACCTATGCAGCAGCATGATTTTGGACTGTGGGAGAAAACCGGAGTGCCCGGCGAAAACCCACGCGGACACGGGGAGAGCATGCAAACTCCACACAGAAAGGCACCCGAGCCGAGAGATTCGAACCCGGGACCTTCTTGCTGTGAGGCGACAGCGCTAACCACTGGGCCACCGTGCCGCCCAATGTTGAACCCGCACAATTCAGAGTTTATCCCAGTTGGAGATCAACATCAACACACCATCCATCCCTCTGGGGTGGGGGGGGTTCATAAACAGTCACCACTTTGTGTTAAGCCAATGAGAGTTCGCCTACGGAAGGAGAGATCTTTCTGGAGACACTGAATTTTCAACACCGGCTTACGGCCACAACTGAATACAAACAATGATCCACACAGTCCATTGAGCAGGGATATTCTTGAATCCTTGGGCAGGACAGTGGCTCGGCGAGTAGCGCTCCTGCTTCACAGCAAGACGCACCTGGGTTCGATTCCCGCATCGGGTGCTATTCTGTGTGGAGATAGTGGGTTTTGCACCAGGTACTCCAGTTTCTTCCCACAGTTCAAAGGCGCGCTGCTTTTTGGGTTATTCGTCCTGATTGAATTCCCCCCCCCCCGTGTCCTGAGACATTGTATCCTGCCGACCTCGTACTGCTGGATAACTATTGAAAAAAACTACAGATCTCAAAGTTTCTTTCCAGCGAAGATAAAAAAATGACCGGCTGACCTGAATGCTTCACATTTCAGGTATATCTGACGTACATGACACATAGCCCATATTTTACTGTTTATTTGCAAGCAGGACATTGTTACATATAGCCTGCAGATTAAATAGTTGCAGTGGATGCGTGGCGTCCTTATTAAGGACTCATTACCTCATTGCCTTATATCTTTGCCAGCAACGTGGTGTGTGACGTTAGAGCCGGGTCAAACGCTTCGTGCTGCATGCTGAGAGAGTGCATCATTACCCACTGTCCGCGCCGGTGGGAGTTGTGAAACGCGATGCGGGCAGGCGGTGATTTCAACAATGGCTCAATGTTGTATGCTTTTCGCTTTGTTTTGCAAGTGCCGAGGCTATTAGTTCTGTAGAGGTTTCGGGCTGCGGAGGAGGGGGAGGGGGAGGAAGGGCACACGACCGTGGAGTGGTGGTGGGGTCGAGCATGTCACAATGGATGCGGAGCGTTGGGTGTAGTGGTGGAACGAACCCGTCGGTCCCAGTTCGATACCGGATCTGGACCTCTCCTAGGTCGACTCTGCCTCAATTAAGTATCTGGTGTGGTGTGCAAAACATCGCGACTAGGGATACAAAGGCGGCCGGGCGTGGTGCTGGACACCCACCCCCGCTGCATGCCGTGCTGGTCTTCATCGGTGCTCGCTAAGCACGTGACCCTTCAGTCTGTTAAGGCTAATTGGGGGAGCTTTGTCTTTGTAGTAATGGATAGGTCAGATGTAATCGGCAACAAAGGCTTGACAACCTGAGTTTTAATAAAAGGCACCCGTTTAGCGTCGAGTTACAGCGAAAGAGAATAATGCTCCGTTTGAACTGCAGACGTCACAAACGTACCAGACGGCAGGGGTTGTTCTCTGCGACGGCCCGATTCCCAGCAGGAATCAACAAGTTCGGCCACGAGAATTGGTCCGTGATTGGCATCCCCCTGAGCAAGTATTCCGGTCGCACTGATGTCAAAACTCCACGAAGGTGCGATATTGTGGAACACATCGCAACTGTGTTACTGTAATTGCCCAATCAACCACGACGAGCAAATCCACACTGGAAATATTGCCGCTGGGTTTTTTTTGGGACATGGTCCAGACGGGGCTACAGTGGTGAATTGTTGTTTCTGCGAGTCGTGCCCAAACCCGCTTAAAGTCTCGCACCCAGCACCGCTCCAGACTGCGTTGCACAAGCAGACGAACCAATCAGATTTACTCTCCAGAGGTGCTCTTTTGGGACAGCCGTGCGAGCGTTACTTCGCGACGTTTCGCCCGCCCCCCCATCGGAAGCCTCATCACGTTGCTGACCGGGAGGTGAAAAGTCTCGAAATCGACAAGAGAAGGAACGCTCGACAGGGCTATCTCATAACAGCAGCTCTCAAGAGCAACGGCCACACGTCGACAGACAAATCAAAACGTTCTATCGACGCCACAATATCTAACGGCGAGGCAAGGTCCCGTTGTGATGATGAAATCGCAGTGACAGTGGTTTTGAAATCATAACAAGTTCCGCAACGGTGAGAACATCCCGTGCATCGTCAGCGAGGTGGCTGCAGGAACCCGGGGGCAGGAATCTCCAAGTCACAACAAACACACTCTTGGCCTTTTAAACCAAACTCCATGGCGGCTAAAGCCTTCCATCTTGCCCTGTTAGTGAGCGCTTTGTCAGCGTGCAGTGTGGTAAAGCAGCATCCATTACGCAACGTGACTGCATAAGGAAAACTCTCTCTCAAAGATAAAGATCCCCCATATCGCCTTTGAAAGACGCTTGGGAGCAAGTGCCGTGAGCGTGTACCTATGACGATGGACATGGTACACGAGGGGATGGGTGACCACCACCGCGCACGACCGCCTTTATCTTCCTCGTGACAATGTTTGAGGCCGAGTCGACCTACGGGAGGCCCAGAACCGGTTCATAATCGTTACTGGTGTTGGCCGTGAGATGGATTCGAACTCGGGTTGCCAGGTTTGCGACCCAGCGCGCTAACTACTGAGCCACGGCCCCCAACTCATTTGAGACTTATCCACAAAGACAAACACACAAACACACACAGCAGAAAAAGCCAGAACCTTTCCACCTCCCCAAAAACCAGGCACGAAAAGGATCTCAACACACAAAAGGGGCCAATTTGAGGGCTTTGTTTTGTCTGCTGGGACCACAAATAAACAACGGAGGGCACTGTCAGTCTATTAGGCCAGTGTCCGCCACTTCGTGAAACACAAAGCCGACCTGGAGCCTCCTGCACACAAGCCGAGGCTCCACAAACACGCAGCCCGCCATTCAAGACGCTATCGCCTCTGGTCCCTTTGCTAAAAATTGCAGATCGCGCTCGAGATCTCGGAGCCGGATCATCGCGTCCCGGCGTCCAACAACAACGACGAGACGAGAGGTTCAGTGTGGATTAACGGCGAGAAGAGAACGAGTGGAGAAACTCAGAGGAGAGTCGCAGCGTTGTTTGCGTGCAGCTTCCATCAGACATCTGTCGCACGAGTCGAGTTAATGCGTGGACAAAGGTACGAATTGTCACGTGGATTTGTTAACCCAGGAGAGATGCCAACAGCAGGAGGGGCAGAGCATCATTGTTAGTGCCCGCTAAATCCTGTGCAGGGTCGCGGGGAGCCGCCGGAGCCTATCCCTGCAAACAGAGGGTGCAAGGCGGGGCTATACCCAGGATATGACGCCAGTACAATGCAGGGCACTGGGGACAATTTACTCAGCAGGCAAATCTTTTCTCAGCAGCTTTGTGCAGTGCTTTGTGACCCTCGGGTAAAAAGCGCTCTAGCAATGCAATAATAATTATTATTTATAATTTATCTCGACAGCAGCGTGTCTTTTGGACGATGGGAGGATACCGGAGTGCCCGGAGAAATCCCACGCGGACAAGGGGAGAACTCGCAAACGCCACACAGAGAGGCGCCCGATATGGGGACCGAATCCGGGCCCTTTTTTTTTGCAATGAGGCGACAGAGATACTCACTGCCCCGATATAAAGCGACACAGAGTCCGTGTTAACGACTCACCTGGCGAAGCAAGAGGGTGCGACTCACGCAGGGTGTGCAGTGTTTACCTGTAGTGTGTGGATAACGGATTGATGAGAGGAGTAGCACAATGCCCTTTTCCTATGGACCATTAACAGCACCGATTGCTCTCCAAAGCTGTTCTTTTCGGGATAACCGTGTCGAGGACTCCCCCTCTTTCTCCTCCCACGTTGGAGGCATCCACAGGCGTACGGTCTCGGCACGTATGGTCGGTCTCTGCGTTTGAGGATGCCTCTAACGTGGGAGGCGAAACGTCGCAAAGGAGAGATCAGGAGCGCTCGACACGACAATCCCGGAAGGACAGCTTTGGAGAGTAATCACGCATGGAGCCGTGAACAACCCACATCGGTACACTAACGGTACTGCCAACGCACACACGACAGTGTTTACCCCACCTCCCACGTGCAACAGCGTGCAAGTAATTTGAGCCGATGTAAAAAGTGTTTATTATTGTGTGCACTAGCAGAGTGCCCGCCCTACGGGCGAACTTATTTAAGTATGTAATACGCTTATCTCTGACGTCTCTTGTTGATGGCGTCATCCTCCACACATGACTGCTTTGACCTGTACATCGTCCTTTTGATGGCGTCATCCTCCACACATGACTGCTTTGACCTGTACATCGTCCTTTTGATGGCGTCATACTCCACACATGACTGCTTTGACCTGTACATCGTCCTTTTGTCCTTTTGGAAATATTTCTGGCTCCGTGAAGTTTCAGAAGAGCAATTGATAATTGGGAAGCAAAGCTGAAATAAGATGTTAAAGCACTGGTGTTTGGCAGATAAAAGCGGCGCTTCTGAAAGATTCGACACGGCTATCTGGAACAGAGCAGCTGTCAACAGCAAGTCTCATCCGTCGAGGCGTGAATCCCCACGTCTATATTAGCTGTACCAAGACTCGGCGTCACCATGCTATAGAACACACAAACAGCTATCAGGTTTCCACAGTCACAGTCACAGCCGTCGGAATTGCTGTCCCCACAGAGCTGCTCTGGAAACATCTCACGCGGACTCCTTCCTTTGGTGAATCAATGCCAAATCAGCTGTGGGATCTGGTCGTTCCATTGTCGTGAGAATGGAGCAGCTCACAGAACTCTCGATGGGAAGAGGCCGAGCCGCCAAGAGGGCCACACTGACAAACTTTGATAACAATCAAGTGGATGGGAATTACATTGACCCCCTCCCGCCCCCATAAAGCCTTAAGAGACTGTAGCGCAACTATTGTCAGGGAGCGCTTGTAAAGGGCGGCACGGGACACGTGGGGATGGGTGGCCAGCACTATGTCCGGTCGTCTTTGTCTCCCTTGTAGCGATAATTGCACACCGTGCCGGGTACTTATTTCAGTCGAGCTAAGAGAGGCCCCGGACCGGTTCAGAACATCGTCACTGGTGTTCGTTGTGAGTGGGAATCGAACTCAGGTCGCTGAGTTTGTAGGGTGTGAAAATACACACACACAGGCAACGTAAGCAAAGGTTGGTGGATCACCACAAACATGTTGTGAGACTCCCTTCCCTTGGGCGTAGAGGCACCGTACCCTGTCCCGCCATGAGGCAGCGTAACAGCTAAGTGCAGGCAAACATCACCCGTTCCTTCTGTGTGGGATATAGTGTTGCACCCTCCCACGCGTGGGGTTTCTTGGGATGCTCCGGTTTCATCCCACGTATACAAACGCTCATTACGTGCCTGAAAACATTTACATGTATAAAGGACCCCACAGCTTGGACAATTTTTTGGTAGAACCGTCTCATCCGCCTGGCTGCTTTCCCGCATGCCTGAGACCCCTCGACATTAGTGACGACGCTGTATCGAACTAATCAGTGTCACCACGGCCGTACGCAAAGTAAATATACTGATCGCCCTGCTCTGTAGCCCGGAGGCTCGTCGTGGCTTCACGTGAGTTTTACTAGCAAGGGATCGCGTGGCCAACGCGTACAGTAAAATACGATCCAGTGCCACGCTGGTAACGCTCACGCCTCGCAACAAAACATTTGGTTCGAGTCCCTGCTCAGGAGACTTTCTGAGTGGCGTTTGCCGTGTGTTCTCTGCGTGTCCGCATGGGGTTGTTTTTAGGCCGGGTAATCGGCTTTCTCCCACAGCTTAAAAAAAAAACCCTCAATCTTCAGCCAATAAAACATTTAGCTCAGAGTGGGCTATAATATAACTGACACATATCTGACTACATTAACGATAAACGTGTCAGTAATTTTCGGCCCACACTGTGTATAAAGGATGCAGTGTCTGGAAAATGTTGGCGCCGGCTTAACAAGTGGGTGCCTTCCCCCTTCGCCGCCTCTCTGCGGTTCCTCGCACCACCGAGTCGTTCTGTCTCTCCTCGAGAGCGGACGATTACCGCGCGCACGTTATAGGTGGTAACTGAGTTATTGCTAATGGCTCGCCTTCCGAATGTCTACGGCAGTCACGCGCAATTCAGAAAGGTGCAGGCTGTTCCACCTGCACGCACCGGGTCACGTTACAGAGCGGGCGAGTGCTCTCGTGCGGAAACTGTGGGCGATAAGGTCCAGTTAGGCTTGGTCATAAAAATAAAAACAACAGCTGTTTCTTTCGGGGTTAGCCGTGTCGAACCTTCCTCTTCCCTCATTCTCGTTGGAGGCATCAATGGGCGTTTCTGACGTCTCGGGCGTAGGTGACGAAATGTTGCGACACGGAGAGAAGAGGACGGTTCGACACGGCTCTCCTGAAAGGACGTCTATGGAGGGAACGTCTCGGTATGCTCTTGGATCGAATCGACAACATTAACTGTGACGTTACATCTTGGCGGTGGGGGTGGTGAATTGTTCTAGGCTTACTATTTATAAACTCTATTCGACAAAATACCAGATATCGGGCCGTGGGCGTGTTTATCCATTATCTCACGACTCCTTTTCCTTCGCATTGTTGCAAAGACAGGGCCTCGCTCTGCTGTGGAACCAACGCGCTGCTTAAAATGCACTCGGTTTTCAGCCGCAGTTTTCTAACCCGACGGCAGAGATCTTTACTTTAGTAAAAAAAATACTCCCCGGTGGGGCGCGACCCATCAGTGGGTCGAGAGCGCCACCTAGTCGTCCGTAGAGACCATGCCCAAGTGGGCCAAGTGGACCTTAAGGTGCAAAAAGCTCGAGAACCCATCTCATCTCATTATCTGAAACCGCTTAATCCTATATAGGGTCACGGTGAAGCCGGAGCCTATCCCGGAAACATAGGGCGTAAGGCAGGAATACACCCGACGACGGGACGCCGGTCCATCGCCGGGCATTGCGGGACAATTTTAGTCTGCGAGCCAATCAACCTATCCAGGAGCATGCTTTTGGACTGTGGGAGGAAACCGGAGTACCCGGCGAAAACCCACGCGGACACGGGGAGAGCATGCAAACTCCACACAGAAAGGCACCCGAGCCGAGAGACTCGAACCCGGGACCTTCTTGCTGTGAGGCGTCAGCGCTAACCACTGCGCCACCGCGCCGCCCTTGCCATTGAAATAACTCAAGCTCCGCTCAATAAACACACGTGATATTAGCTTGATCAAAATATATATAAAAATAACATCGGATAAAGGTCACCTGCTAACCGTACCCACGCCTGTGAGTCACGCTCACCTTGTGTGTGAAGGACTGTAATAAACGTCTGCCAACAAGACACGGAAAACCCGGGGTCGTAGAACCCGCCTGCCTTCTCTCGCTCTCAAGTCTTCCCAGAAACCATAAACGGTGCGTCACCACCACGTGGGCGCGCGGGTAAATGAGCAGCAGGTGAAGGGCGATGCCTCCGCATCCGGGTGCTGCAGATTAGGACATCACCTCGAGGCGGTCGTGGCTGTGAGGGAAAACATCACGGAAGATCTGGCGCGGTGGCCCAGTGGGTAGCGCTGGGTTCGAATCTCGGCTCGGGTGCCTTTCTGTGTGGCGTTGGCATGTTCTCTCCCCGTGTCCGCGTGGGTTTTCGCCGGGCACTCCGGTTTCCTCCCACAGTCCAAAAAAACATGCTGCTGCATAGGTTAATTGGCTTGCAGACTAAATTGCTCACAGTGACCGGTGATGGCCTGGCATTCCATCGTCCTGTGTCTGCCGGAGGAGGCTCCGGCTCACCGCGACCCTGTGCAGGACTAAGCGATTTCTGACAATGAGATGAGATCTAACAACCGCCATCCCGTACTCGCGCACGTGAGCGAATTGTCTTTGTGGAGGCTGTCAGCCTTATTGGTCTTCCAGAGTGCACGTTAACTCCAAGTGCGTAGGCACACACGTTACACACCGGTGGTGTCATTCTGGGGTTCATTATCACAGCCAGACTTGCTAAACAAATACTGACAGTTTACCAGATGTTTTTTGGCAAAGTGCCCTCGACACCACCGAGGCATATAGGGCAAGTACAAACGTGAATATCGCGTGATATCTCACTGAACACTGCAGTAGAACATTCTGGGCAGGGATGAACGTAACTTGTGTTTAGTTTCAGTACGGCCATATCGCAACCTCCCTTCCAGCCAGTTCATGACCGGAACGCCGTGTCCGGACCGCATTAGATTACTTAATATCTGATTACGGGTAAGTTTAATAAAACACTTTCCTTTATCAACACAAAAATATATTTTTCTTTATCAGCCAAGTGTTCGAACAAGGCTCGACGGCATTTTCTGAAGTTTATAATAATTTCGATGCCTGATTTTCGAGCTCTTTTTAACGATACTTCCCCAGTTATAAAAACCACAAAACTCATACCCTGTGCTGAACGCTATGAGCTGGAGATTCGCAGTGTTTCATTATCACGCGGCCATATTTCGCGGCGGTAGCTTTTTGTAAAACCGCCCTTGAGCGGGGGACAGACTCTCGAATTTCCCCGTGCATTAGAATGAAATTAAAGCCAGGACATATTCCAAACAGGTTCGTGATTTTCATTTGCTCTGCCCTCTCTTGCTGCGAATGAATTCCAAACAGATACTACAACAGAGAACGAGAGAATCGCTTTTAAGAGCTACCATAACGGGATAGACGTGTCGAGCGCCCCTCCTCCTGGCTCCTTCGCCTCCCACGTTGGAGGCATCATAAGGCACCGTGAGAGGCGAAACGTCGCGAAGGAGAGAGGAGGAGGAGCGCTCGACACTGGCAACTCGAGAGCGTGATTCTCATGCGTGGAGCCATGAAAACGTTCAGCAATTCATCAGCTGTACCAGCCGCCACCTACGAGGGTAATGTTCCGGTTTTTTCGCAACTTTTGGGAAATATATGTGGATTTTCCCCAAAGGTCTCCTTAGTCACTTCGCAAGCGCTGTCGAGCAGCGTCACCCAGACACGTTAATAATCATATTCGGTCTCTTTCGCCACAGATTTGAAAATTTACCCTGGAGGAAAGGTTTTAGTTTTTTGGCTTCTATAAATGCAATTATTATTATAATTATTATTATCGTGCAAATGGACAACAGCGTTATCCCACGAAAGCAGTTTGTAAAGGACCATGTGTGCCTGTGTCTGTAAGATGCTACTGCGGAACATGTGACTGCGAATGCTGACAGACGAGATCTATTTGGAATCGGAATGTCCACGCTCGTGGATTTGTTTGGCTGATCTTATAAACCAGAAAGCCATTTATTAATCCACGCGTGAATGAAGGCCTCCGCATTCTTCCTCAATCGTCACGGTCGTTTGACCATACTTCACCACACTGGATCATTGCGGATTAGTGAAGTAGAAGAGTGCCAAGGACCCGTTTCGATAGCACGCGGCGCTGACGTTGGCCGTTACTGAGAATCGAACTCAAAGCGGCGAGGTTTCATTGTGCAATGCGCTGACCACTGTGCCACCGCTCTCAACAGGGATACAAACTCTCGCGCTGATCAGTCTTATTTAAGCTGGAAGGAACCGTTGAGCTGTGTAGCTCTTTAAACAGTTGTCCAGCGGGGAGGAGTAAGCAAGTTATAGCAGAATACGATGCATGAGCAGTAAAAAAAACGACTTGGTAAGCATAATTACGACCATATTGAACACGTGAACAGATTAAAATCTTGCAAAGAGGCGCGAGCTTAGATTCGGAGCATTGAATATATCATTTCGCATTGTTTAGCAATCTTGTCGGCGTGGGTAACATCAATTTGAACTTGAACCGAACGTTACAACACGAAGCAAAAGTTAAAAACAAGTTAAGTTGCCAAGACACCGGAAAACCCAAGGCAAGGCTCTGTAGATAACAACACATGATAACAGACGGCTTTATCCAGCCTATTGCCACGTGGTGTGTCGCGTTCCGTCTGTAAATATGTAAATCCCACGAGATACACACTCCTTTTGACGAACAGCGCTGCAGTCCTACACCTATATCCGAGCTGAGCAGCGCCACTTCCTCGGCCAGTAATCATCATATCAACAGCTTACGGTGTTACAAAAGAAGCGGAACCGGGAGAGACGCCGCAAACATTTGTTTTCTGAAAGGAAAAAAAAAGAACAATTACGAGCTTGCGTGTGTAAGGAAGCCACGTTTTGACAAAAGAGTTTCGAGCGATGAGCTCGAGCCCTCTCGGGTCACCTGCGCTCCTCCTCCTCTTCCTGCCCACGGAATGCGAATTCGGTCTCGGCTCCGAACAGGTCGAGCAGAATCACGGGTCGAGGGTCGAGCAGAGTCACTCACCGCGAGGAGAGAGGAGGAGGGGGGAGCAAACGACGGCGTTGTTGTGGGGGTCGAGTAATTCCACGGTGCGAGATCCGTGCAGCGCCCTGGGTCCGCAAACACTCAGCGACTCCTCTCGATAGACTCTGTACAAGAGACGACTGCGGGACACCTTGTGCTCGCGAGCGGGGCCGGAAAACGCCGAAGGGCATTGAACTGATTAGGGAAACGTTCCTGTTCCAGCAGGTTGAAGTCCCGTGCATTAATGAATAACCCAGACCAGTCAACAAAACGAGCTCCCGCCTAGCCCCGCGGTGGTATCTGGTTGGGGGATGGTTAGTTTCCTTACTGTAGTTTAAATGGATAAACTTTCTTGTCATCCCATCCGTATACTATTGCAGTGTATAGAGGAACGACATTACAGTTTCTTCATGGTCCCCGGTGTTGTTACGTTAGCCGTGTCGAGCGCTCCTCTGCTCTCCTTCTGGCGACGTTTCACTCTCCAGCGTTAGAGGCACGCTCAGGCGTACTAAGGCCGACCTCATCTCATCTCATTGTCAGAAACCGCTTAGTCCTGTACAGGGTCGCGGTGAGCTGGAGCCTTTCCCGGCAGACACAGGGCGCAAGGCAGGGATACACCCACGATGGGACGCCAGTCCATCACCGGGCACTGCGGGCAATTTAGTCTGCAAGCCAATTAACCTATGCAGCAGCATGGTTTTTTTTGGACTGTGGAAGGAAAGCGGAGTGCCCGGCGAAAACCCACGTGGACACGGGGAGAACATGCAAACTCCACACAGCAAGGCACCCGAGACGAGATTTGAACCCGGGACCTTCTTACTGTGAGGCGACAGCGCTACCCACTGAGCCACCGTGCGGCCCCAAATTAAAATTGTTTCTCAACCAACGCCTCCCGCGAGCAGGCACGACGAAGGGGGCGCGCTATGCATTGGTGTTGGTTCTCCCTGCGAGGGCGCGCAGATCGCTCGGAGTGCTGCGTACGTCAGTTGAGAGTCTGACCGCCCGTACGGGGCGAGACAAATTCTTGGACGCTGATTTTCAGCGGCGTAGTGGCTCCAGAGTTCGACGCCACGGTTTGCACCGGCGTTACGAGACAGCGCTGCTAAGACCGTGGTCTCCAATCCCAGTATCCGCATGTAAACTCAACGTAGATCTAAAGTCTGATCAGTCGATCCTGTCGGCCAAGTATGTCCTGCGGCTGCCTTTTTCATCACCGATCTCGTGGGAGAGCGAATCTCATACGTCGAGCTGTGAAAACCTACATCGTTGCAACCTTTTCATTGTTTTCACATTGTAATGCAGGGGTTCTCAACCGTTTGCACCTCAAGGCCCACTTGGCTCACTTGGGCATGGTTTCTACGGACCACTAGGTGGCGTTCGCGGCTCACTGCTGGGTCACGACCCACGAATCGAGGATGACTGTTGCGGTGAATTTGCTGCGCACAGAGGCCTCCTTCCCCTGCTGCCTGCCCACCGCTGGAGTGACGGCCTCGGGTGCCAAGTCCGCTCACATGACATCACACTGCTGACTGAAATCATCTGCGAGTTGCACGGACGTAAGTGGTCCGTCATCTAAACACATGACAGGACGTACACAAAAAAACAACTTACACAAGTTCCCCCTAAGCACACGAGCGTTGGACAGTGTTTTCCTCCGTTGGTGATCTTGAAGCAACGGAGGAAATTCCACATTCGTACGGTGAGGAACAGTATTTCTGTTCAACAACTGCTGTTTTCAAACACTCAGTAATCAGAGGTATCAGTATCCGCTTAATCCTGTACAGGCTTGCGGGCAGCCGGAGCCTATCTTGGCCGACACAGGGTGCGAGACAGGAATATACACAGGATGGGACAAACGTTCATCGCAGGCCGCTGGTGGAAATGTAGTCATCAGGCCAATTAACCCAGGCAGCAGCATGTCTTTGAGCTGAGAGGAAATGCTTACCCAGGAAAAACATGCCAGCCCCACACAGCAAGACACCCGAGCCGAGAATCGAACGCGGGTCCTCCTAGCTGTGAGCCGGCAGCGCCACCGTGCCGCCCCCACTTATTAATCGTGTTGTCCAAACATCCCGACGCATCAGCCTCCTGAAGAACCTCTCGAGACTAAGTGAGGATCTCCTGGGTAAATATCTGGTCGAGTTATTGTCACTGCGGATCTCCCACAAAGTGGTTTGGACGTCATCAGTGGCGCGGCAAGCAAGATGGCACAGCTCCGAAATCGCTCGCCAACGCCACTCGGCTAGCGGGAGGGCTCGACAGCCCCTTCTAGAGGGTGGCTTGGCCTACTTTTCCACGGTTGTCAGAAACATTCGAACGGCCGAGAGTTGTCGCAATTGACCCAGTCACAAGCGACCCGTGGTGCAGTCATTTATACCGCTGGATGGGGCAGACGCGAGGGGGATGGGGGGGGAATTTACGAAACTTGGCCAGTCTCTTGTATTTTAATGATGTATGTCAGCACTCATTTAATCTCATTGTCAGAAACCGCTTAGTCCTGTACAGGGTCGCGGTGAGCCGGAGCCTATCCCGGCAGACACAGGACGCAAGGCAGGGATTTACGCACCAGGAACTGCAGGCAATTTAGTCTGCAAGTCAATTAACCTACGAAGCAGCATGTTTTTTGGACTGTGGGATGAAACCGGAGTGCCCGGCGAAAACCCACGCGGACACGGGGAGAATATGCAAACTCCACACAGAAAGGCACCCGAGCCGAAATTCGAACCGGGAAATTCTTGCTGTGAGGCGTCAGCGCTACCCGCTGGGCCACTGTGCCGCCCTCTTTGTCGGCACCTCATAATATCTCATTGTCTGAAACCGCTTAGTCCTATACAGGGTCACGGTGAGCCGGAGCCTATCCCGGCAGACACAGGGCGCAAGGCAGGGATACACCCACGATGGGACGCCAGTCCATCACTGGGCCACCGCGCCGCCCACCTCATAATATGATAAACGCAATGTATAACGCGCGGCACATATTCGTTCAGTTTCGAAGGCATTCGTTGGAAGAGAGAACGACTCAGAGAAGCAAGAAACCCACAAAGAGGAGGAGGGGAGATGGCAGCCACCTGGAAACTGGCGCCAACATCTGCCAGACACTGCCTCCTGTATATTATGATCTGATCGGACAATGCATTTCTAAGTGTATTGAGGAGGAAACCGGAGAACTCCGAGGAAACCCATTCATAACAGGGGGAAAAACACTCAAACTCCACGCAGTAAGGCACCCGTGGCAGGAATCGAACCGCATCGGAGAGGACTTTTTTTCTTTGAGGTGCAGATGTTACCACTGAGCCACTTCAGTAGGGCAAATTTGCATCTGCACAGCATCAAGGCATCTATGTATAATGTGAACCTTATTTGAGTTTTTTTAGACAACACATTGATAACGCCTCTGAGCCAGAAATGTTCGAATGAAATGCAGGTAAAATCAGTCCTCTCAGCAGAAAAAGAATGTCAACAAAGAACGTCATAAGAATATGTTGCATGCCTGGAACGAGATCTGATGGTCGTTTCAACTGACAATGCGTTCACTGCATTAAAACTAAGATGTGTTGATGTGGGCTTTCACGACTCAATGACTGATTGCGTCTCTCAAGAGCCGATCTTCCGTAGTAGCCGTTGTCGAGCGTTACTCCTCTCTCCTGAGAGAGGACGGATAGTTCTTGAGGACAATTCTCACAGAACTAAGATTTCATCCGTGTCAGAGCGAGTGTGGCGCAGAGTCTGGGGGGGGGGGGTCACCGCGCAGGCGGGGGCTTCACGGCTGGACTGCAGCAGGAGGCGACAGAAGCATTTGACCACTGCTGTGCGAATTTCCACACCTGCGACACCCGTGGAGCGTCCATCATCCTGTACCCTCCCCCATCCCCCATTTCCTCCCAGCTTTTCAACAAGCTGTTCCGGGTGTCGGTGCACAAATTCAGATGCTCCGTCCATCTGCAACCTGGTGCTTGATTTGTTTCGTTCTTATTTTGACAAATGCAGGTCAACGGGGGTCAACGCAACACAACGATCGCACGGCTCTCGAAGTGCCGCC
Source organism: Mordacia mordax (assembly GCA_036362905.1). NCBI lineage: Eukaryota > Metazoa > Chordata > Hyperoartia > Petromyzontiformes > Petromyzontidae > Mordacia > Mordacia mordax. The sequence goes on from JAZEWT010000001.1 coordinate 10,188,067, forward strand.
GCGTTACGTTCTGGCAAGGCCCCCCACTATCAACAAGTGGTGGCATTTATTGAGCAGAAGGCACCTGCGT
>JAZEWT010000001.1:10188914-10213581 GCA_036362905.1 Mordacia mordax
GGGGGGTCTTTGTCTTCGGAGGGCAGTTAACTGAGCCGAGGATTGGATCGTCACGCCGAGCTTGCTCACTGGAGAAAGACCCGAAGCCAGATTCTAGCGGATGATTCTAAGAGAAGGCGGTATGGGTGGAATGTCGATTAGATTCAAGAGTCCGTTCGTTGAGAACTGCTCTCCATAGCTGTTCTTTCAGGATGGGCATGTCGAGTGTTCCTTCCCTCGCCTTCGCAACGTTTCGCCTTCCACACATTTGGTGCATCGTCATCAGCGTGGGATGTGAAAACCTACATCGTTGCGATCTCTCCATTGTTCTAACAATCTATTAGTTATTTAAACGTCATTGTTATCGCTTTTTAAAGTCTCCCCATAGATTCTGATGTTAAACTCTCCCATAGATTTCAATGTTAAAATCTCCCATAGACTCCAATGTTAAACTTTCCCATAGACTCCAATGTTAAACTCTCTCATAGACTTCAATGTTAAACTATCCCATAGACTCCAATATTAAGTTCTCACATAGACTCCAATGTTAAACAGAGGCAGCCCGCCTCTAGCTCACGCTTTCCGTATTTGTGTCTGCCTCTCGCCACCCTGACAGTCTTGGTATCTCTCAATCTGCGATTATTGCGACATTAACCATTGATCAGCATTTCTTTAAAAAAGCGTGATTGTTGTTAATTTGCCGTTCAAATGTCGTTATTGTTGCTGACATGCCGTTCCCTCCACAGCTACGTGCATCGCTTTGTGACCCTCGGGTGAAAAGCGCTCTAGAAATACAATTATTATTATTTTTTTAATTGCAGCGCAGGGTTTCTCAGCTTTTTATATCTCAAAGCCTGCTCTCCCTGGACCACGAGGTGGCGCTCGCGGCTCACAGAAGGGTCGCGACCCACCGGTTGAAAATGGGAATTGTAGTAAACAGAAGCGCTTCTCAGACGGCACTGTGGCCCAGTGGGTAGAGCTGTCGCCTCCTCACAGCAAGAAGGTCCCGGGTTCGAATCTCTCGGCTCGGGTGCCTTTCTGTGTGGAGTTTGCATGCTCTCCCCGTGTCCCTGTGGGTTTTCGCCGAGCGCTCCGGTTTCCTCCCACAGTCCAAAAAAACATGCTGCATAGGCTAATTGGCTTGCAGACTAAATTGCCCGCAGTGCCCGGGACGTACTGGCGTCCTATCGTGGGTATATCCCTGCCTTGCGCCCTGTGTCTGCCGGGATAGGCTCCGGCTCACCGCGACCCTGTACAGGACTGAGCGGTTTCTGACAATGAGATGAGAAGCGCTTCTCGCGTCCGTGCAGATCAGGTCGAACCAATCGTGCCCTGCGACGCTCTCGCGTCGCAGGGCACGAAGCGGGCGCCGATCGCGCGTTCATCTCCTCTCAATCGGTGCACGCAACGTGCCCTCGGGAAGCGATGACTGCGCAGTGAAACGCGTCGCTCCGTCCCCGTTATTTTTAAACGGCGCGCGTTTTTTGGATGCGCGCGGCACAGCGGCCCTCGTCGCCTACGCAGCATTCCTCGGACGCACTCGTGTCAGAGTGTTTTGACATTGGCTGCAAATAGAAGTCCCCCCCCTGCCCCCCGATCAGCGAGCCGATGTTGACAACGGTGAATTGTTCCTACGCGGCTTCGCGCACGTCTCAGGGTCGCGGCACTATACAGCAACGATTGTGCGGCACGGGCGCACACGTTAGGCAGGGGTTTGCATTAATTTCCTGGAGTCCAGACTTCCAAGAATTCCGGTAATGTCAGTCAGTATTTTATTTAAGCTGGAAGGAACCGTTGAGCTATGTAGGTCTTTCAACAGTTGTCCAGCGGAGAGGGGCGAGCAAGTCACAACACCTCAGGGCACGGTGTTGGAGGGGATGGGTTATTTAATCAGAACATGTAACCAGCATGTTTTTGGACTATGGGAGAAAAGCGGAGTACCCGACAAAAACCCACGCGGACGCGGCGGGAACATGCAAACGCCACACAGAAAGCAGTTACCCTAGCCGGGATTCGAACTCAGGTGCTTCTTGCTGTGAGTTGATACCACTACGCCACCATGCCGCCCACAGTAAAGGATGGAGTGAGCAATGTTATAATGTACATTGTGCAGTTTGACACTCACTCGGGACAAACGTGTAAAATGAAACTAATATTTTTTTTGGAAAACACCTCTGCGCACAGGAAACTGAGAGGTGTGTGTGGATTTTTTTATTAATCCTGTGCATTTTCAAAAATCTCCAGAAACTCTGCTCCATGAAAGCAGCCATTCTGTAATTAAAAACAATAATAATCTTAAAGCACATTCTATCGGTCAAAGCGTCCCTGCCTCCACTTCCCCCTTCCCATGCAAGAATTAGTAAAGGCAAAACCCAAAGGAAAATGTTATTTTAGTTTAAGGTGATGTCAGGAGTCAAAAAGGAAACGCTCATTAACTATGTTGAAAATGTGTAATATTATCTCACAGAAGCAATCTTTATATATAATGGAGCAAGTGTTTGTATGTACATACAGAATGTATCTCTGCATTGAAGGGATCGGGTCCAAATCAGTCAAGAGCACAAAGTTTATCTGCAGAACACCAAGGCTTTTCGCGTCTTATTTCAGCCTTACCTCCTCACTTACCCGTTACTCTTCAGAAACACTAACACTTTCAGCTTAAACGTCCCCCATTCTCCCACTCGCATCAATCCACTCGAGCACACGTTCGCATTTATTCACGAATAAATCCAGACAAAACAGCCATGTCAGAAGAAAACGTCATCGACAAGAGACGTCACAAGAACGTATTACACGTCGGCAACAAGATATCTCGTAGGACGAGCACTCCGCTAGTATGAATAGCAGCGGGGCCACAGACTTGACGTGTGTGAAGGTTGGAGTCAGCAACGGGTGGTGATACCCTCTCTAGGGAACCCAGAGCCAGTGGTGACAAATCCACGTTCCCAAGCCGAGGCCGTTTCCTCCAAGAGAAGAAACACTGTTCACATCCCAAGAAGTGGTACCTGTTTTATCGACCAGGGTGATGATAGGCTGAGTGAACGTGAGTCATGTGCTTTACAACAGTGCCAGCCAAAGTGCTATGTGATATTAATACTAATAAACATTTTTATTTGCCCACGAATGCCTCACTGAGACCCGATGCTTTAACAGGAGGGGTCCTGCATTGTGATGTCTGGAAAGTTCCTTTTAAAACAGTGCCTTTCATGTGGGAAGAGAGCGGAATACTGAGATGAAAAAAAAACTCGCATTTGAAACCGGATAAAGCTCCGAGCTCTGCACAGAGAGAATACAGACGTCTCCATTTCTGTACAGACATTGTGTCATACAAAATAACTGATACGTTCAGAATGTGATTAAAAAAAAACACGTTCTTTAAACAACAGAAAAGAACCTCAGCATTCCGTCCGAATACAAGCGGAGCTGTGAGCGAAAGTAAAACACTGAGCTTTTGGAACAAAAGGTGAAACAATAATATACAGACACCGAGACACCTTCTGCCCATAAGCGACATGCGGTTACACAAACACAGCCTTCAGATCACTCGATTCTTTTAACAGCTGTGTGAAATCTCGATCCATCATAGGCGCATTCAGTTTATATAGTGGGCGCTTCAGGCACTAGACACCGGCTCGAGCTTCAAAGAACCCCGGCCGAGTTGCGACAGATGTTTATGGCCCTGTGGCAAACACCAATATAACGGAGCCCGCACCGGCCTGTGTGCAGCTCGTGTCGTTCGAGGCGCAATTAGCGAGCAAACCTGAGCGACGCCTTCGCAGGTACGGGGAAAAAAGCCCCATTCCAACCGCTCCGGCCACCAGCAGCACTTCAGCTGCCACGTGCTGCGTGTTTGCTACTTCCTGAGTGGACGGTCTTAATCCATTTTCACGATTGCCCGCTTAAGTCGAGCGTGGAGCGTGTCATAATAACCGACGCTTGCGATAGTTACATCTTTTATAGCGCGCGCTAATTCCAAGGCCTGATCATAAACGAGATGGGGCGGAGGGAGGCGCGGGCAAAGCGCAGAGAGGTGGGGAGAAAGCAGCCACGGAGTCAGCCGGTGCCAACATTTGCCAGACGCTGGGTCTTATTAATGATGGTGTTATCGGTCAGTTAATTAGTGGGGATTTTTTTTTAGTCGTGGGAGGGAATCCGTGAATCTGGAGGAAACCCACGCAGAACAGGGGGGGAACACACAAACTCCACACAGAGAGGCACCCGAGGCGGGCATCGAGCTATCTCGGGCAATTATAAATTGTCTTTCATCGACCGCGACGATCTGCAGGCTTAAGCTGGTCCTGATAATGGAAGAATGATAACGAAGTGATTGCATTGTTTCTCGTTGAATGGACCAGCAGTCAGTTTTTGTTTCAGCTGGACGGAGCCGTTGAGCTATGTAGATCTTTTAACAGTTGTCCAGCAGTGAGGGGTAAGCGAGTTACAACATCTCAAGGCACTGAAGACAATGTAGTCAAGCAAATGAACCTAGTCTCTGGACTGCCGGAGAAACCCGGAGTGGTCGGCGAAAAACCCACGCTGACCCGGGGAGAACATGCAAACCCCCACACAGAGAAGCGCCCGAGGCGGGAATCGAACCTGGGTGCTTCCCGCTGTGAGACGGGCAGCGCGAACCACCGCGCCACCGCGCCGCGCAGTAAAACGGGAATCGAGCAGAGAATCCGTACCGCAAACTCACGATGTACGAGCTCTCAACACGCAGTCAATGCATGCGAGCGGCGACCGATAATACGTGGCTTCCTCGCGTCGAAATATCATCGCGGGCGGAATGCGCTCCGCTTACAGAACGTCCTCAAGAGCGTTCACAACATCGCACTCGCACCCCCCCCCCGCCGCCCAGCCGCCGTCCTTCCACCTCGGCGGCCACGCAACACCGCTTCTGCCTGTCATAAAACAAACGCACGTGTGAGAAATGATGCTGTTATTCTTTACTTTCCCCATCCAGCGCCGCGAGGCCCCGCGGGCGGCATGCGTTCAGGAATGCGGCTCGCTGCGGCATCACGACCGCGGCGCTTTACCTGCGCGCATCGTTTGCGGGGGGGTTTTGTGTGTGTTTTGTGCCAGACCCGGTGCACCGTCGTGCACTTCCAAAGGGCACCGATGTGCGAGGACACGGCGACTTCCAGGAAGCCGCGTGGATGGACGCGGCCAGACGACGACCCGCACGCTCTCTGCCCGCCGCCTTGCGGGGCGACTCAGCGCAACCGAGCCCGACACTAAGATCCGTGTGTCGGGGGCTGTGAGCGCGTCGCCACGGGTCGATGGGTGTTTGTTAGTCTTAGCAGAGCAGAAAAGAACCACACGAGCCTGCAAAAGTTCTGGGCGCGGGATTCCTGCAAAAGACGTTCCGAGCTGAGCAACGCAATAGCGTTGTTGTTGGAAACAGCACAGATGTGTGCAAAACGATGATACTGGGCGGGCGGCATGGTGGCCCAGTGGGTAGCGCTGTCGCCTCCTCACAGCAACAAGGTCCGGGTTTGAATCTCGGCTCGGGTACCTTTCTGTGTGGAGTTTGCATGTTCTCTCCTCGTGTCCGCGTGGGTTTTCGCCGGGCACTTCGGTTTCCTCCCACAGTCCAAAAAACATGCTGCTGCATAGGTTAATTGGCTTGCAGACTTAATTACCCCTCAGTGCCCGGTGATGGACTGGCGTCCCATCGTGGGTATATCCCAGCCTTGCGCCCTGTGTCTGTCGGGATAGGTTCCGGCTCATCGCGACCCTGTACAGGACTAAGCGGTTTCTGACAATGAGACGAGATGAAACCGGCGCAGTCGCAGCGTCCGCTGCCGTTCGCGCATTCGCCACGTGTTCCGCGTTTCGTCCACAACAACCGTGGCCCCCAACACGCGTGGACAGAATCCGCACCTGAACCACAGCAGCAAAATGCGCTCCAGCCGAAGCGAGCCGCTTGGGGAGAGAGGAGCGAGGGTGCATTGCAGCCGCCCGTACGTTTCTATTCCGCGGCGATGCACGAGGACACGGACCAGCAAACCGCTCAACAACAAAGCCTTCTTTCCAAACAACAACAATAAAAAACCCCTTCCTCGCAAAACCAAATCCACGACCAAGACGGCCCATCACCCAAGACTGTTAGAAGACTGTTAGCGCGGTACTCACGAGGAGCTGCGTTAACCCGTGAAGCGTGGCTCCCACGTGAGCGGGACGGATGGATCCGCGATTACGTTACCTCCTTCATCGGCGGGTCTCCATAAGGATCGGCAGCGCGGCCGCGGCGGTGTCACTTGCCTTGGGACGCCGCGGGCGGAGCGATCGCGACAGCGCGCTGGGGGCTTGGGAGCCGAGCTTCTCCGTGCGGCAGGGGAGCCTGTGCTGTGCGGAGCGCGCGGGGAGTTCTCTTCCCCGCTCACCAGCGCCACGCTCAGCGACCGGGCTGCACAATGGAGGTTGCCAGGGCTGAGCCGTGACCGTTTGTGAGTGCGACCCGGGGCATTGTCAAGCGCCCAACCGTCCCCCCCTCATCCGAGCTCACAGCCCTGTCGTCTCCAACCCCCCACCGCCCAGCGCTGAGGATTCTACGCAACCCCCCCCCTCTCACACCATCTCCACTCTCACCCCCACCCACCTCCCCCCTTCCCCAGTGAATGCTAATCCACACACAGTGGCCCTCTCTCCTCCCCTCCTCCTCCTGCCTCTCTCCATGAGCGGTGCCTACGGAGAACGAACCCTGCCCCCACCATCGGGACGCCTGGTGGAACCACGCAGAGCCAGGTTCCAGGATTATCACCTCCGCGCCCTTGCTGCGCCCTGCGGAAAGTTCCGAGATTGCGCCGGCGCGGTGGCGCGGCGAGCAGCGCTGCCGCCTCAAAGCAACAAGGACCCGGGTTCGGTTCCCGGCACGGGTGCCTTTCTGTGTGGAGTTTGCGTTGTCTCTCCCCTTGCCCGCGTGGGTTATCGCCGGGTACTTCGGGGTTGCTTCCAAAGTCACTGCCGGTGGCCTGAGTTGTCATAGCTTTCTTACCACTCCTCGCTGGACAACTGTTAAAAAGAGCTGCATAGCTCAATGGTTCCTTCCACATTACACAAAGTGGATCATAGATCACTGATACATTTCAAACGAGATTAAATGTAAATCTGTCAGTTAATTTTGGCCCTTTGTGTATATCTATGTCGATTTTCACGGATCGATGTGTGTGAATGACAGGAACTACTCTTTCGGATAGTCCTGTCGAGCGCTCCTCCTCTCTCCTCCGCGACGTTTCGGCTCCCAAGTGTGGGGAGGCGTCATCAGGATAATGAATGCTTGAGCTCGAAGTTGTGTTCCTACGTTCCACGTCTCGCCATTGACCACGTGCTAGAAATTATGTTACCAGCACCGCACAGGGCAGCGAGAGACCGGAGCCTATCTCGGCACAAACTGGGCGCAAGGCAGGGCTATACCCAGGGCGGGAGGTCGGTCCACCGGGTGGAAGTTTAGTCAGCGGGTCAACTAACCGAGGCAGCATGCTTGTGCACTGTGGCAGGAAAACAGAATATCCAGCGAAATCCCACGCGGGCACGGTAGGAACATGCAATCTCCACACAGGAAGGCAAAAAAATCTTGCTTTATAAATGCAAAAAAATAAACGTGGATATGCCTTTACAATCGTGTATTTCACAACGAACGCACCATGTTCTTAGTCATTACTTAACACTGATTTATGTTTGCACAATTCTTGTGGCGTCTTATGTGGCACAGTTGTTTTTTTTAATTCCGAGTAATATTTACTTCATTTCTGTGCTCTTTTTTCATTTGTCATTTTGATGAACTAGGTCACTGTTTTGGACCAGGCGTTCTCACATTTTGGGACCTCAAGGCCCACGTGCGTCTGGTCCCCACGAACTATTCGGTGGCGCTCGCGACCCACTGATGGGTCGCGACCCATCACTGAGTCTACGGGTTTGGATTGGAGGGTTTAGACCGGTCTCCCGACCGCTCACCTGGTTAAACGATATGCATCATGCGTGCTCGTACGCAATTATAGCTTTCCGACAGCTTAGAGAGAGAGAAAAAAAAACAATTAGGTGATTATAACAGAAAATAGCCTTAATACGAAAATTAAAGGCAATTTTCAAACAATGCAGAAACCACAGGCTTTTGTAAAGAGCCATAGACTGGTGATGAATGTAATCATAACCCTTGCGACAGGGTGGCTATGCAGAGGCAACGTTCTCGCCTCACAGAAAGTCCTGCCCGAGGCGCTTCGATTCCTGCCTCGGGTGCCTTTCTTTGTGGAGTTTGTGTGTTCCCCCCTGTTCTGCGTGGGTTTCCTCCGAGATCTCCGGTTTCCCTCTACAAATATATAAAAATTAGACTCTAATTAATCGACTAATAACATCAGAATATATCTCATCTCATCTCATTGTCTGAAACCGCTTAGTCCTATACAGGGTCACGGTGAGCCGGAGCCTATCCCGGCAGACACAGGGCGCAAGGCAGGGATACACCCACGATGGGACGCCAGTCCATCGCCGGGCACTGCGGGGCAATTTAGCCTGCGAGCCAATTAACCTATGCAGCAGCATGCTTTTGGACTGTGGGAGGAAACCGGAGTGCCCGGCGAAAACCCACGCGGACACGGGGAGAGCATGCAAACTCCACACAGAAAGGCACCCGAGCCGAGAGATTCGAACCCGGGACCTTCTTGCTGTGAGGCGAAAGCGCTAACCACTGGGCCACCGTGCCGCCCTTCAGAATATATGCGATGAAGTATTCGGTAAATGTTTTCGCCGACTGACTGCGTGGCTGCCTCCCCCCTCCCCCCCCCCCAACCTCTCTACAGTTTCCCAGCACCTCCATGTATGTGTCTCGTCCGTGATTAAGCACGGGATCTGTTCCCGATTTTTAAATTGTTTTACTATTTTACCATGCGCAGTAACCTCTCACTCTTGGACACATATTCTTCGAGACCCGGGGATTCACGGACAACTAGGAAGGTAGCCACATGATGAGCCAGTGTCGAACTACCCCTCCCCCCCAAGCTCCGCGATTATATGTTTATTAAGGTGTTATTAACCATTTAAGAGCTTACGTGTGGGAGGAAACTGGAGCACCCAGAAAAAAAACCGATACGTGCTGGGGAGGAACACTATCTCATGCAGTTGAAACAGTCCACGTGGGCTATAGTGAAGACAGCAGAGAGCATCCCCTTCTCCCCTCCATCCAGAACATTTATTTCAAGCGCTGCACACACAAGGCCTCCAGCATTGTAAAGGACCCCTCCCATGAACTCGTTATCCGCCTGCCGTCTGGCAAAATTAACCGCAGCATTCGGGCCAGATCTACCAGACTCTGCAACAGTTTCTTCCCCCCAAGCCATCAGGCTCCTCAATACATTGCTAACCGCAGCATTCGGGCCAGATCTACCAGACCCTGGAACAGTTTCTTCCCCCCAAGCCATCAGGCTCCTCAATACATTGCTAGCCCACACCTCTTCATCATGACAAGCAGGACACAGACGCTCCACCCCAAACACGCTTGTCCATACCTGCACGGACCACTTCACTCTATTATATGTAGTCTATGTCGTCTGCATGTTTTGCCCTGCCCTGTTGAAATCTGGATTCAGCCTTGTTTTGTTTTTGCAGCGGGACCACGAGAAACGTAATTTCGTTCCTCTGTATACTCATCTCATCTCATTGTCTGAAACCGCTTCGTCCTATACAGGGTCACGGTGAACCGGAGCCTATCCCGGCAGACACAAGGCGCAAGGCAAGGATATACCGACGATGGGACGCCAGTCCATCGACGGGCACTGCGGGGCAATTTAGCCTGCGAGCCAATTAACCTATGCAGCAGCATGCTTTTGGACTTTGGGAGGAAACCGGAGAGCGAGCGAAAACCCACGCGGACACGGGGAGAACATGCAAACTCCACACAGAAAGGCACCCGAGCCGAGAGATTCGAACCCGGGACTTCTTGCTGTGAGGCGATAGCGCTAACCACTGGGCCACCGCGCCGCCCTCCTCTGTATACTGTAGCTGTATAAGGATGGAATCTCATCGTCTGAGACCGCTTAGTCCTACACAGGGTCACGGTGAAGCCAGAGCCTATCCCGGCAGACACAGGGCGCAAGACAAGGATATACCGACGATGGGACGCCAGTCCATCGCCGGGAAGCCTACAACACCTGGTATTCCCAGGCGGTCTCCCATCCAAGTACTAACCAGGCTCGACCCTGCTTAGCTTCCGAGATCGGACGAGATCGGGCGTATTCAGGGTGATATGGTCGTAGAGGATGGAATGACAATAAAGTTTATCTTTGTTCGCCTGACGAGCCAGGATACAGAGACGATACAAATTCGAGATATTCACCTGACATAGCGTAGCTGGATCATCAATCGCAATGCTGACTTTGAGGCAGGAATTATACTTTGAAGTGTTACAGTGCTAGCTCCGTAATCGATGGCATTTGCATGGCGTTCGTGCTGGCTGTGTCCACCCGGCAATCTGATTCGGGCAGACAACCAATTGACCGATCGTCCCCTTAATCTCCAACAGTAGCCGGACTCGGCACCCACAGACGGGGGAAAAAAAAGCCTACAGGGCCTCAAACATTCCTCCCAGCTGTCAAATGTTGCGGCGGTTCAACGATGTTGCAAAGCGTTTCGACTGAGCGCTGTCCCGTCTCAGGGCCAGAACGCTTGATAAACGCGTCGGCTGGCCCGTGAAATGTAAACTTTCAAATATTTAGCAAACGCCTCAGCATTCCGCCGTGGCTTGCCTTAGCACAAGTGACAATCTCCACCGTTCTGCGCTGATGACCAGAAATAACACGCGCGCAGAGAGTTTAAGGCACCCAATTAGGGGCGCACGTTGACGATAATAAACATCTCGTTAGCACGCAGCTTAATAGAACCCATCATCGCTGCTCCGGTTAAAGTCTCGTGTTTTCCACTTCAGTGCAGAGCCAAGTCTCGATTAGCAGTTTGTACCGCTCACCAAGGACTTTTTAAAGGACTCTGTATCAAGGCCGTCGCCAGAAAAATAATATTTATTAAAGCTGGCTCTTTTAATGTTTGTAATTTACCAGCTTACACGAGTCTCACTCGCAAACCATAGATGGCTTCTGCGCTGTCGCAAAGCTCAAGTCACGAGCAATTCAATCCAGCTCCCTTGATAAAACTAGCTCTCTCTGATCAGTCCAAAATATAAGTTGCGGAATTGGATTCCTTTTAAAGTGAGCTGCGATATTGCTTTGGCATGTCCTGTAACATTAACATTGACGCGGTGCGCATTACTTCATCTTCAGCCATGATCAATCTACTGTTGGATGAAGGCCTTCCCTTCTCCAGCGATGTAACAATACGCATAGCACTGGCATGTGACCTGATTTTATCACTCAATCTCCGAGGTGGATGTCCCCTCGGAGTTGTCACACTTTTCAAGCCTAAGAAACGCACTTCATAAGTAAAGAGCAGATAATTACACGCGTACTTCAAAACACACCATCCCATGAACTTCAAAACGCATCAGTTACAGAAACTGGAAAATTAGGTTTTTTGTTACAGAAACAAGTGTACCTGCATGTGGTCATAAAGTCCTCACGTGTCAATCTTATTTTCTCTCAGGTTACTTTTAAGCCTGACGATGCCACCAACGTGGTAGGTCAAATATTGCGAACAACATAGGAGGAACGCACGACATTGTTATCCCGAAAAGAGCGGTTGTTAAGAGCAAGTGTTATTTATCCAGCTGTCAGCTGTGAAAACCTACTCCAATACATTCGTTTAATTCTGATTTACATTATTATAAAAGTCTGAAACACCACTCTGTCCAGAGAAAACTAAGTTTAACGCTCAAATCTATTAAGCAAATATGATTACACGCATATGTGGTCTATTTTTAATTAGTCTAAATTTATGATTGCAAATCGAATGAACACGGCAATGCAGACAGCATAATCTAATGATGCTTTTGGCAGGGTTGCGATCACAATTATATCTTTTTACAAGTAATTGATTTCGCATCGGACAAATAGTTTACGCGGTTCAAAAATTTATGCGATTGCATTACTAAAATCGCAAACGAGCAGTTTCATGGCCATTAGCTTGACATTAAGGGCCTCCAAAGAGGAGCCTTGACCACTGGTTTTGCAAACGGCGGCGCTGAATGAGCGAGAGGAGAATGTGTTTCCTTGTTGAGAGAACGGTGCGGATAAATGTTCATTAAACAAACCGTTTATTAAACGGAAAGCTTCACGTCGTTAATATCTAGCGTGGAATTTCGAAACTCAACTGTTGATATTTTCAAATTAGGTGCCTGGGCACTGTTTTTTTAATCGAATATAAACTTATCAAGAAAACTTATATCGTATGCACTTGTCTCATCTCATTGTCAGAACCGCTTAATCCTGTCCAGGGTTCGCGGTGAGCCGGAGCCTATCCCGGTAGACACAGGGCGCATGATGGGACGCCAGTCCATCACCGGGCACGGAGGGAAATTTAGTCTGCGAGCCAATTAACCTATGCAGCAGCATGTTTTTTGGATTGTGGGAGGAAACCGGAGTGCCCAGCAAAAACCCACACGGACACGGGGAGAGAACATGCAAACTTCACACAGAAAGGCACCCGAACCGAGATTCGAACTCGGGACCTTCTTGCTGTGGGGTGACAGCACTACTCACTGGGCCACCGTGCCGCCAATGTACTTGTCACTCATCATAATATATATTGTCTACCAAACGCAGTTATTTTGCTGCTCACGAGTCAAAAGAACACAGTGAGACTGGGAAAGCGTGGAATGATGGCTGAATGAAAGGCGGAATAATATTTGAGCAGAAAAGATTGCTTATTGATATAAGTCCTGGGTATTATTTCCACGGTGTAAAACGAAACACGCTCATGTTATTAAAATAAAACTCTCAGAAATTATATCGACCCTACACATGAACCATCAGCGCGGTCTCTGGGCGCCGGTGGGCGGAGGGGAGGGGGTGGTTCTGTGAGGACAGAAAGTAACATTTACTCCCTTACAAATAATACAAATTATCTGTATGCGCTTGCATATGCGCTCGCACTGTTTTACATAAACATACAGACTAATTAGCTAAATCGGAGTCATGTGACCAGCACTGTCATATATTAATAATCGAGCACGTGTTATTATATATGTATGTCCACATTGAGGGTAGTGGGATTGAATCTTCATGAGTGCAAATTTTCTCTTCACAAAGCCAGTGCTTTTGTCTTATTTCAGTTTTATATTAATAATAAAAATAATTGCATTTATAGAGCGCTTTTCACCCGAGGGTCACAAAGCGCTGCACTACTTACCGGTTACTCTTATGAGACTTCAGAGGGCCAGCAACAACATTGCCAAAAGGAAATCGGGAAAACATTGAGGTCAAAGCAGCCACGTAAGCAGAAATCGTCATCAACGAGAGACGTCAGAGGAAGCATGCTCCGTTGAACAGACACGGAGAGGACAGTGGCCAAGCCGTGTGCTTCAAAATCGCGATGCATCATCATCATCAATACCCACTTAATCCTGTACGGGGTCGCGGGGGGTCAGAGCTTCTCCGGGGAGACAGAGGGCGCAAGGCGGGGCTAAACCCAGGATCATAATAATAATAACAATATTTGCACTTCTGGAGCGATTTTCACCCGAGGGTCACAAAGCGCTGCACAGAGTTGATGTGATGCCACTACTTCGCAGGGCACTGTGGGCAATTGACTCAGCAGGCTAAATTACCTGGGCAGCAGCGTGTCTTTGGATGGTGGGAGGAAACATGAGTACCCGGCGAAAACACCACGCGGACACAGATAGAGAACACGGAAACGTCGTACAGACAGGCACCCAAACCAGTAATCGAACCCGGGATATTCTTGCTCTGAGGCAGCGGCGCTACTCACTGCTCCATCGCGCCGCACGAAATCACGATAGAGTAAGGGCGAAAAACGCCCAGTCCCTCTAGGCCGCCGTGGGGGAAACACAATATTTTTTCCCGTTTCTCGAGCCAAGATATGTCTGGAAGTGTTGTTTTCACGCAGTTAAATGCCTCTGGAAAGTCAGCTGTGGCCCGCGCCATCCGCTGTGTTTATTGGACCCAGATATGTGAGCGGTTTCGGGGTGCGATGCTGGAGGGGTCGGTCAGCTGGTCCTGGGAGAATAAAGTTGGAGCGGTTCGGAGCCATACTCTGAGGAATTCGTGTTAAAGCGACACCTCCGGCATGCGGTCAAGTTTGAAGCCAGAAAAGGCAAAACTAATTATTTGTGGTTTCTGTGGACACGCAGTAATTGTAGGACACCAATTCTTGAGCAGGTGGCGATTTACAAGATATGCTCAAGACTGGTAACGTCATTTTGACACGCAAGGTGTGACGACGCATCTGTAAAGTGTTGCTGAACACGCATTTGGAATATTTATAAAGCCATCAAAAACATTGTGTGTTAAGCTGTTTGCGGATATTTAATTAATTCTACGTGACACACTTAACACCAACATTGTGAAACATTTCGTAGGAAGATTTTGCACCAAGCGCCAGTTCAACGACGATACTTGGGATAGCAGCGGCTATGAGCCGAACGGTTTATCTAATCTCATCTCATTGTCAGAAACCGCTTAGTCCTGTACAGGGTCGCGGTGAGACGGAGCCTATCGCGGCAGACACAGAGCGCAAGGCAGGGATATACTCTCGATGGTACGCCAGTCCATCGCCGGGCACTGCGGGCAATTTAGTCTGCAAGCCAATTAAAGCTATGCAGCAGCATGTTTTTTTGGACTGTGGGAGGAAAACGGAGTACCTTGCGAAAACCCACACGATCACGGGGAGAACAGATAACTCCACACAGAAAGGCACTCGAGCCGAGATTCGAACCCGGTACTTCTTGCTGTGAGGCGACAGCGCTACCCACTGGGCCACCGTGCAACCCCTGATCGGTTTATTTAGTCATTATCATCGTGCAGAGGCGTTGAACAAAACGAACTTTGACTTCTGGAAAATTGACATCGATCGCAGGCTGACGGGCTTCTCCAGATGCGTGGAGCTTCTATGTGACGTGGATTTGTCTGAGGACTTGGGGCTAAAGATTCAGGAGGGGGGGGCGCATGAAGGAGGAGGTGTCGACAGGCTTGGCTGATCATCGTGCCACGACAGAAGGCAGCGTCCCAACCTCCTGGACCCGATTCTCGAGGAAACAATGGGCGTGAAGGTCTGGAGCGCAGCCACTCTTCCGAGGGGTTTGCCGCAAGAGAATAGTTACTCTCAGTTATTGGTTAGACTAGCAGAGTACCCGCCGTATGGACGATCGTGTTGGAAGCATGTAACACGTTCTTCCGACGCCACTTATCGGTGATGTCTTCTGCAGATATGACTGCTTTGACATTGATTTATTCCTGATGTCCATTTGGGAATATGGCTGCTAGTTTTCTGAAGCGTCAGAAGATTAATCAATAATTGAGAAATGAAACTGAAATAAGACCGAAAGCCTTGGTGTTGTGCAGATTAAATGAACGCTTATGAAGGATTCGGACCCGGTACCATCAGTGCGGACAAACATATATACATACAAGCACATGAGAACTGATTTCTACAGCTGTTCCTT
This sequence comes from Mordacia mordax, assembly GCA_036362905.1. Taxonomy (NCBI): domain Eukaryota; kingdom Metazoa; phylum Chordata; class Hyperoartia; order Petromyzontiformes; family Petromyzontidae; genus Mordacia; species Mordacia mordax. The sequence goes on from JAZEWT010000001.1 coordinate 10,204,456, forward strand.
CGGGAAAGCTATTCAGGCATTCTGAGTTCACGGGAGATTCTACTGCATTGTAATTCCAAATATCTCATCTCATCTCATTGTCAAAACCGCTTAAGCCTGTACAGGGTCGCGGTGAGCCGGAGCCTATCCCGGCAGACACAGGGCGAAAGGCAGGGATATACCCACGATAGGACGCCAGTCCATCCCAGGCACTGCGGTCAATTTATTCTGCACGTCAATTAACCTATGCAGCAGCATGTTTTTTGGACTGTGGGGGAAACCGGAGCGCCCGGCGAAAACCCACGCGGACACGGGGAGAGCATGCAAACTCCACACAGAAAGGCACTCGAGCCGAGATTCGAACCCGGGACCTTCTTGCTGTGAGGCGACAGCGCTACCTACTGGGCCACCGTGCCGCCAATATAAAAAATACAAGTGCAGTGTGTGTGAAACGCTCTTTGAACGGCTCCAGCGTGAAAACAACTTGGTCGATCATCCTCAAATGTTAGCTCAGTCACTTTTTTCGTGAGTAAAATTGACTACAAAATGTTAGGGTCCGATCTGACTTTGGTAGCGCTCAGCTGCCACACAAGCTTAATAACACGGCCGCTTCGATTTGTCCAGGATCTTCTTTAGTGAGTCAGAATTAAGATTCGCGAAGACCGTTCCACAAACTTTTGGAGCCACTTCCTTGTGATCAGCTGGGGACTTATTTGTGCGCTAAATAAACCCAAGGTAGTTGAATTGGAAAGCAACAAAACACTATACTTTCACACCGTCATTTTTGATCGGCAAACACACTTGTGGTTATATACAAACTACACAACTACAAGGTCGTGGGCGAGCTCACTATTCGTAAGATATTGTGTATCTGAAGGCTCCATCATCAGCATAGGCAACCATTGTGTTCCTTTATTGAGCAAGCACCGACTCAAGCACACGGCACCAGAATGTGTGTCCAACGAGGCAGCGGTGTCACTGGGGTTCCGCTACTTCCCACAGAGTTACCGCGGTGTGGGTGAGGACTTCAGAGAGAGGCGGGGAGGGAACTGCTGGGGGTAGGGGCATGGTCCCTGTCGATGTACAGTCGCAGCACAGATGGGCAGGCCAGCCTCGAAGTGCTCGAGAGCAAGAGGCGTGGAGACCCGACTCAGTCAAGGGCGGCCATGCCCTAAACCCTCAGACATTTGCGCAGTTTGTTGATTTTAACGGGAGGGCAGATATTGAAGGGTAATCATTAACGGACTGAAACGCGTGACAATGTTGACTTGGTCGATTCTTTCGGTGACGGTTTTGTGACTGCTGCGTGTTGTAATTTATTTCAGTCTCATTCTGTAGTCGTTAAAACGTGTTAACAACTTATAAATAGTGTAATAGTGTAGTTGGTTTGTGAAAGTCGTTAATTGCAATTGAGTCGTAAGCTCGTGGCACGCACGCTCGTGCATGTGTTGATAAACGACTTATAGTGCGTTACATCGGAGCAGAGAAATACAACGGCGAGGCAGAAATAACTGAGAAAGAAAAGCGACGGCAAAGATGAGAGAGAGAGAGAGAACGTCAGTGTCAGCTGAATCGCGACCAAAAGACATCGCGATCGGGAGAGGTGGAAGATGGGGTAGAGAAGGGCGGCCAAATGCAACGATCGCACAAACTTTACCCGATCAGTTCCGAACGCCTCGTGTAAATACACCCGTGGGCGATGCTAATCCGCCGGCTCGGCACAGCTATAAACAGACTTTCCGTACCACCTTACGCGACAACTGATCGAGATTTCCGAAATAAATACCCATAGCGCCTACACCACTCCGCGGCAAATGTTATTCCTCTGCTGCCGGTTAGAGTGTCCGAGTGTCCGTCTCTCATCCCGTTTTACCGAACGCTACATCACCACCGGCACAGGTGTCCATTTAAAAAAAAAACTCCAATACCCATCCATCCATCTAATTCCGATATATGTCTGGACGGAAATTACTGCCAGCGCGTAAAACATTTTACGAGGTATTTGCCGAGCGTAAATGAGGTCGGCCATCAAAATGTTTATCGTCCAGAACGGCAGTGACTAAGTGCCACCCGTGGGGTTGGCACAGCACGTTCCGTGTTTGCTCTCTCCGATCGTAACCTTTACCAACAGAGCTCGGAGTCAACGAGGTGGAAGTCGGGTGGATCTGGGACCTAACGCTGGGATTTGAGGCCACCAATGGTCCCGGTTTGGCCGGGACAAAGCGCCGTTTTCAAAAAGGACATCCGCGCGTTCTGAAAATCTAAAAAAAAAGTAACGTGGATTTTGTCCGAATTTGAAATGCACTGCCGTCCCTCACACTCGGCGCATTGAACGTAAAGGGCAGGCTTTCCTGGGTTGTGGGTCGTGACTGACAGAGGAGTCGATGCGACCTATAACCGATAAATGAAGATATGTGCCACATAGAAGGGAGTCCACGTGAGCGGGAATTGACTGAGTGGCCGTGGCTTTGTAATGGAACGTAGGGCTGACGGAGAGAGGGGCTGTCAGCTTGGCGTGCAGTAGCAATCATCATAAAGTATTATATCTCTACAGCGCCTTTCGCCCAGAGATCGTAATGTGCTGCGGGGAGCACAGAACCATGCTGGCCTCAATAGACACTCGCTAACGGTACAATCTGTTTTTAACGCAATGCTTCCTCTTCAGATACAGCCTCCCCCGTGTCTGCGAGCGGTCTCCAGGGCTCTGAACACGTCGCTACGGGTCGGTAGATGTGAATTAATACAGCAGAAAGTACCCAGTGAGCTTGCAAGCTCTGCATGCGGGATTCCTGCCACACAGGAAACTTGGGAGGCAGTAACGCAGTCAGCCAGCACCAACCTGCCAAACACTGTGTCCTTTACATTATAACGGGACAGGCCAATTCATGCATGAGTGTTGTACAGTTGCGAGAGGAAACTGGAGAACCCACGTAAAGCAGGGGGAGAACACACAAGTGTCACACAAAAAGGCACCCGAGGCAGTAATGGAAACTACCTGGGGCAGGACTTTCTGTCTGAAGCACCTCAGGAATCCTGCACATCGAGGTTGGAAGCTCACTAGGAACTTTCATCTGCAATAATCACCATCTTTTTACCCAACTGTGGCTTAGTTAAGTCGACACCATAGATATCGTTGATTAGAACCTGGGAAGCCACTCGTGATTCAGTCCAGAGACTCAGCAGAATTTAAGGTTCCCAGCCCAGTTTCCAATGACCCCAGCGAAAGAAAATATAAAAACGTGGCACTTCACTTAATTTGATCCAATCAAACAGCTCAATTCACGGACACGATTTGCATGCACCGTGCACATTAATAACGACGAATTTAAATCCACTGAAGTGTTTAACAATTATCAGATTGGCATTATGCTTTGAGTGCTAAACCAAATCACCTGTCATAAGCCGACAGCAAGCAATGACAGCCTATGTACCTCACGAGGCCACTAAATGGTCTTCACAAATGTCAGCTCACACTGTTTATTTAAACACCGCCTGCCCCGGTCAATTCAATATGGACCTCATTCACACGACTCAGATTAATTCAACAGAAAAATACATGAGGAATGAATTAAAATATGTATGACACGAGACGATGCAAAATATAGTTATTTATACAATTCACTCCCACTTTGGAAATCCAATGCGAAATGACAGCCTCTCTGCACATTCCAGCTACTTGGGCTGCTTACCGATAACTGCTAGTCAGCGTGGGTTAGTGAAGGGGGCAGCTGGCAGTGTTGGTTGGCAGGTCACTTGCCACGCATCTTACCCTTGGCCGGTGATTGAACCTAGCTGGTTTGGATTCGGAGCATGGTGCGGTAACCACTGCACCACTACTTAGAAACCAACTTAATTATGCAACCAACCTTCAATCACTCAGTTATAGCAAGTTGCTGATTGATTTCCAAAGCTGTTCTTTCTGGGCATCCGTGCCGAGCGCCCTTCCTCAGTGCGGACACAGATCTATCTATAAAAGCACTCGCTTCATTATGTATAGATCTCATCTCATCTCATTATCTGAAACCGCTTAATCCTATATAGGGTCACGGTGAGCCGGAGCCTATCCCGGAAACACAGGGCGTAAGGCAGGAATACACCCGACGACGGGACGCCAGTCCATCGCCGGGCTTATGTATAGATATATGACCGTTTGTCTATCCACGCCTGTGCCTTATAAACGAATGCAGGTGATTCTCTGTTATCGTCAATGCTCACGCAACGCCATGCTGGATATATAAGATTCCAACAGGTTTTACCGTATCTGGCGATTATGCAGGTGCAGGTGTTAAGATCTTAAGATCTTAAGATCTTAACACCTGCATAATCGCCAGATACGGTGAAACCTGTTGGAATCTTATATATGTATACTGGCAAAAAAAGTACCCATAGCGCCATGCTGGATATTTAGCCCTGGATGCTGAACTAGGCTGCAAAGCCACTCTTCATTGTTCATCTGCGAAGCTACAGGAAGAGGAGGAGGCAGCGTTAACGCGGAGACCCAATTGTGATGCAAGGCGTGCCTGCTGAAGAAAAAAAACAGGGCCCTTCCCAGGCGCCACAAGAACATTCGTACATTCCGTACCCGCGGAAATCACAAACGCTCGTCTGCAACAAGCATACCAACTCTGCAATGGCAACGAGGCCAAAAGATTAGCCTTCAGGAGGGACAACACATGATGCAACGTGGCAATGGGACAATGCCAGCCCCTCTCCTACGGCAAACTCATTCAATCAGGGCCAAAGGCATAAAGAACCCTCAATAGGGCCCGCGTTATTCTGTTATTAAACATGTAGGTGGGCGCTTTGAAAGAGGACGCATGGCGTGAAAGAGGGCCTTGTGTGTTTGTGCATTGGCCGCCTAGCGATCAGCGAGCAAACATTTGTGATCGTGCATAATTCGATGCAACATCGCGAGACACAAAGTCCGCTGTGTCCCAAAATACATGCACAATCGTGTCTCAAAATGACGCTGAAACGCGTGGTAGAGGAGGGTGTGGGTTTATTATCGTTAGAGCGGAACATTTCATTGCACTAAAATATAGTTTTTGGTTCGGCGGAGACAGTAATAAGAACGCAGCAGGGAATAAAAGTGATAACGCAGCGGCGGGCGGCACGGTGGCCCAGTGGTTAGCGCTGTCGCCTCACAGCATGAAGGTCCCGGGTTCGAATCTCTCGGCTCGGGTGCCTTTCTGTGTGGAGTTTGCATGCTCTCCCCTCGTCCGCGTGGGTTTTCGCCGGGCACTCCGGTTTCCTCCCACAGTCCAAAAAGCATGCTGCTACATAGGTTGATTGGCTCGTAGGCTAAATTGCCCCGCAGTGCCCGGCGATGGACTGGCGTCCCATCGTCGGTATATCCTTGCCTTGCGCCCTGTGTCTGCCGGGATAGGCTCCGGCATCACCGTGACCCTGTATAGGACTAAGCGGTTTCAGACAATGAGATGAGATGAGACAACGCAGCGGCAGGCAGGCAGGCAGAACATTGAAAGTACCCGATTGAGCAGGAGGAAGGATTGATTCACGGAGAGCATCCAGAGCGGCGGTGATGGCTCAGGTGATACGGAGCGAAATTAAGATCCATTGACTGTGCGGTGCAGAAGCGAAGTGATACGAGCGTCTTCCTGCAAATCAGAACGCGTCTGTGTAGTCGTCTGTCATTCGGTGATCCGCGTGGGTAATAATTACGCGCGCGGGCGGCACAGTGGCCTCACAGCAAGAATCCCCGGGTTCGAAGCCTGGCTCCCGTACCGTTCCGTTGTGGAGTATGCACATTCTCTCTCTGTCGATGTTGCGTTTTGCTAGGTACTCTGTTTTCGTCCCACAGGCCAAAGGCACGCCACTGCTCAGGTTAATTGTCCTGCTGCATACATTACTCGAGGAGTCCTGCGATGGTCTGGCGCCACTCCTGAGTATACCCCTTACCTTGCGCCCTGTGTCTGCCGGGATGGGCTCCGTCCCTCCGCGATCCTGCCTAGGATTAAGCGGGAACTGTCAACAATGACGATGACGATTGTAAGCGCTTCGCTCTCGCTGTCCGTGTGTCTTAGACAACCGCGTCGCCTCCGTCTCTCATCCCGGGGTAACGAGGAGGCCACGGCGTGCGTGAACCTCGTCTCGCGACGAGGGGGCATGGGGCGAATAGGGCAGCTCTATCGCGGGCAACCAGAACCCGGAGCTCACGCCGTAATTTACGTCTCATAACATTTACGTCTCATCACATTGAGCGCGTCACTAGAAAGCAGCCTCGTTTCACTTTGGCTCAACAACTAAACGACAAAGCGACGTATAGCGTCGTTTGACAAAGATGTTATTTCAGGAGAGTCGTGTCGAGCGCTCCATCTCTCTCCTTCGCGACCTTTCGCCTCCCACGTTGGAGGCACCCTAAAGCGCTCTGAGACAGAAACGCTACATCAGTACAATATCACCACTCACCCTCCCTACCCCATGACCACCCACTCACCAAGCAACGCGATTCGCTTCGGGTTTTCGATTAAACCCACGTGTGGCTGCAGGGCCTCGCATCCTGCTCACACCTGCACGGTGATGGACGTGTCATCCAAGCCAGGAATGCCGCTGAGTCGACCAGGAGACCAGACGAGCGCTGTCCGTGATCCCTAGATGTGGTCTCAAACGCGGTGGCGCCGCTGCTCCGGAGAAACGCTCAAACCCACTCATCCCCACGTTGGTGGCATCCGCTTTGCCCCTGGGTTCGAAGCGTTGTTTACGTTGGTCGGTTCGGACCGTCTGCCGCGTCGCGGGAATCCCGCATCTAGAGCTTGCAAGCTCACTGGGTTACCACTGCTCCAATAATAACGAACATCTGTCTACCGCTGTAGACACGCGGGAGGCTGTAATTGAAGAAGCCTTACATTTAAAACAAAAAAAGCCTCCCCGGTCTAGCCTTAACAGACTGTACTGTTAGCGAGCATACATGACGGTAAGCATAGCGAAGTTTACATAACATACAAGGTACTAATTTAAGGCTGAGTCGACCTAGTGCAGGCCCAGGACCGGTTCAAAAAAATCGTCACTCGTGCTGACCGTGAGTGGGAATCGAATTCAAGATTGCCGGGTTCGTAGTGTAGCGCACTAACCGTTACACCGCCACTACCCATTAAAAACACACATTATCAAGCCTACACCATATGTAGTTGGTTAACGTCATCAACGTTATCAATACTCGCTTAATCCCGTAGAGTGTTCTCATCTCATCTCATTATCTGAAACCGCTTAATCCTATATAGGGTCACGGTGAGCCGGAGCCTATCCCGGAAACACAGGGCGTAAGGCAGGAATACACCCGACGACGAGACGCCGGTCCATCGCCGGGCATTGCGGGACAATTTTAGTCTGCGAGCCAATCATCCTATCCAGGAGCATGCTTTTGGACTGTGGGAGGAAACCGGAGTACCCGGCGAAAACCCACGCGGACACGGGGAGAGCATGCAAACTCCACACAGAAAGGCACCCGAGCCGAGAGACTCGAACCCGGGACCTTCTTGCTGTGAGGCGTCAGCGCTAACCACTGCGCCACCGCGCCGAAATCCCATCAAATGTTTCAACCATCTATCCGCAGGGATAGATTCATACATTGCTTAATATCAATTCTCGATCTCACGATACGTGGCATCCCATCTCATTCGCGTTGTGACCCTTGGGTTTTAAGCGGTTAAAAACAAAACCACAACGGCCGTGGATTATTTAAGTGGATCAAACACTTTAAGTGTGTCAATTAAAACACGTCTCTGGAATGTTAATCGACGGCATTCCTAACTCAAAAAGGAGTTCAAAGCGACGGAACGTCTCTGTATTAACTAACGCGAATAATCCCCACGATGCCTCCGACGTGGAAAGCAGAGGGCCGCGGAGAGAGGAGGTGTCTCGAAAGAAAAACCTTCGCTGTGATGTCGGTTTTCACGGCTCGATGCATCACGATTGCTTCGAAAAGCTGCTGTCTCGGGACGGCCGCGTCGATCGCTCCCTCTCTCCACCTCGCGACGTTTCGCCTCACACGTTCAAGGCATGCTCAGGCGCTGTGTGCGTTTGTCCTGTGACTCTTACTTATATGTAGGTACTATGTATATGTTCAGTCTCTTCTACAGCGTTGTTTTCTTCCAGGAACAACGGAAGAAGGTCGGGGTCCATTTGAAAGGGGTTCTCTTGTCTTGCTCGCACACTGAGATCACATTAATCCAATCCAATTCCGCCTCTGACTCACCTCCTAGGAGGTGATGTCAAAGCAACTCCTAGGTTAGTCAGAGGCAGAATTGGATTAGGTTAATATGATTCCAGTGTAGGTACATAGTGCCTACACATAAATAAGAGTCACACACAGGACACACACACAGTGCCTGAGGATGCCTCTAACGTGTGAGGCGAAACGTCGCAACGGAAAGGGAGCGATCCGACGTGGCTGTCCCGAGAGAGCAGTTTTTCGAAGCAATCATCAGAAAAAAAAAACCTTCACCAGTACATCCAGCCAAACGCTCGCCTACTTCCAATTTCAGAATAAAATGTAACGCTGCTTACGGCCGCGTGTGCCATTAAAGTGACGGATCGGTACCGAACCAAGGGTGCAGAACTTCCTCAATAACCTTCCCCGGGGTCACACAGGGACACCGCGTGGGTACTGTACACTACATTGGGGCAGGAAGGAAGGCAGGCATGAGGGCAGTGTTGGTGGGAGGTGGGAAGTCGGGGCAGGAGAACGAGGAGTACCTGTGTGTACGCGTCCTTGATGTAATAATATATTTGAACCCTCGGATCACTTAAGCCCAAATCAGTCTTAATTTAAGCTGGAAGGAAGCGTTACGCTTCGTAGTTCCTTGTAACAATTGACCAGCCGAGAGGGCAGTAGGCAAACAGGAGGGCAGAGTTCAGTCAGGAGGGCAGGGGGCAGGCGGCATGGGGCAGTCGAGAGGGCCGCGGGGAGGAGAGAGAAGGTTCCGTCTGTGTAAACAAGACAAAGCCAGAGCCAATTGCTCATCCTGGTCCCGTGTCAACACTGGAGGAGAGAGGAGAGCGGTCGGGCCCGGAGCCAAACGCGCTCTTTGCCAGGAGACACACGTGCGGGATCTGTACATGGGTAGTGCGGGAGACGCAGCCGCACAGACACAAAGCCCCCCCCCCCCCGCGTAACTTTAACAGACT
>JAZEWT010000001.1:10227647-10250157 GCA_036362905.1 Mordacia mordax
CCCGCAGTGCCCGGCGATGGACTGGCGTCCCATCGTCGGTATATCTTTGCCTTGCGCCCTGTGTCTGCCGGGATAGGCTCCGGCTTCACCGTGACCCTGTTTCGGACTAAGCGGTTTCAAACAATGAGATGAGATGAGACTAATTCAGTTAAGTTATTTCTGAACCTCTTTTTCCTTAACCGGAGACCACACTACTTGTCACAATTCAGCCTCTCCGCACTGCGGATTCACCGGTGGCTTATTGAGTAGCACTGCTGCCTTATGGCAAGAAGCGACCGGGCTCAGTTTCCGGCTCGAGTGCCTTTCTGCGTGGAGTTTGCGTGTTCTCTCCCCGTGTTCGGTTGGGGTTTCGCCGGGTACTACAGTTTCATCCCACCATTCAAATTCACGCTGAAGTCAAGGTTAATTGGCCTACTGAATACCTGCGTGCGTCACATCCTGAGTACAACCCCACCTTGCGCCCTGTGGCTGCCGGGATAGGCTTCGCCCCTCCCCCGCCCCAACACCCCTCCTCCGCCCCGCGATCCTATGCAGGATTTAGCGGGCAGTGATGATGATGATGGCTCCCTCCAGCGTATCTCCGCGTGTTTTAGAGCGAGCGCCGCCACCGCGCAACCTCCCGTGGCCAAAGCTCTCAACGCGTGGAAGGAGCGGCGCGCTAAGTGCTGTCCGCCGTCTCGCGGCGCTCCAACAATTAACGATCATCCCACGGACCCCCGCCGTGACTCAGAAGCACGCGTGCGTCTGCGTGCGTCTGCGTGCGCGTACGTGCGTGCGCGTACGTGCGTGCAAAACGCAGCCGCTGCCACGGAGCCGACCGCGGCGATGCCCCGCGTGCCCTGAGGCTGCGCGAGAACGACGCGGTGGCCGCTCGGCGCCGACCCGGGCGGCCCCCAGTGTCGGGGAGGCGACGGCCGTCGTTGTTGACGGAGCATTTCTCCTTGTCCTCCTCTCGCGGCGAGGGTTTACGGTTCAACGCTCGGCCAAACCGATGACAGCATCGCGCCACCGGGGGAAACGTTGGCGAGCTCAGACCTGTCATTATTGGGAGCCCTTTGTAAAACTTGGGTCATCGCGCCTGTGAAAGAGGAATAGAAAGAGAGAATCTACGCTAATTCAAGCGCATCGCTCCCACGCATCCGCTCGACTCAGTTGCGTCTTACTCTCCTAATCCACGGCCATTATTTAGCAAAGCCATCGGCAGCGCACGCATTGGCAACGGCCATCAACGGCAACAGTTAGCGTCGGGAGGAGGAGAAGGAAGCGGTCAGGGGAGCCACCCCGCTGTGACCGCACGTGAGCTGCTGTCCGAGTTCAAGGCCACTTCGTTTAATGCGGCGAAAACTCAAGAGACCAGGTTCATTCGTAAGACTAACATCGGTCAATACCCTCTTTAAATGCAATTTAAAAATAATAAAGTAATAAGTAAAAAGAGGTGTTACCCTTTCTGATCGTCTAATGTCATCTCATTGTCAGAAACCGCTTAGTCCTGTACAGGGTCGCGGTGGGCCGGAGCTTATCCCGGCAGACAGAGGGCGCAAGGAAGGGATATACCCAAGATGGGATGCCAGTCCATCACCGGGCACTGTGGGCAATTTATTCTGCAAGCCAATTAAACCGATGCAGCAGCATGTTCTTGGACTGTGGGAGGAAACCGGAGTGTCCAGCGAAAACCCACGCGGACACGGGCATGCAAACGCCACACAGAAAGGCACCCAAGCCGAGATTCGAACCCTGGACCTTCTTGCTGTGAGGCAACAGCGCTATCCGCTGCGCCACCGTGCCAAGTTTGCAAAAAAACGCATGCTTTTGACAAAAACACGCAAACAATATGCTTTGATGATTTATGCCTTGTGTTTCAAACTGAATGGTCCACACTAGGTCGGCCTTTCTTTGCATCCTCGTCTGCCCAGTGTTGGCCAAGTGTTGTCAAAAGGCAAGCAGCTCAGATATCGATCTCTTAGTAGCTCAAGTCGAGCTGCCATAAGATATCCAGAGACAGAGTAGTGATTACATGCCACGTGAGAAACTGGAAACATCGCACAAACAATAATCGATACAATACCATTCCGATTTTTGTCGGGTACTCCTGTTTCCTCCCACTGTCCAAAGACACGTTACTGCCTAGGTTAATTGTCCTGCTGAGTAAATTGCTCCACAAAGTATGCCCTGCTATGTACTGGCATCATATCCTGGGTCAAGCCCCGCCTTGTGCCCTTTCTGCCGGGATAGGCTCTGCCCCCTCGTGACCCTGTACAGGATTAATTACGATGATTTGATACCCTGAAGCACTGATCATCGTTACAATTCAAATAAAGGTACAGACACATTAAGCGGATACGCGGTGACTATTGCACTCGTATTGACGAAGACGGGGACAAGATCGCGGGGGGGGGGGGCCGTACCTGTGCAAACACACAACACCGTCGTGTTTCAAAGGAGCCACGACTCGCTCGCTTCACTCCTCCCCACCTTGACAACGCGAGATATTGATGATGCCGATCAACTCACGGGGCAGGTGCACAGACCGGGCAGAGTTCTCACGACGTGAGTGATTCGACGGAAGTTTAAGAACGCCATTCCTGGAGGCCCTGAGTACCAGAAAATGCTCGTAAAAGCCGTCAGTGCGCGAGCGAGTAATTCCTCGAGGAAATTACGGACGAGTTCCTTTCGGTTGTTAAAAGGGAATGTCAAGAGGCGCGTGACATCAGTTTCGAGAGTACGTCACTGTTACAACGTCCACCCCCATCCAGGCCTCGCCAAATTCCACGTTTAAACAAAGTGTCTCCCCCGCTTAAATCGAGCAAGCGTGACGTGGTTCGCGTTTACATTGCCAGAACTGAGCCACTCAAAATTCCACACTTCTCTAGCAAGATTAAACTAAATAGAATTGCTATGCACGTACTGCGTTGGGAATTCTACGCAAGTGCAAAGAAAAATACTCAATAACTTTGTCAATAAAACTGCCAGAAAAAGAGACATAAGAAGGGCAGTAGCCCTTCTTCATGTATGAGATCATCATTTGAGTTGTTTTTGAGAATGTAAATGAAAAAGTTGATAAGTAAACATTTTTGTCTGCGTCATATATCTCTGTGTATCGATGTAGGTTTTCACGGCTCGATGTATAAAAGTTTCTCTTAAAAGCTGCTCTTTCGGGTTTGTAAAGAACGCTCGCCACAGCTATCCCGAAACAGCAGAGCATTTCTTATACATCTCTGTCCCCATATCACAAAAGACGTAATTACACAATCCATCAGCCCCACGGTAAAAGGTCTGTGGCGAGCACCCTACTGATAACAATGGTCATTACTACCTCTAGCCGAAGCATAGACAAAGATCCCCCGTAGAGCCATAACAGACTGTAGGGTCAAGTGATGTAAGCGAGCAGCGCCTCGAAGAGCGCACGGTAGACGAGAGGGTGGGTGGCCAGTATTATGCCCGGCCGCATTTGTCTCTATAGTAGCGATGCTTACACACGGCACCCAGTACTCATTTGCGGCTGAATCGAGCTCTGGTAGGGCCAGCATCGGTTCATAATATCGTCACTTGTGTTAGAGCGTGAGCGGGAATCGAACTCGGGTCGCGGATTTATAACGCATTGTGCTAACCGCAACACCACCGGTCGCGGTAAGCCGGATCCTATCCCGACAGGCATAGGGCATATGGCAGGGCTATACCTCGGATCGGACGCCAGTCCATCGCAGGGCACCAAGGGGGAAATTTAGTTAGCAGGTCAATTAAACTAGGCAGCGTGCCTTTGTACTGTGGGAGGAAACCGGAGTACCCGACAACGTAGCAGCGCTACTCACTGTCACACATTTTTCCGAGTATATTTTTTATTTAAATATCAGGATTTCCCTCGAATCAAATACCACAAACTATTCAATGCTTCTGTGTACACTGCCGATAACGCATCATTTGAGATGCACCATTCATAAGCATAAGAGAGCATATTCCATTGCAGGTCAAGCTGGCACAATTCATCATTCAGACCACAGCCCTCCAGGCTTTGCTTGGTCACAGCGTCACCACATCTTCACTCCAGCATTCTCAACAAGGCAAACAGAGCTCCCCATTGCCGATGGCTAATCGCTCTTGCTATTAGACTGAAATGAGCTTCTTACTCTTGACTACATACTTTTAAACACCCATTGCTGTGAAGTAAAACTGTCTTCTGGCTGAAATCGAACGTAGGCTAGTGCCAATCTCTATTAGTAGCCAGGCGTTGAAATTTATCATTCCCGTGACGAGATGCCGGTGTATTCTGAGAATATCCACCGTTGAATTTTCACGCAAATGATACGCGTTTGATCAACCCTGGAGGAATTATAGATCACACCGGCAGGGGATATAATATTTATCTCGCAACATTGCGATTGGTAGATGGTAACCATAGTGCGGCCTGGGTGAACGTGTACACATTATTCAGTACTGTGCTTTCGTACATGCAAACAAATCACATGCCCTTTCTGAATGCCATGCCGCTGCCAAGTTAATTTCGGAAGAGAAATTGACAAATAACAGTTTCGTGAAGCACTTACATAAATACAACCAAAGGTTAATCTGTTTGTTTCCTAAAATTCAATTTGCAAGCCATATATGTGCAGAGTTATGATAAATATTGAGCGAACACTCAATGGTTTTGTAGGGTTGCCTTGAAATACTGCGTGTTGAACTCAAGTTCATAGTTTGGTGCCTTTTGTTAACGTTTAAAAATCTATAATGACACGTCCATTAGATTCGTTTCATTTAAATAAGGCCCGCAGCATTTAAAAGTAATTTTTGAACAGTAAACTAATGCATTCTTAATTTGGCTCGGGCAGGAAATTAATTTGGAATCAATTATCTGGAACAGACGGATAACATGTGCAGCGATCTCGTACAACATCGGCCGTATCGAGCCCGATTCAGCCCACACCTCCGCATACGCTCGCCTGGAAATCCGTCAAACACATTTTCGTGGAAATTAAGCCATTTTCGTAAATCACTCAAGTAATTTCCCATCGATTTGAACCACTTAGTAATTTCCTCCACTCACGATCAAAATGGGAGGCAGCAGCGAAACGTGAGCTGGAATCACTTCCCACAAGAAAAAAAAGTTTAAAAATAAAACTGCAAACACATCTCCGTAGTTAGTTCGCCTTTCACCACCCCGGTATCTTTCCCTGCGCCCCTCCCCCGTAACCCACCATCAAGTTTAGTCTCAGTGTCTGATCATCGATATGGATCGTTAATCTGAGCACCTCGTTTCCTTTGACAGAGCGGGTGTCAAAGGCCAGGAAGTGTTTTTCTCTTTTCTCCAAAAGATGAAAATGTATCTCATCGGTGGCCTGCACCAAATTCAATCCGTTTTCATTTTGATTCTCAAAATAAACAGCGAGGCGATGATGATAAACACACTTGGCAATGAGCTACGGCGAATTTAGGAGCGTGACAAGAAAATTGTCGCCGGTGCTTTTTTCGCACACACCTATATAATATCTCATCTCATTATCTGAAACCGCTTAATCCTATATAGGGTCACGGTGAGCCGGAGCCTATCCCGGAAACACAGGGCGTAAGGCAGGAATACACCCGACGACGGGACGCCAGTCCATCGCCGGCCTATATAATATAATAATCATTTAATCAATTTCAGACGGACTTTTTTCAACCACAAGGCGCCTTCCAGGGCAACGAAAGTATTAAAGGCGATACTAATAATGCATCAATATACAAGCACACCAATTTAAGATAAACGATTCAGCAAGAGTGACATTAATTTCTAAACGCACGTTTTGAAAAGGTGTGCCTTTAGCTTTGCTTTAAAATTTCCAACATTGTCGGATAAAACAAAGTTAAAATGTTCGCGATGTTTGCCGCGTATGAGAGAATACGTCTGCAAGTGATCAAAAAATACGTGTTTGGCTCAAAAACACATTCCACCCGTCTGTGGTGACTGGGAAATTTAAAAAAAACATGCCGCGTCGTAAAAAAATTAGAAGGCTGATCGCGCCACTGCAAATATTTATTGAAAAATAACGCGACGAGAGACGTCTCGAGTGAAAACATCACTCGCGTGCGTCATTAACATCGCCACGCTGCCACAGAGTGATACAAATATTACTGCTCTAATAAATCCGATATCACCCTGTTTTTCTCGCGTTCATTGCTTGAACAATTTAATTCGTGTACGATTTTGGTTTTCGCGGCTCGATGCATTGTGATTGCTTTCCAAAGCTGTTCTTTCGGGATAGCCGCGTCGAGCGCTCCCCCTCTCTCCTTCGCGACGTTTCGCCTTCCACGTTGGAGGAATCATCAGTACGCCCGAGGATGTCTGTGGAGGTCTTCAGCGTGGGAGGCGAAACGTCGGCACGGCTATCCCGAAAGAACAGTTTTGGAAAGCAATCTTCACTTTCATTTGTCTGCACTGCATAAATGGCACCTTTAAAAAATAAGCGTTGCATATTACCAACGAAATACTCTGTGAGTCCTTGGTTAAAGCTACAGGTGCAATGCTACAGTGCTTGGGGTTGTGCCCCACGCATTTGGTTTCCTGTCGGCACTGGAAAGCCCCTCGTTCTCTCCGTAACCCACGGCTCTGCGAGCCCAGCATTCTACATTGTGACCGAGTCGCACGTTTTGCATCGTGCACCATCACCAGAAGGACAGTTGCTTCGGATAGAGACACGGGATGCAAGGCAGGACTATAGGCGGGATTGGACGCCAGTCCATCGCAGGACACTTTGGGCAATTTAGTCAGCACGCCAATTAGCATAGGCAAGCAGCATGTCTGAGTACTGTGGGAGGAAACCGGAGTACTTGACGAAAAAACAACGCGGACAGGGGGAGAACGCGCAAAATGCACACAGCAAGGTGACAACCGAGCCGGGAATCGAACCCAGGTCCTTCTTGTTGTGAGGCGGCATTGCTACCTGTTGTGCCACCGTGCGCCGCTGGCCACTACTGTAGCAAGGGAAATGAAGACCATGGAATCGGGCACATAGCGGCGCATATTACCATGTTGATCTGGTCATTAGCGGTACATTAACACGATATTGAAAACTATAAACTTCCGACATTAGTGTAAAACATTGGTGAATGGCGTGTTATTAAAAAGGGCGGCGCGGTGGCGCAGTGGTTAGCGCTGACGCCTCACAGCAAGAAGGTCCCGGGTTCGAGTCTCTCGGCTCCGGTGCCTTTCTGTGTGGAGTTTGCATGCTCTCCCCGTGTCCGCGTGGGTTTTCGCCGGGTACTCCGGTTTCCTCCCACAGTCCAAAAGCATGCTCCTGGATAGGTTGATTGGCTCGCAGACTAAAATTGTCCCGCAATGCCCGGCGATGGACCGGCGTCCCGTCGTCGGGTGTATTCCTGCCTTACGCCCTATGTTTCCGGGATAGGCTCCGGCTTCACCGTGACCCTATATAGGATTAAGCGGTTTTAGATAATGAGATGAGAGATGAGATGAGGTGTTATTAAAAAATCTTTATGTTAATTTCAACCCTTTTCCTTCGTTATTCCAATTACACCGAGCAGCAGGAAATGACATGAGGCCATTTCAACTGTAATTTCTCCTCGCTAGTCGTGGCTGGTGTCGGCCTGCTGCAATAGTCATACAATTTGAATATATACTAATTGGTTTACGGGGTTTCTGGTACCTTTGTCATGAACCCGATATTTCCTGTATTCGATTGCCGACCACGGTTAACACCCATGGCGAGTGACATCTGAATGCCCTCCAGAACGCATCTTATAATGTTGAGATGGTCATTAGGGATCCCTGCCCTCCTCCTACCTTCCATCCCCCACGGCTGCCCCGCCCCCCGCCTTTCCGCCCTCCCACCCTCCATCCACCCGACTACCCCCCCTCACCTACTTTACCAACCATCACAGACCAGCATGTCACGTGGCACTGCACCCAACGCATCCCCTTCTCGTTGCTTGTTGTAACATCTTCAATCATGTGCCCCGACTCATCCTCGTCTCATTGCTTGCCTAATGGTTTTTTCAGAGTGCCGTGTGTTTCTCTCTCTCTTGTTTGACAAGTTCATTCTGTTTAATAGCTCTCCGTTACTTCACCGTGCTCTCTCTGGAGTCACATGAACGCACGTTCCCCGTTTCCTTTCACTTCACTCTGCCTCCCGATTTGAGGACACTCTCCATGACATCGCTCGTTAATTTATTATTGGAAGTGGTGGCATTGGTGAAGTTTTTTTTTCCGTGCGAATTTCTTAGACGTTCTATTTCTGCCGTTCCTCACTCCCACCATCAATATCCCGTCCTCCCACGTTAGAAGCATCCTCGGGCTTACTCAGAACGCCTGAGAATGCCTCCAAAGTGCTTGGTGAAAACGTAGCGCAGGAGAGAGAAAGAGCGCTCGGTACGGCTATCCCGAAAGAGCAGCTTTGGAAAGCAGCCATCATGCATCGAGCCGTTTAAACAAACATCAGTACAGCCTTTAAATTATGTGCAATTTGTAGTTGTTGGAGAGAGCCGTAATGTGAGCTGGGCAACACTAACTGAAGTTCTGTTGAAAGCCTTAAATATTTATATTTGAAATCCGCTCCTTCACGAATAAAGTCAACTTTCTACACCGTCAACACTCTTGATACAAAACAAACCGCCACTATTAATGTTTAACCGAACGATTAACAATGACAAGCAAATTGCTGAGTAAATAATCATTCATTTATTACCAGTACACCCTTTAATCAAGTGGAGGTAGCAAGGAGCCAGACCCTATTCCGACAGACACAGCGCTCAAGGCAGGGCTATGCCCAGGATAGGATGCCAGTCCGTAGCAGGATACCGGGAGCAACGTAGGCTGTAGGCCAATGTCCGCCTGGGTTTTCGCCAGGTACTCTAGTTTCCCACCACAGTCCAAAGCCATGCTGCCTACGTTAATTGTCCTGACTGATTTGCTCTAGGCGACCGCAGATGTCTTCACTTGCTTAACTCTGTGCGCCGAACAACTGTTAAAGAGGCATCCGTTACTAAACAGTTCCTTCCATCTTAAAAAAAAAAGTGTATGTTGTTGCTTTGCCGTTCATATGTCGTCGTTGTCGCTGACATGCCGTTCTCTCCACAGCTCTGTGCAGCGCTTTGTGACCCTCGGGTGAATAAGCGCTCTCGGAGTGTAATTATTATTATTAATAAACCGACTGACAATGCAGTCCCCGGACACCCTTGAACGCGCCACTGACCGCCCCAGAGCTGCACGTGTTTGCTTTTCGGGGCGATGTGACCGAACAAACATCGTATTGTTTAATTTGCCGCAAGTCAAACACCCTCGTGCATCACGCGAAGTCGGAAATCGTGGACTTTAAGCTCAACTCAACCTTCACGCCTTGCGAGCAGCTGTTTGGTCGATGGAGTTATCGGCGGCATTCAGCTCGTTGGGACAATTGCGTTCCTCTGCGATTGACAGCGTACTGAGAATAAAACCTTGGGTTAAAAATATCTCAGTCAATTTTTACTCTAGTTGTAAGGAATCGTTGAGTAATGCAGGGTGGCGAAGTAGTAACATCTGCGCCTCACAGAAAGAAGGTCCTACCCTAGGCAGTTCGATTCCTGCCTCGGACGACTTTTTGTACTGACTTTGTGTGTTCTCTCCCTGTTTGGCGTGGGTTTCCTCTGGCTTCTCCGGTTTCCTTCCACAAATAATAACGATTAAAAACTATTCATTAATTGGCCGCTTGTTGTGGTTGACATACCGTTCTCTCCACAGCTGTGTGCAGCGCTTTGCGACCCTCGGGTGAAAAGGGCTCGAGAAATGCAATTATTATTATCCATCCATCCATCCATCTTCATCCGCTTATCCGGGACCGGGTCGCGGAGGCAGCAGTCTGAGCAGCGATGCCCAGACTTCCTTCACCCCAGACACTTCCTCCAGCTCTTCCGGGGGGACCCCGAGGCGTTCCCAGGCCAGCTGAGAGACATAGTCTCTCCAGCGTATCCTGGGTCTTCCCCAGGGCCTCCTCCCGGTGCGACATGCCTGGAACACCTCCCTAGGGAGGCGTCCAGGGGGCATCCGAATCAGATGCCCAAGCCACCTCAGCTGACTCCTCTCGATGTGAAGGAGCAGCTGCTCTACTCCGAGCTCCCGCCGAGTGACCGAGCTACTCACCCTGAATAATATACAGGACGCAGTGTCTGGCATATGTTGGCTGCCTTCCCCTCGCCTCTCTGTGGTGTCCTCGCTACCCCTCGGTGTTCGTGTCTCGTTCCTGACCGGGCGTAGAATTTTGCGCGGCGCATTATTAACTGTATTCTTCTTGTTATTATTGCTCTGCTTAACAGTTGTCCAACTGAGCGGGGTAAGCAAGTTACAACATCTAAGGGCACCGGGGGGCGATTGAGTCAAACTGGACAATTAACTCGGGCAGCACGCCTTTGAACTCTGCGAAGAAGCCAGGGTACCTGGCGAAAACCCACGCGGACAGGGGGAGAACACGAATACTCCACACAGAGAGGCACCCGAGCCGGGAATCGAACCCGGGTGCTCCTTACCGTGAGGCGGCTGTGCCATCTTCAGCAGCGATGTTGTTTGACGAGCGGGAGCCAATAATAATAATAATGGCATTTATAGAGTGCTTTTCACCCGAGGGCCACAAAGCGCTTCGCCGAGCTGCGGACGGAATGGCACGTCAACAACAACGGCACAGCTATAAAAGTCACGGAGCGGCGACGGTAAACACCGAGGGCACAAATAAACCTTGGACCGCTTGGAAAGTAAAGACGCGGGTGGCGCCATCGCGGCAGGCAGCGGATCCCAGTCGGTTCATCCGCCCGCTGTGCGTGTGTCGACGCTCGAGGCGTCAGCGAGAATTTCCGTTTCACCTGAAAGCGGTCAGACTGCGAGGCGCTGTTTGTGCTCGCGCGGAGCCGAGCTTCGGAGCCAGTTTCACGGTAATAAAACAACCGGTGGCCTCCATCGGCAACGAGCTTTGGCTCCTCTGGCTCACAGATACACTGTGCAGACAGGATCGTCACTGGGCGGCGCGGCGGCGCAGTGGCCAGCGCTGTCACCTCACAGCAAGAAGACCCGGGTTCGACTCCAGGCTCGGGTGCCTTTATGTGTGGAGTTTCCGTGTTTTCTCTCTCTCTCCTCGTGTCCGCGTGGGTTTTAGAAGTGTACTCCGGTCTGCCCTAACCGTCCAGAGACACGCTGCTGCATAGGTTCATTTACCTGCTGAGTAAAATTGCCCCCCAGTGCGCTGCGATGTGGTGGCGTCACATTATGGGTATAGCCCCCGCCTTGCGCCCTCTGTCTGTCGGTATAGGCTCCGACCCCGTGACCCTGTACAGTATTAAGCGGCTACTCATAATGATGATGACGACCGGGGAGCAACAAAGACAAAGATCCCCCATATAGACTTAACAGACTGTAGGGTCAAGTGCCGTTAGCGAGCACCTATGAAGATCGACGCGGCACAGGAGGGGGTGGGTGACCAACACCACGCCCGGCCGCCTTTGTCTCCCTAGTGGCAATATTGTCACACTGCACTCGGTACTCAGTTGAGGCTGAGTCGAGCTAGGAGAGGCCCAGGACGGTCCAGAAAATCGTCACCGGTGTTGACCGTGAGCGGGATTCGAACTCGGGTGGCCGGGTTTGTAGCCCAGCGAGCGAACCGCTGGGCCACGGCTGGGGAGCAACACAGCCTTGACGACCAGCAATCGATGCAAGCCTGCGGCTCCGATACGTCGATGGTCACAGTGCGCACGATTGTTTCGGGGTCTCCGCAACCGCAGTGAAATCTCTGTTTTCCAGTTGTGTTTGTTTTAAATAGAAATTAAAATGTGATGCTTTCCAGTGAAACGTTTATCAGGCAAGACAAATTCTTGGTAACGCAACGATAAATTCCGCTGCGACTCTTCACGGTTTGATGTCGGTGTTCACACGAAGAGGCATGATTCAGTTCAGTTTCAGTACCCGCTTAATCCTGTACAGGGTCATGGGGGGCTTGACCCTATCCCAGCATCCGGAGGGCGCAAAGCGGGGCTATACCCAAGATATGACGCCAATATATCGCGGGGCACGGGGGAAATTTACTCAGCACGCCAATTAACCTATGTGCCTTTGGACGGTAGGGAGGAAACCGGAGTACCCGGCAAAACCAAGGCGGACACGGGGAGAACACGCAAACTTCAGACAGAAAGGCACCCGAGCCGGGAACAGAACCCAGGCCCTTCTTGCTGTGAGACAGCAGCGCTAATCACTGCGCCACCGCGCCGCGCCAGAGCAATGGTGACCTTTGTGTTTCCACATAACCCTGCGCAATGTTACGTAAAGGACGGGACGGTTGTAGTCGTCGCTACAATATTGTTGCTGTGACAAACTCCGTTTCATTAGAAGGCGATCCTTTGAGGCTTTGTGAAAAACGCTTGGGACCAGTCACACAGTGCAGCAGCATTGGCGCTCATAAAATCGGACAACAACAAATGGTCGTGTAACAGA
The DNA here is from genome assembly GCA_036362905.1 of Mordacia mordax. Lineage (NCBI taxonomy): Eukaryota > Metazoa > Chordata > Hyperoartia > Petromyzontiformes > Petromyzontidae > Mordacia > Mordacia mordax. Next base: position 10,240,084 of record JAZEWT010000001.1, read on the forward strand.
GTGCTTGATTGTTTTTATACAAACCATGTTATCACGAACTCTGTTGCGAGCCAGTGTTTGACCATCCATCCCTTCGAAACGCCAACTGCACAATCCTCGCTTGTGAATAAAGGTCACAGATGAAGAGATGATCCCGAGGATTCAATCTTATATAATTCTAATTTCACTTTAGCAAACAACCAAATCCCTTCATCTGTTGATTTTGATTGCCAGTAGCCATAACTCACTGGTGGCAGTCCACAAAACACTTTGAAGCTCTTGCTATTGTTTGAGAAATTTCAATGTTGCGCTCGGGTAGCGCGGTGGCGCAGCGAGTAGCGCTGCTGCCTCACAGCAAGAAAGCCTCGGGTTCGCTTACCGGCTCGGGTCTGTCTGCCGGGATAGGCTCCGGACCCCCTCGACCCTGTGCAGGATTCATCGGGTACTGATACTGAACTGAATGTTAGGTCCCGTCCCGCGGTGTGAAGGGGTGGCTCTTGCTCATAATGTCGGGTTACCCGGTGGCATTTAATCGGCCAAACTCTGCTAATTATTAGATTAAGTCGAGTCGACACCAGTTCAGAATTCGCCACAGTTCAACAAATCATATTTGGATGTTTTATTATGACAGCTGGTTATCAGTATCCGCTTAATTCTGGACAGGGTCGCGATGGGCTGAAGCCTATTTTGTCAAAGGGGGCAAGCCAGGACTCGACGCAGGCTGAGATCCCTGTCTGTCGGAGGACACAGGGGGCAATTCAGTCAGCATGCCTATTAACCTAGGCAGCAGCAGCGTGCATTTGGATTGTGAGCATAAACTGGAGCACCCCGCGAAAACCCACGTGGATTGTAGCCAAAGTTTGAAAAAAGTAAAACATAATGTGGGTGATTATTATCATTGTAATGACCCACGTTACACTTGAGCTCTTTTTAATTCGTGCGGACATTGGTAACCATGCCGAGACCACCATTTTTTCCGACTTTAGCGCCCAGTTTGCCTCGAGGAAGCTGTCATTAAGACCAATCTTGTCAGCGGTGCTGGCTGATGACTCTTGTCCACGGTCTTTTGGACAAGAGTCATCAGATTATTGAGTCAAAATTGCCTCCTTCAATTGGGCGGCAGAGACTGATTGTGCTGTCGACGGAATCTTTGAAATACACCAGTGGCGCACAAGCAGTGGAGTCGGTACTGGGTCAGTGGCTGCTTACATATAATGTGACTATAGTACTGAAGGACTCCTATTATCGGTGATAATGTGGGGGGAGATAATAATAATAATCATTGCATTTATAGAGAGCTTTTCACCCGAAGGTGACAAAGCGCTGCACAGAGCTGCGGAGAGAACAGCACGTCAACAGACCCTAGATATTAGCGGATCAGATTTGTACTCTGTATATAATCTGCATATAATGAAGCAAGTGTTTTTTTGTTCATGTATGTATGTATGTCCGCACTGAGGGTAGCAGGGTTCACATCTTTCATAAGCGCACAATTTATGTCTACAACACCGTGGCTTTTAAGTCTTATTTCAGCGTTACTTCCCACTTAATGATGATTACTCTTTTGAAACGTTAACACAATTGCAGCTTTAGAGTCCCACTTTTGCGCCAGTACCATCAACCCTCTTAAGCACTCCTCCGTCTTTGTTCACGGGGGAATTTCAGGCCAAAGCAGTTACATCAGCAGAGAACGTCATCAGCAAGAGACATCAGAAGAACGTGTTGCACGCTTGCAAACAGATGAGAAGATCGCCCGTAGGGCGGGTACTCTGCTAGTATAACCATCGACCACCGGGAAGGGTTCGCTAGTGAGACGCCGTGTGGCTGTGCCTCTGCTCCCACAAGTGACTCAAAATTACGACGTTTAACGTATGATGATACGACATTAGAATACAACGTGGGTGGCAAATGATATTTCATCGTGCGAGCCTTACAGAGAACACACGGTGAGTCACGCTTCTGAGGAGGGCGATCGCTTTACTTGTAATCCTCTCGACCCACGACAGAAACACAATCCCGCGCCGGGGGATGATCTCTGAAACAAATGAGAAAGAGAAAAAAAAGGTAAAAAAAAAATCCATTTGTTATGGTTAAACTTTCAAAATAGGTTTAGGACTGAGATTTTTAGGGCTGGATGCAATGAATGCATTCTGGAGGTACAATTGAAGTCTGAAACACACCCAGAACGAGGCGCAAAATGGCCAAGTGAATACCTTCACTAACAATTATCACGAGACATAATGGTGGATATTCCTCCACCCTTCCTGGCTGAATGACGCACGCTGCCACCGTCTCGTCAGAACGGTTTTCAACAGCAAGTTGTGATGACTGCTACAAGTCAAAACAAACACGCACGCGATGACAAGCCCCCACCAAGGCACTGTTGCTATTGCGAATCTAACTCAGGCGGGCATGACACACAAGATGCGGTCGGCATTACAGCCAGCTGTGTTTGTTGTCTCCCCAGTACACGTGTTCAAACGTCACACCACTACTCGCGTGAGGCCGAAACTACGTTTCAGTTATTGCCGTTCTCTCCACAGCTCTGTGCAGCGATTTGTGACCCTCGGGTGAAAAGCGCTCTAGAAGTGCCAATATTATTATTGTCTGGCAGTCATTTTGCACATGTTTAAAAATTAAACGCAGTTTCCAGGACTGTAGTACAGTACTAAAATACGTTCTGGTGTATTCTCCTCCCCCACAAAAAATTACGGGATGCGTTTTGTTCACTAAGTATTCAAAAGAGTGGATTGTACCACACGAAAAAATCCCCATAACCAAAACATTTTGTGGGAAGATCTTCGGGGGATCTTAACTCTGCCAGTAAAGACGATCCTGTCCGAATGGAAACAACCGTGCTATTAATCTTGTATAACATCTGGTCGTTCACTAAGTTAAACCCAAATTTTTGGAAGCAAAATTTGCTATCGAAAATGTGACTACGTCACATTCGGCTGGGGCCATTAACAGAGCGTTTCACACACACAATGAATTTGTATCTCATCTCATCTTATTGTCAGAAACCCCTTAGTCCTGTACAGGGTCGCGGTGAGCCGGAGCCAATCTCGGCATACACAGGGCGCAAGGCAGCGATATACCCACTATGGGACGCCAGTCCATCACCAGGCACTGCGGGCAATTTAGTCTGCAAACCAATTAACTTATGCAGCAGCGTGTTTTTTGGACTGTGGGAGGAAACCGGAGTGCCCGGCGAAAACCCACGCGGACACGGGGAGAACATGCAAACTCCACACAGAAAGGCACCCGAGCCAAGATTCGAACTCGGGGCTTCTTGCTGTGAGGCGACAGCGCTACCCACTGGGTCACCGTGTCGCCCATGAATTTGTATGAAATATGTTATTGATGTATGTTTTGACGGCTCGAAGTATGAGAATTCTTATTAAAAGCTGCTCTCTCTATTTCTCTCTCTCCCCCTTTGGAGTTCTGCCTGAGTTTCCTGTGGGTTCTCTGATTTCCTCCCATTCGACACAGAATAAATGTTGTGCGCGTTATAGTTTCATCGCGGGGGGCCGGAGCCTATCCCGTAAGAACAGCTCTGAATTCTGTTCAGTTTTATAACAACTTGCTACTCACTACTACACAAAACACACCCACACCTGCGCACACTCACAATCAAACCGCTCTGACCCAAGCTACGTTGTAGGCTGTTCCTGTAATCATTAAAAACCGAAGTGGAAAGCGGCACCCAGCCCACTATGCCAGACATTAGCGAAGTGTCTTCTTCTCACCAACTCGGGGATCTGTGCAAACTAAGTCAAATACACGTGGGCACTCGATCATGAAAGGGTTAAATTTGCCTACGTGCCAAAAGAATAGTGACCGAGCAGTTAAGTCTCTCTTGGATTCCAGCTGACCTCACCTTTCACCCACAAACGCAGCTTATTGCCCCTTTCACAAAAACCAGCCTCACCTGTTTACTGCGATCGCGGGGGAAAATCACTAAAACAACACTGGGGGGGGGGGTGACTTGTTGGCACTACGGCAAATCAGTGTTAGAACTAAAGTTTTAACACGCGGAACGAAAGCACACTACGTGGCTCGCGTGCTACGGAGTGGGACGGAAATCGCCGCTGCATTTTAATTCCTTTCGTCGTCTGTGGCGAGGTGCAGGGAGCAGCGCTGGCTCAGGTGCCTCTCTCTCTGCGTGGGCTTTCGCCAGGTACTTCGATTTCCTCCCACGGCCCAAATACATGCTACCTAGGTTAATTGGCCTGATTACAATACCCCGCGAGGCCCTGCGATGGACTGGAATCCCATCCCGAGTATAATCTTGCCTTGCCTTCCATGTGTGCCGAGACAGGCTCTGACTTCACCGCGACCCTCTACAGGCCTACGCTGGGACCGGCAGTGAATGAATGACTAATGGCACATTATACTGATAACGCGTAAGGATAATAATAATTGCATTTATAGAGCGCTTTTCACCCGAGGGTCACAAAGCGCTGCACAGAGCTGCGGAGAGAACGGCACGATGCCTCCAACGCGGGAGGCGGATACGTCGCGAAGGAGAGAGGAGGCGCTATCGACGCAGCTATCCCGAAAGAGCAACTTTTTCAAGCAATCTTTAATGGCAAATTCCTCTGGTCTGCGTCACCACAATTATGATTATTATTCACAATTTTACAACGGACACAATTGCGATCGGTGGAGCTCCTAACGCACGAGACAATGGATCACCGGTGGCACCGACAAGCGAGTGAGCTCACTGTTGGACGGGATTTGAGAAATCAACTCGTCTGGCAGCAAAATTTCACATTCCCAAGCGAAGGCGCTCGACTTCAAGGGCAAAGTGCGAGCGTAATACTGACATCACCGTCATCATCGAACCCAGATGTACTGCTCAGCCGGTATCTTCCACCTTGATGTACACAAAGAGATTACATTTCCTGCTGAGTGAATTGCCCCCCAGTGCCCTGCGATGTACTGGCGTCAAATCCTGGATATAGGCTCGCCTTGCACCCTCTGCCGTGAGAGCCTCTGCCCCCCCCCGCCGCGACACTGTACAGGATTAAGCTGGTACTGATAATGAATGAATAAATGATCATGATGATGACTTCACACCAACGGTACCCATTATTCAAGCTCGCGAACTTCATGAGCGTGAACATTTTCTCCATTATATGTAAACAAAAATTGGTGGACGTTGCGCTTACGGTACATGAGTACCTATGTGACATATCTACACAAAGCATTACTTATTTGCTCGCTTAAACATATAAACTACGTTTTTTTTATGTAATGATGTAGGTTTTCACGGCTCGATGCATGATGATTGCTTCGAAAAGCTGCTCTCTCGGGACAGCCGCGTCGATCGCTTCCTCTCCTCTCCCCGTTGCACACTGCGCCTGAGGATGCCTCTAACGTGTGAGGCGAAACGTCGCGAGGTGGAGAGAGGAAGCGAACGACGCGGCTGTCCTGAGAGAGCAGCTTTTCGCAGCAATCATCATTCTTTTTTCTATGTTTTATGTATGAAACTGATGCACTTATCTCTATTGGTGGCACTCTGCCAGTTTTGGAAAGTCTCATCTCATCTCATTGTCTGAAACCGCTTAGTCCTATACAGGGTCACGGTGAAGCCGGAGCCTATCCCGGCAGACACAGGGCGCAAGGCAAGGATATACCGACGATGGGACGCCAGTCCATCGCCGGGCACTGCGGGCAATTTAGCCTGCGAGCCAATTAACCTCTGTAGCAGCATGCTTTTTGGACTGTGGGAGGAAACCGGAGTGCCCGGCGAAAACCCACGCAAACACGGGAGAACATGCAAACTCCACACAGAAAGTCACCCGAGCCGAGATTCGAACCCGGGACCTTCTTGCTGTGAGGCGACAGCGCTAATCACTGGGCCACCGCGCCGCCCAGTTTTGGAAAGTCCGCGTTCCTATTGCAGACGACAGCCTATATAATAAATGTTGTAGGTCGCTGAGGCTTTTCCGTGAAGCTGTGAATGCGTATTATTGGATCTGGGACATGCATGGACTCAGCCGGCTCACACCTGAGATATAGAGACAGAACCCAAGTATTGTCAGTGGACAGCTCTGCAGGTGACACCTGGCTGGGATTACACCCACACACTCAAGAAATACAAAGATCCCACGAATAGCCTTGGTAAACTTTTGGCGCAAGCATTGTTAGCGAGCACCTGTCTGGGCTGGCACGGGTACACGAGGAGGTATGGGTGGCTAACACCACGCCCAGATGCATTTGTCCCCTTAGAGGCAGTGTTTGCAAACCACAATAGGTACTAATGGGCGGCACGGTGGCCCAGTGGGTAGCGCTGTCGCCTCACAGCAAGAAGCGCCGAGTTCGAATCTCGGCTCGGGTGCCTTTCTGTGTGGAGTTTGCGAGTTCTCTCCCCGTGTCCGCGTGGGTTTTCGCCAGGACTCCGGTTTCCTCTCACAGCCCAAAAAACATGCTGCTACATAGCTTAATTGGCTTGCAGATTAAATTGCCCACAGTGCCTGGTGATGGACTGGCGTCCCATCGTGGGTATATCCCTGCCTTGCGCCCTGTGCCTGCCGAGATAGGCTCCGGTTCACCGCGACCCTGTACAGGACTAAGCGGTTTCTGATAATGAGATGAGATGATACATCCGAATGATCTGCGTATGAACCCTAAGCGAATGAACCAATTAACAAGACAGAAAATACGAATAAGACGTTGGTTGTACAATTGCGATGGTCAAGACAGGGACAGAAGTATTGAAGAGAGACAGACGATAACAAACGACACAACTAATCAAACGGTTCAAATTGGGAGAAAATAAAGAAACGATTTCTTAAGTCGAATCGTAACTCCACGTTGTGTCACAGTTCATCGCGATAATCAGGTGGGCGAATCGTCCACAAGCCCCGAGCTACTTCGGTCATGTCTAAAAATCAAGCTGTCTCAACCTCACGCACTACACCTGCCCGGCCCCCCTGGCTACTCCAGCGCAAGGTGATGCGCGCGCGGCACCTGTGGCAACAAGGCGCGACAGGCGAGCCAAAACTCAAACAGCCGAATAGCCACGCACACTGCTGCTTGGGTCATCGAGTCGGAACAATATTGCATTGCGACTTCTAACGCGTGGCGCAGCAGTCGTTCGATGTCAAAATGGCATTTGATCGAAGCGAGAACGAAACGGAGCCACGAGGAAATCTCGTGGAGGCGAGGGAAAAGAGAGCCATGTGGTCATCCGGTGCCAACGTTTGCCAGACGCTGCGTCCTATATGTTATGACGATGTCGGCCAATTGATGAGCGTTTGTTTTAGTTATGGGAATAAACTGGAAAATCCGGAGGAAAATCCATGCAAAATAGTGTGGGAACACACAAAAGCCACACAGAAATGTGCCCGAGATGGGAATCGAACCGCTTCGGGCAGGAGCTGCTTTCCGTGAGGCGCGAATGTTACCACTGCATAGTCACTCTGAAACAGAGCCCCGAGCTGCTAATCCAGCTGGTCAGTTGAACTTTTGTTGTGTTGCTGGAATCCCGTATCTGGAGCTTGAAAGCTCACTGGGTACTTTCTGCTGTACATCTCATCTCATTCTCAGAACCGCTTAATCCTGAACAGCGTCGCAGTGAGCCGAAGCCTATCTCGGCAGACACAGGGCGCAAGTCAGGGATATACCCACGATGGGACGTCAGTCCATCACTTTCAACTTAGGGCAATATAGTTTGTAAGCCAATTAACCTATGCAGCAACATGTTTTTGGACTGTGGGAGGAAACCGGAGTGCCAGGCGAAAACCCACACGGACACGGGGAGAACATGGAAACTCCACACAGAAAGGCACCCGAGCCGAGATTCGAACCCGGGAGCTTCTTGCTGTGAGGCGATAGCGCTACCAACTGGACCACCGTGCCGCCCCTGTACATCTATCTATCTAATCCACGTCACGCGAAGTATTTATGTTTCCATGTTGCACGTAAGCTTCTTAGTCGCAACGCTGCGCTACTCATAAAATCATCCTCTGTGGACACAATGGCCATTGAGATAGCAGTCTGTGGGCCGGAATGCCCTATTGCCATGAAGCAACACATCGACAGAGAAAATAGGAGCTTGCGTGTGCGCAAGATAACGGTGTTTGTGTAATGCATGCACATGCCGATTTCAGCAGAGAGAGAGAGAAACACGATAACTATTTCGGAGAGGCAAAATAATGCCGAGCTCAAACGATAAGCGACATTCCTTGTCAAGGCCGAAAGGGTTGGCACGAGTAGAGATGGCAGCAGACAGGCGGCAGGTTCCACGCACAGGGCAGCGGGGCTTTGTCACCTTTGAGTTAAATGTGCTTCAAACTTTTAAGTTATTACAATCATCGCCGTTATTATCTCTCTCGATTCCTCTGCTCACCGTGACCCTATATAGGATTAAGCGGTTTCAGATAATGAGATGAGATGAGACATTCAAATACTCAAAATTAGCAATTTCCTATTTTATCACAGATTCAATTATCTGACGCACCCGAGGGTCACACATGACGCCAATACCCCCCTGTCAATCTCCATGCCACTGCTACTGCGTTGTTTTCCCAAAGTCGTGCCACAAAAGTTGTCCGATGTGTTTTCGAGCCGGACCCGCGCGTTTCTCCGGCATGACCGACGAACTCTAGCTCCACGTGCCGGGAGCTTCTTCCACAGTCGATTCGTGAAGAAGCTCCCAGCACGCGGAGCGAAATGCCAGACATCACAGTGGACAGTTCGTGCGAACAACTTGTCCACAGATCAGAGAGATAAACAGATGCCTCCCCATATTTTGTTCCTGTTGACGCACGACTGTCGACCGCCCCGCACACGTATCTGGATCTGTTCCACCCGCACTGGGAGCGAACCCACACGGGCATATAAAAAAAAACTATAAATTTTTTTTAAAACGGCTATTGAGCGATCTGGGCTACATGCATACCAGCTGGCGACGTGATTCTGTTGTTGTGGCTGGCAGGCGACGCGCTGCTACGATGAGATGCCTCTTGCGCTAGAACATCGAGTGATTAGAGAGGATTCCCATCCCGTAGAGATGATCACGTAACTGTGGTTACAGGGGCAGCCATGCCATCGCTCGCTTATGCCACTGCTGGCAGCTAGGCCTCCGCAAGAGGTAGCTCTGGAGAACCCCTCTAGAGCCGCCATTCTCAACCAGTGTGTGGGGACTCACTAGTGGGCTGCGAGCGCCACTTAGTGGTCCGTGGAGATCAAACCTAAGTGGGCCTTGGGTTGCAAAAGGCTGAGAGCCTTTGTTGTAGAAAGTTTTTTAACCTAATCTTCCACGCTGGCCAGATATGTTTGAAGAGGTGGGAATATTCCCCCAATTTACCGCTCCACGCATGACGTACTTTTAGATTAACCGTGGGTTGTCCGTTTGTACTGCTGGGTAGATGTAGGTAGGGCATTTCAGAAGCTCAACCACTGTTTCAAATGATAATTGCTTTCAAAAGCTTCTTGTTCTGGATAGCCGTGTCGAGCGTTCCACTTCCCTCATTCATGACGTTTCACCTCCTATATTGGAGGCATCATCAGACTGATGAAATGGATTATTCATCAGGTTATTAATTAGCGCTACGATGCCTCGAACGTGGACATCAAAACGTCGCGACGGAGAAAGAAGTAACGCTTGACGCAACTATCCTGAAAGAGCAGCGTTTGAGAGTAATTCTCATCGACATCGAGACTGAAGCAGCGACCTGTACACCGCAAGCCGAGAGCGCTCACGGTTACTCCACGACAGCCTCGGAACTGTGGCCACATCCCTACAATTCACGTTTCCACATTTACTGTGATCGTGACAGAGACCTCCTCATTTCCTTGGTCCGGTCCCGAACGAGAGCTCAAGTTAAACGTTGCGTATCTCTGTTGATGTAGGTTGGTCACGGCTCGATATATGACAACTGCTCTCAAGAGCCGCTAGTTCGGAACAACCGTGTCGAGTGCCCCGCCTCTCTCCTTCACGACGTTTCGCATGCGTCTTTTTTCCCTCGGCTTATTTTCCCAGGGGGCACTTGACAAGTAATATGGCTACGGTATTTAAAAAAAAAAACCATAGACTCGCTGAACCTTGGCCAACCCTGGCGAGGGAGACACAGAGACATAACA
>JAZEWT010000001.1:10270323-10290623 GCA_036362905.1 Mordacia mordax
TCGGGCACACAAACCCCTCCACCACTGTAAGGTGGCGGTTCAAGGAGGGGGCTAATTTATCATGTGGCAGATAACATCACAATATATATAGCCTTCTCGTGCGCTGCTTCCAGACTCTGGAATGCCCTTCCATTGGAGATTCGATCAGCTGAGTCCTTGGGCATCTTCAGATCTCATCTCAAGACTCACTTGTTCGAAAGGCTTTCAAGCCCTCTGGCTAGAACTATTGATGCGGCTCAATGTTGTCATGCTGGGATGATGGCTTTTTGCCGACCGGCGCCTGCTCAGGAATATTTATTCCTTCCTTGTTTGTTGAAGATTTTTTTTTTCAGCTTAGTTTATGTCCTATAATTTATTGCTGCTATTTGACTTTCAGTTGAACTGTCCTGATGTTGTTATAGACATTCCGGTCACTCCACAGCTTGGATTTATAAAAAAAAAATAAGCGTTATTGTTGCAGATTTTCCATTCTATGTCGTTGTTGTTGACGTGCCGTTCTCTCCGCAGCTCTGTGCAGCGCTTTGTGACCCATGGGTGAAAATCGCTCTATAAATACAATTATTATTATTATGTAGAACGTAGTGTCTGGCAGGTGTTGGCGTCGGCTGACTGCATGACTGCCTTCCACCCGCTTCTTTATGGTTTCCTCGGGCCAATGTAATAATGTAAGTCGCCTCGGATACGGGCGTCTGCTAACTAATAATTACTAATATAACTAACTTATTTTAACGTTTTGGGCGGGCATGTAATTTTCGGTTTAAAATCTAATTGCCATTAGCCACCGCCGATAAAATTGGTTCAACGTTCAATGTATGACGGCTTCAATCATTCTAACCGGGCGACACGGTGGCCCAGTGAGTAGCGCTGTCGCCTCACAGCAAGACGTCCCGGGTTCGAATCTCGGCTCGGGTGCCTTTCTGTATGGAGTTTGCATGTTCTCTCCCCGTGTCCGCGTGGGTTTTCACCGGACACTCTGGTTTCCTCCCACAGTCCAAAAAACATGCTGCTGCATAGGTTAATTGGCTTACAGACTAAATTTCCCTCAGTGCCTGGTGATGGACTGGCGGCCCATCGTGGAAATATCCCTGCCTTGCGCCCTGTGTCTGCCGGTATAGGCTCCGGCTCACCGCGACCCTGTACAGGATTAAGCGGTTCTGACAATGAGACGAGATGAGATGAAAACCGCCCCATCAGAGTTTTTAATAAAATAGAGTATAAATAGGGTGGGTGTGAGCGACTATGGGTCACTCAGGAGCGCGGACAGTTGGGGAATGGGGAGGACGGTGGTGAATTTGCAGCTGCTGTGAGTGTACGGGCAGCAGAGTGCGCTTACTGTGTGTTCTCCGATGGCAGTCTCGGCGGAATAAAATGGAAAACGGTCATTCATTGTTTTATCAAAAGCCCCCTGTATCCTGTACAGGGTCGCGAGGGGGAGGCAAGAGTCAAACCTGGTACAGGGCCATACGCAGGATCGGACACTAATAAATCACAGAGACCCGAAGGGAATTTAGTCAGCAGGGCAATAACCTAGGTAGTAGTAGCAGCGTATCTTTGTACGGTGGGAGGAAACCGGAGTCCCTAGCGAAAATCAACGCGGACACAGGGAGAACACGCAAACTCTACAATGAAAGGCGCCCGAGCCGGGAATCGAGCCGAGGGACTTCTTGTTGTGAGGTGGCGACGCGTAAGCGATGCGTGGCGTGCGGTGTGAGAGAGGGCCTCCGAGTTAGCGAGCGGGCGCCTCCTCTCCTGTAAGTTATTCCCTTTGTTCGCAGTCATGTTCGTGCCCAGCTCACGTACTCTGACGATAGGAACTGTGGCACGCGTTCAGTTAGCTCTACCGTGCGCCCTGTGTCTGCCGGGATAGGCTCCGAGCTCACCGCGAGCCTCTACTGCAGACACGAAGGCGTGCTCAACCACCCATTCGCCTTGCGGTGTCTCGCAAGGCGGGAGGCGAAACGTCGCGAAGGAGATACGAGGAACGCTCGTCGCGGCTATCCCGAAAGATCGTCGTTTGAGAGCGACTCTCGCTGTCAATTAACACAGAGCGACCAGGGATGGGGCTCGTATGGGCAGGTCGCCGATGAAGTCATCTCATCGCGACGACACGCGTCGCTGGGATTCCTCCGGATTGCGCGGCGGTCCAAAAGCGGCGACGTGGATTAGAGGCAGCTAATTGACGGGACTTGCTCGTGCATTATCAGGGGATCATGAAACCCTGCGTGTGCCGCGCGAATGATAACGATCCCGCAATTCATCGGCCGCTCCCATTCCTTTACGGGGCACTGCGAGGCCACCGAGGCCAGCGACATCGCTGTCTCCCACAACGAGCGTGCGTTCTTTTAAGTGAGCGACACTCCATCCCATGGGCCAAGAGGCCACACACACGAATCCACAATCACCTGACTTTTAATTACAGAAGCATCATTGTTTCCCTACGAACAGTGCCCCTCCTATAACGGCGAGGCGGTGGCACTCACCCAAAACCAATTTTCATCCAAAGCCGCCTCCGCCCAGTCATTGTTTGTGTGCACGTGCGTGTGTCGGCTGGGCTGAGATTTAATTCCTTCATTGTCAGTACCCGCTCAATCCTGCAGAGAGTTGCGGAGGGTGGGACCGGGGCCTATCCCGGCAGATACAGGGGGCAAGGCAGGGCCATACTTAACAAGGGACCCCAATCTATCGCCTGGTACCGGGCGCTTTTTAGTAATAATAATACAATATATCTCATCTCATCTCATTGTCAGAAACCGCTTAGTCCTGTACAGGGTCGAGGTAAGCCGGAGCCTATCCCGGCAGACACAGGGCGCAAGGCTATACCCACGATTGGACGCCAGTTCAACACCGGGCACTGCGGTTAATTTAGTCTACAAGCCAATTAATCTATGCAGCAGCATGTTTTTGGACTGTGGGAGGAAACCGGAGTGCCCGGCGAAAACCCAAGCAGACACGGGGAGAATATGCAAACTCCCACACAGAAAGGTACCCGAGCCGAGATTCGGGACCTTTTTGCTGTGAGGCGACAGCGCTACCCACTGGGCCACCGTGCCACCCAATATATAACGTGTGTAAATCCTGTACCTGGTTAGGGACGAGACACGGATACTGAGGCGCCAATTAACCACGAAAGCAGCTTGTTATTAGGCTGTGGGGGGCAAACGAAGTACCCTGCGAAAACCCGCGCAGAATCGGGGGAACACGCAAACTCCGCACAATGGGCAGCGCCCGAGCCAGGAATCGAACCCTGTAAGGCGGCAGCGCTGCTCACCGCATCACCACGTACGTGGATTTCTGAGATGGAAAAACGGCGCGAAGCCACTGTGCATTGCGCTCAGAAATCCTTATCAACAGAGGGCCTCGTGTTATCACTGCCATGCATATCGCTTTCAAAGGTGAGCAGCTGAGTGACGGATCTCTGCCACGCGCTTGAGCGTCGCCAGCTCGCGTTGTTCGGCAACTTGTCTTAGAGCCTCATGATGCCTTCAATGCTGGGAGCGAAACGTCGCGGAGGAAGAGAGGCCATCCCGGTAGAACAGCTTTTTGCAACACGTCTCACGTCTAGGTCCACGTGCTCGGAACTGGGAGCGAAACGTCGGACGTCATAGGTGGAACAATACGCTAACACATTGGAGAGCTCTACAGCACTACTGCAAATATATACGCACTGGTCGACTGCCTTTATTCATATACTAATATCATACTCTTCCTTATTTCAGCACAGCGGATGGTTCATAAACACCATTATAAATGCCTGCTGCTTCGTATTGAACGACCACGTTTCAACCCATTCACCCATAAAATGGTGCTAAAAGGTTTTCGCGTGTAAGCCAAAAGTCAGCGTAATTGTCCATGGGGCTGCTCAAATCTGGGCTAAAACCCTGGCGCCCAGTCAATCGGTAACATTTACAGCCAATAGCATCCAATTACAGCAGATGTGTTTACTGCGGTTTCATACTTTGACTTCTAAGCCATCGGAGGATGGCATTAAACAGCCGTAAGTGTTCGTGCATGTCTGTCCTGTGTGTAAATTGCCGCTGCCTATACACGGGCGCGTGGCTCTGTGGTCAGGGCAGTGAGCTCACAAGCGAACGGTCACGAGTTGTAATCCTGGTCGGTGGTGGACTCGGAACATTTCTCCCTCCGGAAACAACTTTACAAGTACAGTACTCAACCGATGAGCGATAGAACCCCGAGGAAACCCACGCAGAACAGAGGGAGAACGCACAAACTGCACACAGAAAAGCGGCCAAGGTGGGAATCGAACCGCCTCAGGCAAGACTCTCTTTCTGCGAGGAGCAAATGTTACCGCTGCGTAGCCACCCTGCAGTTTACGGTCACGAGGTTACTCTGAGAGCAGACGGAGATTAACTGTTAAATTCCCGTTTGTCTAGACTCTAGACAACAGTGCACAAGTGGTTTGAGCTCTGGGTGCCACGCTTGACCAGAGGATTTATATTACATGTTGAAGGGAGCTGGATTTGGGGCAACTAACAATTATTATCTAACAGCCAGGAGCAGAGGCGTGCAAGGTGTAATTTTAAACGCTCTGCCTCCAGCTCATAATTGCTGCAGGGGAGGAGAAAATTCATGCCTGCGCATCGTGTAAGTGACGGGCACACGTCAGCGTTTGTCTTCAGCATTCTGACAAACATTAACAAAGATTCCCCCGTGCAATCTTAATGGACTGCAGGGTCAAGTGCTGTTTGGTGAGCACCTATGAAGGCCAGCGACGGTACACGACGGGTTTGTTGGCCAGTACCACGCTCGGCAGCCTTTGTTACCCTACGGTCGATGTTTATACACTGCGTTAAGTAGTCGCACGAGACTGCGTCGACCTATGAGAGATCAAGCACCACTTTAAAACATCGCCACTGGTGTCGTCCACGAGCGGGGATTCGAACTCAGGTTGCCGGGTTTCTAGCCCTGCCCGCTGGAGGTCTTGCCCGAGGCGGTTAGATTCCCGCCGAAGTCGCCTTGCTGTGTCGAGCTTGTGTGTTGTCCCCCTGTTCTGCATGGGTTTCCTCCGGGCTTTCCGGATTCCTCCCATAACTAAAAAGAAAAACGCTCGTTAATTGGCCGATAACATCATCAAATATAGGACAGTCTCTGGCACTGGCATATACTGGCGCCGGTTAACCACTTGTCTCTCTCCCCCCCCCCACCTGCTGTTCCCTCGTACCGCTTAAGTAGTTATTGTAGAAGAATCACAGTAAACATTGACAGCACACGATGCCTCGGGTTATGAATTGTGATATGAGTATTGAATCACCCAGGAAAGTAAAACTATGGTAGACAAACCACAGCTGTTTGGTTTATCCAAGGATTAGGGCGAGGGGTGGAAGGATTGCGAAAATAAACATTCCAATCACCGCACATTGCGAAATAATGTGTTTAACTCCACGTACATAATACATAAACACAATCAAGCGCATCGCGCACAGACCACTGAGGCGTGTGGCCAGAATTATTTTCTAGCCACGATAGAGGCCACAAGGCGAGGCTATACCTGCGATGTGACGCCAGTCCATCGCAGGGCAATTTACTCAGTAGGTCAATCAACCCAGGCAGCAGCGTGTCTTTGGCCTGCGGGAAGAAAACGCAGTGCCCGGCGAAAAAACCCACGCGGACACGAGAAGAACACGCAAAAGCCACACAGAAAGGCACCCTGAAGAGAGAAGCCGAACTTTTTCGCTGTGAGGCAGCGGTGCTACCACTGCGCAGCCACCGCTCCAGCCACATAAATCTCCAGACTAGAGACGACTGCACAGAGGGCACCACGTGGCTCCATCAAGCCGCGTTTACCAAGAGGCGGACTCCACTCCCCATCGCTGCGCGTGACTGAGAACGAGAGCCGCTCTGCGTCACTGCTGGGCAGTGTGACTCGGAGAGTCTCCACTCCAAGACAAAGATCCCCTGCGCAGCCTTTATCAGACTTCTCGGGGCAAAGTGATGTTAGCGAGCAACTACTTAATGCCGACGGGGCACACGAGGGAGTTGCGTGACCAGCACCACGCCCTGCTGCCTTTGTCTTCCCAGTGATGATGTTTACACACTGCACCAGAGAGTCATTTAAGGCTGAGTCAACCTACAGGGAGGCTCAAGGTCGGTTCACATATTCGTCGGCAATGCTAGTCTTGAGAAGGAATCGAACTCAGGTGACTAGACTCGTATGGAGTGCGATGACCACGACACTACCACTCCTCATAACGCGCAATTAATTCATTTTCAATACCAGATTAATGCTTTAGAGCAGACGCTGAAGTTAGGGGGAGATGGTGGCGAAGGTTACCCTGGCAGACGCAAGGTGCAAAGCTAGGCTATGCCCAGGATTGGACGCCAGTCCATAACAGGGTACCGGGAACACATTAGTCAGTAGGCCAATATACCTAGGAGTAGGATGACTTCAGACTGTGGGGGGGGGGGTGGAGAAACCCCACGTGGACATGGGGAGAACACGCAAACTCCACAAAGAAAGGCACCCGAGCCGGAAATCTAACTCAGGCCCTTATTGCTGTGAAGCGACAACGTTACTCACTGCACCACCGTGCCGCCCCCACAATACACATACGGCCACACACACAAAGCACAAGTATATGTTGGCAAGTAGGGACATGCAGGGTGTCAACTACACAAACACAAGTGACAATTTCCGGGCCAGAAAAAAAAACCAACATGTGCTCTCGCTGCTAATTGGTATGCTGGACTGAGCACGTTTTTCTTGAAGGCTCACTACCATTTAATTGCATTTAATTTGCTTGTCCGGGCACTGACGATCATACAGCTAATGGTGTTGACTGCATCAACCATTCCACCTCAATTTAAAACCAACGGACACTGCCGGCAAAGGCGCAGCTACCGTGCAGCATGTTTGTTATTGCGCAAGTGTCGCTAACGCGAGTTGCGTTCGTTTGGGCTCCCCAACTCCAGTTCCCTGTGCAGTTGATAAAAATAAAATCCTCCATCCATCTATTTTCTAAACCGCTTGGCCTAGTGAAGGTCGCGGTGGCAGCAGTCCAAGGAGAGTGGGACCAGACATCCCTTTATAATTTCCAGCTCTTCCTGGGGGATTCCCAGGCATTCCCAGGCCAGCCGAAAGATGTATTCCTTCCAGCGTGTCCTATAAAATAAGATAAAAATTAAAATTTTAAATGACCCGCTTTTACCGCACTCCAAAAGTATAAAATATTTGTTTCAACACAAAATCAATCTATCTAAGGATACAGACTAAAAGCGGTTGGCCAAACACTGACAATATGTGATGTACGATTGACTGATAATACAGTGAGATTTACATTTTAATTATTTTAGTCATAAATACATGTTTTCTAATGTTTTGTTAAAGGAACAACTATCATGGTTTAAAGGTTTTCATTAAAGAAAAAGATGATTGTAGTCTTATACGGTCAGTGTTTGGCTATGCGCTTTTTGTCTGTTCCCCTATATATTGTATTCAAAACAATTATTGTCTACTTTTGAGTGCGGTAGCTCTTTGAATTGTTAATGAACAAAACTAAATGCTTGCATCCAGCAATTTTCGATGGGCAAGAAGCCGATTAATTTATAGAGACCGTTAAGAGGCGTAAAGTTGTGGGCTGGTTCACCCCTAACGAGGCATTGCCCCCTACAGACGTAAAAATGTCAAGTCAGCTCAGTGCGTGTCTGGCATCGGGAAAATATCGCCCGCATCAGACTGAATAAATAGTCATTTGAAAGGATCGTTTGCATGGTGGTCCCAGGATCGGCTTGTTACCGGTCTTCAAACTTTTAACTACATTGCATTGTCATCCGAGTTATGCCTGCGTGCAAAATTTCAGCTCTCGAGCCCATGGCGCCTGGAAATGTCCCGTGACCTCCTGTTAGCGAGCCGTCTACACTTCACGTGGCTGCAAAGTGCACCTGGCCGGGCACAGATGACGTGTGGACGTCACTGCCACATAGTGGCGAATGACGGATGTTGTTGTGTATTTTCGCTTTAAAGGCGCTGCTCGTTAACAACACTTGTCCCCGATATTGCCTTAAAGACTACATGGGGGGGAGGCTTTGTCTTTATATTTTTACCTTCCCACCTAATTTAGCAATTGAGTTCAATTCCGATCTCGCACGAGCGACTCGCAATCCTCTCATTCGGTAGCTTTGTGTTGAATATGGATCTTTAAAGAAAAAACCCCACCATAACTCTTGCCATTATTATCATAACTCTTGCCATTATTATCGTTAGTGCTTTAAACTTTATCGCCCGCTGCACGGACAATCAGGCGGCTCGCCCAGCGAGCCCCCGAGTCCCACCAATCGGAGCCGCCCGCTCTCTCCGCGCGCCGCTCCCCCGCAGCGCTCGCTCGCTATGATCCTTAACAAAGGATCGTTTTTATGGCGGGCCCATGATCGCCTTGTCACCGATCTTCAAACTTTTTTTCACTAGATTTCATTGTCACCCGAGTTATGCCTGCGTGCAAAATTTCAGCTCTCTAGCTTTATCGGAAATGCTTAAACTTTGTGCTCAAAGATTCTAACCATTGCAAACATCCCCCAATGCAAGTTAAGTAAAAGCGGGTAAAAAAATACGTATGGGCGGGGGTGACGTTTGCAATCAAAGCAGGGTGTAGGCCTTAACACCAGGAGTGGCACAATTACATCGCGTTCCTGTAATAATAGTGACATTATTCCATACACTGCTGGCACTCACAATCCTCTACATTACAGCCGGTGTTCTTGAGGCACGCACAACATTTGTTGCTAAAAGAGCTACCGACTCCAATATTTGAAAGCAATCGAAAAACACTTATGACAGCAGCAGAAAATACCCAGTGAGCTTGCAAGCTTTGGATGCGGGATTTCTGTGATACAACGATGTTATATAATATATAGCATTATCATCATTAGACTCTGTACAGCTGATCGAAGGTCTCCCCATGCCATAACCAATCCTTGCGGTTCAGTAATCCCACTTTCTGGCCTATTTATCCTATTCGGGTGAAAAGCGCTCTATAAATGCAATTATTATTATTCGTGCATCTCGTGTCGTGCCATCATTCCATCTCCATAGCGGCCATAATTCAGGAATAATGCTTTGTGATGGCTGTCATTCCACAACAAGTCCTGTGCATGGGCCAGCATCTCTGCCAGCCACAATGCGTCTCGTCACCCAAACCAAGTCCGTTTTTAGAAGTCAAACTGGCACCTCTGATTTTCAATTGCTTTGAAGAAATTTCAAGCATGCGTCTCTCCATGCTTATATGCGCATTTTTTTCGCATTTGTTTCAATTTCTATGTCCATATTCACGTTTTTAACCTCTGTTTGTTATCTGGCAATGCACAATTAATGTTTCTTCTTCTGGCACATAGTTGTGTTTGTCATTGTCAAGCTCAACATTTCAAAAACATTTCATCACTCGATTTTTCACTCTGGTATTTTGATTCCAATCTGCTATAAATAATTGCCCGAGACCTGCTCTGCTTTGGCACATTTATAACGATTGGCTGTTTGCATCAATAATTGATGTTACAATGTGCATCCATATGTAACATCAGCTTTAATAAATTATGATTTGCATGGCCTCTGGAATCCAACACTACTCTCTGAAGAGAATAAGGAATAATACAATTTGTAACGCACTGTGCAAGTTCCACGCATGGCCATGGACGAGATATGTATTCGGAGGCATAGCGAGGATACCACAGAGGAGGGGGGGAAGTCAGCCAGGCAGTGAGTCAGTGCCAACCCACCAGACACTGCTTCCTGTAGAGTATTATAATAATTGAAACATTATTAAAATAATTATAATAATGTTATTGTTGATTGATTCGAAAATCTGCTCTCTCGGGACAGCCGCGTCGATTGCTTTCTCTCCCTCCATCGCGACGTTTTGCCTCACGTTAGAGGCATCCTCAGGCGCCTGAGGAGAGAACAGCTTTTTCTAAGCAATCATCATGCATCGAGCCGTGAAAACCTACATCATTACAATAATGTTATCGGCCGATTAATTTAGTAGTGTCTTTTTTGAGTCGTGGGAGGAAAATGGAAAACCTGGAGGAAACCCACCAAGAACAAGGGGTAGAAAACGCAAATTCCACAGAGAATGGTGGCAATCGAACTGCCACTTCCTGTCACAAGAAGAAGTCAATTCCGATCAACAGCTGACGTCAGTGGTCAGCGATATCTGCACCAGTCCTAGGCATTTTCTTACCAGCCTGCGCAGAGCAACGTGGTAAAGTACACTCAAAAATTCCTCATGGCCAACATTTTCCACCAGCCGTGTAACTAACATACATTTCTTACCAATACGGTCATAATCGCAGCCCTCCTTCCCACGTGTACTTTATTGCCGCTATTCTCAACCGTTTGGGTCGTAACTCATCAGTGGGCCGCGAGCACCAGAGGTAAAGTGGGCCAAGTGGGCCTTGAGGTGCAAAAGGTTGAGAAACACTGCTCTACTGAATACTTTGGCCATTCTCACCTCTGCCTTCAACCAGCAGTGGCTTGACAAAGGGCAGTTATTACGTTATTAATGCTACTTTAATGACTATAAAACAAACAATGAAGGCTGATGTAAACTTACTAAGAATCGAAGGTTACGTCACGGTACGGTCACGGTAAACCTCTTCGAATCCCGCACTTTTCACTCAATTTTGTGAATCTTACATGGGCTCGGAGCACAACAATGCAAGTTTGATGAACAGGATTTAATGCGAGGAGATAAATGTGTCAGTCTGGGCCGACTCAACTGTAGCCTCATCAGCTGAGCTCTGTTGTGACTTGCCCTATGTCCCAGCGGCAGTGGTTAAATCAAAGCCAACTAAAGGACCGAATCAAACCTCGCCTTAGAGCTAAAGGTGTGGCAGCCCACACTCCACTACCACGCCAGGCCTCGAAGTTTTAATTTCTATCACTGACAGCCATGACATGCAGCATCGCTCTGACACACAAAACAAAGGGATAGCTACAGTTAGTTGCTTAAACAAATAAAAATATTATTGTAGGCGCTCGAAAATTCTTTCAACAACACTGCATTTTCAAAAGACTCAACAGCTGCCAGCATAATCGTTAACAAATTGGTTACGTGCCTCATACAGTGCATTTTTGCATCAGTAAGAGTATACACTTTCCAAAAAGTAATATGTTTTGGCACAAAAAACACTGCTGTTGCGGTTGGCAACCTTTCAACACGTGGAAAGCTCTGGTAGTGATGAATATAAATGATCGTAAACTCGTCCCGCAGTGATACACGCGTGCCTACGGAACCGATTAAATTATTTTCCAGCATGTAGCCATCGGGGATAGAAATGTCAAGCGATATTAATTAAAGGGCAGCTCGTGATGGAGGAAGGAGTTATCTGAATTCGCGTACAGCAGCTGTCTCCCAACAGGGCTCCACTGAGATGATGAGGACCCACAGAGGGCATTTACGTCTTCAAACTTGAAGTGCCTTCTAATAAGAGTAGATAGCGCCTACATGGCATGTATTGTGCAGATGCAAAATAAGTGAGAAATTCTCTCAACTCCTGGCTGAGAGCAAACCTGTGCCAAGAACCACACATAGCTCCGTATCTGGACACCTTTGACACCGCGACTCCGGAATGACACGTGCCAAACGGGGAGATGGCTCGCCGTATTCATGACATCACGCATTAATAATTGTGCCCACTACACTCATGCATTGTATTACAAAGGTTTTGTGAAAAACAGTTGGCCTGTGGCAGGGAATAAGTCATGCCCTGCTTGGTTTATTGCAAAATTAATATATATTTTAGCTTCAAAGAAAAGGTAGGGCGGCACGGTGACCCAGTAAGTAGCGCTATCGCCTCAGAGCAAGAAGGTCCCGGGTTCGAACCTCGGCTTGGGTACCTTTCTATGTGAGGTTTGCATGTTCTGCCTGTGACCGCGTGGGTTTTCGCCGGGCACTCCGGTTTCCTCCCACAGTCCAAAAACCATGCTGCTGCATAGGTTAATTGGCTTACAAAATAAATGTCCGCAGTGCCCGATGATGGACTGGCGTCCCATCGTGGGTATACCTCTGCCTTGCGCCCTGTGTCTGCCGGGCTAGGCTCTGGCTCACCGCGACCCTGTATAGGACTAAGCGGTTTCTGACAATGAGATGAGATAGGAAAAGGTA
This sequence comes from Mordacia mordax, assembly GCA_036362905.1. NCBI lineage: Eukaryota > Metazoa > Chordata > Hyperoartia > Petromyzontiformes > Petromyzontidae > Mordacia > Mordacia mordax. The sequence goes on from JAZEWT010000001.1 coordinate 10,282,434, forward strand.
TCTTATAATCTGCCAATGTTATATACACACGCAAAGGGTAGAACGTAATGTGTACATGGTTCAATTCCTAAGACACAGAAAACGTGAGATGCGAATGATAACCAAACTAGCACTGGGGAGTAAAATCCTGCGGCAACCTGCACTCATCAGCGTGGTGAAGTATGGTCAAACAACTCCCACGACCGACACGGCGAGACCTTCATTCGGCAGAGCTGTACCTGATTGTTTAAATGCTTCTAATAAAATCGATGTTGTCTTCTTGTGCAGAAGTCACAATAACCAACACAGGAGGTATTGTGTCAAAACATCCAGATAATGAAACAAACAAACCCTACTCCCGAATAAAACGTATATAACCTACTTGATAATGGGATCTTAATATAATGTTAACGTTTAAATAAACATAGCCGCTGAAATGGCTTCTGACTGAACGAGGCCAGAATGTAAACACGCACACTCTCATCTCATTATCTGAAACCGCTTAATCCTATATAGGGTCACGGTGAAGCCGGAGCCTATCCCGGAAACATAGGGCGTAAGGCAGGAATACACCCGACGACGGGACGCCGGTCCATCGCCGGGCATTGCGGGACAATTTTAGTCTGCGAGCCAATCAACCTATCCAGGAGCATGCTTTTGGACTGTGGGAGGAAACCGGAGTACCCGGTGAAAACCCACGCGGACACGGGGAGAGCATGCAAACTCCACACAGAAAGGCACCGGAGCCGAGAGACTCGAACCCGGGACCTTCTTGCTGTGAGGCGTCAGCGCCAACCACTGCGCCACCGCGCCGCCTCGCTATCAGTTAAAGTGCACGGCACAGCAACGGAGCTCCAACGGGGCCAGCTATCGATCGAGTCCAGACACATTTGTGCAGTGCTTTGTGACCCTCGGGTGAAAAGCACTCTAGAAATGCAATTACAATCCCTGCTGGACAACTGTTAAAAAGGGCTACATAGCTCGACGCTTCCATCCAGTTTACACAATCAAAACTGAGCGACTGATCAAGGTATTGTGACGGCGTCTGCTGAATTGGAGATCCAGTGAACCGCTCACGTCACGCAATGCGCTTAAACACCGCCGCCTGAACCCGTGGCCACGGCGCGCTCAGTCTTCATGCGCAGGGGCACAACGCGGGGCCGGTTTCGCTTCATTAACGCGATGCGGCCCTTGGCTGAACACGCTCATGAGGAGACTTCATATCGATTTGCCTCGTGCGGGAAACACTGCCGGCTCCGCGAATCGCCTCGGCTTCTTTCGTGTGTTGTGCCAACTGCACCGCATTCTCGACATTGCATTGTGACCCCCGCCCCACCCCCCATGTGGGTCAAACATTTCTTTCAGTGAGTGTACAATGGCGAATTATGTTTACTGAATGAAAAAAAAAGCACAGCAGGCATGAATATGTAATATTCTTGGGTTCTCTGCCCAAGGGAAGATTCATATTTCACGTTCTCTCGCATCTACTTCAATTTTATGCTTTCCTTTTGATGTCATCAAACCCCTCCACCTCCCCCCAAGCCTTCCACCCCTCGCTTCCCTCCACCTCCCCCAACCTTATTGAAGTTGACAAGGAGTGCCTTTCGTTTTCTAGCGCTTGGCTTCTCTCCCTTCCCCAGCTCTCCCATTCAGCTCCCATATTCAAGCCTTCCACTGCCTACATAAGCTCAATCCTGACAGCTCCACATAAGCTATAAGGCATTGATACTGCGTTGTCCTGAGCTGACTGCCTTTTGGTAACGGCTGACACCGGCAAATAAGCTCAAAAGGAAGCCACTGCCAGGTGAAGGTCGGTCAGTTGAAGGACAATGCATAGGTAATCAAAGCTACCTGTTTGCATACTTCGCCACTTGTATGTGTGGCTTTTGTAAACTGGACGCATTGCAAAATGTGTCTATTTTGGTGTTTGGGATCTTAACACATGCATAATTGCCTGGCAATTATGCAGGTGTTAAGATCTTTACACCTACATAATCGCCAGATACGGTAAAACCTGTTGTAATCAATCCTGACCTTTTGCTTTCTCGAAATGGTTCCAAATCTTCCAACGAGACTCCCTTCTTCTTGAACCCACTCTGGCGGCTCGTCCCTTAACAAACACGTAGGCTTTCATGACCATTGTTATGGATCAGGGCGCGCAGTGTGTCGTACACCCTCCTCCACCTAACACAGCCAAATAAAGGTCTCGTGTATATAAATGTAACATGTTTTAGCCTCCAACATGGGAGGCATCATCAGCACTTTCCCGAAACCGCAGCTCTTGAGAGCGATTTCTTTCGTACATTGATGCAACACCCATAATTCAAAATGTTCCAGTCTTCAGATATTGTCCTTTCTTCGTCTAATAAAAATCAGAAGTACAAACCAACGCAGGGTGGAGATTAATGAATTCCGCGGGACGGATTAACATTTACTGCTTTATCTTGGCACGTTTGCTGCTGATTTCCCATGCGAGTCGGTGCAATGTGTGTGGTTGCACTGAGGGCCAAAGGATCTTTTGCAAGAGCCGGCCACGCCTTTGGTGTGGTGAGCAATTGTCATATATTGCTTGGGTCTGACAGTCACGCTTGAATTTATTCTGTTCACAAAATCCGTGGCACGACTTCCCCCTATTAATATAGTATGTTAAGTACCCGACAACACCAGTTTGTCTAGATATAAGCACTTTTTAAATATGTCGCAAGTATATCGATAATGCATGATACATTTGTATACTTCTATACCAAGGAATTACTGAAGAAAATCCTTAAATAGAGTGGTGACTTTTGCAGAGTATGAAAACGCGTATAAGTTATTATTTCTACACAAGCTGCTCGCCGACCAATTATTTCTAAGCACAATTATGATGTACTATGATGTTAAACAGCACGACTTTTGTACACTAATGTTGCTAACAGGGCATTAGCCTTTTGGAAAGTTTAACGTGGGGTGCAACGTGGGAACACAATGTTAGGCTTGGGTCTGCAACTCAACGTATGTTCATAATCACCCCGACAGGTTTGCTCATTACACGTGGAACAGAGCTGTCACCGACCACACGGGGACCCACGTGATTGACATGGTTGTCATGGTAACGCGATGGCAAAGGAGGAGGTGAGGAAATGTTTAATGCTAAAGCCATTCACCGCTTGTTTTCAAGGAGATTGAAGCACTCCGATCAGTTAGTTCCATGTAACGTATTCTTACCATTGGTTATTTGTTGAAACAATGGCTTCATAGTTAGTTTTTTTTATTTAAAATCTGGAAGGAACCGTTGAGCTATGTAACTTTTTTAACAGTTGTCCATAGTCTTAAGTTACATTTCCTTGCCTGCTGTCTGTGTTGGTCTTGACTATTTAGGCAACACGTGAGGGCTGAGACAGCCTTACATCATCCAGGACCGTAATGTATGAGTAATGAGAGCGGTGAAACTTTGATTGGCGCGTTGTTGCAGATATTGTATAATACAAACAACTCATTTGCGGCATTTCACTTGAAAAGTGCGTAAAAAGTGACCTGTGAACTTCAGTTCGATGGCTTTTAAAGTAACTATACTCACACGTTATTGTTGATTGACTTATTTCCGACGATGTCAGTTTTGTACCGTGCTTTGTGACGTATGGGTGAACAAAAAATGTAAGGAACAGAAATTATTATTATCAATGTTAGTCGCAATTTCACTATCATATGCAAATGTGGTACAGTCTCTCTCTCTGAAAACCGCATAGAGCAGCCATTCTCAACTGATGTGCGAGCGCCGCTTCGTGATCCGTGGAGACCAGACCCAAATAGTCCAAGTGGGCCTTGAGGTGCAAAAAGTTGAGACCCCCCTGACAGAATACTTATGAGCTGTGTTAGGCCAACGAGTTTAGACCCTGGCTGGGTAAAATCGAGCTGGCATCGTCCAGCACTTGGCATGGCAAAGGCCCAGCGACGAGAAATGACCAAGCAAGTCAAGCCAGCTGGTGCCGTTTGAAAAGCTGCCACCGTTGACGGGAAGAGCATGAAACCAAAACCAATAGTACGCTTTGGAGACGCTATGCTTGAAAAAGCCAGGATGCTGGGTCACAAGGATTCAAACGTGAGACGATACAACCTTGAGTCGAGGTCTGGCGCACACTTATGACTAACAGATGTCCCAAGTGAGCCAGGATATTTTAAGCACATGGGTGACGTGAGCAGTTCACTAGACCTCTGTTTCAGTACTGTCACAACATCTTGATGACTTCCATTCATACATTTTTTTAAAACGCTGCTAACAAGGGACTACGCATAGAAATACAAAGAGGCACCAAATTTCTAAGCTCCATATATATCTTGATTGTTTTCTGCCTCTAACTCCCAGTAGCAATGATTCAGGAGGTTTATGCCACACTGATGAGACTCATTGGCATCGACCAGATGACGATTGCCTTGTTCAAACAAATTCAATAGCGAAACATTCGTCTGTGTTGAAGGTCTGCAGGGCAAAATTCTTAAAACAATGTTTTCTTTGAGTAATTAAACTCTATTTCATCATCAGCCACGATCTATCCACCGCTGGACTCTCCAAGCCATCACCATCTCTTCAACGTCTTGCGATACAATGATTAGTAAGACACTCTCTATTACCTGTTGCTGGGATTACAAACAGCAAAATATAACAAAAAAACCAGGCGTAAACAACGTTAAATAACTCTACCACTTTACGACAAAAACGCACACAAAGCCACACTCTATACGCCGCGATTTAAATTCAAGTCGAATCACTGGGCCCCTTCTCAGCCCCCAATATGCACTGCTGAAAAGTACATCTAAACGTGCAGGGAAAGTGCACGCTCACCTTGGCGGCATCGCCGTTCAATTCCGAGCACGCCGCCCGCCTCTGCCACCGCTTCTAAGCGACCCGGCCGCTTCTGTTCTCTTGATTTGCGTCCATCTCGGTGGCGCTGCCCTATCCTCTGTGAATAGGGAGCTCATTGTGTGTGGCCCAAACAAGAGGGCACAGTGCCACCGACCGTGGCTCAACCCCACCGTTGTGCCAGCGTGCCAGGCACGCAAAGCCCTCGTCCGCCGGCCAGAGTCGAAGCAAGAGGCATTTTTAGACGAGTGGCCAAAGCCCCGTAGCAGGTGCGAATTAACTGAATGCAACTGTCATACTTACTTGGGCTCCACATTATAAAGCACAAGGAGCTATGAGAGTGCATGTATATATATCGAGATACTGTACAGTGTTAGGAGAAACGTAGATTTACTCTCATCAAGCTTTTTTTTCCTTCAACAGGTGTGAAATTTCACTCTAGCATTATTCACACGGAGGGCTGTATTTGAGCATTGCCAAAAATGGCGAGTCCTTCCAATATATTTGTATGGTGGGCAAACTGGATGATGCAACTTTGTTTCTTCCCGAGTGGCCGTCTGTCCTAAGAAAATTTTGAAGACATGCTTTTTGCAAACACTTAAATCTGCCCCACAAGTCTTGCGGTATGGCAGGATAAATATGCCTTGCAAGTCATGTCGATCATCCACCACGCTTCTAGACTCATTATCCTGACTGTACGACGTGTTCATGCCTGCTCACTTCTGTTTTTGTTATACAGTACATGCAAGGGTGAATTTAAAATGCAGGAATATTTGACACCTAGAAGAAAACGTTGACATTTGTTGTGTCACAGGAATCCCGTATCTAGAGCTTGCAAGCGCTCTGGGTACGTTCTGCTGTAATAATAAACATCTATCTATCTGCATCAAGAACTAAATCTCATCTCATCTCATTGTCTGAAACCGCTTAGTCCTATACAGGGTCACGGTGAAGCCGGAGCCTATCCCGGCAGACACAGGGCGCAAGGCAAGGATATACCGACGATGGGACGCCAGTCCATCGCCGAAGAAGTAAATGTATGTATTATTTTATGCCTGCATTATCCATCATGAGATATATATATATGATTCAACCACCACATAAACTGGAAATATAACACCGTCTTTTAGGCTTCAGTGTTTTGCCTTCCGTTAACCCTTAAAGACGGTAAATTACGTCGTCAAAATATGTGCTGTGGATTGCTCTTGGGCGCTGCTCTCTCAGAATAACTGTGGAGAGAGGAGAAAGGTCCGCCACGGCTATCCCGAAAGAGCAGCTCTTAAGAGCAGCTCTCACACATCGAGCAGTGACAGCCGGCACCAATACAAAATATACGCTGTCAAAATCACAAACGGTATCCTGGTGACGTCATCAGCCGGGACACCAGGAGATACAAAGCCGCTCTACAAACACCAGTTTTAAGACAACTTCTTGAGTGTTTTGCAGCAGTCTTAACCATTCAGTTATTGTTACCTAGGTTTTATATCCATTATTTTTAATTCTTACAATTCTCAATTGGTTCTCGATCATTATATTTTACGCTTAAACATTGTGGCCTTCTCTATTGAGGGCAATCTCAAGCCTCACCACGTGTTCCAACAGCTGCTTCCCACCACAACTTCATCTTGTCTGAACATATTCAAAGCAGTGTTATTCATTATATTCTAGTAATTCTGATTATATTTCTGTTTTTTTTATTTCTTGCTATTAGTCATGAATACATGTTCGCTTCAAAAACACACCGGCCTACTTAACTATCCGGGAGAGCTGCCTCCCACCTCCTCTCTCTCTCTATCTCTCTTATACGAGAAGCTACGAGAGAGTGAGAGCTGCCTCTCTAAACTGTCTTTCCTCACCCCCTCTGTCCTCACCCATTGATCATCTTAACACCGTGAGAGCCTGGTTGTGTCTCGCACAGCTAATTTGTCTGCTTTGTTAACGGTGAGCCTGGTTGTAACAACATTCTGTTATATAAATACAGTCTATTATTTATTTGTCTATAGTCTACTGTTAATTTGTCTCTTGTTTATTTACATCCGCGAGTGTTTTTGAAGCATGCTTTACATATCATTCTCTGTGTCTGAAACAATTATAATAACTCTTTTACTCATAGTGGTCTGTGGTGTCTCGGCGGGGAACCCTCCAAGGGAGTCGACTTTAGTCGTAATCCTCGCAAGACACCCGTGGGTTGACTTGCGCGTGCGGCCACGTGGCACCGGCTTCCAGAGCTTCAGCGGTGGCATAACGGTTTCACCATCACTCAGCGATGCACCCACCTAGCCATCGACAGATGAGCAGAGGCCTTCTGGATGCTTTCAGTGATTTATTCCAACAGCAACATATGGCTGCGGTAGCAGCCCACAACGAACTCCTACCACTCCCCCCACACATCAGCGCTCCCTACATCGTGACGCTGCCTCCTCAACAGTTCCCAGGCGAGGTCTCTGCAGCGCATGCATGCGCCGAGTTTATGTCTCATTTTCCTGGCTCCTCGGCGTCACGCCGCAGGACGCGCTGATCACGTACACTCCCCGTGACTGTACGAGCTATCGCCACCGTCGCTCCCCATTGCCGACCAATCCCAGTGAGTGCACGCGCTGCAGTTGTTTACCGGCCCGCAGGTTGACCCCTAGTCACCCTTAGTAAGGCACACTGCAACCTCTCGCGTGCGCACCCATAATGCGCCCGATCCGTCACGCACGAGGCTGGACACCACAGGCCTAACACTGAGACTCCCATCTCTAACGCTGTGTGGGGTTAAAGCTTTTTGGGGGCCGCGTGGGGAGAGGGGGACGCGTGAGCGGACGGTGGGGTCAGTTTCCTGTTGTTGGCTCACGTGAAACCTTGGTCGATAGTCACGAGCGATTACGAGACTTATCTTATTTACTCATAATCTCGTGATAGCGAACCTGTGATGCATGATTCATTGGGCCTCGTGACTACTGGTGAGGTCATCCAGAAGGTGCGAAGGGGGGGGGTGACACGGAGGGATATAAAGACGGAGGAGTCGTGGGTCAGTGATCGGTCAGATGGAGCGTTCGTCAGTTGGTCGTCAGGCGGTCAGACGGAGCAATCATCAGGGTGACAACATGTAGTCGACTACTCGCTGTGTTCATCATGCCCCGGGACCCGCGTCGCGCTGTTCAATAAAGCATCAAAAGTTAAGAAGTCTCTGCTCGCTGGCTGAACGGTCGCGGAATGAACGCCGGTCCTTGCCGTGCCGTTATCGTCGAGCCGCCATGAGTCTGCGGTCCGAGTAGTGGTGCCGCAGCTGTGACTCCCATCTCTAACACTGTAACTTCCATCTCTAGCACTGTAACTTCCATCTCTTAACACTCTGCATCCTGAATCAAACACTGTGACTCCCATCT
>JAZEWT010000001.1:10295341-10311758 GCA_036362905.1 Mordacia mordax
GACCTTCTTGCTGTGAGGCGTCAGCGCTAACCACTGCGCCACCGCGCCGCCCTGTTGAAAGTTCAAGGTGGTAAATGTTACAAATATAAAATAATTGTCACCTTCATTTACTGCAATAAATTTTCTTTTTTTCAAATGCCTTATTCACTCGCTATTCAGTTATGTAAAGTACAGCAGAACAAACTATCAATAAAATATCCATTCCAGCAGAGTGTACATTTATACATTGCAACTTACTCAGGACACATAGGGGCTTTGTATAGCTGGACAGGCCAGTTCATGCCAAAACACAGATTAGCGAGTACCCCCTAACCAACCAATCAAGCCACACTCACCCCACCCTAAGACGCAGCCAAATCAGCTTAAGCAGGCACCAAGCCCACAGGCATTACATATAGAGGTGTGCACTGCAATAGCCTGTGCACTCCCTGGCAGTGCCTTTGCTCCAGTTCACAGGTCGCTGCACTTGTGCAGCTCAAGCCCAACTAGGGCACATGCTAATTGCTCTGCTGGATGGATCATTTTTTCATCAACCATCCCAGGGGGCCCTTCCCCAAAATTGCCAACCTTGGGCGTGAGCTTATTGAGGCTGACGCAAGTGGTTTTAGAGAGAGAGAGAGAGAGAACGCGCGAGAGAGATTGGTAGAGTTGAACGCAGAGAGGCATGCGCGCTTCGCAAATTGTTGATGTTAAAACTGAATCAAAGGGTAAAACAAAGATGCAAGGCCCAGGGCAGACGGAAGATGACACCCACCGCACAGTGCCACGGACGCACTCGAACTACTCACGTCTGCTCGCTGCACGCGTGCGTCACTAGCCGGGAGCGGGCGTCGGTAGTGCTTGTGACTTCACGCTCCGAGTAAGAGGGATGATGCCAATGCGCCGGCTGGTGGAGGAGGGGGGTGGAAATGTGAGGGGTTGGGATGAGGGTGAGGATGAGGCCGGGGGAGTGGTGGATGGCGACTTATCACCGGGAGGGTGGGGACCTTGCGACACTACTCACAGGGCTTGTGCTCATCGAGAGCATATCATCTTGCTGTCCCCTAGGGAGGGGTTTCGATGACATGAGGACGCCAACAGGCCAGTCCGTCTCAGCCTGGGCAACAAAGCGCTTCACCAGACAGTGGGTTCTTGCACGCATTCCATGCCGTCTTCAACCCATTAGCGTTCAACACAGCCTTGCAAAACCCACATCTAACACAAAACGGACGGTGCAGGACTAAATGTATGAGCGGCCCGTATAACGGGCCCTTCTGCAGTACATGAGGATGGATACCTAAAGGAGGCACATCAAAGTTAAACAAAGGTGCAGCAGGTTTTTGAAGATATTACCTTCACCAGCAATCTGCTTTGAGCTTATTTATATCATACATTGACGCTTTGTTCATTTGAAAACATATATTATGCTCAGTTGTGTAATGTTCATCGATTTTATTTATAGAAGTATAAAATTAGGATACTCTCCCCCCTTCCGGCCCTTATTGTTTCATTATTGTCCATTAACAATAATGATGATAATATTTATAAATCTGAAAATGGCAAAACACTGGCAAACTTTAAAAGGAAAGTACAATTTCAGTCATTTCTATGGTAAATTACACTGTTACCATGATATATAAACAAAAATATTGCTTGAGATATAATTGTATACAATTTATTAAGTGATTTATATATACTATGAACACACTCTATGGTATTCTTAAAATTCGATTATATGTCTAGTGCAACACAAGCATCGGCGTACGTGTCTTTGGTGACAACACTGAGCCAGTGGTGTAAGTTCCCTGTTCCTATGGCAGGATGGAGTCTCTCCAGTTGACAGTGCAGTCTTGTATGTTTAAGTTATTTGGTAATGCTGCATTGGAAGTGGCTCAAGAGCATAAATAACAAGATACCCACATGTTTGTCAATAACTGCCTTGAAAACATATAACAGACAACGTTTATATAATGTACACATCACGTGGTGTGAAGAAGTACCGTTATCTGAAACGTCCATTGTTACATATTTTTTCCTTTAAGGCAGTATTATTGACACGCGTTGATTTTTGGATAAAATGTATATTAGCAGGTGTGTTAGGGTTTGACAATCTGTGAGGACAATGCATAGGACCACACGTCCAGGGTTATGTTGTGAATGCGTCATTAGTTCACAAGCGTGTGCTATGCAACATGACTTATGCAGTCACATCCCTGCTGTGTGTGTGATCCATTTATTTGGCAAATGGATAATTTCTATCAATTTGCATCATCGTCATCGTTACCATCATATTTTGATGACGCCGTACCGTGAAATATGACTTTCAAGCTCATCAGCCCTGCAAAGCTACCCAAGTGCAGTGGAGTGCAGTGGTCTGGAGGGTTACACCGTGTTCCACTTTCCTTTGATTCTAACTCCATTTGATGTACATGCATGCGCACTTTGTGTATGCGACCAAAGTATCTCTGAGGTCAAATGTGACTCAGTGTTGAAAACAAAGCACTGACTCATGGATGAGCAATGTTTCACCGATTCTGACACTAATTCGCCACGGAGTAATTATAGAGGGAACAAAAAAGGGTCACATTTTTTACGTGAAATGACCCTGTTATCGCTTGTTTCTCTTTAATGGATGATGCAACAAATAGGAGCACAGTTTAGAGCACAAGTGTTGCTGCTTGACTTTCGTACTATGTGGGCAATACTCATCTCTTCTCATTGTCAGAAATCGCTTAGTCATGTGCAGGGTCGCAGTGAACCAGAGCCTATCCCGGCAGACACAGGGCGCAAGGCAGGGTTATACCCACGATGGGACGCCAGTCCATCACCGGGTACTGTGCGCAATTTAGTCTGCAAGCCAATTAACCTATGCAGCAGCATTTTTTTTGGACAGTGGGAAGAAAACGGAGTGGCCAGCGAAAACCCACGTGGACGCGGGGAGAGATCATGCAAACTGCACACAGAAAGGCACGCGAGCCGAGATTCGAACCCGGGACCTTTTTGCTGTGAGGCAACAGCGCTACCCACTGGGCCACCGTGCCGCCCTGGACAATACTCATTGTCTCATTAAAAAGTAGGACAAAGACTTATTTTAACCCTTAGTACAAATATATGCTCAACTGTGTAAGTTGCCCAATAATAATAAGGGTTCTGAAAATGAACCCATAGCTTAATTTACTGACGCCAACATTTGCCAGACATTGCACCCTATATATTAAGATATTATTGGCCAATTGATGAGTGCATTTGTGTTATGGAAGAAAGCGGAAGACCCAGAGGGAACTCATGCAGAACAGGAGAAGAGAACACGCAAACTACACACAGATAGACGCCCAAGGTGGGAATCAAACTGCCTCGGGCAAAATATTGTTTTTGTGAGGCGCGGATGCTGCCACTGCGCCACCAAAAACAACTCAAATGTATTTACTGTCATGCAGTAAAAGGGGCGGCGCGGTGGCCCAGTGGTTAGCGCTGTCGCCTCACAGCAAGAAGGTCCCGGGTTCGAATCTCTCGGCTCGGGTGCCTTTCTGTGTGGAGCATGCTCCTGGATAGGTTGATTGGCTCGCAGACTAAAAATTGTCCCGCAATGCCCGGCGATGGACTGGCGTCCCGTCGTCGGGTGTTTTCCTGCCTTACGCCCTGTGTTTCCGGGATAGGCTCCGGCTCACCGTGACCCTATATAGGATTAAGCGGTTTCAGACAATGAGATGAGATGAGATGCAGTAAAAACCCGACTGCCCAGTGCCATCGTCTAATTCCGTCGTCATCGCGTCGCGAGCAGAGAGGGCGCGTTTTCCGACGCCGAATCAGCGTGGCCGCCGCAGTTGTCAGAGCGTGCGGTGCAGCGAAGGGCGACCGTCTGCGGCTGAAGGGGCCACGCCTCGTGCCCCCCCCCACGCAAGAGCCCGAGGCCATCTGTTTACTCAGCAGACGAGGAGGCACGGCGCCACTTGGGGGTCACGGCGCCAGCACCACGGCGCACCCTCATCCTCGCCGCTCGCACCTGGGGCCCACGCCCGCCTCGTCAGGAGCAGACAGCGCGCCGATGAGAAAACACTTCAAAGGAAGCGTTGCTAGGGAGTGTCGGGGCTAGCAAAGGAAGTCTGAAAGTCATAAACGCCACGCATTAAACTAAGTGTCATTTATCTGACCCCCGTTCCTGATGTTTACCACTGCTCAGGCACCACAAGCGTTGGTAAAGTTCTTTAATATATAATGGAAAGAAATCTTAGACAAACAAATGTTGCATGTTCTGCTTTCTTTGCAGTATATTTTGGAAGAGGTTGAAAGTAAATGGTGTAAATATAGCTTGAAAGGTAAATGTCAAACATTCAGGTAAGTAATATGTACCATAAGAACATTCTACACCAGACCACCCAGGTGAACAAGCAAAATGGAAGCGTCAGAACTGGTGGTTTTACAAAGCGGAATCGCCGTGTTGTTGGAAGTGACTCATTGTTGTTATATTTTGGCCACAGACCGCGCACTTGTCTAACGAATGTCTACGTGGCAAGGTTGCCACCTGTTCTGGTTTTCCCAGGATCTCCCTCCTTTTTGAGGTGGCAGCTATGCTGGGAAATCTGTAGATTTTCACGGAACAAGTCATTCAGTGCTCTGGTTGTGTTACTTACACGTGCAGTCCTCTATACCCCCACGATATGTCCTGTTTTTTTTGTGCCTCCGAGGGGGCAACTCTGCGACACCGTTGTACTGCAAGTTCAATGCTCCCATGTCTATAATCCCCGTTTTTATAATGCGTTCCAAATGTCGTACTCGAGTTCGCTCAAATTACTCTCACGACCTGCATGGCATGGACAGGCTCTCATCCAGCAGTGGATTTTTTTTTTAAAGCACTCCAAATTTAACGTCTTAAGAGGATCCAACAAACAAAAATGTTCCAGGCCATAATCTCTAGCTGCAATGCAATGTCATGAGATGCAATATGACCCTAGGTTTAGCAACGTTACCCATCGAGAATTGCTCTCAAGAGCTGCTCTTTCGAGACAGTCGTGTTGAGCGACCCTTCTCTCTCTGTCACAACATTATTGTGTCCCACGCTGCAGGCATATTCCAATGTGGGAGGCAACATGTGAAGGAGAGACGAGGGCGATTAGCTCTTGAGAGGAATTCTTACACACGGAGCTGTGAAGCCCGATATCAATACACCTTTCCTATTATCAGCAATAGCGCTCAACTAAATTTAGCCTCGAAAAAGTCCACACGCAGAAGCCATCGCTAAAGACATACTTTTAATAACAATGTCTGGCAGGTTGGCACCGGCCGTCAACGTGGCTACATCCCACGTTACCTCCCTCCCCGCTCCCGACTCATCTGTTTCTCCAGCGCTTTGAAGCCTCTGGTGAAAAGGGTGCCTATATTAATATAAGACCTCCTGCAGAGCCCTAACAGACTGTAGGGTGAAGTGCTGCTAGCGAGTACCTATAAAGGTCGACACGGCACTCAAGCGCAACGCCCGGCTGCCTTTGTCTCCCTCGTGACAATGTTTTCCATACTGCCATACTGCACTATATACTCATTTGAGGCTAAGTCGACCTACGGGAGACCCAGGACCGGTTCAAACAATACCACTAGTGTTGGCCGTGAACGGGATTTGAACTCGGGTTGCTAGGTTTATAGCACAGCATGCCAACCGTTAAGCCACCGCTTCCCCCAAATAATATTGCACCTACATTATCACCAACATTTACCTCATCTCATCTCATTGTCAGAACCACTTAATCCTGTACAGGGTCGCGGTGAGCCGGAGCCTATCCCGGTAGACACAGGGCGCAAGGCAGGGATATATCCACGATGGGAAGCCAGTCCATCATCGGGCACTGAAGGCAATTTAGTCTGCAAACCAATTAACTTATGCAGCAGCATGTTTTTTTGACCGTGGAAGGATACCGGAGTGCCTGGCGAAAACTCACGCGGACACGGGGAGAACATGCAAACTCCACATAGAAAGGCACCCGAGCCGAGAGTCGAACCCCGGACCTTCTTGCTGTGAGGCAACAGCGCTACCCACTGGGCCACCGTGCCGCCCAACATTTATCTTTATAATTACTATTTGAAGCAATGGTACAATATCAGCGGGTGAAGCGGTGGCAGACAGGTTCGCGCACCGCGCTATGAATTGCGTTAATTCCTAAACACGACTAACATCAGCGGCGAGTGATGCCTGAACTGGTCCTGCGCTGCCCGCCCCTCACCAATGTGGTGAAGCATGATCAAACAACCAGCACATGTGGGAGGCCCGTCACTCCACGGTGGGCTGACAAATATAATCATAATTGCACTTCTGGAGCTCTTTCACCCGAGGGTCACAAAGCGCTGCACAGAGCTGTGGAGAGAAGGACATGTCAGCAAGAGCTGGATATTATTTAAAGAAATGATCATGCAATACAATTCCTAGATAATCTAAGGTAATGGATATAATCCGGTTTTAGAAGACTCAAAGTTGTCACATGAAACATTAATACAATTTTGTGTCAATAGACAATATAGCTGTAAATAATAATAATAATAATAATTGCATTTATAGAGCGCTTTTCACTCGAGGGTCACAAAGCGCTGCACAGAGCTGCGGAGAGCATGTCAACAACGACAAAGGAAAATCAGCAACAAAGTTTTTTTTTTTACAAATCTGAGCTGCGGAGAACGGCATGTCAACAACATCAGGACAGTTCAACTGAAAGTCAAATAGCAAATTTTAGGACAGCTGAAAAAAAATTATTCTTCAACAAACAAGGAATAAATGTTCCCGAGCAGGTGCTGTGGAGACCTAAATTACAGCAGCGTGAAAAAAAAGCATTGTCATTTTACTCACCATCAGTGACCTGTGATCTAAAAATGTTAATTACATTTTACGGATAAAAATGTAGGTATACGCTTGAATTCTCAACACTTTCAAAAGTGAAAGTATTTAGTGGAAATATTTAAAACATTAATGAATTAAAGTAACACTGAAGAGTAACAGCACGAGATTATTTTGCATGTAATGGTGCAACTTATTTGGCATATGGGGATATATCTCTGGGCGGCGCGGTGGCCCAGTGGTTAGCGCTGACGCCTCACAGCAAGAAGCTCCCGGGTTCGAATCTCTCGGCTCGGGTGCCTTTCTGTGTGGAGTTTGCATGCTCTCCCCGTGTCCGCGTGGGTTTTTGGCCGGGTACTCCGGTTTCCTCCCACAGTCCAAAAGCATGCTCCTGGATAGGTTGATTGGCTCGCAGACTAAAATTGTCCCGCAATGCCTGGCGATGGACTGGCGTCCCGTCGTCGGGTGTATTCCTGCCTTACGCCCTGTGTTTCCGGGATAGGCTCCGGCTCACCGTGACCCTATATAGGATTAAGCGGTTTCAGATAATGAGATGAGATGAGAGATATATCTCTGGCGATCCCAGTCTTTAACGGCAAGTTTTGGGTAACCCTTTGATAACTGACCGATTTTCTCTCGGACAAGGTGAGTAAGCGCAACACATTCATTAAGTTTCAATGGCAGGGGAATACCTAGGATGTGACACTGGTACATCGCAGCAACACAACTCTTTAAAAAATCGTTTGTACTGGATCACCTTCACTGGTTATTGTTGCCCAATACAGATGGGTAGAATTAATGTTGGCATGCTTCCAATGTGAGTTATAAAGCATTTTAAGAAAAAAAAGCAATGCAATAAAATCTCAATCCACAATACCGTATTTTATCGACATGAACACAATCTCTCTCTCATTGTCTGAAACCGCTAAGGCAATTTAGCCTGCAAGCCAATTAACCTATGCAGCAGCATGCTTTTGGACTGTGGGAGGAAACCGGAGTGCCCGGCGAAAACCCACGCGGACACGGGGAGAGCATGCAAACTCCACACAGAAAGGCACCCGAGCCGAGAGATTCGAACCCGGGACCTTCTTGCTGTGAGGCGACAGCGCTAACCACTGGGCCACCGCGCCGCCCCGAACACAATCTCATCTAATCTCATTGTCAGAAACGGCTTAGTCCATACAGGGTCACGGTGAGCCGGAGCCTATCCCGGCAGACACAGGGCGTAAGGCAAGGATATACCCACAATGGGACGCCAGTCCATCACCGGGCACTGCGGGCAATTTAGCCTGCAAGCCAATTAACCTATGCAGCAGCATATTTTTTGGACTGTGGGAGGAAACCGGAGTGCCTGGGGAAAACCCACGCGAGCACGGGGAGAGCATGCAAACTCCACACAGAAAGGCACCCGAGCCGAGATTCAAACCCGAGACCTTCTTGCTGTGAGGCGACAGCGCTACCCACTGGGCCACCGTGCCGCCCACATGAACACAATATTTTTTCTATTCCTAAACACCTATACAAGGAATTAAATGTATATTAAAATTATACAAAACGAACGCAGTATATCGTTTTCCATATCGAAACATCATCTACCAAAAGCCAAGTTATGACAGCATTATACATACATATGGTTTGGATTTCTCTCTGATTACCAGACCAGACACTTATAAATTATTTAGTAGGGGTCCAGTGTTTCAGATACCTAATCGACAGGTCAGTTAAGAACCATGCACCGCATTGAATAAATACGAGTGGACTGGTTTAGTTTCTATAATTTACATTAAAACATAACCATTACCTGAAAAGTAAGAACCTTAAAAAAGAATGAGCATATTTTGTTAACGACGCACATTGCTTTTAAATTGCTTGAAATTCTTATTTGAGAGAACGCTATAAATGCAATTATTGTTATTAGTAGTAGTACTGCTCAGTCATTACATTATAAAAACACAACGTTTATAGCACCAATCAATCTAGACTTGAGGTGCTTGGGCCTACTGCCAAATAATGAATGCGGGCATTTAGGCCACGTTTACTTTTGTAAGAAAAATACGTTTAACCAAATAAAATCAACCAGACACGGCTTGCAGCATAGTGTTCAAAAATATGTTTGTAAGACAAAACGTGTTTTCGAGATAGTTGCTAAAGAGAATGCTGATTGGGGCATCATCCAACAGAAAGTATCATCGACAATTTTACAATGACGACATTTTTAAAAATGTTATGATACGATCATTTGAGGCAGTTTACATATTTTATCTTGAGTTCTGTTACAAATACTATTAATTTTCCTTTTAGGCAACATACCAACCCTCTCTTATGCTCCAAAGACATGCTTGACCTCTTTCTATATATATAAAAATAACACACCTAGCCCTATTATTCTTCAAACTCACCACGAATCAATATAAAGCATTAAATACCGAGCACCAAAAATATAAGAACAAAGTAAAAGCAGGTGCTTTTTAGAGAAAAGCAATTGTTTAAGTCAGAGTGCTTCTGCTCTAAGAGAGGAAACCATAGAGTCTTTGATCGGATTTGAAATGCTATAAGCTAAATGTTTAGGTTGATAGTTTCCACATGTTTGCTCCACAGTTGGTGTCTCTCTCGTTCATATTTACCAGGTGCTCTATCTAATCCCTGGCATTTCGTTCCAGGTTCTGTGACTCAAACATTTCTTTTAAACGCAACCTTTGAATTCAGAGCCACACATGTGTTCCAAGTTCACAGCAAAGGGCGCTTACAAAGACGTGAGCTACATTAAAGAAAAAGACGGTTCTGCTTCACAGGTATCAACACGATGATGGAAACACGGCGGTTCGATAACGCATACACCTGGCAGCACGGTGTAGTGCTTTGCAATCTGTTGCGAAACATTTGCTGAGATCGCTGACGGCACGATGAAAGTGTTAAGAGTGTAATTCCATTTTAAATGCCATTCTCTCCTCTATAATTTGAGTGTTGCCAGTAAAGTATATTTATAATGGAGCAAATATTTGTACGCTTACATGTTTGTTTACCTGCACTGACGGCACTAAGCCAAAATTGTATCTGCAAAACAGCAAGACTTTCAGGTCTTATTTCACGTTTACTTCCCACGTATTGATTTTTTTTTTGAAACTTCATAGAGCCAGCAACAGTTACACAATGACATCGGGAACATACCCAGGTCTAAGCAGACTTTATCGGAAAAAAATTGTCAACTAGCCGACATAAGAATGTCCACATGCTTGGAACAAGATCGCTCATAGGGCGAATACGCTGCAACTGACAATATAACCATTTTGTAGCCCTCTTTATCCATTACTTGATTCTAAATCACTACGCTGGTCAGTGTGGGCTGGTGAAGGTAGTGGAGATGGAGGTCCCAGGACTGGTTCGGATACCATTTTGCCACTGATGTTAGCCATGGTCAGGTAGCAAACTCAAGTGGCCGTGCTCATAGTGCAGTGCGTTATCCCATGCACAGCTGCTGCCCTCCTCAGTAAGAACGAACCCAAATCTACAGTGGTCGACCGTACGTTTCATTAAACAACTTCCATACGTGCGGAAAATGTATTTTTTGAAAAGCTGAACAAAAAGAGAAAACATATATATGCGATTTATATACTATAAACCTATACATTCAACGACTCTATATGCAGGCCAATTATTCTCCGGCTAAAGCTATTCATCTCCGTAGCTCTGTGCAGCGCTTTGTGACCCACGGGTGAAAAGCACTCCAGAAATGCAATTATTATTATTATTTCTGCCAGTGATGGCAACAAGGTTCTGTCCACTCATTGATTATAACAGCGGAGAGCGTGACTTTGCACTGAACTGCTGCTCGTTACAAGAGCTGCTGTTTGGTTTGCGCGACACTGATCTCGACACTGATCTTCCAGCAGAATCACGCGAGCACTGCCTCGCTCTATTGCCAGCCACGTTGAGACAGGCAGTTCTTAACCACGGATGAATTCACATTATGGGTAATAATTATACGTTAACTTTAATGAAATCGTTTTTGTTACTGTGCTCCTTTAATGTGTGCATTTTTTATAACTGCGCATTATTAAATATAATTTTAACATGTGCATTTCCAAAACGCCTTTCACCCGAGGGTCACAAAGCGCTGAAGCGTTTGAATATGACAAAACAAAATCAGGGCGGCACGGTGGCCCAGTGGGTAGCGCTGTCGCCTCACAGCAAGAAGGTTTCCGGGTTCGAATCTCGGGTCGAGTGCCGTTCTGTGTGGAGTTTGCATGTTCTCCCCGTGTCCACGTGGGTTTTCGCCGGGCACTCTGGTTTCCTCCAACAGCCCAAAAAGCATGCTGCTTTATAGGTTGATTGGCTTGCAGTCTAAATTGCCCGCAGTGCCCCGTGATGGACTGGCGTCCGATCGTGGGTATATCACTGCCTTGCGCCCTGTGTCTGCCGGGATAGGCTCCGACTCACCACGACCCTGTAGAGGACTAAGCGATTTCTGACAATGAGATGAGATGAGATTATAACAAATTCAATGAGGCTTAGTAATACTGAAGTGCAATGCAGTGTAGCAAGACATCCAGCAACCCTGCAATAATTTGCAGGTCACTTCTGGAGGAAGGGGCTCCACTAGAGCTAGCTCTGGAGCCTGTCTCGAGAGGGTACTTTGTCCTACTCTTCCACAGTGACCAGACGTCTTGGAAGACGTGGGTCTACTCTCAATTTAGCCCACCTCAACAAACCTATTACGAGCTTTTGCACTCGTATTGCCGGGAAAAGTAAAAAAAATGTCGCTTGATTTCAACTGCCTTGCTGGGAGATCAGTTCCATGTTTGTTTGTTGCATGGAAAATCCCGTTTCGCCAGTTACCCAGCTAGATCGAACAGGCAACTTCTGCATGGCAAAGAAAAATCCTAAAACTTTAAAGAGAAAACATTCATTGAGCTAACCAGGACTGAAGCCTTATTTACAGGGTTGAATGCACAAGCAATGCAAGTTCCCGTTGCTGCAATGACTAATAACAAACAACGCCTTCACAGCTCACCGACGTGTCTTAGAGAATCACTGTCAAGCCAAACACGGGAAATTCGAGACTATATTTTTGGGTGACTTGTTAAACTATTGCTCAACTGTTGACAAGGCACACGCAGTACTAAAAAGAGGCTATGGTTTGAGAACGTGCCTGCCATACGTATATCTTCAAACATTGTGAGGATTCTGTTTCCGTGTTGACTATTACGGCCATCACGACTAATCATTGCCATTCCATAAAGTTTGCAAATTACCTTCCTTCTTGGGCCGATTTTAATCCTCTCGTCAAGCCAAGTGGCATCTTGTTCTGGTTAGCAATACTAAATGAGCATATATCACGCTGTGTAGAGGTTGCTCAAACCTTAACATATATGTGTTTAATAAGGATGGAGCAACAGTGATAGCGTACACCGCTACGAACCCAGAGACCAGAGTGTGATTCCTGGCCACAGCTAACATCGTAGAACAGCTCGATCTGAACAGTTGCTGCCGTCCCCGCCCCCCACCTCTCCACCCCCACCGCCTCCCTTCACCTCACTTCACACACCTGCACCGACTGTACTGGTGAAGTATGATCAAAGAGCTCCTATGATCCATATGGCGTGGAAAAACCTTCGACCACAAGTGGCTTCCCAAGGATGTAAATGATCTATTGTACTAAATAATCTACAAGGTCATACAGAGATGCTATAGTTTTAATTACCTTTATTGTAAAAGTCTTTAACTTATTGTAATTTGGTATCACAGAAAACATAAAAATCGGGAGTTTACTGCTGGTCTGTACAGGAATAATCCACATGTAGTTACACGATTGAAGACAGCAATCACATCTGTCGTGGAGATCATCAATGAAAAACAACCCGAGCGATTATGAAAAATTTCAGTAGGCGTCTACAAATGGTATTGGACGCACAGGGATCACAATGAAAATGTTGTTATATATGAACAGGGTATCTAAGTAAAACATTTAAACAACTATAGGCAATTCAAACTGGACCATCTCTTTGCTGACCCCATATTTCCCTACAGCATAACTGTCATGACATGGGGAAACAATATTGCTATAAAAAATAAAAATATGAGAACCACGTGTTTTCAAAACCATTTTACTCACAAGATAATAATTTTCAGCTCTTTACAAATTCACTCCTGGAAGAAAAAACCCCGCGCACCGCGTTGGTCACAAGGGTTATTTCACCGCATTCTATTATGCTCAGTTCAGAATTAACAACTGATTTTATCCTCGGCTTAGGAATACAACTCTTGTCAGTTTCATAGTTCAGTGCACTAATCACTGTGCCATCACAGTGACCATCATCAGCAATAACAACAAAGTTGTTCATGTTTTAAGCTGACACCAAAGGCATTATAAACTTCCGCATCATGTTTTCCTGGGAACAATCATTTTGAGACTACCAATGGGAGATTATACCGATTTTCTTAAAATCGTCTTCACAACTCAGTGAGGCAGAGTGCCAAGCGTCTCTGGGTTTACACTTGAAGTGGCTCCAAAGCTGAAGGGTTCTCCCTGCCCATCATTGCTGACTGCAGCATTCATCCACGAATAGAATGCATGACGTAATTCTCCAAAATACACGATTTAACAAGTCTTTCTCCTTTCAGGTTGGAATTTCGGAATTTTCCATTCTTCTGAAATGTTACCTTTTTTAGTTCATTTTAAGGTAGTGCTATTGACAAATCTGTTGAGTATTTTTGATGTGAATTATACACTCCTGCCAATGCACCAATGCCAGATAATTTTTGATATTGTCGCTATTTTTGACTTTGGACGAACATATGGCATATTTATCCAGACGGTTATCATCCACAGCATCAACATATTTTCGACGACGCTCTCAACATATTAGGAAGTATGCTGAATCAAAATTGATTTCTTCGGATGTTTGGTAATTTTGGCCATTTGTAAAACGAATGGAGTCTTATCGTATGGCCCCATGGAAGAGTCCAAAAAGTTAACAAGATGTGACAGAAGAAAGATGGACCTAAGCTCGCAATGCCATATAGAATAACAGTGGACAAATTGGGTTGAACACAGATGTGCTCGTCATGAACAAAAACACCACTGAACAATCCAGAACCGCCAGACATTATGGGTTAAAGGTTGCCCACTTGACCTTTGAGTTATCCGAGGAATTTTAAATGTTCCTCTGCTGTGATAAACAAGTTCAGCATGCAATCGTGTGTGAAGGCGCTGTGCCTATAGTAGAAGCTCGAGTCTTGATTTCCTCTCTCACTTCACTACAGAGGAAAAGATAAACTCTCAATGAGCACTTGTGTCGCGTATCTCTGTGACAATTTTTTCCCCAACCTTTGCATTGAGTGCACACAAAACTCACTTCACATGCCCTCCAATATTGTGGCGATTGAAGTGAAACTTTCGAACCGTCATTTTCTGATATACTCCACTATACTTCCTGTGAAATCGATATATCCATTAACTATAATGCCAACAATACCTTATCTTGTCAGTCTGCTGCTATACGATTGGCCTGTTCAAGATTTCAGTTTTGGGCGTTGTTTGACCATACTTCACCATTCTGGATTAGTATAGTTCAGTGAAGAGTTCAGTGGCTGAGGGTCTAAGGTCTAGGACCGGTTCAGTTATAACTCACCACGTACGTTGGCTGTGGCCAAAAAATCGAACACAAATTATCGGGTTCATAGCATAGTTCACCGACGCTTTGCCCCACAAGTCTAAATCATTACCATCAGTCATGAGCTCTCCGCTGCTTGATGAAGGCATCTCCAAACTGTTGCCTCCTCTCGTGGTCCTGCGATGCAACAAGTCTATATAAATATAACACAATCTTGGTCGTAACATTTAGTAAAACAACACAATCATGATGCCAAAGGAGAGAGTAACGCTTGAAAACTCACGTTACTACATTCATGAGCAAAATTTCTTCGTTCTAAATGTGCCAGTTGATAAAGATAAAATGTGGGTCAAATGACACTTAAATAGATGTTCTCACCCAGAAAGCTCGTATCTAGAGCTAGCGAGCTTACTGGGTACTTTGTGCTGTAATCCTACTATCTATCTTCCCTCGTTCACAACATAAATCCAAAGAGAACTCATCGTCTTCAAGGTGAAACTTGAGCCTCCTCGGGAACACTTTCTCCTTCCTTTATTTATGTTTTGTTATTTATTGGCCTTCATCGATTTATTGCCTTCATTTTACTTTAATTGACCGACTCTGTCCCAATGTTGTTGTTGACATGCCGTTCTTTCCGCAGCGCGGTGCGACGCTTTGTGACCCTCGGGTGAAAAGCGCTCCAGAAATGCAATTATTATTATGATTAAAATGGGCCTGTCCACGTCAACCATGAGCAAGCATTTATATTTGCCTCCACCCACCTAATTCAGCTAAAAAATAAATATGTCAAGTCATCATCTTGTGTTTGCTATACGGAGGGCTCAGCACACAACCAAAGCCAGGAGATTGCCCACTGGGACTAAAAAAATAACGGCTGAGACGACACTTGCAGAGCGATAGTCTCATCTCATCTCATTGTCAGACCGCTTAATCCTCAACAGGGTCGCAGTGAGCCGGAGCCTATCCCGGCAGACACAATGCACAAGGCAGGGATATACCCACGATGGGACGCCAGTCCATCACCGAGCACTGAGGGCAATTTAGTCTGCAAGCCAATTAACCTACGCAGCAGCATGTTTTTTCGACTGTGGGAGGAAACTGGAGTGCCCGGCGAAAACACACGCGGACATGCAAACTCCACACAGAAAGGCACCCGAGCCGAGATTCCAACCCGGGACCTTCTTGCTGCGAGGCGACAGCGCTACCCACTGGGCCACAGTGCCGCCCCCAAGGGCGATAGTTTAGGCGAATTTTGAGAGAAGCACCACGTGATAAAGTCGCACGTGCAAAGGACTGGAGTTGGCATAAAAATATGAAATTAATTCTAAATACTATACTGTATTGTATTGATGTAGATTTTTCACAGGTCGATGCATGATGATTGCTTACCAAAACTATTCTTTCGAGATAGCCATGGCGAGCCGCTCCTCCTCTCTCCTTCACGATGTTTCGCCTCCAACATGGAAGCATCGTCAGGCGTTCGAAGCTTCTGCCGTTGGAGACATCTTCAGTCAAAATGCTGCGAAGGAGAAAGGAGGAGCACTCGACAAAGCTATCCCGAAAAAACTGCTTTGGTAAGCGATCATCACTGTACCGTATTGGTCAAAAGCGGTTTTCTGCTCAAATGGACATTAAGGTGGTTCTCATCTCCTGTTTACAGCCTTGAATCATTGGGGCAAATTCCTCATTCCAATAGAAGAGGCCACTCTCTCCATAACACAACTATTATTTACTTCTGCACAAAGTGGTATTCATATTATTTACCCTAGAGGGAATGGGCCGATTCAACCATCAACCAGGATTTGAACTTACAAACTTTCAATTGAGAGCAGCTCGTTCTACCGCTAAGCCACCAGGCCAGCTTAAATGTAAATGCCCATAAATATTTTCAAGTTGATTTTTTTAACCAGATGAGAAATCAAGATACCATAACAAGACTAATTTGCAACAGCATTCATCTATATAGGGTCACGGTGAGCCGGAGCCTATCCCGGAAACACAGGGCGTA
>JAZEWT010000001.1:10327551-10350355 GCA_036362905.1 Mordacia mordax
CGCGACCCGGCACCGGATAAGCGGAAGAAGATGGATGGATGGATGGACTTTCAACTAAAAAATTAAAAATAGAAAATTATCAGTGTCTATAATACATATATTGGGAAGTGGTTTAACGCAACATTGTACAATAATAATAATAATTGCATTTCTAGAGCGCCCATCACCCAAGGGTCACAAAGCGTTGCACAGAGCTCCGTAGTGAACAGCACATCAACAGCTAGATAAGAACGGTAAATCAGCAACAACAACGTTTTTTTTAAACAAATCCGAGCTGCGGAGAGAACTGCATGTCAACAACAACATCAGAGCAGTTCAACCGAAAGTCAAATATGCTATGGGTACTTTTTGCCAGTGTACATTATGTAATAAGTAGAACAGGTTTTTATCATTGCTGGCAATTATACACGTGTTAAGATCTTAAAACACCATAATAGACACATTTCACAATGTGTCCAGTTTACAAAAGCCACGCATACTTGTGGCGAAAAATGCAAACAGGAAACTTTGATAACATATGCATTGTCCTTCAAACTGATTGGCCTACACCAGACATGGCTTTCTTTTGAGCCTGATTGTCAGTGTCAGCCAGATGATGCCAAAAGGCAGTCAGCTCATGCTTAGTAGCTCAGGTGGAGCTTCTTAACACGTGTATAATTGCCAGCAATGGTAAAAACTTGTTCTACTTATTACGAAAGTCAAATAGTCGCAATAAAGGACATAAAATAAGCGATAAAAAATCAGCATTGACGTTGCCCAGTTCGCCCAACGTTGCTATGCTATTCCCTCGTACCCCATCACTTTGTTGTCCACCTGCCTCCAAAATTAAATCACCCTCGTGGGGTCTTTCTTTAACAGGTACCATCACACGAGAATATATGCAACAAACACAGCACTACGGTAGCTCTCGAACCAAGTGAGAACTTGTACTCATCACCTCTTGCAAGGTAAAGCTCTGGGTCACCGTGATGATCAGGGGACAGTTGATACATTTTTTTCTTTATTTTCGATCAGTTTTCTTTAATTTAAGCTTAAACGAACCGTTGCGCTATGTAGCTGTTTTTGACAGTCGTCCAGTGGGGAAGGGTAAGCGTGTTACTGCATCTCAGGGGGAGGGGGGCGGTTGCAATTTAAAAATGAAAAAATCAGGACAATTACCATTGGCAGTATTTCTTTGAACTTTGGGAGGAAACTGGAGTATCTGGAAAAAAACCCCACGCGGACATGGAGAGAACATTGACACAGGTGGCACCCGAGCTGGGAAGCGAACCAGGACCTTCTTGCTGTTTGGCAGCAGCAAGGTGCTACCGTGCCCCCACTCGACTGTAAAATACATTTTAACGCCCGATTGGGCGAATGATGACATGTCCTTGTTCATAATAATACATAGGTTTATAGTACTGAATTGTTAGGCTACTTAGTATTAAATGCCTATTTTATTAATGTCTGGCTTTGGTGAAGGCAGGAATTACTCGACTGATTGTTTGATTTTAACTATGGAGTGGGTGCAATCTCTGCTTCGTGTTTTTTTTGTATTCATAAATGCGATACTCAGCTCTCCATCATATCTGACTGACTTTGTTTCCACCCTGACGATTTACCACTACAAACTCTGCTACAAATTAATTTTGCTTTTAAACAAGTTTCTTTTATTGTCTTTTGTGTGCACATATCACACTTGTCTCGCAGGAGCAGTCAAATGTCCACAGAAGAGTGTTTGACATCACCCGAACATCAGGCTGCTGATGTTTATGATAAAAGGAAGTTGACTGGACTTGCTACCACCGCTTGTAATATGTCCGGTGGATCATCTCATGATGCCCAGCAACATTGTGATTCGCGAAATGCACATTTTAAGGAGGAGGAATTGTTGAGTGATAAAGCCAGATACAAACTCAATAACCAAAATGGAGTTAATGGAAATTTGAACACCGATGAGTTTTCTCTAGCTGATGAAAGTCACAACGAGATACATCTGAGCCATTGCATAAACATGGCAGTGTCACCTATATATGACATAATGTGTGGCGATGAGGTTAATAACAGTGGAAATGAGTCTGACAGTGATATATCACCATTGCCAAAATTGTATGGGTCATCTATTTCATTACTTCATTATAAATTTGATAGTGTTACTTTTTCCGAATCAAGACCTATTGCAGATACATCCTATCATGAATCATCTAAGGGTTGCCCATCTGAAGGCTGTACGGATATAGTGCTAGCACACAACAACGCTTATGACACATGCAATAAATGTCACCCATATACTAGCCAAGAATCTCAGGGTGCATATAATCATTTAGTTGGAAGGGAAGGCAATAATTTAACACTGCAGACCTGTGAGCAAGATAAAATAGGTCAGTTGTGCGGCATTGGTAATGAAGAAGTTGAAGAAAAAGATTTGTGTTGCACAGTCAGCACATCCAACAATAAAATAGAGAATTACTTGCAAGATGGTGTACACATATGTGACGCAGGTGAACACGAACAAACCAAGAAGTTGGCTGCAGCCAAAGAATATAAAGCATCAAAAAACAGCATATCACATGCATCAGTTGTGATGCAAGAAGATAACTGCAAATCGAGCGTGCAAAATGAAATTTGTAATGTTGACTCCATACTTTCCAACATGCTACCCCTAAATGTTAAGGTAATAAAAACAGATTGTTTGAGTCAAGAGCAATCTGATAATAATACAAAAGATGTATTGTTCATCAGTGAAAGTAAAACCAATGAAGCGCTTCAGAAAAGTAATATATCTTCACCTTGTGATAATTTATCTGAAGTGAAAGAAATATGCTCTGTAGATGTTACTTCTGAAAACATGGACATTTGTGCAAGTAATGTGCTTGAGGAAATCGTAAAAAAATGTGTTCTAAAACAAAATGAGAAACAGATATTTCGACAAATAAGTCGAGCAGATATGAATAATTACATAGACAGCTCCTTCCAAAAAACGACACATTTTGGTCGTAAAATTTGGCAATGCCATCTTTGTGGCAAAGGTTATATCGCAAAACACAAATTGGTGACTCATATGAAAACATACTACGAAACTGGACAACACACTGGTTTTGATATTGAAAAGTCTAGCACTGAAGAGCAAGCCGTAGAGGTTGCAAACAATGCATTGCTTATTCGGCCCAGTATGAAATGTGCAGTGGTTAAGAAAAATAGTGTATGCTCATCTTCTGAGCCTACTCAGCAGTCCCCTACAGATAATGAAACTGTTATTCAAGAATGTGTCTCAAGGAACAATGAAAAGCTGATATTTTCACAATCAGATCGAGCAGCTATGAACAAATTCATAGACAACTCCTACATAACCAAATTGGATGGCCGTAAGTTTTGGCAATGTCGAATGTGTGTAAAAAAGTATGCGACCAAGTACAGATTGGTGACTCACATGATAACATACAGCAAAGCTGAAAAACAAATTGGCTCTAAATTTGGAAAGTGTAGCACTCAAGAGGAACCGGTATATGTTGCAAACAATGCATTGCTTATTCGGCCCAGTATGAAATATGCAGTGGTTAAGAAAAATAGTGTATGCTCATCTTCTGAGCAGTTGCCTACTAAGCAGTCCCCTACAGATAATGAAACTGTTATTCAAGAATGTGTCTCAAGGAACAATGGAAAGCTGATATTTTCACAATCAGATCGAGCAGCTATGAACAAATTCATAGACAACTCCTACATAACCAAAACGAATGGCCGCAAGGTTTGGCATTGTCGAATGTGTGTCAAAAGGTATATGACTAAGTACAGATTGGTGACTCACATGTTAACACACTCTGAAGCTAGAAAAATAATTGGCTCAACATTTCAAAGTGATAACATTCCAGAGCAAACAGATGAAGTTCTTAATAAAAATATTGCATGCAAAAGCAATGACAAGTTGTTGAGTGAGGAACATTTGTTGACTGAAGTGTCTTCTGGAAGCAAAGACTTTTGTGAAAATAAAAATGGCGGAATTGTTATGCAGAAACATTTCCCAACCCATAAAGAAAACAAATTACTTAGTCAGATGAGTTGGAAAGAAATGTACAATTTCATCGATGACGCCTTCCAAAACATCACAATGTTCGGTAGGATTATTTGGAAATGCCATATTTGTCACAAAAGCTACATGTCCAAGTACAATTTGGTGACTCATGTGTTAACACATACAAATGCTCGAGTAAACATTTGTTCAAAGTGTAAAAGGCTGTTTTCGACGCCCTTTCCCTTGACGAAACGGTTTCAGAACAAGTGCCGCACACTTAAGTATAGTTGCAAAGCTTGCGAAAAAGCTTTTTCAAGTCGACAAATGCTCTCCCGTCATCTCGTTACACATGGATCTACATTTTACTCAAACGTTTGTAGCTCTGCTAAATTGAATGAGCTCGATCATCACTTAACCACAGCCAAGTGCTCATCAAGGAACAGAAATAAATGCGACCAGTGCGGTACAATTATTTTCACGACCAATAAACTGTGTGATTACAAGCCTACAAATATACTGAATGACACAAATATGCTCCAGTTAACTAAAAGCAGTGTCAACCATAGCCTAACCTCCGCCATCATACCTGAGCATCAAAACAAGGTCATGGAGAACATGCATATTTCTTCAGCTATTACCACAAAGTACAAGAAGCCATTTGTTGGCAACTTTTGTGAAGGCAGAACAGAAACACGTCATGGCCTAACACAGCATATTACACCTAAGGTAAAGAGGTCCACGCTGCACTGTATGATTATGGTTAACTAATGTTAACAAAACGTAATGAACATTTTAACCACCTCCACTCATATTTAACAAGTGTGAGTACTTTATATGGGAGTATTTTCTAGTTGTACCAAAACAGGGAAAACGGACATTTTTGCAATCTGGAAGTATGACTTTCATAGATGAAGAAATTCAATTTCATCAATGGAATATATGCCAAAAGAAGTTTTGCAAAACAGATGCTTGAAAATATCATAGCAGTACTTGGCCATATGGAACTTTTTGCAGGATATGTCAGAAATTGGATAACATTTGTAACCAAGACCATTATTAATGAAATGTACATACCACTGACAGTGTATTTTAACCTTTCCCCCTTTATATGCAGATGTGTGGAAATATGTTAACCAATAAGATGACCTTGAAAATGCACTCTCACCTCAAGGGGCAAAAACCCTTCCAGTGCTTTTTGTGCCCTTCATATTTCACTTATCAACGCAACATTTATCGTCACATGCGTTCCTTACATAAAGACCTGCTGAAATAAGGTAACATTATTTCCAACAGCATTATTTCCAGTAATGTATAATGGAGCATTTGTTTGTATTTTTATATCTATGCACAGGGGACACCAATTCCAATCCTTCACAAGAGTAAATTTAATCTTTACAACACCAAGGCTTCGCTTCACACTTATGGACTGATATAAAATCCTACTTTTGCACTAGTCTCAACCCACTTAAGCACTCTTCTGCCTTCATCCACGAAGAAGGCCAGGCCAAAATAGTCATGTCAGCAGAAAACATTACCAACAAAAGATACCAGAAAAATGTGTTACACCCTTGTAACCAGACTGCCCGTAGAGCAGGTACTCTCCAAGTGTTTCCAAGCTGCACTTTCTAGCTACACTTTGTTAAAGTCATAGGTCATTCAATGTTTTACTGCCATTCTAACAATGTTTTCCAGTGATAGTGATTAGTTGTATTGTGAGGCCGAATCACCTTCTGCACTCTGTGCTGCACTAACCCAGATGCCTCCCCCTGTCTAGCATGCGCTGCGTGCGAAAGAACAGACTCCATCCCTCCCGGGCATTATCTCGATATGCGCACACCTCCCGAGCATACCCACAGGACCCAAATGACCACGAACCTGCTCGCGCCCTCGCGCATACTTATCATTAACTCCCTACGTGCAGTTCCAACACTCGCTCGCTCCCAAAGAGTGGACACGAACCTCGGCAAACAATAGGACCGCTCACTTTCTCAGCCACACACAGCGTTCAGAGGCGTGCTAACGCATCGCACACGCTCGAGCAACACAAGTCGCCACACCACCTTCCCGGGACTTAATTCTCTTTAATGAATCAAAGCCCGGCGTTATACTCCCATCACTTGGCGCACTGCTGTCTCGTCACGCACTCAACACCCGCCTCCACACTCTCCCTTGTTCCCACCTACAAAGAAAAGAGATACTCTCTGTTTTATCGCTCTCCTTGAGTAACCGGGTCTCATTCAGATGCTAATGGTAGACACGGGATGAGCTTAGGAATGTCCTAACCTCATCCCCGAGGTTCGGACATACCATTCTCCTTTGTTCAGATTCATGGATTAGATGATACTAGAACATCTAGTCCTAAAAGCATCTACTCCAGAGGTCACAATACTATCTACAGTAAGCCATAATGATAATATCTGTAATAATCTAATCTGTAATGAGAGATATAAAGTTCCTGATTGCTTCGAAAAGCTGCTCTCGAAGCAATCATCATGCATCGAGCCCTGAAAACCTACATCATTACATATAAAGTTACCGTTCATAACAAATGAATGTCATGAGAACTAGCTACAATGACAACAGAGGGAGCGCCCATAAGAAAATCTGCCAGATGGTGAATAATGCAAATATTGGGCCATCCCGACCTATGTATCAGTCGATCTCTAATTCATTCACACTGGTTGTAAAATGATGGATGCAGTACTTTATTGCACGAATTCATAGTAACTGTTCTCTTTTGCTGAAGACAATTTATTGTCCAAAACATGTTTTATACCAGTGTTGGTTTGTTTTACATGTATTGTTATAAACCACTGTCCACAACATTATTTTATTTTGTTATATTTTTTTAGAAAGTATTTAAAGTCACAAACAATTTCAAAAAATAAAATATTGGACCTCTCAACGTTCCTCTGCTGGCCATTTAGTTCTTAAAAATTCAAAGTAACTATATATACATGTATAAAGGTGCAACTATGTCGAGTTGCTCAATATCTGCAGTATTTCACAAAAGACCTTTAACTTTATTAACATTAGACATATCCTCTCATTTCAGCTGCAGTGCATATGGCTGTCCAGACTTTGAAGAGGGGCTATCAAAGATGAACCACAGTAATACTGTACTTGCTTATATTGCATTGGCAGCTTATAAATCTCACGTCCCGATGGCAGGTCAATTTTACAGGTAGATTAACATGTATTTGAAAGGGAAAACAACGCATAACAATGCACCAGAAGATGAGTTCTCTATGAAGCTACATGAATTTTACATTTCCATTGCCTTGCAGGGATATATTTACCTGCACGCCTCACCTGAAATAAAGAAACCCAGAGGCAGAATTTGCATATTCCCAATACTTTAGCCATGATCCACGACTGCAAATATCGTCCATGGGTTACAATAGTAATTAGTGCCACGTAAGGTAGAAAAACCTTAGTATGGATCCATTTCCATGGATAATTCGAGTGTAATATTTGAGAACCCAATACTTTCAAATAGATATAACTTAATTCATTTGTCTGCCACGAAGGATTTGCAATCACCAAAGTTATTCCACAGGTGTTATTAACAAGGGAAATACTGTGTCTGATCTGGGCAGATGGATTATAAATTGTCTGAAAGAGTTACCAAAGTTTGACTTGTCTTTGTTCTGGTTGTATTCGTATTTGCCAAATTTCAAAAAGTAATAAAACTCAATGTGCTGTTCTTAATTGCATTATTTTCAATTACTTATGCAGAAATGGGAATTGTATTAATGATCATGTTGTCGCAACATACATATAGGCTGGCACAAGTACTGTGGTGATGTCACCGCTACTTAGTGGCAAACAGCCGTTTAAATATTTCATAGATTTTTTCCCCCATTAGAGTTGTATCACTATGGGGGAATTACACATTTTAAAATGACAAAATTAGAGTGTCACGGTTATTTTAAATATTGATATTAAACAAACTTCACTTTATGTAAGCTTTAAAATAAATGTTACTGACATTTCCTGTCTATGGTATTATACGATCATAATGTTCTAGCACGTTAAGACTCTTGATTGCACTGAGCAATGGTAATATTGGACTCTGCAATTCAAGTGTTGTCGCTGTGTTAGCCAGTTTTAAAACCATATAGCGATCAACTCTATGTGTATGCAATGGGAAATAATTCTTTGTGAGTAATATGGTCAACGATAAATAACATATCCCGGTTACAATGGCGTGTGTTTTGTCTAGTCTCATTAATCACTAACTCAGGTCTACCAAGTGTGCTATTTACCCTGACATGCTAAGCTTCCCAAAGCCGTTTTTCGGTTTGGCCACTACGAGCACTCAACACCTGAAGATGCCTCCAACGTTGGGGGCTTAACATCACGAAGGAAAGAGGGAAGCGTGACACGGTTATCCCGATAGAACAGCTTTGGGAAGCAATTATGAATCGAGCCGTAAAAACCTACATCAGTACAACGTGGTAAGCAATTTTAAAATTATGCCAAAACGTTCGAGTAAGAGACTAGGTGAGGAAATAAAACAGTTTAAAATGATCACATGCTATGAGCTATTTTTCCACTGGATGGCAGTTTTTACTGAACAGAATGGGTGGATTCTCCCCATACCCTTACTACAAAACCATACAGTGCCGTCATACTCTCTAGAGCAGGTATACAATATCAGCTTTCAATATCCACACAATCTAATAAATGTTTACATGACAGTAAAAACATGTGTATGACGGTTATGTATCACATTTCACAAAATGTCCAAATTAAGCATTAATTTGTGTGCTGGTTGTATAAAATCCCATGACGGCAAAATTAGACTGTACATGTAAACTTAAAAACGTGAAATACATCTTTAAATGGATAAGGGTATGCAACAGCTTACAGTGTCTTCTAAATTTGGTGAAAATATAAGTATGGTATTTGAAATTCTTATTAAAGAGATTCATTGCTGGATTTTTCACATTTATATAAGCTCATCTCATTGTCAGAAACCGCTTAGTCCTGTACAGAGTCGCGGTGAACCGGAGCCTTTCCCGGCAGACATAGGGCGCAAGGCAGGGATATATCCACGATGGGACGCCATTCTATCACCGGGCACTGCGGGCAATTTAGTCTGCAAGCCAATTAACATGCTGCAGCATGTTTTTGGACTGTGGGAGGAAATTGGAGTGCCCGACAAAAACCTACACAGACACGGGGAGAACGTGCAAACTCCACACAGAAAGGCGCCAGAACTGAGATTCGAACCCGATGCCTTCTTGCTGTGAGGCGATAGCACTACCCACTGGGCCACCGTGTCGCCTCATTTGTATAATCTGTCTACTACTAGGAAGCATTCAGCATA
Organism: Mordacia mordax; assembly: GCA_036362905.1. Lineage (NCBI taxonomy): Eukaryota > Metazoa > Chordata > Hyperoartia > Petromyzontiformes > Petromyzontidae > Mordacia > Mordacia mordax. The sequence goes on from JAZEWT010000001.1 coordinate 10,336,875, forward strand.
ATTTACAAAATGGGCGGCACGGTGGCCCAGTGGATAGCGCTGTCGCCTCATAGCAAGAAGGTCCCAGGTTAGAATCTTGGCTCGAGTAACTTTCTGTGTGGAGTTGCATGTTCTCACTCATGGGTTTTCGCCGGGCACTCCGGTTTCCTCCCACAGTCCAAAAACATGCTGCTGCATAGGATAATTGGCTTGCAGACTAAATTGCCTGCAGTGCCCGGTGGTGGACTGGCGTCTCATCGTGGGTGTATACCTGCCTTGCGCCCTGTGTTTGCCAGGATAGGCTCCGGCCCACCACGACCCTGTACAGGAAAACGCGGTTTCTGACAATGAGATGAGATGAGATAATTTACAAAATGCATGCATTTTTAAAGTACTGTTAAACTATCGATAACATTTTGCAGATGATGGCCAGATCGGAACTTGTATTAAAGTCATAGTATAAAGAAAACTATATATATGCTTATAGAAGTTTTGACATTGTCGTGGTTAAATTAATCATCATTATACACTATTGGAATTATCCACTAGAATGTCAGCATGAGCTAGAAACTAAAATCTGTTATGCTTGATTTTAACAATGATGACTTCTGCTCTTATCGGCCACAATAGTTGAATACTTATACGTGTATTTTTGTTAGCATAGAAAATGTCAGATTTAAAAATGCAGAATTCATATTTGAGTTATATTTAACTGTGAAAACTCACTGGGAGATATTTGACCAAAGAAAACTGGCCCAGATGGAACAGAATATTTCACTGTCTGGTGAATTCTAGTTACTTTTTATGGATGTTTTCCATGTCAGAATAGATTAGCTCAACAGCAGAAAGGGGATGTGTATGGATTTGCACTGCACTTCTGAGCTACCAATCAGTCAGAAGTAGCACTGACCAAACATAAATTTAAAACTAATGTATTACTGCATGCAGCACTTGAAGTGGTTGAAGCTATTGCATTATAGGTGCCCTTGGCCCTTAATGTTCAAATAACAGTCACTCTTCTGCTGAAGGTGTTTGAGTTGAAGGGATTTGTATTTATTATTACCCTAAAAGTTATGAAATAGCCACGCACTGAGATTTCTTTAATAGAAAGTAACACGGTCTATAGTCTACAACAGTCTTTTTAAATATTGTATTGGAGAGTCAAGATTGATACGCCCATTGAAATAAACTCTTTATTTGAAAAGGCAAATATTTACACTAAACTGTAAATCCCAGGTGTTTAGAAGCACGCATTTCAGCTGTAAAATATACAAACAGAATATCTCTCATCTCATCTCATTATCTGAAACCGCTTAATCCTATATAGGGTCACGGTGAGCCGGAGCCTATCCCGGAAACACAGGGCGTAAGGCAGGAATACACCCGACGACGGGACGCCAGTCCATCGCCGACAAACAGAATATGTGAATGTTATTTTTTTCGCAGACAGCTCTTTTTTTTCTCTCATCTTCTATATGAGCCCATTTCACATTATGCAAGTCTTAGAAAGTATTTTATTACACGTCACCATGCTGGTCAGTGGTACTTGAAATAGGGGAGCATAGATGTGGATGACAAGTACGGTACAAGGTTTAATAATTTGCCCTAGGTCACGTGGCCTACAAACAACCTGTTGTGCATTGTGGTTAACTTTCTTATCGTTTACGATGTGACGAAATTCAATGTGTTCCTTTGTCATTAGCCAGGTTGAGATTGGGTAGACATTTTATTCTCAGGCGTACACAGGGTGGCAGAGGTTAGTTCGTGGGTAACTAAAGGGATACATAACCTGCCATTTGTGGTGTACCATCTCTCAAAAAATTGGCAAGCATTTTATTAAAAGAAACTTCTGGATGTGACCTGACTAGCCAAGGAGATGAAAACGCAAATGCCACAAGATACAAAAACTAGACCGACCAAATTGCAGAGATACACTGGTGAATAAATGCTTTCCCACAGCATGCCAGTTATGTCCATACTTCCATTTATGTGGTAAGGTGGCGCAGTGGTAACATCTGCATGTCACAGGACGAAAGTTCTGCCTGAGGCAGTTCAATGCCTGCTTCGGGCACCTTTTTGTGTGGAATTAATGTTTTTCCCCTGGTCTGTGGCGGTTTCCTCCAGGTTCTTCGTTTTCCTCCCACAACTAAAAAATATTAATTGGCTGATAACATAATATATAGGAAGCAGTGCCTGGTGGGTAAACGCTGACTGACTGCCTGGCTGACCGTGGAATTTGTGCACGTTATAAACTTATATTATTATAATTACTTTGCTGGTCAGTGGTAAATTCGTGAAGGGTTGCACTCAAGAACTATGCAGATATTTTTCACTAGTGACATTAGCCACGGCTGGGCATCAAACTGGTGACAATGTTCATGGTGCTGTGGGCCTGATTCCACTCCAATAAAAACGCGTAGTGATAGGAAACCAGCCAATAAAGTTTCAAATAGAATGAATCTGCTGTGACAAAAAATTTGGTTGGAGTCCTTTTATGTCACGAAAGTTGACACTATACAGTGAAGACCTTTGCCTTTTTACCCGCTTTTATCATCACATCACAGATTCCTTGGGAGACCATGCACTTCAAATGTTTACAGATGTTTAAATAAAGAGAATAATTTAGATTATAGCTTGAGCAAATCAGCGAGTTACATTAAATTTACAGTAAAAATATGTATGGGGGCACAGTGGAAGCATAATGGTGAGTCTGATGCATTATGAAACTGACAACCCAAGTTTAAGTCCCTGCCATGGCTAACATCAAGTGAGTGAATTGTAAATCAACCCAGTTCAACATATACTGACAAGTATGTGACATTGTTAACCTCCGTCCGCCCATGGCTGAGAGTGAGAGGAGTCTGTTATCTAGCGGTATGTTGACAAACAGCTGTAAATTATACAGCAATCATATATGGCTTAGTTTTCCTTTTGTCAGGTTAATTACACAACATGAACTCTCAAACATATGGGGTAGACAGTATTCAAAACTGCATGCGACTGGAATTGACAACTCAGAACAAACCATATTTATTTGGACTGTGCTAAAAGGCTGAACATAGGTAATTGCATGGAGATGTGAGTAGCACATGAGTAAATGTAACCTCATCTCAAGGTGACCCTCAGCGCCAATTATAATTTCTATCGAGTGAAAAGCCCATCACGTGTAAAATGCTTCGCTGTCTGTCTGTGTCTAGGCATCAGAGAATGTCAGATCCCCAGCACCATTGTGGTTATCTCTACAGGAACAGCAGCACACCCAGCAATCCTCATCTCTTCCTGCTCTTCCGTACCCAGCCGTTTCAATTAGCTTCATTATTTAAATGGTTAGCTGATGCATTACAGTAATATGAAACATTCAGGCATTATTGTAAATAGCGCACTATTGCACATCCTCAGCTATGGTAAAATTCTCCATTAGCCTTGATGAATAAATGTAATCATTCGTCATTGTGGCATTGTAGTAGAATGATAAAAGCTCCATTCCACTGTTGCCAAGTAACAGGCTCATGACATCATTTATTAAAAATCCATTTATAAAATAATAAAGGACAGCAGCGCTCTGTTGCTGGATGAAGAGCATCTCATGTTTCTGTCGATTAGCCTTAAATTACGAGCCATATCATTGACGGTAAAATTAGGTTAACCCTAGCAAAGTGCATCTGCAGCAATGTACACATGCAAGATGCAATTCATTAAATAAATGGCACTGCGTGAGCTTAAGGGAAAGCTTTAATGGATGACCTGCATTGGGAGCACTTCTGGTGCGGTTGCCATACTACAATCTATGCGGCATAATGGTCAACGAGGTTGAAATTAAGTTCACATAGATAGCACTGTACTTACTTTTGGGTGCCTTGGTAAAAAAAGGTGAATGCTGCTGCAACCAATTACACCAATACCTCACGAGCAAAGAATCAATAACAATCTCATGCCACTTCAATATAGTTTCATTTGAATGTTTACAGAAGGAAAGGAATTAGGCTCCTGCAAGTTTTTAGCAGAAAATCTTTGTTAATGTATAGGACTGGCACCTCAAGAATTCCAATTAGCATTGCATACAGCATATCTCATCTCATTGTCTGAAACCGCTTAGTCCTATACAGGGTCACGGTGAGCCGGAGCCTATCCCGGCAGACACAGGGCGCAAGGCAGGGATACACCCACGATGGGACGCCAGTCCATCACTGCGGCACAACTGCAACACCTTTTATACACAACAAAGTACATTTATACATCATATAAATGCGATCTATTTCAACATGCCGTACAAACAGGTGGCAATTTAATAAAACAGTCAATCATGCATAGCCAAAAAAAGAAGCTTTATTACGTTTAAATCGTTCATCTATAACCAACCACAGCTTTTAAGAGGTGACAGATTGTTAAAGTGCATATTTTTGGATTGCACCATTACTTTGAATTATATCGCACAACAAACAGGCTTCCATCCAGGACTGGATAGGCAAGGGGCTGAATATATATTAGTCATTTCTTGAAATGCAGAATAGAAAGTCTTACCCTTTGAAAGACACTAAGCACCACGGCTGTGTAAAGACTTGCATCCCTTAAGTAAATTCATAAAAATCCCTTAAGTCAATTCATAAAAAACAGCACATTTGTCCAAATTCAGAGGTGGTATTTCCCCCTTTGCTTTGAATATGCATAATGCCCCTCAACCGATATAAAATATTCAGAGCAAGGATGATGATCCTGAAATTAATTTTTGCAGATATATATGGTAGCTAACAAGGTGAACTTCTCATTAAAAATGGGCTGCATAAGTGGCAAAACCAATGCTTTTTACGTACGATTTATGAAAATTTACAATAGTCACATATTCTGATAAAGAAAAAAATACAAATTCCAAGGTGTGGTTTGTAACGTTTTAAGAAGTACATTACTGTTATAATATTCCGACTAGCATGCTGAAGTATGGTCAAATAACTCCCTCAACCCGCATGGTATGAGAGATTCCCATCCAGCAGTGGATTGGCAAATGACTACATGTACATCTCAACAACTGCACGACACAGTAGTTTGAAAGTCTCACAGAAAATAATATAATTCTTTAAATCCATCTCAAAAGCACCGAATTACACGTGTGTGCCGGAGATTTGGTGCACTCGTAAAAAAAATCCTGTCAGCAGTACATCCTGCTGTTAATGTTTAAAGAAAAAAATCGTTGAAGGTTATTCAGCATCACGGATGGCACACGCCACAACAGAAGACGTGTTAAGAAAAGGTGACCTTTCTCAGACGGCTTGTCTGATTTCTTTCTTCATCGCCGTGGAAATTGGGGAGTATTGCTTTTTTAATCTGTCTCGTGCAGATGAGCGATAAGGCCTTCAGTTGTAAACAGATTCAGACGCGGGAAAAGCACAGTGTTTGGCCCTCGGGTGAAGTTTATTCGTGATCAAACGATGAAAAGGAGATTATGCAATAGTCTGGCCTCGACACGACTATGGAGGCAGAATTTTTACGAGCAATTTAGAATTTTACGTAATTATGTTTTTTTTTTGTCTCATGTAGAGTGTACTTGGGGTCCTTTATTGTCAAGTACAATCATAGCTCTTCATTAATATAAATCGTGCTTCTCACAATGGGGACCTTTTTGCCAGTACAATATACAATTATGCCTTCTCGTTTCTCGTCACTCGTGTTTGTTGATTATTAAAAGTGTTGAAAGTATTAATTAAAGCAAAGCTATAGATGGTAATTGATATGCTTTGACAATATATGTATGCATTGCCTTTTGGAAACATGGCTAAAGGTGAGACCAGGCTCTAATAATAATTGCACTTCACTCGAGGGTCCCAAAGCGCTGCAGAAAATTTTCATTTGATTTTATTGCTCTTACGAGCAAGTTTTCCAAAACTAAACATACAAGGAGGGCGGCACGGTGGCCCAGTGGGTAGCGCTGTCGCCTTACAGCCAGAAGGTCCCAGGTTTGATTCCCGGCTCGGGTGCCTTTCTGTGTGGAGTTTGCATGTTCTCCCCGTGTTCGCGTGGGTTTTCACCGGGCACTCCGGTTTCCTCTCAGAGTCCAAAAACATGCTGCTGCATAGGTTAATTGGCTTGCAGACTAAATTGCCCGCAGTCCCCGGTGATGCACTGGCGTCCCATTGTGGGTATATCCCTGCCTTGCGCCCTGTGTCTGCCAGGATAGGCTCCGGCTCACCGCGACCCTGTACAGGACTAAGCGGTTTCTGACAATGAGATGAGATGAGTTCCTGCCATACACAATAAAGTTACGTGTGCAGAGGCGTTAACCTACGGACGCAAGGTACACTTACTCAACAGTATATTTATTAATACAAAAAAAAATGGGCACAAAATGTAAATAATAGAGAAGAGGCTTTTACCCCAATATGTTTGTTATTTTCAAAGTTGTTTACTGAGGAACGCCTCAATGTATATCAAGGCTTTTTCAGAAGGGTCCTGCTAACTCTTAGTAGCAGGGACCGTTGTTGATATTTTGTTGTGCAAAGCTTAATGCACAGGTATATTTCAGCACTTGAATGTTTGACCAATATCAATTATATTGGGATTTTATTTAAACTATAAAAGGAAATCAGAGATGCCAAAGGAATCCCATGCTGAACAGAGAACAAACGCCATGCAACAAGATGCACCAGTCAGTTAAGCCATTTATGCTCCATTTCCCTCTCCCCGCCTTACGTTAGGATGCACATTAGAATGACTTTACAAGGAAGTACCTACTTGTTTAACTTAAAAAAAAACTCAAACTGCTGGATATTTTTCAATTACGCTTAGAACCTATGTTTTGACAAACATGCATGCCCGTGGAAAACAGGCATAGCCTATGCACCACAGGGCAGCGTATCTTGCATGAGCGCTCGCAATGATGACGCCTGTCCTGGAAATGCCTATATTCAAAGGTGACTATTGAAGACAGCCTGACAACTCTCTCCCTCACATCTCAGCCATTGGTTCAGAGACACACAGAGATAACAGCATATTCCGTGCAAGAATAAGCACGTCTGAGCTTTCCACTAATCTGTCCTCATAGCGATTTGCCTTGGGCCGGACATTTTCTCTGTGGATAAAAAGTCCACTTGACCTTTCCATCGCAATTGAGTTAGGGGTCGTGTGTTGCCACAGCCCCAGGCTCATATAGGTACTTTAGCAAAAGTAGTTTTCCCACCCCCTGTCAAGAGACGATGAACGGCAGCCAGCTGTGAGTTAATGGTGCTTATTAATGGAATCACCAATAGAGTTCCAATTGCTCTTTGCTTCCCAAGCATTAACAATGACATAGTCATTTGCTAGCCCATTTCAAAGATAGACTATTGGACAACAATTGTGCAATATATTGCATCATTTGAATACTGAGCACTCTCAATATATGTGGACTGTTTATCACTGATGCAGGCTTCTGGTATAGATGATCATAGCTCCATATATTCAATAAAAAGAGAGAAATAAAAGGGAACAAATGTTACTTCAACACAATTATACATATTATTTACTAAAATTGGGCTTGTGGTTAGCATACAATGTATGGATGTTTCCATTGGTTAAGTTATTTGTGAAAATAAAATATCATGACAAGAAACATTACGAGACACTGAGTCCAAGTCAAGGTGACTAAGCAATGTTAGATTGCCAAAATTGAAAATCTCATCAATTGTTTTAAATAAGGCCGATACTGTAGCATTTATACGTTATTACGTTATTTGTCAATTAAAGAGATGTAGTTGGTAATGTACTTCAAAGTATCAACCGCAGATAAGGCATTTATTGAGTCAGCAATAAAAATAACAATTTTGCGCATGATATATAATTTGAATCGTGCGTGTAAGAAGCGATTACTTGATACTTATGTCGTCGTATTTGATAGAAGCCCTTGGCTATTCTGGTGTGCAATAGTAATCATAATGTTTGTTTATTGTATATTTCATGAGACATTAATGAAACGCTGCCAGCTTACCCGGACCCCTGGAGAATGAGTTGTGAGTCTCAGTGGTTTAGTGTGGTTAAATAAATATTTTTACTATACTGCTATGACGTTTAGCCATGGAACAATTCAAAACATGAATTGCATTGTTACTAGTCTAAAAAAATATAATAACAGTTCCAATGGAAACAAGCTATATCAGTTATTCTGGACCAACATTAAAGAGAACCCTGACAAAAACTATGGAATCAAAGCTGAGGAGTGCAAAAAAGAAACAGGTTGATTCATTATCAATACCCGCTTAATTTTCTACAGGGTCGCGGGGCGGGGAGGACACTTTTTTGGGGCAATTTACTCAGCAGACCAATTAACCTAGATTGCAGCCTGTCTTTGGATGGTCACAAAAAAAACAATACCTGGCGAAAACACACGCGGGCACGGGGAGAACATGCAAACTCCACACAGAAAAGTTCCTGAGCCCGGAATCGATCCCTGGACCTTCCTGCTGTGAGGCGACAGCGATACCCACTGCGCCACCGTGCCGTCCAAAAGCAAATCAGAGGCATATTGTTAATGAGAACTATAAATGGGTTTGGGCAGAACGCCTCACTCGACAGGATGATAGCCTCGACATGACGTTGTTGTTGGAATGGCAAAGAAGATAACGCATTCACAGAGATGACCTTCGTAGATATTGAGCGATGAAGCCAGTCGTGTAGTATATGAATGGTGGCAGCACGATCGCATTAAGGATGGGGAACATCCTTGGGAAACCTTCAGCCAACGGTGGATGGACAATAGTAAATGATAAATAATGCAACGATTGATCAATTCATATATTTAAAAGGAACACATTTCATTGTATACATCAGAACTGATTATTTTCAGTCAAGAGCCATGATAAAACCACTGGAAGGAAGTCTCCGCAAGCTGTCGATGTAGCACCATTGCAAAGGCTCGTATCCTGTGTACTGTATTGTTGCTTCAATTATTTATAAGTTAATGGGACTTAGCGGCACAATGGCACAGTGAGTAGCGCTACCGCCTCACAGCAAGAAGATCCCGAGTTGGTTTATTTGTTCGAGTCACTTTATATACGGAGTTTGCAACTTCTGCCCGTGTCCACATGGGTTTTCGCCGGTTACTCAATTTTTCTCCAACAGTCCAGCGGACACGCTGTCACCACTGCTGCTGCCTTGATTAGTTGACCTGCTAACTTGCCCCCAGTGCCCTATGATGAAGTGGCGTCTCTTCATTGGTATAACCCTACGATGCACCCTGTGTGGCTTTCCGCGACACCGGTGGATCGGGACCCATCAATGTGCTGCGAGCGCCACCTAGTGGTCCGTGAAGACCATACCCAAGTGAGCCAAGTGGGCCTTGAGGTGCAAGATGTTGAGAGCCTCTAATCTACGTGATCATTGATAATACCTGAGTAAAAGTCAATGAGACTGCGAGTAACTTAAACACGAAAGCTTTCGTGACCAATGTTATCCATAATACATTCCTTTTTAGGTTAGATCACGTCAAAAGTAAGTGTCGTAAACCCACATCCACCCGACACAGCCAATTAGTAAGGTTTGTCACGTGAAAAGAACGTGCCAATTCAATACTATTTCAGCACATAGGTGTGTTGGAGAGCAAACCCACGAATGTACATCTCATCTCATCATCTCTCATCTCATCTCATTATCTGAAACCGCTTAATCCTATATAGGGTCACGGTGAAGCCGGAGCCTATCCCGGAAACACAGGGCGTAAGGCAGGAATACACCCGACGACGGGACGCCGGTCCATCGCCGGGCATTGCGGGACAATTTTTAGTCTCCGAGCCAATCAACCTATCCAGGAGCATGCTTTTGGACTGTGGGAGGAAACCGGAGTACCCGGCGAAAACCCACGCGGACACGGGGAGAGCATCCAAACTCCACACAGAAAGGCACCCGAGCCGAGAAACTCGAACCCGGGACCTTCTTGCTGTGAGGCGTCAGCGCTAACCACTGCGCCACCGCGCTGCCCTCTCATCATCTGAAACCGCTTAATCCTATATAGGGTCACGGTGAGCCGGAGCCTATCCCGGAAACACAGGGCGTAAGGCAGGAATACACCCGACGACGGGACGCCAGTCCTTCGCTGGGCATTGCGGGACATTTTAGTCTGCGAGCCAATCAACCTATCCAGGAGCATGCTTTTGGACTGTGGGAGGAAACCGGAGTACCCTGCGAAAACCCACGCGGACACGGGGAGAGCATGCAAACTCCACACAGAAAGGCACCCGAGCCGAGAGATTCGAACCCGGGACCTTCTTGTTGTGAGGCGACAGCGCTAACCACTGGGCCACCGTGCCGCCCCACGAATGTACAATGAAATACATTTTCCTGACAATTGCAATCAGTATCATCAGGCATCTCGAATCAATTTAGAACGGGAGGTTTTGGATTATGGGTCTTCATATATAAGACATTTCTCACCTACAAAACTCTTACTGGCGCAGTTCCAACATACATCCGTGACATACTTCAGGCACTCTCCTCAACACGACAACGTCGATCCTCCAATACAGGTTTGCTGCATGTGCCCAGGTCGCACCTCCATTCGATGGGTGACAGAGCCTTTCGCGCGCTGCTCCAAGACTCTATAATGCCCTTCCACTGGAAACTCGTTCAGCCGAATCCTTGGCCATCTTCAAATCTCGTCTCAAGACTCACTTGTTCCGCAAAGCTTTCAAGTCCTCCGGCTAGGACTATTGATGCGACTCAGTGTTGTTGTGCCGGGATGCTGGCTCTCTTCCGACCTGCGCCTGCATGAGAACATTTATTCCTTCCTCCGGCTCAGCCTGTTGATGCGGCTCAGTGGTGCCGTGCCGGGATGTTGGCTCTCTTCCGACCTGCGTTTGCTGGGTAACATTTGTTCCTTCCTTGTTTGTTGAAATTTTATTTATTTTCTGCTGACTTTGTGTCCTATAATTTATCGCCACTGTTTGACTTTCAGTTGAACTGTCTTGATATTGTTGACATGCCGTTGTCTCCACAGCTCGGATTTGTACAAAAACAATACCCCAAAAAAATGTTGCTGCTTTTCCGTTCACTTTCATTGTTGGCGTGCCGTTCTCTCCACAGCCCTGTGCAACGCTTTGTGACCCTCGGGTGAAAAGCGCTCTATACATGCAATTATTACTAATGTCACAATTGTGTGCCCACCTGCTCCAAGTACCCAGAGGGGATAATGTATACGTATGGATTATGTACGTTATGTTAATGTGTCATTATACAGGTGTTATAAGTTAGGGCAGTCATACTAAGACAATCGGCCAAGAGATTGACAATAACTTCAGTTCAGTAAGTGTTAAAGTGCCGTATGTACTCTGGTTTCCTCCCACCGTTTAAAGGTACGCTGCGGTCTAGGCTAAGTGGCTTTGTGAGTAAATTTCCCCCGGTGCCCTATGACGTACTGGCGTCAGATCCTGGGTATAGCCCCACCTTGAGCCCTCTGTCTGCCAGAATAAGCGCCAGCCTCCCACGACCCTGTACGAAATCAAGCGGGTATTGATAATGATATGCAGCCCTTCAAAACCTTCATATGTTTCCAATCATAGCTGCGCCGAAATGACACTAAATAGGATCTAAGGTAACTCAACGATAGTAGTGACTGTCGCCTCATAGTTTTGACAATATTGTTCAAAAAGCGAGAGGTAGCCACCACAAAAGCTCTTTTTTCAAATTTCTATGTGCATCCAGAAACATTAAGCAGACGGTAGGTTGAGCTTATATACTTATATTTAATCATATTTGCACATCAAAAGCGCTTTTCACCCGAGGGTCACAAAGCACTGCACAGAGCTGTGCAAAAAAGCGGCACGTCAAAAACATCAACATTAGAGTAGATCAATTGAAGTAAAAATAATGGCTATAAATCAATGAGGAATATAAAATAGCAGATAAAAAAATTGTTAAATAAATAAAGGAAGGAATAAGTGTTACTGAGCAGGCGCAGGTCAACAGCGAGCCATCATCCAAACACAACAGTGAGCAGCATCAAATCATAGCCAGAGGACTTCAATGCCTTGCGGAACAAGTAAGTCTTGAGATGGGATTTGAAGATGCCCATGTTTGTTTCCCTGTATGAACGACAAATGCATAAAATATTTTGCCGACTTAAGTAGAACCTTAAATATAAATAGGACCCAGTGAATACATCTATGTGAAGGACATTTCATTTTGAGCCAATATACAATTCACATTGATGGGTTTTACAGAGGGCATACAGAGCAAGCCTAAGAGCAGAATGATATTTAGGGTTAAGGTAATTCAATATAGTACTGATGCAATTGATGTCGAAAGAACCAAGGAATGGTAGAAGTTGCATTTATCAATTATAAGCGGAATTTGGTTGGGAAATAATGTTTATGACTTAACAGAAAAACTATTTTAATAGTAATTTTCTTGGCAATATAGTCAATGTGAGGTCTGAATTTCAATTGAGTCTAATATGAAGCCAAGGGGGCGGCATGTTGCCCCAGTGGGTAGCGATGTCGCTTCACAGCAAGAAAGTCCGACCGGGTTCGAATCTCGGCTCGGGTACCTTTCTGTGTGGAGTTTGCATGTTCTCCCCGTGTCCGCATGAGTTTTTGCCGGGCACTCCGGTTTCCTCCCACAGTCCAAAAAGCATGCTCCTGGATAGGTTGATGGGCTTGCAGACTAAAATTGTCCCGCAATGCCCGGCGATGGACTGGCGTCCCGTCGTCGGGTGTATTCCTGCCTTACGCCCTGTGTTTCCGGGATAGGCTCCGGCTCACCGTGACCCTATATAGGATTAAGCGTTTTCAGATAATGAGATGAGATATGTTAATTGGCTTGCAGACTAAATTGTCCGCAGTGCCCGGTGATGGACTGGCGTCCTGTCGTCGGTATATCCCTGCCTTGCGCGCTTTTTCTGCCCGGATAGGCTCCGGCTCACCGCGACCCTTTACAGGACTAAGCGGTTTCTGACGAGATGAGATGAAGCCAAGATATTTGTATTTCTCAACTTGTTCGTGTATATTAGTGAAGTGGATTTGCAAGCTGGTTTTTCTTTCGTCTATAAAATATAAATTTCGGTTTACTAGCATTAAGGACGAGTTGAAGTGAGAGAAGCCCCTCGATACTGAAGCCACCTCATAGCGTACGATGTAGATCTTCGGGGAAACTCCAGCCACTAGCAGGGCAGTGTCATCTGCAAAAAACATTGATATTCGTGTGCAAGTGAGGTGCAAAATATTAATGGACTTAAGAGAGGAACATTGCCATGCACCTCATCTCTCATCTCATTGTTTGAAACCGCTTAGTCCTATACAGGGTCACGGTAAAGCCGGAGCCTATCTCGGCAGACACAGGGCGCAAGGCCAGGATATACCGACGATGGGACGCCAGTCCATCGCCGGGCACTGCGGGGCAATTTAGCCTGCGAGCCAATGAACCTATGCAGCAGCATGCTTTTGGACCCATCTCATTATCTGAAAACCGCTTAATTCTATATAGGGTCACGGTGAGCCGGAGCCTATCCCGGAAACACAGGGCGTAAGGCAGGAATACACCCGACGACG
>JAZEWT010000001.1:10356330-10371748 GCA_036362905.1 Mordacia mordax
CCCCCAAAAAAAAAAAACCATGGTCTTGTTGCTGATTTTCCGTTCTAGTGCCATTGTTGTTGACGTGCCATTCTCTCCGCAAGTTTGTGCAATGCTTTGTGACCCTGGGGTGAAAAGCGCTCTATAAATGTATTTTTATGATGCCTCCAATGTCAAAGGCGAAACGTAAAGGAAAGAGAAGGAACACTCGACAAAGCTATGCTAAAAGAACAGATCAGATCTTACACACTGAGCCGTAAAAAACTTACATCAGTACATTTCTCTTACTATTATCATGCTTTGTTTACCCAGAAAGCCTCACTGATTTTGAGGACTTTTTGAGGAGGAGCCTGCCTGTTTTTTTACAGTAGGGTGTAATGATTGCTATTTTTATTTCAATTGATTAACTTCGAGGTAGTTTTTCACATTTAGCAATTTAGGATCAGGGCACTAGCATACAATGGCCTACTCTTGAGACTAACGTCACAGGATTTTATTCATGTTAAGAATATAAATGTTAGAATATATTTGTCAACATTAAATTCCTGTAAAATTTCTCTTCACTATATTATATAACATAAAAATAGGACTTTTTTTTGTTCAAGTCCTCTGGATAGGACTGTTGAAGCTGCTCACTTTTGTTGCGCTTAGACGATGGCTCGCGGGTGACCTGCCCCTGCTCTGGAACACTTATTCCTTCCTTTATTTAACAATTGGTCTATCTGTTATTTTATGTCCTTCGTCATTATGTTACTTTACTCGATCTACTCTGGTCTTGTTGTTGGCCTGCCATTCTCTCCACAGCTCTGTGCAGCGCTTTGTGACACTCGCGTGAAAAGCGTTTTGGAAGTGCAATTATTATTATTATCTTTAAAGTCCAATGCGAAGCAGACAGCGCTCCTGTTTTGATTGACCTAATGGCAGAAATAGCCAGGTTGTAGCCAATTTGCTGCTTTCTGCAACATCGTATTGTGCAATGGCATGGACCTTTTTGCAACTACTTTATAAATCCATACCAACAAATGTATGGATTCATAATGCAAAAATAGAAATTATTTTCTTGTCAATTTTTTATACCATTTAAAATATTTGCTTTATTGACACTTCAAGGTTGAAATATGTATTGCTCTTTTATACATTTGCCAGTAGATGCTGGTGATGGGCATATGTTATAAAGGTGCACGGAAATGTAAATTAGTCAGAGGTCTTACAAATCAGTTAGACTTGATAGCCACATAAATCCGGTGCCCACAGCTAGGCATGTAAAACCTGTGGATGACTTCAACTCCTAATGACATGCGTACTTGTTAACGATCAAGTTTGAAAATGTTTTGGCTGCGGTAATTAATGTGCAACGTCTTTCTGGCATCATTTCAGTCAAGCTGGCCAAGCTGATGGATCAACTCCACGACTCAAAGTTGCCCGTCAGCTCTCTAAGCATCGCACGGGTAAACCACTAAACATTGTGCTCACAGAAAGCGTTTCCTCTTATAAGCGCCACTGTGAATGTGCTCCCGCGCATGTTGCGTGACGCGTTTGCAATTTGCATTGCAGTTTGTTGACAACGTTTCATCGCGGGAAGAAGTGGACCAGGCAGAATACTACCTGTACAAGTACGAGCGTTTGTGTTTAAGATGTACCTTGTGCAGATGGAAACCGCACGTGTACAATTGTTTTGAACAGTTTCAGGATGTGTGATGCTGCTCGATGGGGGAAATTAAGAGTGTAGCAAATTCCGTGTGTTAAATTGCTCATAAGTAGAATACCATAGCCTTAATTGTTTTATGACACTTTATTAAGGTATACATATTTTACCACTTGGGTTTTGTATCAATTACATGTTGGTTCATACTCTGCAAATAAAAGTGAACCATTAAACCGCTAGCTATATCCCATGGATAAGATCAGTGGGGATAGACATTTGAACTGGTCCCAGGAATAACCATTACTGAACCACACTAACCACGATGGATAAATGTGGTGAAACAACCACCATAGCAGATGCAGCATACAGAATCCTTAATCCAGCAGTGGATGGACAAAGGGCTATCAATTACTATTATTACCACTCAAAGTGACACCTGTTTTCAAACATGTCCAGTTCACCTGAGTCTAGAAATCCATCTTGTGTCCTTTTCAAGGGTAGAGGTGACAACATTACATTATATTTGACGTGTGTCAGAGCTGCCCATTTATTAGAAAACAAAAAAATAGCCTGTCGGGAAATGTCAAGCGGCTGCGTGATTATGCTGCAGGTTCCGGCACAGCGAGAACTGCTGGTGCCTTCGGGAGTGGACCATCCACAACTGGCTACGCAAGTGCCTCCAGTATGGAGGCAAGGACAAGGCGCTGCACACGATTCAAAACAAGGTAGCGTCGTGCGAGCTCTTGTTTTGTTAACCTCGTGCAATGTGAGTAGAGTTTATAAAGCCTCGAAATGCAATGGCCACATCTCAAGGCACGTAAATTACACATTGCTACATGTATGACGCGATGCTATGCTGTGCGTGTTATAATGTACGGCAACGTTCCTCGGCTGGTGACGATCGGCGCAGAGGTGACCCATGAGAGCACTCGGAATTTGCTCCTCAGTGACATTGCAGCGAGGGATAGCACCAGGGATAGAAGGAGAAATTGGCCTGAAATGGATATATAGACAAGAAATGAAGGTGAAAGAGCTGGAGATAAGAGATAACGACTAGTGAGATAAACGGGAAATAAATATGAGAGGAAGGATCTGGGTATACGTTCACACGATCGTAGCATTGTCGTGGTGGAAGCGTTGGCATGATTCAGTCAACCCCAGAGCTCTGTTGCCTGGAGTCCAGCACTCCTGCCCTTGGTGAACACGTCTGGGGGAGGCTCAGGACAAACTATGGTGTGCAGATCCTCCAGCTAAAGGAATTTGGCATCAGGAAGGGCATCTGGTCATACATTTCCTCAATATCACGTGGGTCAAACAGCCAACTCACGTAAACCTGGATACCGCCCATTTAAATCAGCAGCAACAACAACAATAACACGCATAAACATTGTTGTTTTACAAAGCAGTAGAATTCAGAAGTCATATAACTCAGTGTAATGTAACATGTAAAACGTCGAGTCAAATGTGTTCCAGATGTTTGTTACCATTCCCTTGTCCGTTTATTATTTTGTCACTAACTTTTTTATTCCAAATTCAAACCAGTAACATATGCGCTGCATTGCAAACGGAGCACTCCTTATGAAAGCGTAATGCTGTGAGTCGGAACAGAGGACTACCAGTGGTCACGTTCGTCTCGCCCAGTACATCGTGAACCTGTCCAGCTGCATGAACATGTCCCTGTGGTAGATGTACGATTGGTGGTTCTTCACGCAGCAGGTACTTTGAATGAGTACATCGGACATTCACAAGAGAGTGCACTTGTGCGTGGGCCTAAATTAAAAACAAAACTCCACAAAGTACAAACCCCAAAGCAATCATATTTTCAAGGTCTATCTTTCAGTATATAAATAATGAACATTGTTATTGGTGTTGACATGCCGTTCTCTCCACAGCTCTGTGCGGCACTTTGTGACCCTCGGGTGAAAAGCACTCGGCTTGCAATTATTATTATTAACGTTGTACCCTGGCAGTTCAGGCCATTTTCTGAACATCAAACAATTTCTAGTTTGTATTACTCAGTCTATTATGGGTGTAATGATGTAGGTTTTCACGGCTCGATGCATGATGATTGCTTCGAAAAGCTGCTCTCTCAGGACAGCCGCGTCGATGGCTCTCTCTCCTCTCCTCGCAACGTTTCGCCTCACACGTTGGAGGCACACATATAAGGAGACGATAGGAACCACGCACGCACACTACGCCTGAGGATGCCTCCAACGTGTGAGGCGAAACGTCGCGAGGAGAGGAGAGAGAGCCATCGACGCGGCTGTCCTGAGAGAGCAGCTTTTCGAAGCAATTATCATGGGTGTGTTCATGTTGCTTGCACTTTAATATGTGTCCCTACGTACTGCGATGGTGCAGGGTTTAGCACACACTGCGATGTAAATCCAGCCATATAAGTTGGATTCCTGCCCGTGGTTGTTGCCAGTGGCAAATGATATGTTAACAGGTCCTGGGCCCCTGCTTCATCAGCCCACATTGACCAGCATAGTGAAGTATGGACAGACAGCCCAATTATCCGACATTGTGTGATTAGGCTTTCGTTCAACATCCACTTGACAAAGGACTCTCGATTCGTAGTTTATGTTACTGTGTATTGTATTGCTATAGATTATACACAATATTAATTCAAAGCTGAAAAATATCAATATTACTGATTTGTCAACACAGTTGTTGTGTTGACATGCGTCTCAGCAACCCTACTAATATAGCCATTTGGATTGCACCAAGATATTATTCTATTCAAGTAACGAGTTTTTCAGCGTAAAAATAAATCACTTTCTCTATACCAAGGGACGCTCAATACACAGTGCCTTTGTACGCGAGTTCCAGCCTTCACAGTCATCGTCCTTACTCTGGGTCGACTTCGGTGTGCACCGCTCACATGCTGACGTCTGCCTGCCACTTTTGATTAATCGTGTTTGGTGTGAAACATGTAAGGCTATCGTCGCTTCCGTGCTTATTTTACGGTGTGCTTTCCTAATGTGATTATAAGACACGCTTTGGTGGCCACATCGGTGTTCGTATCTTTGTGCATGCGAGGATAGCTCGAGTGTTGAGCACTTTGAGCAGCATTTGTTTTCTAAATTAATGCGATAACGCGGTTCTGTGCGGCTCGCTCACAGTGGCCTTCCAACCAGGATTATATACCGGCGTTTTGAGCGCAGTGCTTTTGTTGATCCATTTAGGCAGGGGCAGGAGTTATCAGCCTTTTGCACCTCAAAGCCCACTTTTGCCATGTGGCTGTGGTCTCTACAGTCCACTAGGTGGCGCTCGGGGCCCACTGATGGGTCGTGACCCACCGGTTGACAATGGCCATATTTGTGTTTATTTTGATGCCTGCTTTAAACCGTTCCAGGCATCAGACCTGCATCTTACCAGTCAGGTGCGTTTAGCATTTTTTTCATGTTATGCTGTCATCCTCATAATGACACGTCACTAGTGAGCCCGGTGAATTCATAGCAGAGAATAATTAAACATTGGATGTGGTATCAATGGATTCAGTCACTGCAAGGTGAAAGTGTGTGAGGAAGGTCAGGACTTAAATATGAGTTTTTAATTATGCATATAGGTATAACTTTCAGTCACCAAATATTTAGCCTTCATACAGTTTTATTGGTAATGTCTCAGTGTGTACTCTTATTACAATGTGATGAATTCTGGCGAATGGTTATGCCTTATAGCATAAACAATTTTATATTTAGGTTGAAAAACTGCCATTGAACATAGCAGACCCAGTGTCGGTTATAATTAAAATTACAGTAAAATTATTTACTGAAATTACAACTAATGTCATTGCAGTTTATTACGAATGACGCATGTGTAGGTAAAACTCGGTCTGGAAAATAGTTTCAACCGAAAAGCTTGAATTACTTGACACATTTTAAGGTGGGTCTTATTTGGGATATTTGGCCTGAGATTCCTTGTAAGCATTTTTCCATGTGGGAGGAAATATAAGTATGCAGGGAAAGCCCATTTTTTTCATTGGGGTAACACCGAAATGGTGCTCTTATATGTCAGTAATCTACTTGTAGTGTCATCTCTCAGTCAACAATTCTGTCCACTCCTGAGTTTATATCGCTGGATCAAACCATTACCAAACCCGGCAAGAATGTCTCTCTAAATTTTTAGACCTGAGATGCTTGTGGAAGCCACTCAGTTGAGAGGCTATTTCGCACTGTGTTTTAGCTGCTGTGTGTTGGTGTAAGATTGTGTTGTCGGATATGTTTTCGACGGACTACGTAAACCACTTTGGAGCTATGCAGAGGTCAACTTACATCATGAAATATAATAATAATAATTGCATTTATAGAGCACTTTTCACCCGAGGGTCACAAAGCGCTGCACAGAGCTGCGGAGAGAATGCCACGTCAGAATGGGAAATCGGCAACAATAACATTTTTGTGTTTTTTTATATTCACATCATTGCAGAAAAACATGCAAAATATATGACTTTCAGCTATAATTAAAAATGCAAAATTTGCAGTGTTAATAATACATATAGTGGGAAATGGTTGAATGTAACATTTATTGTATAATTATAATAATAGATGCATTTCCTGAGTGCTAATCACCCGAGGGTCACAAAGCGCTGCACAGAACTGCGGAGGCAACGGCATGTCAACAACATCAACAACGAGATAATGACGGCAAATCAGCAATAACGTTTTCTTTGGAGTTTTTTTCTATATAGAGAGAGAGAGTTACTGAGACACGAGCAATGTCCATGGTGGCCCTGGTGGCCACTGGTTTCGAACTGTGAACCTCTGCAACAAGTGGGAGATCCGCTACCACTTGGCCATAGCACTGCCCTGCGGTTGCATGTCCGTGAGAATGTAGGGCAGTGCATAACAAGCACGCGACGGTTTGTCCGTTTCACGAGTCGGACAGCACGATGCGCTCCTTGCACTTCCTGCCTGTCGCAGTCCAAGCACGTGGTCACGTTCAGATGGTCCGTTTAATATCAGCAGGATTTCACAACTCACTGAAGGTTTTTTGTTGGACAAAGTCCAAACTTTTTATATGGCAGCGGGGTGTGGAATTTTCCGTGGCGTATCGTCTGTAACATAACGTCCGTTAAATCGCTCGAGTGTACTTAAGGGCTTGTGCTGACATTTTGTAAGGATATTGGACATGCAATGGGGCATTTTGGTTAAAAAAATGAGTGTGGAAATATCCATAATTCCATTAGCTCCAGGCTTGTCTTGAATGCCTGTCAAATGCTACCAAAGCCGTATTATAATGCTTTTTTATGTTGACAGCTGGAAGCGACAGTCGCACAGTGATTCACTTGCTATGCTATGAACCTCCTGATAAGTTCGCTTCCCAGTTACGGCTAACAGTGACGAGTGATATCTGAACCAATCCTGTGCCCCTCCATTCACCAATCCACATCGAGCAGTATGGTTAATATATTTAAAATAAAAACCCATGATCGGCACGACATGAGGAGGTCCTCATCCAGCAGTGGATTAATGAAGGCCTCTAATGTAAATCATATATCAATGATGGCCCTGGGTGAAAAAAAGCCTGAAAACTTGTTCTTTGGATGCAAGGTTGGTGGATCAAACATCCACATCTTGTAATGTACAAAATTCCCACCTTGGGACTTTCAGAGTTCTGGGCCAATATGCCGTGAGTCTTGACATTTGCGTGGATACATTTATGTGGTAGATATAGGATAAACGCTTTAAAGAACGGCATTTATTTTTTCAAAACAAGCACGCCCTCATTCACAGATGCGTGCTTTTGGGTGTCAGTGGAATTTTACACAATAAATTAAAGTGGGAGCCTGCCTTTTGTGGGTGTGGATCTTCTACAACACAGATGGACAACGTTCGTTCAGAAATTTGCCAACCCTCGTAATGCAGGGCCTCCCCTAAAATGCTCTTGAGACTGACATTTTTGTGCTAAAAGGATATTATTGTGGGCTTGCCTACTAAACTCTGATCTTACTGCCTAAGCAGCTAATGCTGTTGTGAAGAGAATTCTATAATTGGTTATCCTTTAATATCTAATCGTTTAATGCACCGTAAAGTGTATTACTGAGCGTCTTAGCCTGTAGCGCTGAGCCATGGCTAATGCAGGGCCCCATGCTGTGCTGAGGTATTGGCTCTAAGTTGTTTGACCTGTCTGTACCTCTGCGTAATGGGTCCCATGTAGCACAGCGGTGGCAACAGTTGGACAGGATGTGCACTTCTGCAGAGTGGCATTATTTATATGCGTAAAAAGAAGGCTCCGATTTGGCTCCGATATTTTCATTGTGTGGCAACTAGATATAATATAAGCACGTGATTAAAAAAATACAATCAAATAATTGATGGAGACATTTCCTCTTCCCTTTTTGTTTTACATGTTTAAAATTTCTCCTGATATAATGTGTTTGCACGAAGTAATAAAACGTTGCTTGTGATGGTGGTGCTTGAAGTCTAAATGTACTTGTCTTAATTCACACGAAATGGCTTCAAGCATGTGAGTGTCGTTCACACTGTGTGCCCTTCTCTTATTTAGGTGCAGTATGGGATTTTCCCCGACCCCTATGGGTTCAACCTCCTTCTGGACGCATACATCAAGGCAGACGATTTCAAAGGTAACGGTAGCCTCTTACAGACGGCTGTGGCGCATTCATGTTTGAAGCAGTAAATAAACAACGTTTCAGGATAACATGGTTTGTGTTACTGTGCTGTGTAATCAGACTTATAAAGGCAAACGACCTAATTTCGTTGTGTGATCTTGTACAGAATGGGTTATAACCCAGTCTGGGTTTTTTAAATGGGCTGACAAATTAAAAAAGGTGCTATGATGAATGGCCATTTCCCAAAGTGTTGTCGACTATATATAGTTATTTTTAAGGCAGTATTGACAGGTCTGCTGTGCACAAGCACAAATGCATTATAACACAATTAAAATGAGCATCACGTGCTTTGCACCGATAGAGACGACAATGCAAGTGGAAAGCGTGGTGCTGGCCCACTTTCACTAATAACTCTTGCTCCACTTTCCATCTTGCTTATATGAAGGGTCTGTGTGTCTGTGGGGGCTAGATCCCGACAGTGGGAAGCACAGGTGGCACTTCTGTCAGTCATATTAGTTGAGTCCTTAACACCGCACATTGTCTCAAAGTGCACCTAGCCTAGCACAAGTGCTGTTGTGATGTCTCATCTCATTGTCAGAAACCGCTTAGTCCTGTACAGGGTCGCAGTGAGCCGGAGCCTATCCCGGCAAACACAGGGCGCAAGGCAAGGATATACCCACGATAGGACGCCAGTCCATCACCGGCCACTGGGAAATTTAGTCTGCAAGCCAATGAACCGATGCAGCAGCATGTTTTTAGACTGTGGGAGGAAACCGGAGTGCCCGGCAAAAATCCACACAGACACGGGGAGAGAACATGCAAACTCCACACAGAAAGGCACTCGAGCCGAGATTCAAACCCAATCGTGTGGTTGTTTACCAGAAACGCCTGAATCTCAATGTTTTTGTCGGTCAGGAGGGTCTTACCAAATATTCCGAGAATGGTAACTGTAATCCAAATTGAGTACTTTGCAGGTAATTTTTTTAAGCACTTATGTGACCTACATTAGTTACATTGCACAGTTATATATCTATTGAAGGAAAATGGAGAAACCAGAGGAAGCCCTCGCAGAGCAGGTGGAGAACATTCAAACCTCAAACAGTACAGCGCCTAAGTCGGCAAACAAACCCGGGGCAATTCTTGGCTTAAGTTGCAAGCGTTTCCGGTGCGACACCGTGCTGCCAGTGTGGTGATTGACAGCTGTTGTTGATGTCGGGCTGGACGGGTGGGTGCAGGTGCTGCGGACGTGGCCATTGAGGTGATGCTGCAGGAAGCGTTTGAAAAGGCGTCCACACAGCTGCTGGCGCTTCACGCCCTGCACGGCTTCCTGGGGAGCCAGCCCGACATGTCGGTAGGCCCGCGGCGCAAAACCCATCCGTACCACTGCAGCGCAACAACATCTACGCTGCAATGCGTATAGCTGCATTGGCCGTCACGTGTCAAGCACAAAGCAACGTTTGCCATAATTAGGAGTTGAAATAAGGAAGAAAAACCACGCGTTTGCATGGCGTTTTGTCGCCTTGCAACGTGCGTTTGTCTTGGAGATTATTAAATTAGCAGTAATCATATCAAGTCGTACTACGAGATGGGTTTCAGCTCCCAAGTTCTGGACACCCTTTCATCAGTGCAACTGGTGTTCCATTGAGTGAATCCACTGTTGGACCACAATTTAATACAAAACTTGATATTTGATCATCGTTATAAAAGTCATCATTCACATAGCTAGTTCATTGATGCTTTAACCTTCCTTGGAAAAGAGCAAACAAACCTTTATCACAATTCTCCCAATTATATTAGATCATCATCAATACCCGCTCAATCCTGTACACGGTCGTGGGGGGCCAGATCTTATCCCGGCAGGCACAGGGCACAAGACGGGGCTGTACCCAGGATTTGACATCAGTACATCGCAGGGCACTGGGGGACATTTTACTCAGCATGCCTACGCAGAAGCGTGTCGTTGAATGGTGGAAGGAAACCGGAGTGCCTGTGAAAACCCACGTGGACACAGGGAAAACATGCAAACTCCACACAGAAAGGCACCTTTTCCGGACACTCGAACCCAGGACCTTCTTGCTCTGAGGCGACAGCGCTACTCACTGTGCCACGACATTATATATGCAACAAGTGCACCGGTCATCTGTCTGGTGAGCAGTACACCTCCTGTGTACCCTGCTGAGTGCATGCGAGTGTACGTGCGTGTTCTGCCCTCAGTGTGCTTCCCTTTGTGGGGAGCAGTGGATTAGCGGTTAACGCGCTGGGCTACAAACCTGGCGATTCCCGCACACGGCCAACAGCGGTGACGACTTTCTGAACCGCTTCTCGGACGCCCCTCGGTCGACTCGGCCTCAAACGAGTACCTGGTGGAAATGTGCAAATATTGCCACTGGGGAGACAAACGTGGCCTGGCGTGCTGCTGGTCGCCCATTTCCACGCGTGCCGTGTCGACCTTCATAGGTGCTCACCAACAGGACTGACCCTACCGTGTATTAAGTCTACACGGGTGCTCTTTGTCTTTTTCTGCCCTCGGTGTCTGCTGCTGCCGGCACAGTGGGAAAAGGACAGGAACATTGGTGCGGCCCTGCTGCTGGCCGGGCTGCCTCAGGACAACACGGCTGGACACAGTTCCCAGCTCATGGGCTACGCCAAAATCGGTACCCAGTGCAATTCCGCCTACTGCACCTGCTCGGGTATTCTTGAGGGGGGCAGCCCTTGGGTGTATGTGCTTGATTTAGTCTTGGCAAAGTGGCCGCCAGGCTCAGCAAGGCGAGGGCCATGTTGGAGAACTCTACCAGCACTGCCGAGTTGTGGAAGATGGTGATGATTTTGTTTTCGAGTCTGCACTCCTTCATGATGCCTGCTGTGTTGCTATTCATCGTATAATAATAATAATTGCATGTATAGAGCGCTTTTCACCCGAGGATCACAGAGCGCTGCACAGAGCTGTGGAGAGAACGGCGCGTCAACAACAGCATTAGAACGGAAAAATCAACAATTCCTTTTTTTTTTGCGGGTTTTTTTTCAATATAAACGTCGTTGCAGAACAACATGAAAACTATGATCTGTCTTTCAACTAAACATTTGAATGCAAAATTCTCAGTGATAATAATAGATATATTGGTAAATGGTTGAATGTAACATTTATCGTAGAATAATAATAATTGCATGTATGTTGGTTGAAACGAACCTTAAGTAAAAAAAACAACCTTAATTTGAAGTTTGAACATTTTATGAAGTTATTGGCGACCCAACTGAAAATGTTAACGATATCACGAGCATATGTTTTGAACATTTACTAAAAAAGTTTTAAAATATTAGAGCAGCATTTGTGTTTTTGTCAAGTTATTCACAGCAGTGTGCTTCTCTCTCACACTAGCTATGTGACAATGCCTGTAAATATATCAGGATGTGGACCATACATCATCTTGCTTCACGTGTGCAGCCCACGCAATGCAGAGGGCCCACTGGTGAAAACCACCGGTGTTTTCAGCGTCAGTTACATGGAGATCAATATTTCCTCCGTTGCAATTCTGTCGCGAAGGTGGTGACTGTGCCAGCTCACTTCGTCGAGGTTCGCCACTGTCGGCTTGTGCTTGACTGCTACTGTGCTCGAACGTTTGTCGCATTGCAGGAGTCCCGTGTCCAGAGTTTGCAGGCTCACGGGTTATTTTCTGCTGTGATAATAAGCACCTAATGATGATAATTAAAACATCCTTGGCTGGCAGGCAAGGTGGAGCTGACGAAGGGGCTGCGGGCGGTTTTTACTCGCATGCCGCTCATCTGGATCTCGGGATACTTGGACCGGGGCATTGACGTCATGGATAAGGTCCTGCAGAGCACCGGCGACGTGCAGCTGACGACAGACTCGGTGCGCACGCTGTACGATGTGGGTTCGTAAAGCGATTACGCGCAAGTGTCTGAAGCTGCTGTCGGATTGAGTGAAAAGTCAGCACGTTGGCAATGTAGGGAGCTCGGGTAGTGCTCCTGCCAGTCATCTTGGGCAGTCACGCTCTGGAACCCGGGTCTGTCCTGTGACTTAGTCAGCGAGCCCTCGATGCCTCACGTGGCCTCAAGCTGCAGTGAGAGATGATGGGCTTGAATCATCGCCAATCGGGATTTATATTTACGGCTTTCCATGAATGAGTCGAGCACTTTAACCAACATCACCCGGATATCCGTCTTCTTCTTCTTCGTCTTCTGCTCTACGTTGAAGTGGTGTCGACGTCGCCCCTTAATGGGGTTTTCATGGCTGTGGTTGCCGAGGTGATCTAACGCACGGCTTGCCAGGCCACCTGCAGGCCCCACAATACTCCATCGCAGGGCACTGGGGGACGATTTAACCAACCGTCAAATTAACCTGGGCTTGTTTTTGGGACGGTGGGAGGAAAACGGAGTACCCGGCGAGAACCCACGCGGACGCGGGGAGAACTCGCAAACTCCACACAGAAAGGCACCCGAGCCGGGGAACCGAACCCGGGACCTTCTTGCTGTGATGCGACAGCGCTACTCATTGTGCCACCGCGCCACCCTGGATGTCCATAGCACACAAGATGCAATAGGCATATGTACATGAAGTGCATATGCCTTTTGCAAAATTGCAATAGGCATTTGTACGAAACGACCATGTAGGTAAAGAAGTTAAATTCGACTTCGGGATAGCATTTGTATGCCTACTATTATGGGGATCAATACATTCAGAGATCACGATCACTGAGAGAGGGAGGGGGGCGCTCGGCGTATACATGCGTTCTTGACTCTTTTAGTGCCATTAATGAAAAAAAACGCCCACCCAATCAATCAATCCAAATAGCAAAGTTTGGTATCCAAGCAGCTGCTCTGCCTCACTTGGCGCAGGCATTGCAAACCCCCCTTTTAATGAATGTTGAATCAGTCGGGCAGCTCGTTTGTCAATGCATCACTCGCATCTCTGAGCACACTTGGGACGCTGAACTAAAGAAGCAATGCAGTTTGAATGGATGCAGAAAGCATTGCTCCCTCCTCACTGTTGTAGTGATTCATCATCACCCGGGCATTGTGCATTCATGCCAGCGGTTTATAATGCTCGATTTCATGGGTGGGACCAGTGAGTGTTTTTAGCTTTAAAGGCCACCGCTGGCAAGCTAATCTAAAGTCAGTGTAACCGTACGTGACAGCATCACCTCGATGGTCGTTTTCTTAATGATTGCTTCGAAAAGCTGCTCCATTGGGACAGCCGCGCCGATCGCTCCCTCTCCCAATCTCGCGACGTTTCGCCTCACACGTTGGAGTCGCGATGGAGAGAGAGAGCGATCGACGCGGCTGTCCTGAGAGAGCAGCTTTTCGAAGCAATCATCATGCATCGAGCCGTGAAACCTAAATCATTACGGTCATTTTCTTTGCCAAACAGTGGTGCACCTTCGTGGAGGATTCAGCACATTACATGTGGGTTAAGTAGGAGGCAAATTTAAGGGATTTGATTTGATTCACATAATTTAAATAAAACATACCTTGATTAATATTTTTGTGTGCAGCCACTTTTACAGTATACTTATTCCATGTACCAAACTTGGAATAAAATATTGAAATGTGGAACAAGCGACTAATGCAGACCAGCCTTCAGATGAAAATCGAGTATTATTTGATTAACTTTGCTCGTAGCAGATGTCCCATTGGGTATGTTTTCTCACTGCCATGTTTGGGCAATGAGCTTGCAGCTGTTAGCACTGGGAGTAAACGCTATATGGATAAGGGTGGTAGCGCACTGGTGAGAGAGCCGCGCTATGAACCCCCTTGTGTGACGTTCCGGCCTTCTTTGGTGCTCGCTATTGGCACTTGCCCCATCGGTCTGTGTGGGGGGAAGGGAATCGTTGGAGTGAGTGGCCCGCTCGCTCTGCCGCTAGGTGGAAGCCATGGCGGTGGTGCTGGAGGAGCTCGAGAAGCTCACAGGGGAGGAGGGGCCGGCTGCCACACAGGAGAAGGAGGTCGCCGAGGAGAACGAGGACCAACCCGAGGTGCAGGTGCCCCAGCGGGCGCAGCTGGAAATGGAGGACGCGAGGGAAGCGGGGGAGAGGCGCCGGGCGACGCTCCCTGCCCTGCTCCAGCGATTCCGGGTACGGACTCTGGGCCCGCCGTTACCGTAAGATGCAGACAAAGATGTTTTGCCGCGAACGAGAGAGGAGGGTCCCCCGACAGCTATCCTCGAAGAGCAGTTCTTAACCATCTACGTCAGCCAAATGCCTTGGTAGTTGGTTGCGACCACTAGCCATCATCGCATCTTGTGACATGTCCTGCCCAAGCCCAGTTACTTTTCTCACCAATCCATGAGATGTCGCTCATTTGTATTCTCGAATTGGGAGGCCTTCAGCCAGCAGTGGTTGGGTCATGACCGATGCGATGTTGTAAATAATGTGTCTGCACGACTCCTGCAGCTGCTGCTGGCTGCTGCTATGAATCAAATCGCGAATCGCTAATGAATCGCGACAATGCATAGACTCGTCGAAGGGGTGAGCTACTACGCTTCTGCCGTTCGCCATTAAGGGCAGTGACATCACCACGGTGCTTGTCAGGCCAGGGGCACCTTGAAGTGCACACAAAAGACAAAGATCCACTGTGTAGCCTTAACAGACTGCAGGGTTAAGTGCCATTGTATGGAGATGACACCGCATATGAGGAGGTAGGTGGCCAGCCCCATGCCCGGCCGCCTCTGTCTCCCAAGTGGCAATGTTTCCACTTCACACTTGCTACTCATTTGAGCACGATTTGACCTAGGGGAGGCCCAGGACCAGTTCAGAAAATCGTAACTGGTGTTGGCCATGAACGCGATTGAATACAGGTCGCCAAATTTGTAGCCCTGTGCGCTAAAGATTGAGTCATCGCTCGCCATAAACTCATTAGCGTACATATCAAGTAAAGGCATTTTCATACACGTGTGCACCTATCTGGATTTCACACTTAGATAATGACATGTACAGATCGCATTCCTATGCGCGTTTTTCTCAGCAGCAGTTGTGGAACCCATTTCAAGTGCTGCCTTTTATAAGTGACCATTGTTTTATTGTCTTATTTTATTTGCTTACATTATGGCTGCTCACAAACTCCGGGCAACACGATGGCTGCTCGCAAACACCACATGCGTGTGCTTCATTCCGGTTTCCTCCCACAAATAAAAACGCTAATTAATTGGCTGATAACGTCATAATATTTAGTAAGCAGTGTCTGGTGGGCTGGCGCAGGCTAACTGCCTG
>JAZEWT010000001.1:10378280-10409499 GCA_036362905.1 Mordacia mordax
GCCTGATCCCGGAGACGAACCGTCAACCATCGAACCGGCCCCCCCCCCCACCGTCAGCTCCGCAGCTCGTCAGCTGCCAAGACGGCGTGCGACACAATCTGACATCCACCCTCGATTCACCTGTGCTGTATTATTTGTTCGCCATCACATTCACATCCCCGTTCAGCCGAAAGACAACTTCCTCATTAAACCAATCTCAAATTTTCCTCCAATGTGCATTCGTGTACGTTCACATATAATTTAGGTGTGTAGTGTAAGCTCTGTGATATTAGTAAATGTTATCTGCGCTCCTACACGCATCACTGTGTTAAGTGTCTAGGCAACGTGACCCCATGGTGTCTAAGGCACCGCGATTGCTTCATGCCGAGACGAACCCCGTTGAACTCGTGTGCACGCCAGTAGGCAGGGAAAGTCCCTTTACGAGAATCTGAAAAGTGTTTTCTGCTCTATTTTACAGCTGTATGAAGATTGCTCTCACGAGGTGCTCTTTCGAGCCTTTCCCCTCTCTCCTTCGTTATGTTTTCACCTCCCACGTTGTGGGTTTCAACCAAGGCTTTGAGATGTCGCAAAATGGCACAGGTGGAATGCTCCACGTGGCCATCCTAAAAAGAAGCCGCTCTCGTTGAGCAATTCTCAGCGTCACCTGCTGTCCAATGGAAACCACGCACTCCCCGACTTCATTTGCTAAGCATGGGCCAATGTGCACGTGTCACGGCTCACACGTGAAATATCACACGGTCCGCAATCATTGCCCTGGTCCCTACTGTTGGACAAGTGGTGAAATCTCGACGAGCCATCACCACCTGGACCAACAACGAGGTACGTCTGAATTTCTGGACAGCATCAACTCTTGCGAATTAAAGTTTATAAGGTGTGTTCCACTGTTACACACGTAGATACACGCGCACACATCTTACTAATTAGTAGGAAAACGTTATTTCAAATGAACAGGGAGCGTGCAAAAGTTTCGCTGATAATAAGTCCCTTCGCAAGAAATGGCAGTCATGTCAGCCAAACTATTGACTTCTCCCTGACAAACTGTACTCGGCGGTTTTAAATTAACTAAAGTTACTAAAGTAGTAACAATTAATTTATGTTAGGAGCAACATTTATAGCCTAGCATGACGGTTATTTTTTATCAAATGTTGCAATTATTCTACAGATGGTTAGGAAACTAATGCAAGAATGCAGTGTTAAAATTAACTAGGAAAAGGCGATGATCGAATGAACCTGTTTTGGGCTAAGCTGCTCGGCATTTTCTTTTCAACCGTGTCAGTATGTGGGTCCATGTCAAGGATTTCAGTGTTGGATTCATCTGTGTACCGAGATGGCACTGACAATAATGAAAGTCTCATTCTTATCGGAGGCGAGTACGATCTATGTGTTTTTATTGTGTAAATAGAGAGCAGGAAGATACTTGCAGTTCACAGTACTTAAAAATTTAGCGTCGAGAAGTTTTTTTTGTGTCTGCAGTCTGCTAAATAAATATGGGTACAGTTCTTTCGGTCACGACATGGCCTTTTTGAAAACACTGAAATCCAGAAATGGTTACTCCTGGCTCGCCAGCATCAATGGCACAGCGCAAAATAAAAACATATTATTTTGAGTGTCCAGAATCCTTCATTTACTTCAACATTTATCAGGTGTAGAAAAACTGATGTGCTTTAACACAACTATACAAAAGATCTCTAACCACACAAAGGATATTACAAAGCAATAAAAAATAAAAATATGAAAAAAATACCCTTGCGAACACTGCATCACAGGCAATATGCCTAAGCAATCTGTAATGTAACTATCAAGCTGCAATGTACTTTAGTGCACATTAATCAGTTTCGAAAGTGATAAGGGATATCCTAAATCAACCCATTTAGTGTCTTTAAATCTCTAACACCCAGTTCAAGTGACCACAAACTCCGGTACAAATCAGCACGCTAAGAACACTTGACAGCACGTGGAGAATACAAAAAAGGTTAACCTTGTTTGACGGGGCGACCACTAGCAGCTAACAAAAGCCACATTTCTTAATCGGAGAAGCGTTGTTCTTACGTAGACTCTTCGGTTACCACACCTCTGTGGTAGATAAAAATGTGTGCAAAAGTACACCATCTCTCTCCAGCACCTTGCCAAAAGCCAGATTTGATCAAGAGTGTGGAATTACTTACTTATAGATAATTAAAGAGGTGGCATATAGTATGAATGCTAAATGACGTGATAATTGTTTTTTTAAGATCGTTTGGTTCACAGTTGGTAACAGCCAGTTTGCAAATAAGAACACTTTTCCAGATTGCTTTCCTGCATAAAAAATGTGTTCAAGTTTGGTCCTACTAAGTTGCACTTCATATTCATTAACTTTACATTTTTTTTACAAGGGGAGCTGTTAAAATTATGTCAAGTTAAGTGGCAACCAGATGTTGCCGGCATTCTCAATTCCTAATCCCAAACTGCCAGATTTGCATAACTTTTCTTCAAATTTCTGCACCTTCAAAAAAGCAAGCACACATTATTTTTACCGCTTCC
This sequence comes from Mordacia mordax, assembly GCA_036362905.1. NCBI lineage: Eukaryota > Metazoa > Chordata > Hyperoartia > Petromyzontiformes > Petromyzontidae > Mordacia > Mordacia mordax. Next base: position 10,380,801 of record JAZEWT010000001.1, read on the forward strand.
ATCCATCCACATCATTCTCCTCATTATCTGCGCTTCATTTAAATCGTTCACAATTTCAGATACCTACCAGGAAAATAAACGTCCTTAGGCTACAGCACTCTTCTTAAACGATATTGAAATAAAAAAAAACGCAAACGTAACAAAAGGGGCATATGGGTGGAAATCATACTGATGTGAGCCTCGTCACTGAGCCAGGAGGAAGCCACAGCGACTCTGTGCGCCACCACCAGGCCTAGATTACGATGATCTGGGACCCTAATCCTGGACCATCGCTCGTGTTTCTTGCATCGCCTCTAGCTCTGCCACTGCCCACCCAACTACTCAACGCTCGGGCTGCTCTGGCTGCTGGGTCGGTGACCGAGTGGGCGCTGTACTGAAGTAGATTTTCGCGGCTCAACGTACGAGTAATGACCTTAAGAGCTGCTGTTCAGCTCGCCACGTCTATCCCCAGATGGAAAGCGGGCATCGAGACAGGTCGGGTTCATTATAGACTTCTTGGTCCAGCCGTGGCATTTACAACCATCGCCACCATCTTTGCCACCATCACATTACCATCGGCCTCGTCTTCACCGCGACCGTTACACCATCACCAGAGCGAGCAGCAGCCCCGTAGCCGGGCAGTCGTGTGGAGGGCCCCACGGAGTGGTGGTACAAGACGGAATGGGTAATTTGGGGGGGGGCCTGGTGATCGCGCTGCGCCCTGCTGCCGCGCGAGGCTCAGAACTCGATCTTGCACGCGGGAAACGACTCTTCCTGCATGACGACCGTGCTGCTGCTCGCCAGCACCATGATGCTCAGCTCTTTGAGCCGCGCATGGCTCTCCTGGTACCACTCGCGCATCACCTCCGTGTCATGTGTCGGGATCAGCGTCACCTGCAGGGTCGAGGGGGGGGGTTGCATTTGTTTCATTTCAGGCTAGCATTTGGTGATTTAGATTTTAAAGCATGCTCGAGAACCGTACACAAAAATGTATAAGTATATTCATTATCAGGGATGACACAGTGAGCAGCATCACCACCTCACAGCAAGAAGTCCTTAGCTTCGATTCCCAGCTCGGATGTCTTTCTGTGTGGAGTTTGCATGTTTTCCCCGTGCCCACGTGGGTTTTCACTGGGTATTCCGGTTCCTCCCACAGGCCAAAGACATGCGGCCTAAATTAATTGGCCTGCTGACTAAACTGCCCTCAGTGCCCTGCAATGGACTGGGATCCCATCCTGGATATAGCCCTCCTGTGCACCTGTGTCTGGCAGGGTAAGCTCCGGCTCACTGTGACCCCCTATAAGATTAAGCGGGAACTGAGAAGAATGATTACTGATTTTCAGTTTGCCGCACGCATTAATATGTCTAACAAGACAAATTAAACTTCAGCCCTAAACCCACGTCTGCTGGAACACACCACGCGGTGACTGATAATTCCTGTCGCCGATGCTATATTATTACTATTATATGATTGGCGCCTGCTGATCAATCATGGTGCAACGTTCCATGCTGCTTGAATGTCAGCGAACGACACTCGGCTCACTTGTCATCAACAACAAAATGCATTTGACTTTCGACCGCCACAACCGGAATCTCACCTCGTGACTTTCTGACCGTGAGCCACCAACTCTCCCACTACGCCGCCTGCGGCCGATTTCTGTGATCGACGTGCGATTAAGCCGCCGCTGACCATTGCGCTCGCCAGGCGCCCATCGCCCCGTCGGTACCTGGAAGGCGTTGTTCCCCCACTGGGCCTTGGCCTCCAGTAGACAGTCGAGCACGCCACGGCTGGGCTCCTCGTTCGCCGGGTCGTTGCCGCTCACCACGTAGTGCGCCGAGCGCACGCGCCGGAAAAACTCGGCGTCGGCCGTCTTGGCGCTGCAGTGGTTGGGAACGTAGGCGAGGTCCACGTAGACGGGAGGGCCCGGCGGGTATGACGCCAATGGGGCCACCTTACCGGCGCCTGAGTGAAGGGATGAGAGCGATAGGCAAAATTGCGATCAGATGGGAATATACACGAGGGTGTTTGGCTTTGGTGAAGAGACTCAATTGTTTTGCAGCAGTAAACATTTGGTAATACGAATGTATCGTGGCCGGAGGTAAGGTATGGCACTCACGCGCAATAGTTTACGTCGTAATGATGTAGGTTTTCGCGGCTCGATGCATGATGATTGCTTCGAAAAGCTGCTCTCTCGGGACAGCCGCGTCGATGGCTCTCTCTCTCTCTCCTCGCGACGTTTTGCCTCACACGTTAGAGGCATCCTGCGCCTAGGATGCCTCTAACGATGCCTCTAACGTGAGGCAAAACGTCACGAGGAGAGGAAGCGATCGACGCAGTTGTCCTGGGAGAGCAGCTTTTCGAAGCAATCATCAATAGTTTACGTCGCAAATTTTTCATGGTAGATTGCAGATGTGTAATGGGTTCAAATGTAATAGTGCCCTTGCACAACTGCAGATATTCTTTGTTATTTTATAATTTGATGGTATAAAGACTCGTGAAGTGTATAGAAGAAAGAAACAATAATTATTGACAGCTGTTTGAATATGTAAATGTTTACATGTGGGTGGAATAGCTACAATGCATTAAGCAACACAATGCACTGCTTTGCTGTAAAAATGTGAGCACTTCATACACTAAACCGGTGTGATGTTCACTTCATCACTCTCTCACATGGTGCCAAACTGGCTTTAATATGCAATAATAGTATTTACCCCTATAGTCTATAGGGTGAAACATATTTGTCTGTTAAGTACAAATGGTAGGTGATATGTACATCATCACGTTGGCTCTTGGAAGTAATCAGTTACTTCAAGGCTTGGTAAGAAAACTTTAACTGCAACTGGGATCTAGATCTCCAGATTTGAATATCAAGATTTGAATCTCACCAAGTTTATGCCATCAAGACCTGATCAGACAAATGACAGTCACTGTCTGGGTGTATAAACGAAACAGAGATGCAGCCATGACTCAAGATTAGGAATTTAGTGGAGGCACTACTGATGGTGTGGCCAAGAACCTATCGATGTATTTTGATAAACAACTATCTTGTTCTGGTTGCTTCTCTGTTCAGACACACAAACTCCAGGTGGTTAGTAAAAGCTACTATCATGACATACATATGTTCAGAAGCATAACTCAGCCAGTAGAGGCAACTAAGCATTCAATAAGGGGGGAAATTATCGCAGAATCAAGAGGCAGAATCTAACGTGGCTGTAACGTTAACTCACATAATCACTGTTGGGGGACTCAGTGCTCTATAAACTGAGCAACACTCTCGTACGAGATACACTGATGAACTGACCAAACTGCCATTTCCCCAAAATACAAATGGGCAATGTCGATGGCTAATAGTTACCTGTTCCAGATGCCTTAATCTGTCCTGCATTGCCCCGGGAAGCGTTGACATTCACTCCATTCTTGGCTTCTTTGTCCTGCTTGGTTATTTTAGGCTCAGCTATTTTGTTCGGCTTGGGTGCAGGCTTCTCCTTCGCGGCTGTGGCTTTGGGCTGAGCCGCGTTCCCTTTCACTTTGCCGTCCGGTTTCTTGGCTGCCTTCACACTCGCCTTGGTATTCGTCTTGCCGTCCTTCTTCAACGGCTTATCCAGATCAGCCTCCTGCATATCGGGGTCGGCCATGGAGACGTTGACGTCTGGCGGAGGTGGGAAGGGGTCCAGAGGGGCCGAGGGCGAAGCGTCGATCCTGCCACGAGCGTCGAGCATCAGGGACTTGCCACTCGTGTCCGACGTCGTTTTGTCGCTCGGGAGGCAGTCGGAGTCGTCCTCCGAGTCCTGGGCAGCCTCTGCCGTGCAATCCTCCGTCCCGGGAGGGACGTCCGAGTCACTGCGGGTCGGCAGCGACTCGCTGGCAGAGGTCGGCGGTGTTTCTTCGGCCGGGGACGGACCGAACGAGAGGCCGCCCGAGTTGCAGCGATCGCTCGATGGCCGGGAGGATCTGCCGGCGGCCGCATTGCCTCGCTCTTGTGAGCGCTCGCTGTCGTCAGAAAAATCCACGGGGCTCTGCATCATGCCGCTGTGCTGCTGCCCGTCACGATGGTGCTGGAACTCGCAAGACGCCACCAGGCAGAGATCCACGTCGTGCGCAGATTCGTCGACGTCCTCGTCATTGTTGTCGACGTTGTCTTCATCGTTGTGGTTGTTGGGACCTCCCAGACCCTCAAACGCATGGGCGTGCGATGCTGCCGACACCGCCACCGGCTCCTCTACGTCCACATCATTCTCCTCGGCGTCGGCATCGCGATGCTGCGCATCGCCCAGGCCCTCAGCCACGGAGCCCATGACCCTGACGGGCGACGGCGTGGCGGAGCTCGGCGGGCTTGGGCTGTTGCCCTGGAAGAACTGCGACCGCTGGGCAGGGGCGTCGATGTCGAACGGGCTGAAGTCGACCTCGGTGGGGCCGTTAGAGGCGACTGAAGCGAGGTTCCCCCGCGGCTCGGCCAGCGTGGAGGGGCGCGGCGACGTCTCCGGGGGCGAGATGGACATGGGCCGTGGCTCGGATGCATCACGGTGGGGGAGCTCGTGATCAGGGAGCGAGGCCGGCACCTGCTCCATAGACACGGAGAGGGACTCATCCACCTCGGTGGAGTGCGGGGAGCCCACCTCGGCATGCAGCGACGGTGAGACCTCATCACCCGTCGTCGCGGCCGTAAACGGGTCCAGGAAGGAGCTCGTGGCCAACGAGGTTGTGGAGGCCGACACTGCCGCCATGATGGCGGCCTCATCGGTGGTAGGCGTCACCGAGCGGTCCGACAGAGACGCGGCCGAGATGGACATCTTGCTCTCCTCGCGTGCGGAGAATAGCTGGCTTGTGTCGTCGGCACGCGTCGGCGACACCTCGATAAGCGGCATGCGGGCCTCCTCGAACGGGTTCCCCGTAAGGCTCAGCGAGAGGTGCGCCTCCTGCGGTGCCGACTCCTTGAACTTGCCGCCGATTCGGTGGCCGGCACCGCCGCCCACCGCTGTGGCCGATGCAATCTCCTCCAATGCAAAATCGTGTTTCTTGCGCTCGCCAAACGATGAGCCGTTCTCGAGCGGCGCGCCGAGCCCGTCAGAGCTCCGCTCGCAGTGATTGATGGCGGATGCCTCCCCGCGGCTGCACGGAGAGTGCGGAGACATTTCCGGGAAGAGTTTGTTGGGAGACTTGGGCAGCATGGGGAGAACGGCACCTGCAGCGAGCATGGCGTCCTCCACGAGCGGCGACTGGGAGTATGGCGTGTTCCCTGCACTGAGTGGCGTCGACGATGATGGCTCCGTCTCCTCTATCCCACCGCCAAATACATTGCTGTCGACAGACGGAAGTACGTACATTGCTGGCAGGGTGTCATCTAAATTACTGTGCAGCCCCTTCTTCTGGGAGATCTCCATTGGTGTTAGGTCAAACTTCACACTGCGGTCACTGGCTGGGGTCTTGTCGATGGGTATGTTGCTTACAGCTGTGAACGGGTCCACATTCACCTCTCCTCGGATATGTTCGGGGCTTTCCACAGCTGGACTTCCACCATCCTGATTATGTGAAGGCACATCAGCAGGGTGGTGGTAGAGAGAGGCATCTTTATTATTATCCAGTTGCTGTAAATGCTGGGAATTGAGACCAGCGGGAGCCCAATCTTTATTATCTGACTGGTGATACTGCAGTACATTTTTGTCGATGCCATCACCATCCGACATTGATGACACGGGGGGGAAAGACTTGTCTTCAACGCCAAGGGCAAACTCTGAGTGTGTGCTCATATACGTGGCTCCGCCAGCTTTTGGGCTCCCAACTGGGGAAGCTTCGGCAGTTTCTGGCTCCTCCATCATTTCACCGTCGTCATCGCTTCTCTCATCCTCCCTTAGCATTTCGTCGTCATCCGCCAAATCGCTGTCGGCAGACTCCGCTTTTGCAATGGCAGGCACCTCTTGTGCATTGTTGCGGTCCTGATACTCCAATTCCCTTGCACTGTCCCCATCCATGTGACAAATGCCTCCAACTTCATATTCCTCTCCCTGCAGGTGTGCCGAGTTTTCCTGGTGACAAGGTGTCTCCTCCTCGTGAGGAGATGGCTCGGCATCAGTGGTGGTGATTCCCTCATCTGGGGAGACCAAGGACATCCCAATGTTGTCTGTTTTCTGCGACACAACGAGCACTTCCTCCTGCGGGCTCGGGATGATCTCTTCCGTTGACTGCTTAAATTCGACGCCATAATTTTTTACCTTGTCAAATTCTTTGGTCAGATCTTCTGGAGAAGAGATCGGACTTTGTTCCTTCGTGACTGTGGAAATTTGCTCAGGTTTCCCCTTCGGCTTCCCAGGTTTCACTTGCGTTTTCGTATTCTTAGCGTCTGTAACTTTCACAGCCAGGGCACCTGGTTTCTTTACGTCGGCACTCTCCTTACGGGGCATGTTTGTCTTCCCAAGGGGCTTTTTGGCATCAATTGCGGAGGCCTTTAGCTCAGGCTTTTTCATCGGCTTAACATCTTTTTTGACATCCTTGCTAGACTTTATATCCTTCACATCCTTCCTATCATCCTTCGATTCTTCCTTCCTTATGTCCTTTTTGGCGAGTTTCAGAATTTTATCTTTGTTGTCCTTGCCGACAGCTGGCTCCTTGGCCACCTTGGGCTTCACCTCTGCCTTAGGCCGCTCAGCGCCAGCCTTGTTGACGGTATCTGGCCGTCCTGCAGCTGAAGCTTTTGTAGCGGTGAGGGTGGCCTGCTGCGTCTTCTCGGCTCTGACCATTTTGGCCAACTCTGTTTTGGAATCTGCCCTCACCATTATTGCTGTCGGCTCCTTCTTGGGCTCCCTGGCCGTGCCGGGCCGAGATGACATCTTGAGGCTCTCCTTGCTGTCGGTCCTGTTCTTCGGCTTCATCTGGAAGGGCTTAGTTTGGGCCGCGGCGCCGGACGCCAGGTCCTGCTGTGTCACCACCGGATGCTTCAGAAGCTCCAAGTGCTTCAGCTTCTCGAGGCCTTCGAGAATCTTGTTCTGCGGCGCGTTGCCAGGAAAGAGCGCTCGCACGATGTGCTCCGTGGGGCTGGCAGGGTGCCATACCAGCAGCACCGCCACCGAGGTCAGGTATGGTACGGAGATCTCCGCTTCCTTCCCGTTAGGCATCAAGACACCCGACTTGGCCTTGCTGTTGCCGTTCCACTTCTGCAACAGGAACTGCATTTCCTTACTGTTCTTAATGGGGTTGAGCACGTACATCTCCAGCCGCCCAACGCCCAACTTCTGGAAGAGGATAATGGGCTCCAGTGTGGGGCTGTTGGCACGAAATAGAGGCTCAGGCTGGATGCCCAGCTGGCTCAGGTGCTGCAGGGTCACGCACGCCTCATCCAGGCCTCGTCTCACCTGCAAACACAGATGGGCCGAGCAGACGGGATGTCAAACGTGCGCATCAACTGGGCCAGTGATGCGGGACCATTGACTCGACAGCTACTCCATTGTCCCTTTGACTAACACCCGACCGCAATCAGTTTGTATTTAATCTGGAAGTTACTGTTGGGCTATGTAGTTCTTCATAACAGTTGTTCAGCAGGGATTGCGTTTGCAAATTACAACATCTCAGGGCACCGATGACAATTTAGCCAGAACAGCATATTTTAGGACTGTAGGAGGAAACCAGGGTACCTGGTGAAAACCTACATGGACACAGTAAGAGCACACAAATATCACATAGAAAGGCCCCCAAGCAGGGAATAGAACCCAAGGCCTTCTTGCTATGAGGAAGCAGTACTCAGTGCACAACCATACCGTAACAAATTATTACCAAGGGCACAGACGTTTACCAGATGATTATAATCGTTAACTGTATAAATGATAATTGTTTAGTGAAGGGAAAATAGGTCAGTGGCTGGTGTCTGACATTTACACCAACAAGCCAGATTTAATTCTGGACCATGCAAACTACAAACGTTATTCCTAATCTGAATCTGGCTTGGGTCTCACCGACAGACACTAGCTTAATATGGCACGAAATACACGCTTGGCGAGTGAATGGCCAGCAATACGGGGACACCCGTGAGGCGTGTACGGTGCTATGGCCACGCCAACATCCTGCAGGTCGAGCTTGAACAGGCCTCAGTGGCGATAGACACATGTTTATTAGATGTTCATTATTGCAGCAGGAATTACCCGGTGAGCTTGCACGCTCCAGATGTGGCTTGTCTGCGATAAGACAAACGTTCAGTGGGGGTTCACCTACGAATCGCCGCTTCTCACATAACTAGTCACAACATTTGTGCGCGTTACAAATTGTATTTATAATTATACGCTGCCTCTACATGCAAACATACAAAAAATATTTATATAAAATTTAGGAGGAACTAATACATTAAACTTAAATAAAAGGCAAAAACTGATTTCCCCTCACTGTACATTGTATAATTTCCCATTAACTTCATTTCCATGCCAAGATAATTTAATGTCACCGTCTGTCCCATTAAGATGCAGAAGATATAATATCCAAATTTCCCATTCATGTCCCCATTCAAGATTTCAGCAATGTGCATATTTTAAATATACAGATTATGTGCCATAATTGCATTTGAATGGCTAAAATTAAAAGCATTATAAATCCTATCACAAACTTGGTTTCCGAAATAAATGTTTTAAAATTTAATTATGGTGAGAAATTTCGAATTAATCCTTTTAGAAAACGTTCTTTTAAAAGATTCTACCCAGCATGCACCTTATAGAAGATATATAGAGGAATGATCACACATTCACGCACAATATAGTGAGAGATGGGTTCACAACACATCAATTTCAAGTTAAAACTGCACCAAACGACAATGAATTTTGAACAAAAGCATGCAAGATAGTAAAGCCTGCGACTCCTCCATTCTGTTTAATCTATCTCACACGCAGAAGCTCATCACGTGATGCGTTCAGTACAGAAAAGTGAAAATTAGGCTGAAGCAAAAGGCGACTGTCCTGATCGCAAAAATGTGTGACTGAGAGGCACAGGAACACAAGTGGCTGAAAACATTAGCATCAGTGCCTTTAGTAAACAGCCCATAGCAAGACAGCCCAATTTAATCTTCTTGTCTTTTACACCTGAAAAATTGTTTCACCAATCCAAGATTCATTTACAAGGTGGAACTGTATTAGGTACTTTCGTTTGAGCATTTTTACATCGGAGTAAATTGTTGTACCAGGAGAAAACTCTCACAAGGAGGATGGTCCACGTCTGCTTTCTGGCAAGAGCCTCCTTAAGAGTCAGGTGATTCAACTCATATATATTTCTTGGACCCAGAATATGGCCAAACTAGATGTAAAACCCAATTGAGTATTACAGTATTATTCTACAATCACCGTTAATGGGGCACTGACAACACTTGACAGCCTGGTTTAATCACTTTTGGCTCAAGCTTGGATTAAGGCCCAGGCCACCTCAGTGGAGGCAACCTGGCAAACTAACTTGATCCAGACAGCAGCATCACACTATCACAAGTCACTTCCGACCGGTCAAAAGTAAAATGTTAAAAATTTGGAAACCTTTCTGCCAGCGTTCAAATGATAAAAAGGGAAGAGGGTTTACTCCTTCTGGCCATAATATGGGTGCTAAGCTGTTGAAAGACCAAACGTAAACTTTTATGATGCAATGCATCATCCTTGCCCAATTTACCTGTTGGCGACATTTACTCTACACTGGTAACAGCACATCGTTCGACGTTTTAGAATTAGAGCAGAAAATATCCAGTGAACTTGCAAGCACTGGATGTGGGATTCCTGCGATGCAACAAACGTATGAACTAACCAAAGAAAACAATACAAAAATCCACAAGATAAAAGGCCACAAATAAGGCTGTTATTTGATGAGCCAATCAGCTCAACCAACACATAAAATAACAGAGCATCATTGTTTTCATGATTAACCACAAGTACGTGTAGTGCTTGCCGAAACGTTATACCTTTTAAAAGGTGTCTCTTTGGGTACTTGAACATCTCAACACCTGTATCATTGCCGCAAAGTGCAGGTAAAGCATTCCCTCATGGAGCGAGAAGGTCGAACCTTAGCGGCGGGGTCAGCGGACCGCGGCAATTTCTCGGGGACGTTGAAGAAGACGACTCCGAGCTCGGGCGACACGAGGTTGCGCAGCCACTCGGGCGTCGTCGCGCCGAGCGGCCGCCCTCCCTCCCCGGCTTGCGCCTCCGCCTCCGCCACCTTGCGCTCCAGCAGCGCGTTCACCCCGGGAAGGTTGTCGGCGCCGATGTGCGTGAGCAGCAGGGCGTCGAGCCGGTCGAGGTGGCGCGCCAGCTTCCAGAAGCCGGCGCGGCGCTCCGAGCCTCCGTCCACGAGCAGCGTGAAGCCGTTGATGGCGAAGAGCGCCGCGTCGCCTCGCCCGCCGGGGAACACGTAGCAGCACGGGCGCGACAGCTTGAGGAAGCCGCCCGACGCCGGCGCCTCGAGCACGCCGAACGGGGACGGAGCCTCCCACGACTCGGCCAGGTACTCGCTCAGCTCGCACGCGCCCTCCATGCCGGGCGGCAGCAGCGCCGGCGGGTTCACCGCGACGGCCAGGGTGGGCGCGACGGCGCCGTCAGAGGAGAGGCTGTCCCAGGAGGCGCTGTCCACGACGGAGCAGCACAGAGTGAGCTCCGCTCGCTGCTCGGGGAAGCCGGCGCTCAGAGATTCCTGCACCTGGCGGTGTTGGGGTAAGAGTTGTGTTATTATTTTACGCAAGAAATTCATTAACCGAACATTTAATTATCATTAGCCTGGCACACTCGCAGAGAAGAGAGATTGTATTCGAGCGACTGGTTTAATGTCAATTATCAAGCGCACAACAGGTGCATCGACTTGTGTGTGTGACAAGTCATTTTTCACCATTTACGTTTCATTATTTTCTCACGGAGCGTACCCGCGGCTCATGGGTTTGCGCGACGTGCTACGAAAACTGTGGCCAAATCACAACCTCCACGGAAAGCGGCAGCAACAGGCAGGACGCATTAAGCGCATTGCTGATAGTGATGAATACATGTGGAGGCACGGTGTGATAAAAGAAAAACTTACGGCCGTGCGCCACAAATATATGGGCTCTCTCCCGAGCCAAAGCTCCAAATAAATTACCAGAGCACATGTGCCATTGATCGCACGCATGATTGAGTGAAGAGCTGTTAATCAAACGGTATAATGGGTAGACAATGTACAATGTGTTTTTGCGTTGTTTCTCTGTTGACTACTGGATGAGAGCCTCCCCACGCATGTGTGGGTCGTGGGGTGTCATTATTTTACTTTAACCGCGCAGGTTGGTGAATGCGGCGAGAGCACCAATGTGTAAGCATCATCAAAATACGCTCTAGATTGAACTGCTTATACTTGTTGAAGTTTTTTGCGAGCATTAATTTGGGGTCACAAACACGTGAAACATGAAGCTATATTACTGATGTATACAGAAATAATCCACATACAGGTAAACAATTGACGGCAGAAAATTGAGCTGCCATGGAGAACATTACTGAAGAAAACACTGCGTCTGTGAGAATTTTCAAACTACATATGGTATTTGATGTACAGGAATCGTATATTCAATATGTTTTCACATGAATAAAATATCTCATGTTTCCCTGCTGTTGGGATATCAGAACCAGTGCTCTGAATTAACTATTTCTATAAATATAGGCAATCACAACCACTGCATCCAATTCGATGACTCTGTAACTATGCTACAACAGATATTGCTGCACTGCTCTCTGCACGCCGGCGCATAGCTGCACAACGGCCCTTCGCAACACGACACGTTTGGTGGTCGACCACTCCGCCACTAACCAAGCTCCCGCTCGCTTAGCTTCTGGAATGTGGCAAGATTGGCCACACGATTCGGTCGTTGGCACTCACCTACGGCTCGAAAATAAAATAACCACGCGTGGTCAGCTGCGCCGACGTTAACGAACAGACCGTGCTGACGTAGGTCGGTTACCAATATTATGATGCGCGGGAGATTTACGACAGGTCGAGTACGCAAGTCTCGTCAATGGTGTGCCGTTTTAGAATTGCTTTTAAGAGCTGCTCTTTATTCACAGGTAATCAGCCACTTTTTGCTTTAAGCTGGAAGGAACCGTCGAGATATGTAACGCTCTTCCACAATTGTCTAGCTGGGAGGGGTAAGCACGTTAGTAGATAATTTGGGTCATGCCCGGGGGTAGGATGCCGGTCCATCACAGGGCACCGGAAGAAATCTAGTCTGGTCAATTAACCTTAGCAGCATATCAGTGGACAGGGCAGCGTGGTCGTCCTCTCTCCTTCACGGCGTTTCACCTCCTACGTTGGAGCCTGATGAACCCTCGAACATGAGAGGTGACACGTCGCGAAGGAGAGCGGAGGAACGCTCGACACGGCTATCTAGAAAGAGCAGTTCTACAAAAGAGCAAATCGCAGCAGATGCAACAAGAATCGCTCTTGAGAGCATCATCAGACTAAGGATGCCTCTACCGTGGGAGTCCAAATATCGTAAAGGACAGGGGAGGAACTCGCGACATTGTTAACCCGAAAGAGCAGCCATTGAGAGAACATCTTACGGATGACAAGATGCTCCTAAAAACAAGAACATCAATAGCGGCGACAGGAGCATCCACGCGAGCTGCAGCAGCAGCAGCAATGGAAACACCCTCATGGGGTGCAGCGGCTACAGCAGTAGTAGAAACTGCCGCATCATGTGCAGCAGCGGCGGTGGCGGCGGCGGCCTACAAACAGACACGCGAGGTGCAGCGGTGTCAGCGGCGGCGGCGGCGGCGCCATCGGACCTCGTCGTCGGCGCAGATGTTGAAGAGGTGGCGACACGAGAAGAAGCCGTCCTGCAGAACGAGGTCGCCTGAGTCCTCGAGGCCCACGCCGGCGAGCAGCAGCAGCTTGTGGCGCTCGGGGGACAGCAGCAGCGCGCGCACCTGCATCGCACACAAAGGCAAAGATCCCCCCCGCATGGTCTCGACATACGGTGTAGTCAAGCGCAGTTAGCGAGCACCTACGAGGGCTGACACGGCGCACGAGGGCGGAGGTGGCTGGCACCGCGTCCAACTTCCCAGTGGGAATGTTTACACATCTCACCGGGTACTCATTTGAGGCTGAGTCAGCCTCACGGAGGCTCAGGACCGATAGAAAAATTCGACGCTGGGGTTCGCCATGAGCGGGAACTGAACTCGGGCTCACATAGCAAGGATTCACTTGACGGAGAACTCCGTCAAACGTGAGCTCAAATAGCCGTAAGCTCGAACGGCCATACGATCAAACTGCCCAACGCTCGCGCAGCCATCAAATCGACGACACACCAATTCACACACGCGCACCGTCCATCATACAACTGGTCGATCACGCGTTCCCTCGACCACACAGTTCCCCTACCCGGAGCACGCTTGGCGATGTGCAGAGTCGGCTACGCGATCGCTCCACCGAGAGCTTGCGCGACCGCACGCTCGCTCGGGCGTGCGCTCGATCGCCCGCCCGCTCGATCGATAACTCGCTTAGCCACGTGCTCGGCCAGGACGCACGCTCGCTCAGCCACGCGCTGCTCAGGCTGGGCGCCCGCCCACGCGTGAACTCGGTGGCCCGGGAGACTGCTCTGCCTCCCGCTCGCCCCCGCTCGCCCAGCTGCAGGACGGCTCCGCTCCCCCGCTCACGCTGCCGCGGGCTCGGTCGGCTAAGAGCTCGTTCGGCCACATGGTCGCTCAGCCACATGCTCAGTCAAATGCACGACTGCTCAACCACAGCCCCGATCAGCCATGCAACAACAGCTGCCAATTCGCCACTGAGCTGCGGTGATGCGTGCGCCAGCTAAGATGCACTGTTACGCAAACGTGAAGTGTCCAAGGCCTGCTGGGAGGACGTCACAGCATAGATCCACGTGCCATGGATTGATTGAGATGACTGGCAAATGGACTACCTGTGCTCCCTCCTATTGTGCCAGCTTGCTGCATTTTACCCACCCCCTCCATGTTGTGAGCCATAAAAAAGACAAAGATCCCCCATACAGCCTTAACATACTATAAGGACAAGTGCTCTAAGGGAGCAACTAAAAAGGCCAGTAAGGCACACGATGGGTTGGATGGCCAGCAACATGCTTGGCTCCCTTTGTCTGCCTAGTGGCAATGCCTACACACAACTACTCATTTGAGGCTTAGTCGACCTAGGAGAGGCCCAGGACCCGGGCGCCAACCACTACGCCATCCCTCCCCGTGAGCCACACGCGGACTCGCCAACCCACCCACACTCTGACTGCCATCCACTTCGAACAGCCACAGCACCATTGCTCAGCCACAGGCTCTAACGCAGACACCCGTGCACATAGGGGAACGAAAAGAGTGGCAACGGGAATTCAATCAATCGGGAATTTTTTATTTAACGAGGCGATGCCCCGCTGAGGTTTAACAACCGTGTTGTGAGCAGGGCTCAGATGTGCGTGGTTACTTTTAAGAGATTCATATTGAGCTTTGGCCAAGGCACACACAAGCGGTGTATAATCTAGACGTGGTTACTTTTAAGAGATTCATATTGAGCTTTGGCCAAGGCACTCACAAGCGGTGTATAATCTAGACGTGGTTACTTTTAAGAGATTCATATTGAGCTTTGGCCAAGGCACTCACAAGCGGTGTATAATCTAGTCGATGGTAGTTTTCACATTTAGGATTGGGCTGTAACCAAGCTATAAAATTGGTCCAGGTCGTACGAATGAGATAATACGACATGAGCAACCCTTTGCCGAATACTACAGTTTCGTCTCACAGTTTAAAGAGATGCTGCTGCCTGATTAAGTTACCCTCAGTGCCCCGTGATCGACTGGCGTCCCATCACAGATATAGCCCTGCCTTGCACCCTGTGTCTGTCAGTGTAGGCTCTGGCTCACCATAACCCTCTGAAGCACTAAGTAGATACCAATGAGTGAATGAATCGAAAATACTGGACCTCTGGGCGGCGCGGTGGCGCAGTGGTTAGCGCTGACGCCTCACAGCAAGAAGGTCCCGGGTTCGAGTCTCTCGGCTCCAGTGCCTTTCTGTGTGGAGTTTGCATGCTCTCCCCGTGTCCGCGTGGGTTTTCGCCGGGTACTCTGGTTTCCTCCCACAGTCCAAAAGCATGCTCCTGGATAGGTTGATTGGCTCGCAGACTAAAATTGTCCCGCAATGCCCGGCGATGGACCGGCGTCCCGTCGTCGGGTGTATTCCTGCCTTACGCCCTATGTTTCCGGGATAGGCTCCGGCTTCACCGTGACCCTATATAGGATTAAGCGGTTTCAGATAATGAGATGAGATGAGACTGGACCTCTGTAGATGCTGCAATGTATGGTATCTATTTACGCCAAGCGAGCCACTGGGGTAGCTGCTGATAAAATTAGGCGATCGCCACAACAGCGCTCCTTCTTCACAAGTGCTCATCACAGCGTGTCGCAAATGCCCATCTGCATTACCATTCCACTGACTTTCGCAGGGCTTCAACTGCATAAGGCCATGGTTAAAACACATTTGCACAAGATCATGAAGTGCCTTCGGCGAATAAACACTGTAAATCAAGCTTTACGTAAGGTGGGTGAAGGTAGCACTCAGAATGCGCGACCGACGTGCCCGGCTCCTCCAACAAGCTAAGCGTGGCTGAACATGGATGGTGCTTGGATGAGTGCCTACCTTGCGTAACAACAGGTGCTATAGGCTACCATACCCTATAATTGCATTGCTCGAAAGAGGTTCGGAAACCACAGAGTTGAGTCAGAATAAATTAATACTATGACCCAACAGCTAAAGAAACACACACTAATTGGGCAACAACATCTCAATATATAGAGGATCCGGTGGCTCACAAATTGTCAGCAGTAGACTGACAAGGGGGCTGAACATGCCTTCTACATATCGATAATTAACAAGCGACACTCGTGCAGGACCACGATGAGAGAGATTATCATGTCAATCAGGCGATCACGCACAGGGGTTCTTTAAGCCAATCCTGCGACTCAATATTGACAGTCAATCAGTTGAAAGTACCTGCAGATCAGAGCACCAATTCACTTCCCAGAATAAGACGCTGTCACAATTGCAGCAAAGAATAAATATTCGCTGATAAAAAAAATTGTATTTAACACCCGCTGGTGTTTTGATGGACGCGCCAAGATGATTCCCTGGGCGCAATTTACTCGAGCAGATGACGGATTACGCTCCGCAGCTGTCTGTGCCGTCGCTCCGAGAGGCTGGTGCAAATTAACACAACAATGGGCGAGACAAATCATTGATTTTGCTACTCGGCTACAGTCTGCAGTGCATTACAAAACTCCGCCCGTGTCTGCCCTGGATATCTATTATTAATGCCATCGACATCCCGAAGCCTTCCCCCTTTCGCACCAAGTCCTCAGAGGGACCACGGAAGTCATTTGCACCCATTAGTAACCTGTGATGCCATGCGCGCATGATCGATAGCCTCTTCCGCTCTCCGGCTATTCCGGGTGCCAAGGATAATCCCTGCTTTGCTGGTATTTATGAACGTTGTTTGTGGAGGGGATCTTTTACACCAAGGATATGGGAAAGAGGAGATTGCGCTAGAGAAGTTGGAGGGGGGGGTTGGTAGAGAAGGCTGCGGGGACGAATACCACACACTTAGATAAATCGAACGCGCGTCAAACGAGAGAAATGAGAAGAGCAAGCACTTGGGTTACGGAAATCCTTCGGTCACTAACGTGTCCCGCAGTGATGACTGTAATGGAATTGCTGCTTGGCAAGCCACCCATGCGGATACGTGAAACCGGAACACTCAATCATTTCACTATGCTCAGGCCCTCTCTCCCTGCCAACTCCTCCGTCGAACCGGCCGTAATCCGGGGAGAGGGAACGGAATGATGCGTGGGGCAGCGCCGTTCGCTAAACAGACACATCTGCTTCGAAACCAGCCACAGGCACACCAGACACACACAAAAAAACAAGGGGCAGAGCATCGAGGTTAAGGCTCTCTTCACGACAAACATGGCAGCCTTGCCCGGCTCGCTAGACCGGAACAAAAACTGTGTTAGTTATCGACTCAAGACCCTCACCACACATCGACAATACAGCGGCAGTGGCGTCAGCAACCGCTCTGTCGTCTGGCAGCATTTCACACCGAGCCATCGGATCCATCCGGGTTTCCATGGGAATGAATTCTCCCCGGGACCGCGACGGAGGAGGCATTGGGAGGCGCAGGAAATTTGCTCTGCCGGCGACATATGTTTGAAGCATCACCCATCCCCTCCCCCCCCTACCCCCACCTCCGTTTGTCTGTGCTCGTAACGGTCCCTTGGGAAGTCTTTAGGGAAGGCTGCACTGTCTGACGGTGGCTGACGCACGAGAGTTTTTAAGCGAAAGGCAGGGTGTGGTGATGGTTATGATGTCGCTGTTTGCACGATGATACCATGGGATGTCTGACAGCTCACCTGAAAGGGTTTTTGTCAGATATCTCTCATTTCTCATCTCATTATCTGAAACCGCTTAATCCTATATAGGGTCACGGTGAGCCGGAGCCTATCCCGGAAACACAGGGCATAAGGCAGGAATACACCCGACGACGGGACGTCAGTCCATCGCCGTTTTTCAGATATGGCCAAGGCCTATTGTTGTTATGACTGACGGTGCCTATCCAAGCAATAGCCCTAAGCATAAAAACACTCCTAATATCTGCCCTACACGCAACTCCTACTGGGATCGGAATCCAACACGTAGAATCTGGAATTCTAAACTATTGGTGGTCATTCTCGGTGTAATGATGTATTAATATAATTATTGATTAAGTGGCTTTTATAGTCGATAATGTATGCGAAGGATAAGCAAATATTATACCAATGTTACAATTAGTGACGTAGGGGAATCACAATAATCAAGATCGGAGAAAACAATAAAAACAAGAGGGTTACAATAAGACAAAGGAGAACTGATTCTTTAATTGCATCTTGATTGTAAATAATGATAACTCCATACATCTATAATCAATGTGCTTACATTTAGATGTTATCTGCAATAGATTAATGTGACCCTTCGAAACGTAAATTGTCCCAAAAATGCCTTGCGATTTAATAGCGTCATATCATGGGTATAGCCCAGCCTTGCGCCCTGTATCTGCCGGGATAGGCTCCAACCCCCCGCGACCATGTGCAGCATTAAACGGGTACTGATACTGAACTGATCTCTTTATTTTCCCAGGGAAGCCTCCCTCAGCTGCAAGACTCATTTTCACAGAACGTGCAAGGGCAAGTTTGGCCAATTCCTTTTTCCATCCTATTCATATGCGTCAGGCAAACCGAATGACACGGCAACGAAACCCACACGTGCAAAGCAACAACACTCAATATTAACTCCACGCTGGCAGGTCCATGAACCTATTTGCCATACTGCTGCCTATGCATTCTTGCCTATTTTCCCTGTAAATGGGTGCCTGGGTACATCCAAGCGACCGGATTTGGAGGCACCACAGAAAGCGTTCTTGCTTGAGCTTCTGGAGTGGCGTGCCTCCAGCTGTCCACAGCAACTTGAGAGCCGGCGTGTGTGTCTGCTTACAAATCAGCGCCGTCGCTTTGCTCCGCCGCGGTGAATTGCAAGTCACGGGCAGCGCGAGACGATTTACATTTCAAAGGCTCTGCGGTGAAATTGTCAAATCTCTGTCCCATTATGTTATAGCCTTATTGGCAATGCAAGTAGCAACAATAAGGGGCTTAATAAACAATCAATTCGATGACGCTGCGATTTAGGCATTGGTACAGCAACACAAATTACACTAAAATACAACACGTCCATCGCTAACACTGTAGCCTTTGAAAGGATAAAATAGATTATTTTCCAGGCAATGACTCCGCTTCATAGCATGTACAATATTCTAGGAAGGGTTATCCATTGAAAGCTACACACAATGATTTATAATAACCTGCCGGATTTAAGAGAGTTAGTGAGAGCAATGGGATTGGTGGGAGACATATGGAGGATTTGCTATGAAATGCTGTGTTCGATATAATTTGTCCTTATTTTCTGGTGCGCTATTTATGAATGGACCACCCTGCACCCAAACCAGTGGCAGTATCAAAAACATAGTTGTAATGATGCAGGTTTTCACGGCACGATGCATGATGATTGCTTCGCAAAGCTGAGGCATCGTCAAGCTGCAACTGAAGACAGTGACCGACTGAACTCGGCGAGAGCAATACGAGTATACTTATTTATTCATCAGACTTTCTTCGAAAAACTGTTCCTGCGCCTGAAGAAAGGAGGGGTTGAAAGGAATATCGACACACCCCCCCACACACACACACGCTTTCTGGAACACCCAGGCTGTCTAACAATATGCGTCTCTGCTAATGCAAACACACTGCAGAGTGGCTTGCGGTGATATCACCGCACCACCGCACTACGATCCGCATCACAGTCACGGTGGTGCGCGAGTGCGGGACAATCATCATGTATACAGTACACGGTTCGAATCCAGCGACCGCCCTAGTTATTACTGCAGGTTTGTTAAAAGATCTATGTATAATAGAGCAAGTGTTTGTATGTACATATGTATATATGGCCACACTGAGGGTACCAGGTTCGCATCCTTCATAAGGGCACATTTTATCTAAACAAAACCAGCTTTATTTCCCACTTATTGACGACTCAATCTTTCACACTATTTCAACTTTAAATTCCCACTCTTACTCTACCATCTTCCACTTTTATCCTAACGTCACAAGAGTGTGTAACATGCTTAGGACAAAATCGGTCATAGGGTGGGTACGTTGCTAGTAATAATAATAAATATTTCTAAGCGCATTTCACCCAATGGTCGCAAGTAGCTGTACATCACTAAAAAGGTAAAAGTACCAAAAACCATCACGTGGTAAATTGAATGAAATACGCTTATAATAATAAATTGCAGAAGTAAAGAATTTTAAGCCTGAGGGCACAAGGTACTATATAAACACAACAGTGAATGATGAAAGATTAAACATTTCTTAAGTTAGCGCTGACGCCTCACAGCAAGAAGGTCCCGGGTTCGAGTCTCTCGGCTCCGGTGCCTTTCTGTGTGGAGTTTGCATGCTCTCCCCGTGTCCGCGTGGGTTTTCGCCGGGTACTCCGGTTTCCTCCCACAGTCCAAAAGCATGCTCCTGGATAGGTTGATTGGCTCGGAGACTAAAAATTGTCCCGCAATGCCCGGCGATGGACCGGCGTCCCGTCGTCGGGTGTATTCCTGCCTTACGCCCTGTGTTTCCGGGATAGGCTCTGGCTTCACCGTGACCCTATATAGGATTAAGCGGTTTCAGATAATGAGATGAGATGAGATGATATAAAAACACGACGCGTCATCTTCTTTATATTGGACGATAAACATCACGTGGCATCATTCGCAGGAGTGGTCCGCTGTGTGCCGGCATTACAAACAAAAGTTTTAATTAATTCATCCATTATCAATACCCACTCAATCCCGTACAGGGTCGCGGATAAAACAAAGTCTATCCTGGTCGATAGCGGGCGCAAGGCGGGGGAATACCCAGAATGTGACGCCAGTACATCGCAGGGCACACTTTTGGGGCAAGCTACTCAGCAGGCCAATTAACCTAGACAACAGTGTGTCTTTGGAGGGTGGCAGTAAACAGGAGCACCCAGCAAAAAACCCACGCAGGTATGGGGAGAACACGCAAACTCCACGCAGAAAGCCACCCGTGCCAGGAACTGAATCCGGGACCTTCTTGCTGTGAGGCGACATTGTTACCTACTGTGCCACCGTGCCATCCATAATATTTTACTTACACTGACTGCAATGGTAAGAGTAGTCAGCGAACCCCTATGAAGGCCAGCACAGATGACTAGGAGTGGACCGAATATCATATGCAGTGGTAACATCCACACCTCAAAGAAATAAGCTACTACCTGATACAGTTCGATGAGCGCCTCGGGCACCTTTCCGTGTGGAATTTGTGTGTTCTCCCCCTGTTTTGCATGGGTTTCCTCCGTATTGTTCAGTATCCTGCCTTCTAACATCATAATATAAATGGGAAAATAACCCCCTGGAGAGACTTTCGTCCACAGGGTACACGTGAATTAAGGCCAGCTTTACACGTAACAGGTTAATCAATTCAGAGGCCTAAGACTACGTCTTGCTACCTTTGGTAACACACCGAGTTGACTTGGAGGAGCCCCACGTTTCAAACAGCGGTTGCTAGCAATGAGCTCGACTGGAAACCGCTCATATGTTTCTGAACTGCAACGTGGTGTATGTTGACCACTGCGATTGCAGCCGCATTCCCCAGGAGCCCGGTGCACACGAGCGCAACAGCGTCCCGCTGCAACTGAATACGCGCGCATGCAAGCAGCCTCTTACAAATCCGGTCCATAATGTCCAGATCGGAGGACACTGTATGCCAATGAACAACTCGACACCTGTACACTGCATCATTGCTTCATTAAAGCCAGACATTCCGTTAATTTATCACCAACCACTGCACAGAGGTGAGACATTCATCACAGAGAAGCTGAACCCAAACCCAAATTCATTAACATGAATATACGCTACAGCGCTTACGTCAATGCCATGCTGGGCACGAGACCACTTCGTGCCGTGAATATTGTGTGGTTATTTTACCAGACCTCAACATGCTTATCAAATGCGCATGCGCACAGATATTCGAAGCTTAAGTACTGCACTGAGAATTGATCTTAAGAGTTGCTCTTTCGGGAGCATCGTGGTGAGCGTTTCTCACATCGTCTGGCCTGAAGATGCATTCAAACGTGGGGAGTAAAATATCGCGAAGGGAAGAGGAGACACACTCGTCAGCGCTACGCGGAAAGAGTGGCTCTGAATAGGAATTCTCATCCATCGTGCTGTGAAAACCGACATCGAAACAGCTGGTGGTCGCTAGCTCTCGTCTGGCTCCACGCTAGGTCCTATTCGAGGTGGTGCAATCCCCGTTGATTACAGCTGCTGCACGACGCTACACTCTGATGTCACCCACGCAGCCAGGGTGCAGCGCACAGCAAGGACCTCGTTAATCACAGCCTCAAGGTAGGCTGTTGCGTGCAGCTCGCGTCAATGTCTCTGAAATTCTTCTGTCATTTATTCAGAATTCTAAGCCAAGTTCCGCATCCTATATGCGAGGGAAACGAGACGATGACTGGAGTTTGGCCATTCTCTTCATGAAGATGGCAGGATTATGAGTCACTTCTCTGAGTGACATAATTTGATAAACTTGCATTGTTTAATAGATCACTTCGTCGTTAAATGGGCTGGAACCGTGGTACAGCGGTTGGTTGGTGAATCACGGCGACCTGACTTCCAGAATTTGATGTCCAGCCACAGCTAATGCCAGTGATGGGTGATATCTGAACAAACCATTCTCCACCCCACGCTGACCAGCGTGGTGAGGTATGGTCAACGTAATCACATGACCGAATGACATGGGAGAGTCTTCATCCATCAATGGATTGATGAAAATGTATGCATTGCATTTCCATAACTACAACAATAAATCAATGCAATTTAAATGTATTTATCATCTAAATAAATAACAAGACTGAGCCTCATACCACCGTGCTCATGGGGTGAAAGTAAGGTCATGAGTTCAAACCCAAGCCAAAGCTTGACTCGGTCCATCAACCGAGACCAATAAAAATGAATAACACTTTCGCGAGATATTATTTTACGGAGGTGCTGGTCTCCACCAAAGGAAAGTTGAATTTACATAACTAACAGGGGACTTTCAATGAAGATGACCGCATCTCCATCATCTGAGCAGGGAGATG
The DNA here is from genome assembly GCA_036362905.1 of Mordacia mordax. NCBI lineage: Eukaryota > Metazoa > Chordata > Hyperoartia > Petromyzontiformes > Petromyzontidae > Mordacia > Mordacia mordax. The sequence continues at coordinate 10,403,484 of JAZEWT010000001.1, forward strand.
ATGAATTTTGATTTGGGTCAGCTTCTGCAGCCTGAAATCAGCATCATGCTGGGTTCGGTTTCACACTGTGCAGCTGGGGAACCTGCTCCAAGCAACGGCATTTGCAGCCAATCATCATCTTAGTATTCTGAGATGCTGACCAGCTGGGTGTTTAACAATGCATCCACCCAATGTGAGTTTAATGAAGCATCACTTGCGGGTTACAACCTAATTCAAAACTCAGTTCCTCTTTGTGTCACGTGTGTGTATTGTAAAATTTGTACTTTTATTTAATGTGCTTATTCCATTTCACAATGTGGTCAGCAGTGCGTCATGGGAATGAAAAGGGGGCACAAGTGAGATTACTTCACTCCAAGGAAAAAAACTTGACATAACCCTAGATGACCCCTTCTGTGCAAGGACACTACTGCAATGACTCATCAACTGGCAACAGCAACAAATGATGAGGTCATCCAATTCACTTACAAGCCGACCACATGTAATGTGTCGCAATAGCCGAAACCCATTCATGCAGAAACCTCACACAAAAGCAGCCGACATTAGATTAGGCCTGTATCAATTCTACCCACCCCCACCCCCCGTCACGGTTCTCGATTGCGATATTGTGAATCCATCCAAGAAAATATACCTTTGTAAATATTTAAATTGTGATGGAGCACCTTAATTTTTTTGGGGTCAATTTGAATAGATTACATGCAATGTACACTGCATGATAAAAAAAATTGCTTAATAGATGCACCATTCGACGTACGTAACATGCACGTTAGGATCGATTTTAAAAATCGGTTAAATCGTCATGCACCCAGGAGGCAAGCTCCTTGCGTACAGTCCAAAGCCCCCCCCCCAGAGAAAGCCACGCAGCGTACATGACAAGACATAATGCTCATACGTTATAAGGAAAAAAAATGTGGCCTGTAGAAAAATAAATGGTTTGTGTACGAACAAAATGTCGACTCGAGGGAGGCGTTCATAACCGTGATAACCCCGCACACAGGCTGTGGCCTACATTCCCCGCACTCGCCGCGTGTCCGCCACCGTTTCCCCCGCGTGCGTGGCATCGCGCTGCTCTCGTCTTCTCAGTGGCATCAATAAAGTCACAGGGTTTTTTTTTAAACCAGAAACATCTCATCACCACCGGGGCCGATTAATGTCCCTTAAATTTCATTTATACTCTAGAAAAGCCAAGAAGAGTGGCTATGCATTGATGACAACCACACCTCACAGAAAGAAGATCCTGCGGTAATTACAAAGATTCCACTAAGAGACTGTATGGTCATTTGCTCTTAGCGAACACCTATATGAGCCGGCACAGCACACCAGAGGGTGGAGTGGCCAATGCCACGCTCGGCTACCTTTGTCTCCCTAGTGGTGATGTTTACATACAGCACCACGTAGTCGTTTGAGGCCGAGTCAACCTTGGGCAGATCCATGATTGATGTTGGCCGTGAGTGAGAATAGAACTCAGGTCGCTGGGTTTGTCGTGCAGAATGCTAACCGCTACAACAACATCTGCCGTCCGCCACTAAGTGGTGGTGACATCTCCACAGTGCCTGTCAGGCCAGGTGTACTATGAGGCCAGGCAATGTTCCAAAGGCTCGCTCACAGGTCATGGTACCCGCGACACAACCACCACCACCGACAATCCTATTTTAGGCTATGAACTCCATTTTGGCCCAGCTTTTACCGTTTAGCCCTTGCGCCATGCATGCCATACAGTGCATGCATAAATGATGCAAGGAAAATTATTTTAAATGTTTAAACACGACACTGTCTCTGCCTATAGCCTATTTATAAAGTGTGATGATGGCAGCAGTGGCAGCCTGAAAATGCGCGCTGACACCAAAAACTCGATTTCCATACCCTGGCGACTGCCGCCCTTATAGCGTTTCTTAACTTCGCCATCCTGCCACCTTTTAAAAAATTTCACACCCTCAATAATGTATTATTAGTACAACATCATTATTGCAGGCGGAACGGTTTGCCCAAAGCGCTATGAGGCCAGCGAGCTAAGTTTCATTCCCGGCCACAACCAGCCCGAGCTGCCCTCCTCCTCCAACCAGCATAGCGAACAATGGTCAAACAACCCCCGCAACCGGTGGCTTGGGCAGGCCTTGGATTGAGACAGGGTTATAAATTTAAATGTTTTAACAATAATTTACCACTCGTTTCCCAACAGTATCGCTTAGCCTCTTGTCCTCTGGGGTCCTTCCCAAAATGTTCGGCAAATCCCTTAATTCGGCTTTTCTTTGTAAGCGTGAAAAGAACACGGCCTTGTATGGAGAGGTAAAAAGAAGCCACTGCCACAGAGAGACCCACAGCTAGTTGTGACATTTCAGGAAATGGCCCTTCTTCATATGCTATAAAGAAGGCCCATATCCCAAAACGTTGCTTATTCTATTTATTTTACTTGAAGGCCACTGTGTTTTTAGTGTTAACTGTGCTCGTGCACCACTGTCACCGCAGAGGCAGCACGAAATAAGTCGTGAAGTTCCGGTGCTGCCTCCTAGAGGCACCACACTGTTGTCCCAGTATCTGGGCGCGTCGCCACACATCATCTCGGCATCACAGGCAGCGCCGAACGCGGCAATGAATTACGGATACGACGATGTAATCCACACTTAAAACCTCCATCATCCTCGCGTTGCTGCGCCCGGTTTCCCATGACTGAGCGAATACCGATGATGGCAGAACAACACTTTCCACGCTTCTCACGCTAAACGCGTGCGAGGGCAACATTTCAGATATGTGCTCAGCACAAAGACAAATAGACACCCACTGTGTAAGCCGACACTCACGAACGTCAGGTCTGTTCGCAGTCACCAATTGAGGTAGGCAGCGCAAGGGGTGATGGTGTGTACAGCGCCATACCGGGCCACGTTCGCCTCCCCAGTGCTGATGGTTAAGACACCGCACCAGGTAGCCATCTAATGCCAAATGCACCCGATCGGGGCCCAGGACTAGTTCAGCTTCACTCGACTCGCTGTCAGTCATGCCTGCGTACCAAAGTTCGACCGTTGGGTCACTGTGCAGTACAGTCCACGAACAACTGTGCAGCCATGTCCGTATCTGTACGCGTGCGTACGCGAATGCTTTGTTTCCTGGTAACCGGCACAGAAATACGGATTGGGAGCGCCCGTGCAATTTACACCAAGCGGCGCCTGAAGATGAGAACACATTCCCTCCACTAGCGTGCGGCCGCATCTCATTTATCCAGCTAATGACCTTTCCTCTTCCTCCACCGCCGCAAGTCGGCACCTGCATTTACTCCAAAGTGTGTCGCCACAGCCTCCCGCCGGTGAACGCTCGCGCCCGCACTCGCCTCGCGCCCGCACTCGCCTCGCGCCCGCACTCGCCTCGCGCCCACACACTCACCTCGCCAACGAGCGTGCTCTCCGAGGGGTTGAGCAGCACGGACGTCTCTAGGACATCGCTCCGATGCTGCAGCGTCTTCTCACCTGCGAAAGGGTGCGAGACGGGAGCGGCAGGGAGAGGGGGGGGGCGAGGTTGGGCAACGGGATGGGGGAGGAGAGCAGACAGGGCCCGTTACCACTTGCTCGCGCCCGCCAGTACCCGGGCACTCCACCCGGCACTCCAAGCCAGGCTGGAAGAGGGCACAGCAAACAGACAAGGTTGGGTGGTGGGGGGAGGGGGTGACGTCAGCACCGTCCGTCTAGATTTGCGTGCCAACGGCACCGCCCGCCACATCAGCCGCGTGGCATCGGCCTGATGAGGATAAAAAGCGGCGGCTCACAGCGTCACAGCCAAACAAAAGCGGGAAGCCGGTTAGCGGCGCAGCTGCATGGCTTGCTCGGCTGAATGGCTCCAATAGACCGCTCGGCTGCCTGTCTGCACGGTTAACCAACTGTGCAGCCGATTGTTTGTGTCTTCAATGCACCAGTTGTCTGCCTGTTGCTCTCTGAGGGTTAAGTCTGGATAGTCAAATCGGTTGCATCGCTGCCTAATATGGCTTTTTAAACGCGCGTCTGTCACACTGTCACTACCGCTGCTTATACGTCTGCTTGGCTGCCTGCTAAAACCACCGCAAGCAAAAGCTGTATATGAATACAGACCCACCTCTGAATGTCCAAACCCGGCAGCGGTGCTGCTCTGCATCAGCAGACAGAACCAGCTCGCTGGCGAGCAGAAGACGGAATGAATCCCCGGCGTGGCCTGGGCACTCGCGATCTCAGCCGATTGGACGGTTCTCCGCCAGCGCAGGCGTCTGCCAGCAGTGGGGGTAGGGAGGGTTGCCCTTAGCCCCCCCTTCTCCCCGCCCCCCCATGCACTCTAGCCCCATCTCCCCCACACAATCCTGTTAAATCTCCACTGCCAGCCCCCCCCACCCACTCAGCCACTAGTGTCACCTCCCCGTCTGCTTTCTCGGAGGATTGGCACTTCACACCCCTACACACCCCCCCCCCAGCCCGTGCTAGATCAGGTGTCAGACCCCAGCCGATGCCTGTGCCTGCATCAGCCCCAGCTCATTAGGCCAGTGCTGCCAAAACCACTCCCTCGCATTCGCCACCGCCATCACTGCTGTCACTACTGCATTATAATGAAACAGAGAAAATTGAGGCATGGTTTTCATGGCTTGATATATGAGAACTGCCCTCCATATGTATTCCTTTGGCATCATCGGGCATTTCAGGAAAAGCCCGATGATGCCTCCTACATGGAATTAAAATGCCGTGGACAGAAAGGGAACAGTCGACATGGCTATCCAGAAAGAACAGCTAAGGAGGGCAATTCGCAAGACAATACAGGGAACTATTGTGAAACAATACGGGACTGTGTGATTTACAGTGACAAGTCTCATTTTTTCTTTGTGTTATCAGACCGAGTGGCTAACATGCATTTATTCCACAGCTGTTGGACTGTATTTACAACAAAATGGCCATCAGAAGTAGAGGCTACAAAGCTACCTCTGAAGTTCCTTCTAAGTGACCTCTGTTTCACGCAGATCCGTTTACACCCACTCTGCTACACAAGAGTAATGTTTTTCACATGACAGTCATTTCATTTATTTTTGTAACTCTCAAGAGCTGGACTTTAGCCAAATTGGGTGCAATCACCATACGCAATGCAATGGTTTCTTGGAGCGATGTGATTATTGATTTCTGCAGGAGCCATCAAATCGTCACATCTGAGAGCTCGGTTCTAAATCAAAGACGGCTGCCTTGATTCGAACTCAATATCTCAACTCATCACCGTGACCTCTGAGGTCACTGGGCTATCTCACAATCAACTTCTCACAGGTGGAAAGTGCAAGATATTGACGCTGGCCTTCACGCTTTTATATACGAGCGAAATCGCGCATTCCCCCGCTCTCCTTCGCAAGCCTGATGCCTTCAACATGCGAGATGAAACGTCGTGAAGGGGATAAGAGGAGCGGTCGGCACGGCCATCGCAACAAAGCAGCTCTTGGGAGAAAAGTTAATAATTTAATATGTGCTCTGCATGCCGTGCAATTGTAGTGTTATTTTTTATTTGAGCTGGCAGGAGCCATTGAGTTATATAGCTCATCAAAACAGTTTTCCAGCGAGCTGGGGTAAGAGGTTTGTAGGTAACTTGTGCTATACCTCGGATGGGATGCCAGCCCATCACAGTGCACCAGGAGGCAATCCAGCCAGTTCCTATAACGTTAAGCAGCATATATTTGAAATGTGTTTCCGGACGCTGATATCTGATGTTATTGCGCATTAGAGTGAATGTCTGCATTGTCGATACCTCAATGTCATTATTTATCGCTCCCCCCTCCCTGCCCCGCAGGTAAATACTGCATATGTAACGGAACCTAATTGCGTGCACTGCATTGATTGCAATTAAAAAACCACCTTGGGGCGAAATCGCTGTGCAATTATTGAGCGTCTATCCATGGCGGCGCCATCACTCACCACGCTATGCTGCACAATAATAATAATAGTAATACAATTTGTAACGCGCACAAATTCCACGCCGCCTGGTTATGGACGAGACGCAGAGGTGAGGTGGAATTGCAGAGAGACGGGGGGGGGGG
>JAZEWT010000001.1:10409549-10428065 GCA_036362905.1 Mordacia mordax
GCGAGCGTGGAAACTCTACACGTTGGGCCAAATAGCATTCGTGATTGTTTGTAGGACCTCGAGAAAACTCATCTCATCATCTCATTGTCAGAAACCGCTTAGACCTGTACAGGGTCGCAGTGAGCCGGAGCCTGTCCCGGCAGACAAAGGGCGCAAGGCAGGGATATACCCACGATCGGACGCCAGTCCATCGCCGGGCACTGAGAGCAATTAAGTCTGCAAGCCAATTAACCTATGCAGCAGCATGTTTTTTGGACTGTGGGAAGAAACCGGAGTGCCCGGTGAAAACCCACGCAGACACGGGGAGAGAACTTGCAAACTCCACACAGAAAGGCACCCGAGCCGAGATTCGAACCCGGGACTTTCGTGCTATGAGGCGACAGCGCTACCCACTGGGCACGGTGGCCCAGTGGGTAGCGCAGTATACATCATATTGAGCTAGAGTTTCGCACAGATGAATTCACAGATCCTTTGCTGTGCCTTGCCAATTGCAAGTCAAAGCCTACACTCACCGGGTATACCCAGGTATTCTCCCTTCCGGTTAAGGCCCAAGCCTGGCCAATTGCTTTTTTACGTTTAATACACGTCGGTGATAAATGTAGTGCGTGGAGAAAATCCGCACAGGTGAGGGGAGACAGTCAAGTGACAACAACATCAACCTACATCTGCATTGCTAAGCACAGACAGCCTGTCCAAATCCTACTGCTTGTACTGCCTCCCAATACAATGGTCTTGACCTATACATTATCTCATGCACATAACGGACCTGTTGTTATCACCAGGTACTCCTGTTTCTTCCCACAGTCCAGACATGTTGCCTTCGTTAATTGTACTGACTAATTTGCCCCCAGTGCCCTGACATGTATTAACTGGCTCACCCCTCCCCACTGGACAATTGCTAAAAAGAGCTACATACCTTAACGGTTCCTTCTAGCTTAAATAAAAACTGACTCACTCATCTCTTTGTAATCCATCAGCAAATCCACGGCAGCTATGGTATTGGATTAAATCACCCACACTCGGTAGAAAATGGGAAATGTATTGAAGCCAGACACAATTGAGATAGGATTATGTTGAACCCGGTTTTCGCAGTCACAGACCAACTTTAGAAGAACTTGAATGTGATTAACCAGACGGGTAAAATTTAACCAAATAAATAAAATCCCAAAGAACTCAAACCTGAACTCTGATTGTGCCCTAATTAAGCTATGCTCGGTAAAATGCAGCATTCCGTGGTGACTACGTGGCCATCAGCCGATGACATCATTACGCACTCGTCTTCGGGATATTTTTCTTAGAAACAAATTATGGAATTGATGTTGGACAGTGTCCACCGCTGGATAGAATTCAAAGTCAAAACCCGTGATTGCATCCCAGATACTTAAAAGACTCTGCCGCCTGACCAGCAGATACCATAACTGTGTCGCTGATTCTATTAAAAAGCATTGCAGGGAGATGGGAAAACTGACACTTGCATACGATTGCTTTAATCAATACCGTAAAACCAGCTCTTCAACGAGAAAAGCAATACTGCACGTCCGTCAATGCAAATGGGGGAAGAATATAATTATTTAAGCCGCAATTTCTGGAGAAAATTATTGAATTTCCGAAGTAGATATAATCCAGCAGACCAGTACTATTTGTAATTACATACTGTATAGCATATCCTAGGTTTAGATTTTAATAAGTAGTACAGAATTGTGTCATATTATAAAGATCTACACCCACATGTAGTATTGTATTACTTCACATCGTAATACTAATATAGGTTTTCAAGGCTTAATGTGTAAGACTTGCTCTCCATAGCTCTTCTTTCTAGCTGGCTGTGTCGAGTGTTCCGTCTATCTCCTTCGCAACGTTTCGCCTCGCGTGTTGGGAAGCACCATCAGAATTCCGCATTCATAATGCAGAGTACACATACAAAAAATCCAACAAGCTTTTACAAATGAATATATTTACCAATCCTAGCCCAACTGTGTGAAAGTATCGTGTCATGAGACAGAGTCCATGCAAATTTCTCGCACAGCTACCTTGGGAACCCAATTTTAGAGTAATAGATGTACATTACAACCAAACCGATCTTTCAAAAATTTCAGTCCTGAAATGTAGCCAAACAACATTTTCTGTGATGGGTTTCGGTGGTGAATTCATTGGTGATCAGCGTGAGACCATCAACTCGTTACATTTGAGAACCAAGTTTATCTGCAGAGGGCTGAAGCCAGGATTCAAATCTCAGATCTCCGAGCGCGGCAGCTCGCTAAAACTCCAAGCCACATGGCCACATCAAAAAGCACAATCGGTCCGAACCACATTTCACGGTAGCTCCAAAAAGTATGACACGTCAATTTTGGCTATGGAAATATCGCGTGCAAACTTCTATCTTTTACCCAAAAATGCTACAAATGGTGGCTCCGGCGTTCGAACCTGTGCAACTCATCGAAAAGGAGTGAATATATATATACACACACGACTTGCAAACAGACGACATCAATCAGCTCATACGACAACAAATGCCCTCAGCTGTTGAACTCTTCCTGCTAGAAGACACGGAGCTATTCCTCATCCTCGCGGGTCTCACCAGACACAAACGCATTTGCCCAGATGCCCCCTCCCCATCCCTTCCCCATCCCGACTCAGCACCCAAATCTGTCCACACGTTGCGCCTCTGACCGAAGAGGTTTCGGTTTCTCCGCTGGAAGGAGACAAATCACCCGGCTCCGCGTCAGTTTTCCGTGGGAGCCGGCGACGCACCCCAGCCTATCGCGACGCGCACCGACGCGCCATCGCAACACGGCCACCCATCACCGCGCGCGGAGAATTACAATCGGCACATTTCACGCGAAAGAATTTGTGCATCGTGGCCAAGCTGGAGAGATTGGACGGATTCAGTTTCGTTAATTTTTGTCTCTTAGGGTGAAGTGGAGGAAAAGCCTAAATATCAACTGGGCATCTAACGATTTCACACTCAAGAGTGAGTCGATGAATTTGTTGAGCTTTGCGGTCACGATTCTATTAACAAATGCTGATCTTTTGTCTCATTTATACCACCCCCATTTGTATTGTTTTTCTTTTATGTTCCGCTATTTTAGAGCCGTTAGCCTAAACGTAAGATTTACATATCATTTACATATAATTAGCATACTGTGTAAAGAGTTTATGCAGACGCATTGCAGAGTAACCGTGAGACTCAATGCTATGGAAATATGAATGAAAATCCTTTATGTGTTAATCTATACTTGTCACAGGGCTCCAGTGCGTAAAGTGCGATTTCTAAGTCAGTAAATCTGGTCTCAGTGTCTGCTCTGAAGAAGGGCCATCACCGCATTACACCAGCCAATTATACATTTTTCTCTGGTAAGACAACGTTACTGATAAATGTGGTCGACCGTTTGTTGCTGACATCGATGTACAGTGGCAGCATTATTTCCAGCACTTTGCGAAAAACAACGGCCCTTATACTGTTCACAATTTTGCAGTTGCCACGTGGAAACTTTCTCGCATCATCACAAACGTCCTTTCATCATTGACAAGGCACTTCTTGAAAAATGCACATTTCACGCGCATTAGAAAATGGGTTCGTCGAGGCAACGGAGTCTGTCTCCTGCGTCTGCAAACGTGGGGCCTCGGGCAAACAATGAGGACAGATGGCCTGCCAGGAGTTCCCCTCTGTTTCCACCAGTGGTAGCGTCCACCAAAGCAGCTCAGGGTATGGCAAAAACCCAAGAAGGTGGCGTTGGTTGGTTTCAACGGTGTAAATCGTCGGACTTATTCTTTCGTATGACTTCAGAAACAGAAGCTGTCCTGAACATTTTAATTCTAATTTCCTAATGGAGAGCGAGTTTAGCTCCGGGATGTCACCTTCAAACGCATGTTGGCGGCAGGATGTCTTTATTATGAGCTCCACGGATTGTCAAAGTTGCTACTCCCTCGGTTGAATGGGCACACGGCACGCCAAGCTCAATTTCACTGACTGAGGGCTGGTGGAGGAATGATGCCATGCAGCCTCAATGCAACGCTGGCTAAATCACTGCCAAATACACAACGATCACGTAAACATGCCTCCAGAAGTGATACTTTGTAAATATTTAACTGGGATTTACTTGTATTGTTTTTACATATTTTACTGAAGTGGAAACAGCAATACGAGAATGTGATGCCTGGAGAGAAAAAATGGCCATGGAAGACCAGTCAGTATTGATTTCCTGACAACAAAGACAGATTGGGCTAGGGCCTGTGATTATTTGGTTTTTTTCCATTTGTTATTATTGTATTGCCCGTGGTGTGCATGCCTGTAATCCAGCACTGTGGACAGGAGGGTTGATGACTCACACACGTTGTGATACTTCCCTCCAATGGGTGTTAAGATCGTGTCATACCCTAGCTCACCATGAGATGGTGGCATAGCGAATGTGGACCCCATCTGTTCCATCTGTATGGGATGGTGTATTTCCCCCTCGCATGAGTGGGTTTTCTCCAGGTGGTATGGCTTCCTTCCATGAGTTTAAAACACTCAATAACTACAGGACCACAGAGCTTGAGACATTGCTGGCTCCGGCACACGGGATGGTGTATTTCCCCCTCGCATGAGTGGGTTTTCTCCAGGTGGTATGGCTTCCTTCCATGAGTTTAAAACACTCAATATCTACAGGACCACAGAGCTTGAGACATTGCTGGCTCTGGCACACCACTTGACTGATTTCCCACTTTGCTGATTCCTTCCATCTCGAAGTAGTTCTCTAGCTTTGAAAGTCAGTGACTACTGTGCACATTAGGAGTTGAAATTACGATTATTACTAATTAAAGTTACAACTTGGTGAACGTATAAAAACTGATATTTGACACACAGAACACATATATTGTTCAATTTTATCCCAATGCTGCTATAGGGATCATGTCATTAATCTAGGAATACATTTCAGACCTTTCACAGAGTAGTGCAATCCCCACATTAGAGAACAGCCTACACATATGGATAGCACCGAGCTTGGGGCTGCCACATCTGAGCAACTCTACATATGTGGAAAAACGCACGATACAGAAGGAACCTATCATATCTGTGTGACTACTTCAGCGTCACTCACGTGCAGAGAAGTACAGATAGAAATAATCTGCCAAAACTTCAAGGCCATTCCTGTTACCCACAAGTACAGTTCATGTGAAAAGCCATTCCTTATGAGCAGAAGCTTAATCCTGTACAGGATCATCCGTAGCTGCATCCTATGCTGGCAGACAGAGGGAGCAAGGCAGAGCTATACCCAGGATAAGACGCCAGTCTGTCACAGACCACTGGGGGTAATTTAGTCAGGGCAATCAACCTATGTAACAGCATGTCTTTGGACTGTGTGAGAAGTGTTCAGCCAAACCCATGTGTACAAAGAGAGAACATGCAATCTCTACATGGTTAGAACCAATGAATAGAAAATGGGATTCTTACAGACTGCTCCGGTGGGTGGAGTTATTTAATCAAACACATTTTATGTTCATCCACTACCATACATTCTTATCGTGGCGAACTGTCATTTGTTTGCATTGTATAATAATTAGGCAGCAAGGGGTAACCTTTACAAACATTACGTTTCTTTCATTAAAAATGACACAGAGACCTTTCTCCATTCATTAACATTCTCATTACCGGCACTCCGTACCCAAGGCAGTCTTCAGAGGGCTCACGCGTACTGGGTTCACGGTACGGGGAACGTGGCAGGCACCACCCTCCATGCACTCACATGGAGCCCCCATGCTCCCCACACCGCCATCCTAGACCCCCCCCAAATCCACCCCTTACGCACTCAAATAAATAGAGTGTACCACCTCCACAATACACGCGCCGTGATTACACTGCCTAATGCACCCGCAATGACAACGTGTGTGCACGTGCAATATGCAAAGGGTAGCAAGGCCACAAATGTCGCCCAAGGCCGAAGCCAGAGAGCCACCTAATGTAATCCTCCGTCAATTTACTGCCGAGCAGCTCAACTGACACATGTGCTCAAGCTGTCATATTAATGCTACTGCTTATTTTGAATAAATAATGTGCGCAGGATGGGCAGTGTGCATCGCACTAGGACAAGATTAAAAAAACCCTTTTTCGTCAATAACATGACAGCTTATCACCAGTAACACTTGAGAGTCCTTATATTAAAGCCTGGGACTTTCGCGGAAATCCTCACAGGCAAATCACACAGAATGTGCCGATCATTAGACCTTCGAACCTAAGCAAAAATCGCCCTCAGCTCATGCATGGGCGACCACATCAAGTGAGCAAAACAAGGTATTCCAGGCTGCTGCAGGGCAATGCTGTGGGCATAAGAGGGCAGTTATACTGCAGCCAAACACATTGTCGAACTGTACTTTGATGTTCTTGCTGTGCAGCTTTCACCATATAAATTCTCATCTCATCGTGAGAAACCGCTTAGTCCTGTACAGGGTCGCGGTGAGACGGAGCCTATCCCGGCAGACATAGGGCGCAAAGCAGAGATATGCCCACGATGGGACGCCAGCTCATCACCGGGCAGTGCGAGAAATTTAGTCTGCAAGCCAATTAACCTATGCAGCGGCATGTTTTTTGGACTGTGGGAGGAAACCGGAGTGTCCGGAAAAAACCCAAGCGGACATGGGGAGAGAACTTGCAAACTCCACACAGAAAGGCACCCGAGCCGAGATTCGAACTCGGGACCTTCTTGCTGTGAGGCGACAGCGCTACCCACTGGGCCATGACTTGGATGTAAATTACCCAAATCATTATAATCTTCACCCCAGCTTCACCAACCCACAATGAGCGGCGGTGTATAAAATAGAGTCAGACATCAGCCACGACCTGTCCCCGCTTTGGGGGGAGGCCGTTATCTGGTAATGGATTGACCAAAGAGACGCAGACAAGTACGCATACATTGGTAGGCCTTGCATAGTGCCCAGGCCTTTCCATTCCACGGGGAGTCGAGGCGATTCAGACACAATGGAGAGATGGATTGGACTTTAATCATATCACAAGCAATCCCCTAATCGACTTAGTGCAGTCAGCAGCCTAACCAGTTTATGCTGCTGGCTGAACAGAAACAAGGCCCAACAAGGAGAGTCAGCACAGTTTTAATGGCCTTGCGTGGGAATTGAACCAGGCTGACTGTGAATGCGTTTTCTCTAGTTTTTAAATTCGCTCCTACAGTAAAACCTGCATCATAGCACGAGACAAAATGTCCATTTGGAACTGTTAGCGGAGCAATGCATAACCATGTGTGTTACTGGAACGTCTTGTGGAAGGTAATGGTAAATAAATACTTCTCAGATCTCTACAGGTGGCCTTCGTTTACACACACTAGGGACGAGGGTGCACCTCCACACAATCCCAGCTAAAGGGTGGCAGTTAAAACAATATTTTTTTTATCAGTTGCGAAATTTAGTCAAATTCAGCGTATTAGTTTTACGGTGATGAGCTCGCGTGTGCAGTCATTGGCGTGTGGCCTACAACCCTCAACTCACCATACTTATGAAGAACCTGGTTTGGTCACAGAGGCCACTTGGATTTGAAGTCCAGGTTATTAGCATTGCCAAGGTATACACGTGCACCTTTAAAACTAGTCTCAGCATTCTGGAAGGCTTTGTTGGAGAATTGAAACTTAGTTTTTAGCACTGCTTGTAGGTAACCCATTGTAACAGAACATAAGCAGCAAGTGTAAACTTCATACTTTTCTGACAATCTTGCACTCAGGGTACGAAGAATAATCTGCATTTCATGTAAGACAACACCAAGATGATATGTATTATGAGGGGATTTCAAAATATATCTCCTAAGTTTTACAGAATATTCTGGCAAAAGAATTACATTGATAGGAACACAAATTGAAAAGTTACAGCATTGCTAAATGAACCGTGTCAGTCTTCTGTATTCATAGGTTCACCTCTTCAGTGTCACCATATCTATTAAACCTCTTCAACCGTTTTCATTCAAGTAATTATCTATTAAACATGAAAAATCCCGTATTGCCAGTTACCCAGCTAGTTTCAGTGGCAGTGGCCCACACTCACTGACAATAATACAGTCATTGCTGGCTGGACAGCAGCCAATCCCCAGCGTTTTGAAGACAAGATTTGTGATTCTTGCAAATTCCACGGCTTGTGCTGAGACTCCCAAGTCGACTTGGGTTGTGAAATGACCAGGAGATGGCAGTACAGCAAGTTGATTGAGTCATCTGTGCAGACATTTAGAAGTGCTATCACCATCGGTTCTCTCCTGATAGTGTTTTCTAAGGAGTGCAAAACACAAGACGGAATGGACAAACATCCCAAAGTGGTACCCTCCTAAATCATCTTCCGACTCGGCGAAAATGTATTGGAAAATAATTGTCAGAAACGCCTGAAGATGCCTCTAACGTGGGAGGCGAAATGTCGCGAAGGAGAGAAGAGGAGCGATCGATGCAGCTATCCCGAAAGAGCAGCTTTTGGAAGCAATCAGCATGCATCGAGCCGTGAAAACCGACATCAGTAAAACTGTCAAATCGTTATCACTTCAACAGAGTACACGATCCTCAACAACACAAAGGTTTATTTTTACCTCGTGACCATAATATGAAAGAAACATATATGCCACCACATAATTGCCACAATAAGCATCGTTACCTTTTGACACTGGGGTCATTAGAAACTGGCACACGGGGGTACAACATTCCTAACCCATGAGCGGCCCCGGCCAGGCGTTCGTGCCGAGCCTGGCGGGTCCTTTCATTCATTCCCTGTGTTAAGGAGAGGGCTTCTACAGGACATCCTGGCGCCACGAGGGCGTCGGCCGACAAACAATCCAACGCGTTTTCGCTCAAAAACACGCCGTTTACGCCACTCACACTGGAGGCTGCGGCATTCGATGAAATTGCTAATAGCACAGCGACTCGTGTCACAGACATCTATGACCGGCCCCCCGATGTTTATTTTGCGCTAATGGCTCAGATGTAAACATGTTTAAAAAAAAAACTGTGCGTTTACATGTATTACGGAATTGCTTCGGAACAGACGGTTGTCTTAGAAAGCATTCATTCACCCGCAGGGAAAAGTGAAGAACTGTGGTCAAGGAATATGCGTTTGCGTTGTTTTGTCTCGCTTTGATTTAAATCTCAACGGTTTTTTTTCCAGCACTAATTCATTTGGACAATTTTCATGAAGGTAATTCTCGAGCGTCGACAATAACTTTATGACTGCGTTTCAAAGCTGCTCTTTCGGGATAGCCGTTTTGAGCGCTCCTCCGCTCTCCTCCGCACGACACGGCTATGGTGAAGGAACAGCTTTGAAAATTATCGTGCCACCCTGTATTTGGAAGGAAAAATCTTATGCACAAAAGCTTTTAACGTTGGATGGAAAGCACTAACAAGATTGTCGATACAAAATGCCACTAACCGATTAGGACTTCAAGGTCGTTTCACATTTAAATAAAAGCAATTAGCCAATTTCAAAGAAACGTTTTGTAATGCTGCATTAGCATTGGTTTCATACGCAAAATTAGCAGTGCTGCACACTGCGGTGATTTGGGCAATGGCCCTTCTTCCTCACACAATACATGAAGAAGGGTCATTACACCACGATATAACACACATTTTTTTTCTCTGAAGGTAATGTTAATAATGAATGTGTTGAGACTTTTTGGTCAATTGCATTGATAACAATTGGATAACTTATCAATGTGGGATATATCAAAACACAAGTCTCGTTAAACTGTCTGTCCCCTGCTGAAATGAATTCATATCTTTGCTTTTTTATTTGCTGGAGACATTGAGACAGCAATTGAAATTCCACATTGTTATGGAATGGTCAGGCTCTCCACAGTGCAACCACCACGCATACCACAATGTAAACACAATGCTATTGTCATCTCACACTGTATGCTCTCACTATTGGCCAAGTCTTGCCTCTTCCTTTAGGCGTCTCGACCATTGCCCAAAGTCCCCAATAAATCTGCGATGTGCTCCCGAGGGATGCCTCTTACTATTGTCGCACAAAAAAATTGTGGAAAAACACAATTATCTGTATCACGCTGGACTCTCCACAGGGGATGAACGCTTTACCTCCCCTAACCCGAACCACCACTTTCCGCACATCGGTAACGGCATGGTTGAGAGTCGATTCAAAAAACGCTTCTCTAAAACAATGTGGTCAATCGTAGGGCCCTAAGTGGCTACAGGGGAGACATGAACATCCTGAATGGGATGCAGATTTTTTGAAAACATTGACTCACACAAGTGATGGAAGCATGTAGAGTGAAATAAAAAATCACTTTTAGTTAATATGTCTACGGATCATCAAAATGTAGCTTTTTATTTGTTGACATGCCTTTGATCACTGAATGATATTGATATATGCGGTTCTATAATTCCTTTTACCCAAGCGTCACAAAGCGCTTGCCAGAGCTGTGGAAAGAAAGGCATGTCAACATTAGAACAGATTAATAAAATAAAAAAATGAATATAAATCAATGAGACTAATGATTGATTGATGAGATTGATGGTGGAATAATTCAAATGTACAAATGACCCATGGGCATTACCATCATGAATGAAGTCCTCCACATGGAATATCAGTAATTAATAATAATAATAATTGCATTTAATAATAATAACAATAATTGCATTTATAGTGTGCTTTTCACCCGAGGGTCACAAAGCGCTGCACAGAGCTGCGGAGAGAGTGGCACGTCAACAACAATGGCACCAGAATGGAAAATCAACAGCAACAACATTTCTTTCGGGTTTTTTTTATATAGAGATGGCAGACTCACACACAGGGCAAGTTTCCTTTTCCAGACACAAACTGATGTTAGCCATCGCCAAAAATTGAGCTCAGCCTCCCCGCCCCTCCCATCAAACAGGATGCTTAAGCACTGCATCGTGACGGTGACACGCACACCATTGGCAAGGGGTGCACAGCAGCGGGACTGCAATGCAGAACTTGGACGGCCTGATGGGATGCTCACGCAAACATCAACATCCGTGCCAAACATCCGCCACGTTCGAGGCCACGATGTGATCAGCAGGCACGAGTGCAGCTTGCAGGTGGCCCGACCTGTTTGAGCACCGTTTGAGTGGTTCTTCAAACCACGTGCATTTCCTCTGGGCACTCGGGCTTCCTCTCAATACGCTAATGAACTCAAGAGGTCTGAAACGAGAGCTCAGAGTGCCTCATGTAACCTGTTTGACAGGTGAGAGCCTGACCGGACTGGGTCAGAGCTTAAATGGCTGACTTTCGAAACGAGTGAGATCCTTAACCAGGTGAGAGCCTTACCAGATAAGTGCCTAAACTGCTGAGGGCCTAAGCGGGTGAGAGCCTCAATGGTCGAGAGCCCGAGTGGTTGACCCTTAAGCTACTACTTGAAAGTGGTTGGTTTAGTCACATGTTGCTCATTTAAACGCTTAAACTCAATCGTTTCAAAAAATACACAGTATAATTCCATATCCCATTTATGATCAGGATACTTTTTTTGTTCAGGCAGGTATGCATGCAGCATTAACCCTTTCCCCCAAAAAAACATAGGCTTAAACTGTTTGAAAAAAATTAAACATGTGAATAGGCGACTAAATAAAGGTATACAGTACAGGATAATTACTATTATGCGACTGATGTTACAATACTCGGCTAAGAAAAAAAGTTAATGCATGCCTTTGTGAGCCGGAATGGTTGTCACGGTCATCACAATGCAAAGCTGCTATTGCCCCAGCTGTAACGCAAAGCCACAAGGGGCCTTGAGCATCACTTCGCGCAGAGGATATCCTGACAAGGGGATGGGACCTTCAAGCTCACGAGCCAAGGTCACCACCACACATTACCGGCCCAGTATTGTTGTTTGTTTGGCAAGTGCTTGTGTGTGTACGTGTACGCGCATGCGTAAAGATGAATGTTTTATGCATTCAGCGGCAGTGTTTTGCTAAAACTCTACTGCCAGGTGAAGAGAGCTGAATGGAAGGGAGCTTGGGTTTGCAATAGAGAAGGAGGCTCGTATAGTGGATGGAGACTTCATTGCGAGCACATGCTTGCCTTACTGTGTACATGCGTGCAGAGGCATCTCGACACTAATTGGGGGCACATGTAAGAGGTGCATCAGAGCCAGATTCAGACGCACATAGAATTCAAGGCGACACAAACATAGGCTGAAACAGAGAGAGGGACGGAAGCAGGCACACAGACAGGAAGAAACAGGCAGTGGCGTGTACACAGACACATACACAGAGAGACGGATACGTGGGGACAGTCACAGGTACTGACACAGACGAGCAAATAGAGAAAAATATCAATATGTAAAATGGCAAACACAAAAGGACAAAGATATAAACTCACTGTCAGTATCATGTTATGAGAGAAAAAATATAACTCCGAATTCCTGCGCAGCAGTGTCATCCCGTGTTACAGAATGATTTGCAGAAATGGCCATAAAAGTTCCTCTCTTGACAAGCATCGCACCAAGTGCGTTCTAATCGACAAGCTGGCTAGATGCTCACTGCATGAATCAACAACCAACAATTCAAAATAGTTCATCTTAATTGCGTTCAGGATCAAAACCGTTGGTTGGATAAATCCAGTGAAAATTCGACGTGACGTAATAGGATCAGTTTGAGGCTATTGACCAACGAGCTGAGGCCATGGACGCACAACACTGCACAACACAGTTGAACCACAAGCAGGTGCCTGGATTTGAACTCAAGCGCTCAGGGAGTGTCGGCACAGTGTTCTGACCTTCTGGCCTCTAAGTTACTTGGGAGCCTCGGAAACATCTCCACCTGGGTGGCTACATCACCCTGCCATGGTTATCAGTACATGCACCTCCACTGGGGCTTGTAAATCACTGCAGTTATTTTTCCCCAAGATGCTCTGCAGCCGTAACAGACTTCACTTTGCCGTGCATTATTTAACACTTACAAATCATACAAGTTCGGTGTAAGGTCCAATTTTTTCCCCCATTTCCTAAAGTCTCTTCACATCATATTTCTATTAAAGCCATGTATCATTCGTACTATTGTCTAGATTAGGTTCTCAACCTTTCGAACGTTCCCGGGTTCGAATCTCTCGGCTCGGGTGCCTTTCTGTGTGGAGTTTGCATGCTCTCCCCGTGTCCGCGTGGGTTTTCGCCGGGTACTCCGGTTTCCTCCCACAGTCCAAAAGCATGCTCCTGGATAGGTTAATTGGCTCGCAGACTAAAATTCCCACAATGCCCGGCGATGGACTGGCGTCCCGTCGTCGGGTGTATTTCTGCCTTACGCCCTGTGTTTCCGGGATAGGCTCCGGCTCACCGTGACCCTATATAGGATTAAGCGGTTTCAGACAATGAGATGAGATGAGACCTTTCGAACCTCTAGGCCGTTTTCGGGTCTGGTCTCCATGGACAACCAGGAGGCGATCACGGCCCGCCAATGGGTCGTGAGCCACCGACTGAGAATGGCAGGCTTCAGATTATCGTAATTATAACACACGTGCATGCCAAACAACATAAGCCCCGTGGCATTTTCGGGGATAGCCAAGTTTGACCCCGCCGAGCACAATCGCAGCTTCCTGATGGCAGCGGAAACAGGCACAGAGGAACAATGATCGGGCACTGCAATAGTGCCGTCGCTCGTGGCCGAGAAACTCCTTTGTGTTGCTGCGGCACGCAGAGTGCGGGGGGGGCTATCCATTACCGCTTGCGCAGTCTCATTGCCCCTGGCACATCAGTGCATTTATATAAAAGAACGGGATTTTTTCTTCTGCACAGCCCCTTTCACTGCGGGGTCCTGCCAATTTGTGTGCGCGCGCGCCTACGACTAATTGGCAGTAACAGTACAGCGGTGAGAGGGGGGTTGGCGCGCTGTGTTATGAACTCGGCAGCGCGAGTTCGATTCCCGCTCACGCAAACACCAGTGACCCTTTTCCAATGCGGTGCTGTCCATCTCCTAGGTTGACTCCGCCTCGAATGGAGTAGCTGGTGCAGTGCATAAACATCGCCACCAGGCAAAAGCGGTCAGATGTGGCGCTGGCAATCCATCCCCTCGTGTGCCAAACCAACCTTGCAAAGTGCTAACTAATGACACTTGACTCTATAGACCGCCAAGGCTATACGGGGGATCTTTGTCTTGTGTACGATTACCAGCACCACGTCATTTATATTCTCGGTGGGCTTATGGCGATGGCGGAATCGCGCAGACACGCGCACGTGTACCCGCCTCGCGCAGCGTCGGGGACTGAAGTGGCCCTCGGGTTTCTCTCTAAATTCATTGGCCTCCCACAACAACGGGACGATATACAGACATGCACGCCCCCCCCCCCATTTATATTCCCGGTGAGTTTACGGACGGCGATGGCGTTATCGCGCAGACGCGCGCATCTGTACGGAAAGGGGAGGCGGGGGCACCTGCCTCGCGCAGCGTCAACGATTGAAGTGGCCCTCGGGTTTCTCTCACAGTTCACTGGCCTCCCACAAAAAAAAAACGGGACGATACACAGACACGCGTGATGATTCCCAAACCCTCCACCCAAGCACAGGCAACCGCGGGCAGCACGGCGGCAGTTTTTCTTTTTACGCCGGGGTGATCCGTCGGAAGCAAGCGCAGCAGTGCCGCACGTCGGAATGCGGAGGCAATTGTTGAGAAATATCGGCGAGCGCCGCGGTGGCGCCTGCCGCTGCCTAAAATGGTGATGAACTTGCTGCTCGGCGAGCGCGTGTACAGTGCGAGCACCGCGCCACGCTGGTGAAGGCGACCGTCTCAAAAAAAGCGTTCCGGAACACTAGCGGACAGCCGTCATGATGAGTTCCTGTTTCAAAACGCGCGTAATGATTACCTTCCCACGATGGGTCGTCCCGCGTGGGCCTTCATCTGACAGATGATGCTTATTATTACAGCAGTATATACCCAGGGAGCTCGCAAGCTCTGGATACGAGATTCCTGCACAGTCAGCATCACCATCAGAATTTTTGAAAATTACATATTCAAATAGGGTGGCACGGTGGCCCAGTGGTTAGCGCTGTCGCCTCACAGCAAGAAGGTCCCAGGTTCGAATCTCTCGGCTCGGGTGCCTTTCTGTGTGGAGTTTGCGTGTTCTCCCCGTGTCCACGTGGGTTTTCGCCGGGCACTCCAGTTTCCTCCCACAGTCCAAAAGCATGCTGCTGCATAGGTTAATTGGCTCGCAGGCTAAATTGCCCCGCAGTGCCCGGCGATGGACTGGCGTCCCATCGTGGGTGTATCCCTGCCTTGCGCCCTGTGTCTGCCGGGATAGGCTCCGGCTCACCGTGACCCTGTATAAGACTAAGCGGTTTCAGACAATGAGATGAGATGAGACATATTCAAATATTGGTTTTAAATATTAAACTAGAAGAATCTGATGATTGCTTCGAAAAGCTGCTCTCGGGACAGCCGCGTCGATCGCTCTCTCTCCTCTCCTCGCGACGTTTCACCTCACACGTTCGAGGCATCCTCAGGCATAGTGTGCGTGCGTAGTTTCTATTGTCTCTTTATATGTGTGTGTAAATTTTTATGTGTCAATTGAAAACACCAACATTTGCAAATGCAGATAACGGTTGTTGTTAGTCGGCCAATGACGTCATTATTTCGATCCTGTAAAGAAAACCACATACATTAATAGAGAATAATGCAATACGGGGCCTCAGATAACTGTAAGCAAAACAATAGGTCACGCAAAACAAGTTTTTTGCACATCATGCTCCGCAAATCGAAAACCCCAAAGCGGACGTTGTGAGCGCTAACATTTTCCTCTTGCTAGCGACAGAAACAGGGGAAGTACTCACATTACCCGCAGAGCAAGAACTGTCACAAGAACATAGGTATAAAATAAAAGCAATCGCCTGCTCGAGTTTCTGAAACTACCCATTCGGTTGTGTCCTCGCCCGCTGACGTCCGGTCATCACATGTCGAGTCCCGCTCTCATATTTTGAGTGCCGATTTGAAATGTGGTCAGGGACAATCAGTAGCCAGAGCTCAGTATGAGATCACACTATGGGATAAGTGCAGCAAGAGCCAGAAATGATATATGTTTTCGCAGGCAAGGCACAGAATTTATCAAGCAATCTCGGAACTCGACACGCAATTTGCAGGATAACTTTTGGGCCGAATGGGCTCCTTACTGTGTTTGAGAAGACAGCCCACATTCGAACACGCGGCTTAACTCCAGTCTCCCAACAAATAACGCCGCCATAATTTGCTTTCTGAAAGTTGCACAAGACTGCTGCTTGCATTTAATGTATACGGCAATAACCCACCACCCGTATACAGGAGACGGATTTGATTCAGTTCTGTGCACACCTAGTTTTTGAAATCAATAACTATTATGGTTTCCGGTTAAAGCGGTGCTTAGCAGCGTGCACAGAGTGTTATTTTTGGGACCGCTCATCCACATGGAGGAGAGAACGCGCAGTTAAGGAGCTCACGGGAGGGAGCAATGCTTGATCCATGCGTGGTGGGGAGTGGAAAGAAAAATCTCACACCCGTCTGGCTTTTTCCAGACAGCCCCCTAGAAAGTGTCTGAAATTGCAGGAGTGAGCGATATTCCATGCAACTAGCAGTTAAGGTAGAGGAGACAAGGCCACGTCTCAATGCGGAATTTATGAAAAATGTGGACCAGAGAAAGTTATTTTTCTCTTTTTGCAAAATTCCAATTAAAAACACAAGCGAGTCCAGGCAAAGAAAATATTTATAACGAAACTGTGCGGGGTTTTTATCCTGATTTATTGAAGCATACGGGTCAAGTCACCATGCTCCACCCAGAGAATCCGCCGCATACATAACGACAAGAATTAAAGAGGTTCCTTTACCAGTACTACCAATAAAAAAAACCCCTATTTTGTTAAAAAAGTTATGGAGCATTAGGAACGTTTGCGCGATGCATTTTTTAAACTTCCACGACTCTGCAAGGACCGGCCACAGTGAAATGGCAGCAAAACAGTGATTAACGCGCAACGTTCAAATGTATTTCATGACATCAGCCACTGACGGTAACCGACCTACAAGAGTTAGCTTTCTTCCATCAATGGCTCAATGCCAACAATGTTATGTTTCACAGAGGACACTGTCAGCGATTTGAAGGTTATGGTATATTGCTGCCAGCTAAAATAGGCAATTAAACGCCGTTAAAATTTAAATTGACTGCATCACGAAGGCCAATTGATTTCCGAAGCCGAAACAAAGTCTGCATTATGATCTCATACAAAAGTAATGCACGGGTGTAAGTTGATTTCATCTCATCTTATCTCATTGTCAAAAACCACTTAGTCCTGTAGAGGGTCGCGGTGAGCTGGAGCCTATCCCGGCAGACACAGGGCGCAAAGCAGTGATAGACCCGCGATGGGACGCCAGTCCATCACCGGGCAATGCGGGCAATTTAGTCTGCAAGCCAATTAACCTATGCAGCAGCATGTTTTTTGGACTGTGGGAGGAAACCTGAGTGCCTGGCGAAAACCCACGCAGACACGGGGAGAACATGCAAACTCCACACAGAAAGGCACCCGAGCCAAGATTGGAACCAGAGACCTTCTGGCTGTGAGGTGATAGCACTACCCACTGGGCCACCGTGTTTGTGTAATCCCATCAAATGTGCAGGCTTTCTGCGGATATACCTATTTCGTATGCAAACAATAATAAATATTAAATTTGCCAAGCATTCCAAGTCCGATCCTCCCGAAAGGTTGAGTGAACAATTCTCGGGTAAAGAAATAACGAAATAACTAATATTAGATTACTAACATCCTACTCCAGGTTGTTTGGCACATTACCGCTAAGGATTCCGAATGTACGATGGAATTGAAATCGTGGCAAAAATACAAGAATACAAAGAGACAATGTGCGTCGCCAGTCAGCAATCCATCTGCTCTCCTGTGTTCTCAGCCCGACAGTATGGCTGGCTCATGCACACATCTGTAGAACCCACGATTACTACATTAATAAAATATCCAGCCCACTCAGCAGGTTAGGAAGCAGTTAGCACGGACCATGATTAATATTTGCATGCGTATATAACCACGGTCCATCTGTCGATATTTACAAATGTTGGCTAGTCAAACACAAATGAGTCCATTACACACTACACGCACCTGATGGTCAGTAAATCCTTCCTACCCGATGCATAGGACACCAATTAATATCGATTGCGCTTTCTATGTTGAACGGGACATTGACAAAAATCCCACCATGCAGCGTTTAAATCAAGAGGTTCTCAACCTTTCACAGCTCAAGGCCCACTTGGGTCTGGTCTCCACGGACCACGAGGTGGCGCCCACGGCCGACTGGTTGAGAATGAAAGCTTTAAACGACTGCTGTGCTAATAGCGAGCACCTGTGAATGCCGATACATGACTGAGAGGATGATGTTCATGGCATCAAAATGAAGTAACCTTTGACTTCCCAGTGATGACTGTTTACCCACTGCACTGGATATGGCTGAGTAAACGGATGGAAACCCGAGGATCCATTTCAGATATGACAGAGCCACCGATATATGACATGGCTACGAATTCCGGTCGCCAGGTACACAGCACAATAACATGGAATGTCACCTCGCTGGGGGG
>JAZEWT010000001.1:10428216-10458030 GCA_036362905.1 Mordacia mordax
AAGATGGATGGATGGATGGACATCACTTTCGGATGAAAAGCGCTCTAGAAATGCCATTATTATTGTTACCACTCCTCCGCAATACCATAGAGCAGATCCGCCATATAGTCTACACAAGCTGTTGGAGTGCTGTTTGCGAGCACCCAAATAAGGTCTATGGGTCACAAGTACCCACAGACACAGGATCTCCTTTATTTGAATCCGCTACCCTCTTTCACAGTCCGCGTTTGCCCATCAGGCACGGGCAGCACATGTATGGACTTAATCTGTATTCCCATGTAAAATGTGATTTAAAAAAAAAACCACGGGACAGAACGCCAGCTCAAAGCGTGTTGACGCACAGCGCAGGAAGCGTGCGCCGATAGCCGGGTAGAGGACTCCGCAATAAAACCCAGTGTGCCCCCTGCGTGCGCGTGCCAGTACGCCGACACCGCCCGCTGTGAACCAAACCCTCCCGGCTAGACGTTGCGCCACATGGCACCCCCGCCCCCCGCACCTCCCGCCCCGTTATTTAAACTAAAGCGAATGTTCCAAGCGATTCAGGTGGGGCTCGCACACAGACGCGCAGTGTGTTACGTTTAACAGGCATCGTTAGGACCACTGCCCTATTTGCCCGCCGTCCCCCACCCCAATTAAATCTCAGACACAGGGTGCAGCCCGATTTAACGATCCCGCGCGGTCAAGACACCACACGCAACGCAAACTTGATTCGTAATTACATCTAGACACCGATGAAAATACGTTGGACGGCTGCTTCAATTTCCACCGAGTCAAATTTAATTTCAGTCAACATAATGGTGTTTGATTTGATAATATAATTTATATTTTCCATAATCTCACTGATAGTGTGTATTTGATCGATGGTAGAGAAACCGTTCTCAAATCCAGCTTGCTACTGTGGTTGGTTGCAATCTAAATTGTGTGTGACAGCTTGCAAAGGCCTTCATCCAGCAGCGCGCAGATCATATCTCATGATAATACATGAGCACGTAAATCATACGTGATAAAAAGAAGACAGTTTTCTTACGATAATGAGTAGAGGGGCACTGGTTAACTAATGCGGTGACTTGATTAAATGTCATGATGCAGTCATGATTCCCTTCAGGATTAAATTCTTCTTTTGCTAAAGAGGTCAATGAAACGGCTTCTAGTGGTTGAAGAGGGGATGTGAACCCATTACGTAAAATATCCCAATCACATCTTACATGGGAAATGGGATACATGTATCATGAGCTTAACCATCAAGATCAATCAATGCAGCTATACATCACCATTATACCTCAATAATATAAACCACAGTTGAAAGACAAAAGCGGTCGTCCTTTCGATGTACTGGTTATGCCACAAAAATGTGAAATGTCTACACGACTTAGGGCTAGGAAAGGATTTGTCAATCACTCCATGCTCAATAGAAGTTAGACGTATTGATGTGGACTAACCACAAGAACAGTTGAAGATATATATCTTCAGATTATTTATGCATTCGAGGTCAAAAGATAATTTTCATACGTGTAAAAGGATAAAAAAGATTAGAAGGCACAATGCACACCGATTTTCACCTTGGCAGGCAATTACAGACTGACAGCCAGAGACATGGCTGGGTAATACAATGGCTCAGTGTTCATAACAGACACAGTTTTCCCAATATTTGACAGTTACATTTTCGATATGAATGAATACATCTAGGGCAGCGGGGAATATGATCATCCACGACAAGTTGGGGCACACATCAGTATTTCACTGCACAGGTGAGAAGCTTTCGCAACAGCGAGCACAATTGCAATCACCATCTTATCACGAAATTGGTAACCATCCCACGCGTGTCTCTACGCATTCACGATACGGCGCCGCACACTCTACACGGCTGCACAGTGGCGCAGGCTGACGACGTCAGCCTAGCCAGATCGGGGACGCTGCTGGGTGATGACATCGGCCCACGGGGATGTCATGAGTGCAGGAGGGGGGGGGTGCTGGGAGATGGAGGAGGAGTAACGGAGGTGGTTTTAAATTTGAAAGCAAAGACGGAAACTGATTGAGGGAAGGGGGTTGAGGAAGAGAGAAAGAGAGCGGGGATACATGTGGGGTTAAGGGGACCGCTCGGTGGTCTTGCTGTTGGACTCAGCAAAGAGAGGATTGATGCTCCCCCTGTCACTTGAACAATAAAGAGTTCAAGTTGTTTTAAAACTCTGTCTCCATATAGTCCTAACGCAGGTACAGCCGATCGCCAATCTGTTAAATGATGGCTTTCCCACGTCGTGCGGGACAAGGGATCATACGTCACCATGCTTGTTAGGGAGGGTTCGTGAAAGCAGCGAGCATAGACAGGACTGCATAGCAAGCACTAATAAACGCCAGTAGAGCACACCGGGGCGCAGGTAGCCAGCACCACGCCTGGCCGCCTTTGTCTCCCTGGTTTGTCTTCCTAGTGGTCATATTTACACACGGCACCACATGCTCATTTGGGGCTGAGTCGACCAAGCGAAGGCCTGGGGGCGGCCCAGAAAATACTCACTGGTGTTGGCCGTGGGCAGAAATCAAACTTGGTTCGCCAGATGTGGAGCAGTGTCCCGCGCCCCTATGGGGAGCATAGCGAGCACAGGACACGGCTATAAGCTACCTACCGCTGAGCCCTGCAGTGGTCTACTTTACATGGGTGCTCACCCATCCCAGGTGCTATCCATGGTAAAACCTTCTTAGCTTGTGAAATCTGACAAGACTGCCCACGCCGAGGGAAGTTTTGGTAAGAGGCATTCATCCCCACGATCGCATCTTTCGTTTGCAGCATAATAAAAAAAATACGTGGAGCTGCATGCATCTGTTGAATGACGAATTGACGCATGGATCAAAATGAATAATGAATTTCATGGTGCGTGCATTGAACCGCACGTGTTAGAAACAATGCAGTTAATTCGTATACCATGCAGCAGTGGTCTCTCCAATATTACACTTCCGGAGCGATTTCCACCTGAGGGTCACAAAGCACTGCACAGAGTTGTGGAGAGAATGGCATGTGAACAACAACATCAGAGTAGATCAAATAAAGAGTCAAATAATGGCTACCAATCAGTAAAGGACGTAAAAAAGAGAAACAAATAATTGTTAAACAAATGAAGGAATAAGTGTTTCTGAGCAGGCCCAGGTCAACAACAAGCTATCATCCAATCAGAACAACAGTGAGCAGCATCAACAGTTCTAGCCAGAGGACTTTAATGCCTTACAAAACAAGAGGGTCTTGAGACAAGATTTGAAGATGCCCTCAAACTCAGCTAACCGAATCCCGAATGGAAGGGCATTCCAGAGTCTGGAAGCTGCGTGCGAGAAGGCTCTGTCACCCACTGAACGGAGGTGCGATCAGGGCACATGCAGCAAGCCCGCATTGGAAAATCGAAGTTGTCGTGTTGAGGAGGTGCCTGAAGTAGGTCATTGACGCATGTCTGAGCAGCGCCAGTGACAGCCTTGGAGGTGAGAAGGAGGATCTTTAATTTAATCCTATATTTAACCGGTAGCAAGTGGAGAGACACCAGTACTGGGAATATGTGAACGTGGATGAACGTGGGTGATGACTCCAGTGGCCGCATTCTGCACACATTGGAGACGATTGATCAGATGAAGATGTGTATTAGCTTCTCAGTATCGGAGGGTGACAAGATGTTGCGCAGTCTGGCTATGTTTCTTCGATGGCAATAGGCTACCTTCGTCACATTATTAATGTGCCTTAGACAATTGGTGTGGGCTTCCAACAAGCAAAACTTCTGTTTTGTCGCCATTTAGTTTTAGGAAATTTTAACTGAGCCAGGCCTTCACAGTTGACAGTGAGGACGACATGCAAAGCCCAGACGCATTGATGAATGGTTTTACGTGGATATAGATTTGAATGTCATCGGCAAAGCAACAGTAGCTAAGATTGAGGCTTGAGGAAGAGGAATGGGTCAAGGACTGAACCCTGAGGAACTCCAAACAAAACAGGATGGATATCTGTGCTTTCCGTACACTAACTGTGCTTGGTACAGACTGAGTGTGCGCCCACTATCTGAGTGCGTGCACACTATCCCTAGCAGTTTGCATTTGTAACCCAGAGCTGCCACAGGTTTGGCAATAACTGTACAGAATCTTGGTCGTTCCCACTTTCTGAACATTTGTTTTAAATGTTAAAATCGACTGTTCAAGACTATGGGCTCAACCTGTTGATTGTGATCGTCTGGTTGGAGACCCGCAGCCATACAGTATACATAAAATGGGTACACATTGCTGGCGCTCACTGGGATGCAAAAAAAGAATCCACTTCTTGTATCGACCTGCGAGCCACAATCACGATGATTCATTGAATTGCGAGGAAAGTGGGCACAGGGGGCGAAGGGGCGTGGGTGGGGTGAAATGTTACACCCATAGCTGCAAGGTGGTTGTTATAGACTATATATCATTGTCAATGATGCGATTTGTCAGATTTACAATCCCCCAGAAAAATGCAATGTTTACGACCCTCCTTTTCAGGTGCGATGCGGTAAAATTTCCACGTCTGGTGTAATTTTTTACTGCTAGCTGGAGCGATTTTTGTGATTTGGTTGTGAAAGAGCCACATATTTAACAAGTCTACGACTAAATCATCCCGCATGCAGATGGCCACAATGCACTCGTCCGTTATCTGTGACCATTTCATATTATCAGAGTCGATCCTGGCACAAAGGAAACAAGGCAGGACTATTCCTTGGAGAAGACACAAGTCCACTGCAGGCTACCGGCAACATATTATTCGGAAGGCCAATTAACATAGGCAACAGCTACACGTGGGCGGCACGGTGGCCCAGTGGTTAGCGCTGTCGCCTCACAGCAAGAAGGTCTCGAGTTCGAATCTCGGCTGGGGGGTGAAGTTTGCATGTTCTCTCTCCGTGTCCGCGTGGGTTTTTGTTGGGCACTCCTGTTGCCTCACACAGTCCAAAACACATGCCGCTGCATAGGTTAATTGGCTTGCAGACTAAATTGCCCGCAGTGCCCGGTGACGGACTGGCGTCCAATCGTGGGTATATGTCTGCCTTGCGCCCTGTGTCTGCCGAGATAGGCTCTGGCTCAACGCGACCCTGGACAGGATTAGGCGGTTCTGACAATGAGATGAGATAATTACTACGCCCAAAATAAAAAGACACCAAAAATACACATTTTCCCTACTGCCATTTATTGGCCAAACCATAGCCCTATAAGCTGGACTGAAAATCCATGGATTGCCATGCCTGCCATGAAAGATAAGCGTACCATTTTACGTAAATTATATTATGGGCTTTCATATTTAAATTAGTTTAAAAAATAACCCACAGATGCATAGCTTGGCAGTGCCTCTATTGCAGATGCAGTTGGGTAAGATTCTAGGTCACAGCAAGGCGCGCGTACAGTATTTCATCTGTACGCCACACGCACAGCCTGCCAGGTGGTGCTGTGTACTTTGCGCGAATAAAACAAAAGACCGCGGCCAAAGAGCAATGAGAGTAGGGAGCGCCACGGCTCCCACAACGTGCACACTCGTACGTGCGCACGGCTACTGCGCGTGCGTGCGTGCGTGCGCGGAATATGTGCATCCATGCAGAGCGGTGAGTGCACCGAGCTGCAAGCCAGGAGAGGCTCGAATTCGATTCTCGCTCAGTCGACATTCGTGACGATTTTTTTTAACCGGTCCTGGGGCTTCCCCCCCCTCCCAGGTCAACTCAGCCTCAAATACGTACTGTGCCTGCTACGGTGTACATAAAGTGCCACTAGGGATGCAAAGGTGGTCGCGCGTGATGTTGACCATCCACGGCCTCGTGTGCCGTGCTGGATTTAATAGGTGCTCTCCGACAGCACCTGAGCGTGCATAATGTTAAGCATATACGTGGGACCTTGGGTCTTTGTGTGCATATAGGTGTGGTGGGGTGTGTGTATTGTTCTGTGTACGCAGAACGCAGGGAAGCAATATCACAAGTTGGCACAATCAGGAGCAAAGGTGGTTGGTGCATCTGCCGGTCATGTCAGTCAATCCTATTGCAACAATGTCTGTCCGTTGACCTTTTACCGGCGAGATTGAACTTGACACGTAGCATCAATGTGAAATAAGACTCGCTTATGATCCCCAGACCCACACCACCTCCAAACACGCACAGCTACTGTGTAGATATCTGTATTAAGTTCTGCGAATGTGTAGGTTGTGTGTATGTAAATGGGTGTGGAGTTTGAGTGTGACATCTCCAACTCAGAAACACAAAGCAACCCACCATTCGCCATCGAGTTTGCAGTGACGTCACCCATGGGTCTTGTACCAGTATCGGTGCACCTCACAAATATATTCACTGCACCATTGACATACGACAGGTCATTAATATAATAAACTAATGTAAAATCACTGTATGCACTGTGAATACATTCTGGCAGACAAATTCAGACCCTTGACAAGACTGAAGCGACGCTAATAAAAATAATAGCATGAATAATAGTACATTATTTTTTTCCAAGAAAGCCTTACTCATTCTCGAGATATTATTCAACCATCAATTTTGATTTCCTTTAAAAAAGGTACCATTCGTAAATTACTATTCTTTCACGATGGCCTTGACATCCAACAGAGAGCTTATTTCGTGTTCATCGGCTAAACTGTTGACAAAATATACAACGGTTACAAACTTGAATGAAATTATATATATAAAACAATTATACCAAATAATAACAATATGTGGGGGGCGCGGTGGCCCAGTGGTTAGCGCTGACGCCTCACAGCAAGAAGGTCCCGGGTTCGAATCTCTCGGCTCGGGTGCCTTTCTGTGTGGAGTTTGCATGCTCTCCCCGT
Organism: Mordacia mordax; assembly: GCA_036362905.1. Lineage (NCBI taxonomy): Eukaryota > Metazoa > Chordata > Hyperoartia > Petromyzontiformes > Petromyzontidae > Mordacia > Mordacia mordax. The sequence continues at coordinate 10,435,022 of JAZEWT010000001.1, forward strand.
GTCCGCGTGGGTTTTCGCCGGGTACTCCGGTTTCCTCCCACAGTCCAAAAGCATGCTCCTGGATAGGTTGATTGGCTCGCAGACTAAAATTGTCCCGCAATGCCCGGCGATGGACTGGCGTCCCGTCGTCGGGTGTATTCCTGCCTTATGCCCTGTGTTTCCAGGATACGCTCCGGCTCACCGTGACCCTATATAGGATTAAGCGGTTTCAGATAATGAGATGCGATGAATAACAATATGTTGTTTACAGCACTGGGCAGAAACACATGTGATGGTAAATTAATGAGCATTATTATTCTGACAGCATGGAGGAATGAGAAGGCTTGGCTGAAGATGCTGATCACGCTGATGCAGGAGTAATGAGCCACTGCACCTAGGGCGAGACAAAGCCCCCGTGCTTCCTTTCAATGCCGAACTCCCTTCCCTCATTTGCCCCCCACCCCGCCCGCCGCCGCCAACTGCTTTTGTTTGCTTAGGTGTAGACCCCGGCGTGCCTTTAAGTTTTTCTTCAGACGCCCACAGGATTCCTTCGACGCCCCCCTTCCCCCCATTGCCGGGTAATGTGTAAAAAATATATATGATTGGCGACTAGCCAAGAGACACAGTAAGGACCGCGTAGGTATTTTTGAGAAACGAGGAAGCCAGCTTCGGCCTCGAAGTGTGTAAAAAAGCAATCGTTTAGAGGCACAATGGAAGGGGGGGGGGTTAAATGATGACCGTGCTTAAGCCGCATCTGTGAAGTATTTATGACAAAGTTGACAGCATTTGAACATTAACTCTGTCCATCCATAATGGTTGAGAGGGGGGTAAACTACATTTCTCGTATAGGTGATCCAGTGTGCTCAAAATTGTCATGGAAAATTGTGTCATTAGAGACTAAAGTTGTTTTTAAAAAATGGGCATATTGATCATAGCTGTTGAATATTTGTGAGAAACTTGAGAAAAATTACTTTTTGCATATATGCAGATACACGTTTCCATAATAGTCACCCATCCCTTGGCTTCCAAATGGCTAACAGATAGCTTCAAAAGCAAACTCATGTTAAAGGACTGAACAATTCACACGCACACAGGGTTTCCAAAATGTGTTCTTCATTTGGTAACTATTTAAAAAAATAGATCTTTTGCTCACATCAGTATTCATTCGCCAAACACGAAGTAAAAATTGATCATTTGTAAATTTACTCGCAAATAGGCCCATTTCAATAAACAAAACGCAGACATGCTTTGTGTGTAGACGCTATTGCGCAGTAACTTTGTAAGCAGTTCATAAATATTCCAACAAGTATTGACGATGCCTCCAACGTGGGTGGCGAAACGTCCTGTAGAAAGGAGCACTTGAAACGGCTATCCCGAAAGAGCAGCTCTCGAGAGCAATGCCAACAAGTGTCGAACCTAAAAGTGACCCTCTTCTCTTACGGTTTAGAGTACAATATCGCACGCCAAAAAATTCATGCGAGGTGCACCTGAGTTCACTTTAATGGAAAATACATTAAGGATGTGAAGATGATATGGCAGTAATTGGGTAATAAATTAATTTGATTACACCAATTGAAAAATATAAAATGTGATTATACCAGTTGAAAAAAATATATTTTATAATCTCCGTTTACGTGATAGGTCTTTGGTGTTTTAATGTGTTTTAATTTGCTAATGATGTACCTTTTAATTGCCAAGTATTAATCATATTTCAGAATATGCCAGCCCTCTGTGAATCCACTGCTAGATGATGGGCTCACCAGTGATGATAGCCATGGCCTGTGATCGACGTGACCTGGCTGAGGTCGTAGTACTGCTGCACAAGCCATTGAGCCACACCTCTGAAATGTTTAATATTTAACGTGGACGAGTCCGGTATTGGGCTTGTGTGTTCCAATGAACCTCAGAGCTATGTCGTCTGCAGTCCAGTACTCCTGGTAGGGTCCCCCGTGGCGAACAGGTCTGACGAGAGATTTCAGACTAAATACGGTCCACCCAAAGACCTTCATGGTGGTCTGAAAAAAGATCATGAGAACCCTGACTAGACTAAGGTTAGCGGGACCCAAGCCTAGAGCCAGGGCTGGGGGTGGCATCCATCGGCAAGCACCTGGTGGCCGGGTGACCCACGTAACCCGGTCGGGCTCAGCCAGAAATGGATACGTGCAGCAGCCTTGTGGGCCCACCACCCGCAAGGCGAAGCATGAGGGTCGGGTGCAATGCTGTCACGGCAGCGAAATGCACGGACTTAGAAGGACTAGACCTTTACAATGGAAACTGGCTGTTGGGACATGGAATAATGTCACACCTCTGGTGGGGAAAGAGCCGGAGCTTGAGAAGGAGGTGGAAAAGTACCAGCTTTAGATAGTTGGTCTCACCTCCACACAAAGAATTGGCTCTGGAACCAAACTTCTGGATGGGGGTTGGTCTCTCTCCTACTTCGGGGTGACCCCCGGTGAGTGGCCCAGGGCGGGAGTGGTGATACTCACAAGCCCCCGGCTTGGTGCTGCACAGTTGGGAGTTTTTCCCAGTGGACGAGAGGGTCACCTCAATGAGATTTCGGGTCTCGGAGAGGAAAACTTTGACTGTTATTTGTGCGTATGCACCGAATAGCAGTTCAGAATATTCGGCCTTCTTGGAGGCAGTTGGTGCAGTGTTCAATAGAGTTTGTCTACTGACTCCATAGTCCTACTGGGAAACTTCCATGCACACGTGGGGAATGATGGAGGTACCTGGAGGGGTGCGATTGGGAGAAATGGCCTCCCCGGTCTGGACCTGAGTGGAGAGTTGTTGCTGGATTTCTGTGCTAGTCATGGATTGTCCATAACAAACAATAGGCTCATAAGTGTACTGGTACCAGAACTCCTTAGGCCGAAGGTCAATAATCGACTTTATAGTTGTTTCAGCAGACCTAAGGTCGTATGTTCTAGACACTCGGGTGAAGAGAGGGGCAGAGCTATCAACTGATCACCACTGGGTAGTGAGTTGGATCTGACGCACAGGGCACTTGCCTAATAGACCTGGGAGACCTAAATGAGCAGTGAGGGTGGTCCGGGAATGTTTGGCAAACTGCCAGGTGCGGAAGGATTTCAACTTGCACCTTGTTCACAAGTAATGGTAAGCGGGAACGTGAGGTTGGCCAGCGGATTGTAGTAGCGTCTGCAGTGATGCGGGCACTGTACCGGTCCGTGTATTGAAGCAGGATCTTGGTCCTACGACAAAGCTCTCGGTTTACAGGTCAATCTATGTCCCTATCCTCACCTATGGTCATGAACTTTGGGTAATGACCGATAAATCGAGATCGCGGATACAAGCGGCAGAAATGAGGTTTCTCTGCAGGGTCGTTGGGCTCACTCTCCGTGACAAGGTGATGAGCACAAAAATCCAGGAGAACCTCTGAGTGGAGTCGCTGTTCCTCCGGATTGAGAGAAGCCAGTTGAGGTGGTTTGGGCATCTGGCAAGGATGCCCCCTGGAAGGCTCCCCCGGGAAGTCTACCAGGCACGGCCCACTGGGCAGAGACCTAGAGACCGACCCAGGACACGCTGGAGGGATTATATCTTTCGGCTGGCTTGGGAATGCCTGGGAATCCCCCAGGAAAAGCTGGAATATGTTGCCGAGGAAAGGGATGTCTGGTCCACTATTCTTGGACTGATGCCACCGCGACCCTCACCAGGACAAGTGGTGTTGAAAATGGATGGATGGAGTCGTGTAATCAACATTAATGTTTGTGTTATTATTTAAGAAACACTTATGTCATTATGACCGTGCTAGCTTTAGTAATGCAATGTTGATTTTCCATTATGTCGTTGTTGTTGACATGCTGTTCTCTCCGCAAATCTGTGCAGCGCTTTGTGACCCTCGGGTGAAAAGCGCTATAAACGTAATTATTACCATTAAACTTATTTTCCAAGTGTGCGTTCTGGACTTCAGGGAACGTATCAGCGGTACTTCGGCAACGCGAAACAGGTCCACGTACGAGACAGACGTTTACAAAACAAAGTGACCCAGCATAAACCAGCAGCTGGCACTGCAGACCCCTGCAATGAATCACCCTTAACGCACCTGATATTGGCAGAGCATGGAAGCTTAAAGAAACCATTGTACAGCACTTGGAAGGGGGACTATTGTTATAGGGCTTGGACTGTACTATTATCCGTTTGTCTGTAGGGAGTTAAGCGGTACCACCCCAACGCGTGGGTCCAAAGTGTCCGATTTCATCCCACACGCTGGGTGAAGTTGGCACCACTTCCAGGTCTTGCCTTTTATCTGCACGTGGGCTTTAAAAACTGGATTAAATTAGTGCCTTGGAGAGACTGATTTTTGGTGGACTCTTGCGTGGATAAAAACCAACATTTTCCAAAACGTCCCGGTGATTCAGGTTATCCATCTAAAGGCTCGGATACCAGCACGTCTGAGGAGGCCACTTAAGGGTGACTCATCAGCTAAGTGCAAATAGGAAGGATGTAGGGCCTGTTATGCGCGGACAAGCATAGATAATAATAAAAATAACTGATGCATGATCAATAAGATTCTCACCATGGCAAGCGGGAGTTTTACAGTACTACCTTAGCATCTAAGTAAGTAAACTAATACATTTATTGCCATTTGGAACGAATTGTTAACACTGGAAGTGAGCTTTGATAAACGTGTAATTCATGGCGGCCGGGTGACGCCGTGGTAACAACTGCATCTGCACCTCGGAGAAATAAAGTCCTACCCGAGGCAGTTCGAATCCTGCCTCGGACACCTTTCTTTGTGGAATTTGCGAATTCTCTCCCCCTGATCTGCGTGGGTGTCCTTTGGGTTTTTCAGTTTCCTCCCACACCAAAAAAACATTCATTAATGAATTGGCCAATAACATAATATACAGGTTATGATATGTGGTGGGTTGGCGCTGGCTAACTGTGTGGTTTCATTCCCAGCTTACCTCGCACCTGAGCCGTTCTGTCTTCAGATGAATCCCTTTGAATTTAAATCAATGTGTGCCACGCGTTATAAATTGTATTAATTAGCATTATTATGAGCCCCTCAAGCCATCTGTTGACATGGTTCGAGTGTAGATTGAGTAGACTGAGGGCCGCAGCCTTTAAGAGAGCTGCTGTTGTTGCTAAAACAGTGTGCAATCGCCTATGGCAAACAATTTTTTCCCCACTGTCTTTTTTATACAGCTGCAAAATGTTTTCATATATATGACTATTTATTATTTAACATGCATTAGTATGTATGCATGTTTATGTCTGCACTGAGGGTATCGGGTTTGAATCTTTTATCCTGTGTAAGTACACATTTTATCTGCACAATACCCAGGCTTAGACGCTTGAACATTGGCCCACTTTAATCCTGACGTCATAAAAACGTGTCACACCCTTGGAACAATATCACCAATAGGGCAGGTTATCTGCTAGTATACATATATAAACGTCACAAATAAATATCTGACAAATCAGTTTGGTAGCAGAAATTTAACAAGCTTTTTTAAGAGATAGCTTCAACATTTATTTTTGAAGCATTTTGTGAGCTTTTGGAAAGCGACATTTCGGGTGAAGCTTTCGAAATATGGCCGTAAATAGTCATCCAAATCACCATCATTGTCTTCAAATAAACATCTCCTGTGCAGACTCGTAGTTAATTTGGGTGCTTTCGCTGTGACGAACAAATCCAATCGCGCGGATCCACTTTTCTTTGTAACTAAATCATTCACCCTTAAGGTATGGGGCTCAGTCCGCACGATTTCCATTGCAACAATAACGCAACACAAGCAAGCAGCCGCGAATGCACCCAACCTAGCTCATTGCCACACCTTACGCAATGGCTGCACAGTGCATACATATGCACGGCGTGGGCCACATTCACACGTTGGCAAATCTAAAAATGTTGTCCAAATTTTGGAGAAAACTTACCCACATTTCAAGCACAACAGCAATGCAGTAAATCGCCACCGTAACGTTTTCTGACGATGATAATCTTGGCCTCTACGTATGCACACCTACTGTACAATGTTATAGATTGGTCCTCCATCGTGCCATCTCACAGAAGGATAAATTACAAGATTCCATTTGACTTTGAAAAGGGAGTAGCCGTAGGTTTTGTTCACATTTCACTTTAACAATGCAAATGTGATGAGTGATGGCGTAAATTCAAAGCTCAGGCTTTAAGTTTGATATGGTGGGGGTCTTGGAAGGGGTGATGGGGCCAAAATCGAGACTTTTACGAGTGCAGATTTGTCACGTGTGCATGTCTGTGTTTAATAATGTACAGCCCTGAGGCAATCGACTGCTGGATGCTGACAGACCATACTTCACCGTGCTGGTCATTGCTGGTCTGAAAAATGTGGATGCCCAGGACCACTTCAGAGGTCACTCGCAAGTGATGCCAGTTGTGGTCAGAAGACATTTGTTTTATAAAGCTGTGCCTGTTTTAGCCAACGCAGCAGGACGATGGGCGAAATGAAACACCGCGAATAGAGCTCGCAAACGTCTGATTGCGAGTCGAGTGCTATAAGGACAGCGACATCTATCCCAGTGCCACGTGAAGATAAGATACTGTCAGCATTAAATATTCAAAAAACGTACGCATGTTAACGTACGTGGGTAAAAGAAACCAGCTTTTGGCGCACAATGCAGCCCTTCACTTCTTTTATTAAAAACACACGCAACTTTATTTGCTCACTAAAACCCTTGTAATGAGTTCAACTGGCACGGTGGACTGATGAAATTATAAACTCACACAGCCTGACGCGGAGGACTCGAGTCTTTTGCGGTTGCCCATGGAATCAGGGTCAATATCAGTGCCTCTGATGCCTCGCTCCCACAGTCACTAGGAGCTAAGCTGCGACAGCAATAGGAACAGACAAAGGTCTCCCATATAGCCTTAACAGACTGTAGGGTCAAGTGCTGTTAGCGAGCACCTAAGAAGGTCGACACGGCACACGAGGGGTGGGTGACTAACACCACGCCCGGCCGCCTTTGTCTCCCGAGTGGCAATATTTTTACATTGCACTCAGTGCTCATTTGAGACTGAGTCGATCGACGGGAGGCCCAGGACCGGTCCAAAAAATCGTCACTGGTGTTGGCCGTGAGCGGGATTCGAACTCGGGTCGCCGGGTTCGTAGCCCAGCGCGCTAACCGCTGCGCCACCGCTCCCCACAATAGGAGCATGGCACAGTAATGAGGCCCCACACCTATCCCGAATGCGGTCTCTCCCACCCCCGGCCCAACTTTCTCCCTTTCGCTACCTTCGTCAGCTAAGGATTCGCTTTACAAAATACATCTTTGAAAATATATAATGGTTTTGAATAAAGGCTAACCCAGAGCACTGGATTAAGCTACACCATTTTAAAGATAAAGCACACTGTATTGCAGCCGTTTTTTAATCTTCTACCATGTATTAATCCCCTAGCAAGCACGGTAATGTAGCGACTAGGATGTTGCATTTTGAACTCGGCATCATAGGTTATACTTCCGTACATGGCTAACATCAATGGCGAGTGATATCGGAGTCCTTCACGGATATCCCACCTTCACCAGCATGGTGAAGTACGAACAAACCACCCACATGATTGACGCGAAATACAAAGGCCTTCCTTCATCCCACAGAACAATGGTAAAAAATAATAATTATCTGAACATTTCACTCCAGCAGCGTAACACCGCTGGAATGTTACACCCAGCAGTGATGTTATAGCACATGTCTTGCTTTCCACATCGATCTCATGATGTAATGACTGGCTCCAGCGGGCAGCCTGGGTCGAAGCACGTGGTTTCGGTTGACAAGGGAGCTGTTTGGTGTGTGGAACGATAATGAAACCGCTTGGCCAGGACGAGCCATTGTGCGGATAAGGGGCTCTTTGACCCAGACCAGTGCCAGCGGTGTGCCAGCAGTTTCCAGTCATAATGGAAACAAGGCGAGACGTTTTTTTCGGTCACTTTAGGCACCAACTGCACGAGTGGTTGTAATGTGGTACCACCAGTAGGGCCGCTAAAGGCATGTGGGTGAGGCAGGTGCATGAAGTGATATTAGGTTACCTTATGCATTGCACAGCACGTTCAGTCATTGTTAGTGCCGCTCAAACCTGCAAGGAACTGCAGTGAGCCGGACCCTTTCCTGGCAGACACAGGGTGCGAGTCAAGGCTATAACCATGACAGGAAGCAAGTGCATCGGCAGGGCACCGGGGGTAAATTAGATAGCAGTCCCAATTAGCCGAGGCAGCACCTCTTTGGACTGTGGGAGGAAACCGGAGTAGCCGGAATAACCGGCGAAAGCCCACATGGACACTCGGAGAACACGGACATACAACACCACACACACAAGGCATCAGTGATATCGGAGTAAGTAAAAAAAATAAGAAACTGGCTTGGTAGTCATGACACCCAAGAAAATTCGACTAGCTTACAAGTCAAACATCTGGGGAAAACAAATTAAATGCAGAAGGTGTAACCTGAGCCTATGCCTAATATAGGCACAGACAAGCAGAACACAGAAGTAGGTTGGATAAATGTACATGAGCTGAGGCTTATTGACTGCTGGATAAAGGCTTCCAAAGACAAAGATCTCCCATATAGTCTATAGGGTTAAATGCTGTGCGCGAAGGTCAACAAAGCATGAGGAGGTGGGTGACCAGCATCACGACCGGCCATCCATGGTAACCCTACTGTCGATGTTTACACACTGCATTAGGTATTCATATGAGGCTGAGTCAACCTAGAGGAGGCCCAAGCGCAGTTCATAAACGCATCACTGATGATGGTCGCGTGTGAGCGGGATTTTAACTTGGGTCACCAGCTCTGCAGCCCGAACACGCCGACTGCTGGGCCACCACTTCCAGACATCATAACATACACGGTCTCGTGATGCTTATCACTCGATCGTGCGCAAGTGTATTCTCACCCCCGACTACACTGCGTCATCAGCTTCATCCACCGGCCACCAAATACAGATTCAGGACATCTCACGAATTATGATAGTCAACAAAGCCCTGGGTTGTGACTAAGCAAGGTGATCAAGCAATGAGCAAAGTCAAAATGTGGAGCTGGAGTCAGCCACGTTCACTGCCGTCCGTCTTTATCTCCCTGGTGTTGATACTGACCACTGGTTAAGGAAATCATGTTCAGTCAATTGCCAAACATGTTGTGCCTCAGCAGCAGATATTGAACCTGGCTTTTCTGTATTATTGAACAGCACACGGTGCTATAACCAGTGCAAACACCATTTGTGAATATACACGAAGACAAAGATGCCCCCCACATAACAGACTTAAAGCACCACGCCAAGCCACCTTTGTCTCCCGAAGTGCTGATGGTGACACACACAACAGGTACTTACTTATTCTTAATGCTGAGTCCACCTAAGGACAGCCTAGGAAGGGCTCATATATCCATCACAGATATCGGCTGTGAGCAACAATTAATCGGGGGTCGTTGGGTCGGTAATGCAGTGCAGATAACCACTGCACTACGGCTCCCCAATATGTCTTTAAATTTGTCTCCCCCAAAATACACACACCCACGACAAGCAGGATTTCAAAACAGAGACTTTAACCAGAACCTCCCAGGAAAATAGGTTGGCGTCAGGAAGGGCGTCCGGCCGTTAAACCCTGCTCCAATATCCCCACCATTTGGGAAGGCAATCGACCAAACTAGGTGGCGGCCGATTAGTACTGCAACACCAGCGACGATTTTGACTAGAAACAAATTTTAAACAAATTTAATGTGCAAGCCTAGTTTCAAGAATCAAACCCAAGAGGAATGATGGTCACTTGACACAGCCTTTACTAAGAAAGGGGAAAAGCAGGCAATGCCTGGATGGCACAGCATAACAGTGGCTGCATTGACAGCATCCCCTTCACGCCTGCCCATCCTGCCTAGACACAGCACATATGCGTAACAGCCGGGGTTTGTATAAAAGGGGAACAGGCAGGCACATTTTGGCAATTATGGCTGCTGTTTCGTAACCATAACGAACAGCGGCTCCAGTGTGCGAGTTAAAAGCATTAGGTTGGTCTGAAGAAGATTCTGGTTATGATAGTAAAATTTATAATGTACTCCCTTTGTCAATCTGCTGGCTCAACGAAGGCCTCCTCACATACGTGTGCATCACTGAGGTTGGTTGACCACACTTGACCACACTTGTCAGTGCACATTGATCAAAGGAACACGCAGGATGGTTTTGATAATAGCTGCAAGTGACTATGGCCATGGTCAGAAACCAGTGACCCGCAGAAAAGTGCGCTAATCACTTCTCCACATCGTTTATCAAAACTGTTACACGGATTACCGATGATATAGGTACACGAGTGGAAGAGCAAGTCGAGGGACTTAGCAAAGCCAGCTTGGTCAAACAGATTTCATAAAACTTGTGGATTTCTTGCGATAGAGTTATACAGGGCCAGACAAATTCCCAGGTGTGGCCCCTACTTGGCTGCATCCATAACCACATTGCCTCGCGACTACTGTAGAAGCTAAAACGGTGGCCACGCCATGAGCCAACATGTGACGATTTCGGAGGGCTGAAAACTGAGACGTCTGGCACAAAGGTAATGTGTACATAAGGGGATAGGGCCCCATACCTTCAGGCAAACAGTCGAAACTTAAAGCATGAAAAACACAGGCTATGCACAAATTCCGTCTGAGACCATGTGTATTGACAAAAACTGTAATTCAGCACATAAGACCAATCATATACGATAATGTGACCTATTCGACTGAGCCATGTTGGATGGCTCATGCTAGCCCAAAAACGGCCACGGACATTCAGATATTTTAAGTCAATTGGCATGGGTTGAATTGCATTTTTATTATAATTTATTTGCAGCATTAAAAAACGTTAAGTCGTTAATCGCATTTGTTTTGGCACTTTAATTAGTCGCAGTTGTAAGAGTCAAGTGCTCCAATGTTAACATCTTGCCATTTGGCAACCAGATGTTTCAGGAGTTGTTCTACATAGGCAGGACTCCTCACTGGCACCACAATGCCCAGCGGAGCGAAGGTGATTGCAAGTGGCAAAACATTGCAAGAGGGCTTTTCAATGAACCAGTCACCCTTTTTTCTTGTGCAGGAATCCCGCATCTAGAGCTTGCAAGCTAACTGGCTATTTTCCACTTTAATGATAAACATCTATCTACCACTGTCCCAAATTTTCGAACGCAAGCAGGCCCCACTACTGGGCAGGTTTTTGTGGTTATGTGGTATAGATAATCTTCATTGTCATCCCATACAATTTGCAGCACATAAAGGAACTTAATTACGTTTCTCATGGTCCCCAGTGCAAAAAAACAAAACAAGGCTGAATACACATATTTATGATCGCAGGGCAAAATACGCACACGATATAGAACCAACATTTTACGCCAACTTTTAAAACATTTAGCACCGATTGTACCGGACCCGAAGTGGCCGCTGCGTCTATGCGCACCGCCATCTTGTATTGTTGAGCTCAATACATTTCCTGAAGTAGTTCCCAGCACGTGGGCTAAAAAGTCCAACATAACGCCAAACAAGATACAGTACAACCCACGAACACAGTACAGACCAACCAATGTACATCTCACTCGGCTGATGCTAAGGGATTAGATTTCTGCTGAATCCTATTGGTGCTGATATTCACAACAGTTCAAAACTGCCCCCATGTGCAGCCAACGGATTCCCGTTGCAAATCCTCAACCGCTCCCTCCTAAACAAATCCATGCTCTATGCGTACCTCCCCCACTAAGAGCTACTTACCACGTATTATGGGATGGACCATTAACATGCTCTCTATGGTAACTATAAGCATTGTGACTTTTTATTACTGTATTTTTGGCCTCATTGTTACAAGCACAACATTTACCATGCACGAACCACTTTAGCGGGAGCTATGCATTAAACGTTCAGAAAATCACAATGTAAGCAGCGATCAGACCCTGCACACGTTAAAATGAGCTGGCTAATGCCTGTGGCGATACATATGGAGGAATTTTATACCATAGGGATTCTGAGGATCAGAATAATAATATGCAGATAACGCTGTGATCTACAAAGCAGGGCATTGATTTCAACACAAATCACGCACACAAGCAATTGAATGACATTTCTGATGGCGATTTAATTGAAAATGTATGCATCATAAGCATGTTGTTTGTCACAATAAATAGCTTTCTAAAAATTTTTTTTTTTCAAAGAGGAAGTTGTGGAACGATGTTTGCAAAAAGTTGACACTTAGAAGCAGTAATAATTTAGAAACCTTCATAAACCCTCGATTGAATGACGGCATCTCCATGCTGTCAGTCATCGGTATTGGTTGATCGTCTTTACCACGTTGGTCAGTGGTGGTTGGTGAAGTGGGTGCCCAGTAATGGTTCAAATGTCAAGCATCAGTGACATGTTAGTTGTGGCTAGAAATCGGGTCACCAGGTTTTCATCGCAGTAAGCCGAGCCGACCACTGGGTCAGCACTCTACCCCAAGCGGTTGTTATAGCTGGGAAAAATTTAAACATTAATATAAACAGTATTCAAATTAATTCTATCTTGAAGACTTTTGGGGGAAATTATTATATTATTCATAACCCAAAAATGTCATCGTCCCTATTTATACACAAAAGAAAAAAACATCACAGCAATTAATCACAGCTGAACACACACAACTACATAAACAAAACACACAGGACTCCTCTTTTAATAAATAATGATCTGGCAGATGTCTATTGCCCTTTGATATGCAAATATCACACTGATTGTTCCAACTGACCTTTGACCTGCGTGGAGGAACGGGCAGAGTGTCGGGAGATGAAAAGCTTGAGCTGCTGATCAAGATCGCAGATGTCAGGGTTCACGGCCCACGAGCGGAGGCCTGCAAGGAGAGGCCACACACACACACACAGCGCCGTGAAGAGGGCCATCCTATCCTGCCTGCCCGCACTATCATCTACTGAACAAGTTAATGCTTGATCATTATCAGTACCTGCTTAAGCATGTGCAGGGTTGTGGGAGGGGGCGGGGGGCGGGGCACAGAGCCTATCCTGGCAGACACACGGTGCAAGGCAGGGCTATGCCTAGGATGGGATGTCAATCCATCGAAGAGCACCAAAGCCAAAAAGATCGTCAGGTCAATGAACCAAGGCAGGATGCACGTTGATGATCGGAGGAAACTGGAATATCTGCTGGAAATTCATGTGGGCACAGGGAGAACATGCAAACGTTACACTTTAAGGATAAGCAATTGAAGAGAGGACCATCTTGCTGTAAGATGGTATCGCTACTCATTGCTTGTTCTTGGTTACATTCTTAAAGTAATCATTTACATACCGACATGTTTGTGGTCATGTGTGCATCGAATCACTGACCCTCCAACAGTGAGGAGCAGGTCATAACTTAACCAGTGCACACGCAAAGGTATTGCCAGGTACTCCGCTTGCCCTGCGTTATACTGGCGTCGCAACCCCTCTGTCTGCCAGTATAGGCTCTGGCCCACCACGACCCTGTACAAGAGTAAGCGGGTATTGTTGCTGATTTGCCGTTCTTACGACATTACTGACGACGCGCCGTTCTCTCCGCAGCTCTGTGCAGCGCTTTGTGACCTTCGAGTTTAAAGCGCTCTCGAAATGCAATTATTATTATCAATCTGCAAGCACGGTTAATTCGTGCCCAGATTATCGAGCGTTACCTATACATGTAAATATCCAAGAAACCACATTATTATATATTTGGATTTCTAAAGATGCTTTAACCCGAGTGTCACAAAGCGCTGCACAGAGCTGTGGAGAGAACGGCACCGTCAACAACATAATACACTGGTGTGGTCAATATTTATTACGACCAACCCCACGCATGGTAACCTTATCATGGTGGAGGGGGTTTGCATGTTCCAAAGAGCTCTTCAATGTACTGCTCTAGTCAACCGTGTCAGTGTTTTTATTCACTGGTGGTTCTGTGTGAGTGATGAAAATTCCACATCCCTATGGTAGAGACCACACTTTCTATACACAACAATTGTCCACTACTCGCAACGCTTCTCAATTTATCCGTGCTGCTGGCACGATGGGTAGGAAGCAGTTTGTTTAGCGTGTCTATAATGTAATGGGAGCGTTCAGAAATTATGGTGAAAAACTGCCCATGACTTATTGTAAATTATACACACTCCCATTGTGTTGCTGAAGTGGCTACAGTAATCCTAAACATCACATTTCAAATGTTATTAGCATGAATTAAGTTCAAAATAGTAGTGGCATTGTGCATATGAGCATGCGTGCATGTTCCAAGGATATAATGGCTTAAACATCTGCAAAGGCATTGCACAAGTGCTGCCTTTTGACAATTACAACGTTTTAAATTGCTCTCAAGAGCCGCTCTTTTAGGCGAGCAGTGTCGAGCGTTTATTTTCTCCCCTTCGTGACGTTTCGCCTCCCACTTTGGAGGCATCATCGCGAAGAAGTGAGGGGGAACGCTCAATATGTCTATTCAGAAATAGTAGCTCTTGGGAGAAATGCTCATACATCAGACCGTAATAAGCTACATAAGTTACTGTAGAACGCTTGCTTGCAGAATATGATTAGCCCCAGTTGGTTCTTACCCGTCATACACTTTGCTTACAAGGACAGCCTGGTTTTTTGACTTGGCAGTAGACTGACCATGGAAAGGACACACAAATAGCGCGGTCTTGAAACTGGTGTCGTGGGACATACACAATCCACAAGCAGACCGAACAGCTGCATACATTTCTCCATCAAGCACAATGTGCTGTGTGATGCGGCAGCTATACAAAATATAGCATAATGGCTTAAACGAGGAGTGGGGAACCTATAGCCCCATTGGCAAAATACAACCCACAGCCACAAAAGGCCCTCCACTCTAAAACGGCCAACGAACAATAGTTGCCATTCACAAGGAGCATCTTAGCAGCACTCATCAGGCACTGGGGAGGGGGATATTTTTAACCTGGCAGCGAGGTGTTTATAATGTTTGCATGAACAACCACTTCTGTCAAATCGAGGACCAAGTGACAGAGACGTGTGTGGTAATGTGTGGCCTGATATAGGTATTTGAAAGTTCTGCTCAACCCCCAGTTAGAGCGTGAAAAAAATCCACGAGAGAGGACGCAACCACCCACTCACAAACGCAGCCAAGCAGCATTGTAAGTCATTAGTTGTGATAGTTTTTGCTCCAGAAAACTAAACTACAGGCGACCACTGTTACTCAACCGCATGTGACACGATGACAAAGGTCTCGACAGTCAACAGTGGGGTGTGTGTGTGTGTGTGCGCGAGAAAGGGTCTAAGATGTACGTGTATGAGTGAGCGTTCAGACACGCTGGCTGGGTTATGGATAGAGCTGAGGGCCCAGCTCCCATCAAGTAGAAAGGGGCCATCTGACTGCCCAAGTGTACGTCAGCTGTGAGTAATCCCATCCACTTGTATAAACACCCCAAACACACGACTAAGCTAGCGGCTGACGAAAATGGCTGTGGAGCTTGGTCCGTTCACTGTACGTAGCATAAAGCGTTCATTTTATAAACATCGGTATATTTTGCACAATCAACACTTAAGCTCTTCTATTGTATTAAACATTTAAACAGAATCTCTTATTGCATGCAGCATGACATTTGTCTCATGATCATCCTGACAAATAAAAGACCATTGCAGAATTTTGAAAAAACATAATCCTAATTCAGAAGCTGTGAATATAAAAAAAGGCCACACGATAACAAAAATGCAGATTTCTCATGTTAAAAACATGCAGCAGTGGCACCAGAGGCCTACTGTGGTTATCATGGGTATACAGATTGTATTTGAGGAAGAAACCGTGTGGGATTGAAGCAGGTTTCCATGGCTCGATGTATGATGATTGCTTTCCAAAGCTCTTCTTTCAGGATAGCCGTGTCGTGAAGGAGGTAATCCTGTAACTAGAGTTAACGGTTTACATTTCCCTGATTGATTTTTTCCCACACACGAAAAAAAATCTCCCCACAAGAATACCAGTACTTTTTTTCGTGGTAACATTTGCAAAATAAACTTGGAAGCGTTAGTTACACAATGGGTGAGTCAAGAACAATCACCGCTATGAAATATGTTGAGAGGTCGAGAGAATGAGCAGCCACGGGAGAATGCACAGGAGGGGGCCACAGGATAGGAAGGGAATGAGTCAGTGAGAACATTGGGTGAGCCGAGAGGATAGCATGGCGGTGACTAAGCGTGCTTCGAGAGTCAAGATGACATGGGGTGCACGTTCAGGGAAACATGAATATCCCGACATTTTATTTTGTT
Organism: Mordacia mordax; assembly: GCA_036362905.1. Taxonomy (NCBI): domain Eukaryota; kingdom Metazoa; phylum Chordata; class Hyperoartia; order Petromyzontiformes; family Petromyzontidae; genus Mordacia; species Mordacia mordax. The sequence goes on from JAZEWT010000001.1 coordinate 10,451,231, forward strand.
AAAATAAATTCACAGCGTTCTAAAATTATTAATGAGCCAACAATTAAATGGGCCAAATCACGTACCAGGAAGAAAAAAAAATGATTACCGATGCTTTACGAAAATAATAATAATAATGGGGAAAAAGGATGTGGAACTACTGACTGAATAATTCTCTATCAACAAGAGGTAGGGAAGTGAACCAAATAATAGCAAAATAAAGAACACCGTACAGTCAATATATCAAATGGTGATTTGCAGCCATACGGTCCCATTCAGTAATGGGTATCACTTAAAAAGATAGGCGACTGAAACCGGGCAGATATCACTGCGGTGGCATTCTCTTGCCAAGGGAGAGCCGTCATGACAGCTGCAGGATGTCAAGCATTAGCTGCCAGTCCACGTGCAAGACACAACTGTGCTTCACTTTAAACGATCTAAGCCATCTCCACCTGTGGAGGGGCTTCAATGGGAAGGCTACTCGTATCCGCTTGCAGAGCCTGTAGGATGGTAACATCTGCTCATGCTATGGATAAAAGACGCAACGACACATTGTTCCTATGCAGAATAGCCTGATTAGTCAAGCGATTTTGAGCCCACTATGCAGTCGAATGACAAGCCACAAATACGCCAACATACAATAATAATATTTGAATTTCTAAAGCGCCGTTCACCCGAGGGTCACAGAGCGCTGCACAGAGCATGTCAACAACAACAAGGTGAATATATTTTCAAGTATTCATAGGCTTATTTTCTTACGTTCTTTTACACCACTATTAAAATCAAAATGGAATTGGGAGAGGCAATAGTGGTGGGGAAGTCGGATCAGAGTATTACCCTCTTGCATGCGTGGGATTTCTGCAGGTTCCCCATTTTCATCTCGCAAACTGAATGCGTATTAATGAATAGAATTGAGGGGGGCGCGGTGGCGCAGTGAGTAGTGCGGTCGCCTCACAAGGCACGAATGTCGCAGGTTCGATTCCCGGCTCGGGTGCATTTCTGTGTGGAGTTTGCGTGTTCTCTCCCCGTGTCCGCGTGGGTTTTCGTCGGGTGCTCCGGCTTCCTACCACCGTCCAAAGACACACTGCTGCCTCGGTTAATTGGTCTGCTTAAGTAAATTGCCCCAATGCCCTACGTCGTACTGACGCCAAATCCTGCGTATAGCCCCGCCTTGCACCCTGTCTGCCGAAATAGCCCCCCCCACCCTTTGCACAATGCCACCAATTGCCACTATGCTTTGAGGAGACAGGTGCTTGTATATAAGTGTATTCGCTTTATTAATGTGAATTATTTCACGTTGGAGGATGCCTCGTGCCTTCTCTGCCTCTAACATACTGTTGATGCATCGTGCACAAGGCCCACATCTAGGGGGTTTATGACCTATTAATGTGGGATTTGAGTATTATGCACTGCTTTCTGTCGTTTGTTTTTTTTCTCCTGGGCATTCCAGTTTCCTCCCATGTGCAAAAATACTGGAGTGTTTACCCAAGCAATGAAAGCGCTTCTTGAGCCTCAGCGAGGTTTTTACTGAATAAATTATTACCTGAATTATGAACTATACCTTCAAAACAAATACTTCATCTCAATGGGGATTTACATGGTTATGAAGGAAGGACTGACTTATGAGTGCATCCATTTTCACTCCGGCAGCAATAGTCATGTCCACCATTTCTATGAATACCATTGCGTTCACTGCCAATATGATTCTCGCATCCAAATGTAAACTTTAAGAGTTAAAAACAATGTACAAACATTAACGAATGTGTAAGATTATATGAGACGTTTCCACTACCAAATTATCTTAACTTCCCATGAGTAAGCTGCACCGCAAACGTTGTTCCATGTCAATACATTTACATAAATTTGCTTAAATCATGCCAGACTAGAAGATGTAGCTCCAACCTTTCACTTTAAAAGAAATCAGAAAAGGCTGCATCTTGTGATTCAGATAAGAGGGTTGGTGTGCCATGTCTAGAGCTGTACAGTATACAGACGGTAAAACACGTAAATCACAAAAGTCAGTTTCTCCGCACCAGAACTTAAAAAGGGAAGCGATATGCAACAGACACTTATAGATCACACAGGAAATATTTAAACAGCCCTGTTGCCTTTACATTTGCTACCCTGCTCAAAATATGACTCCGTCAATTTGAATTCAAAACCCAGCACCAAATGAAAACCCACGCCCATTTATCCACAGCGTGCGTCCCAAACATAACGGTTCAACTGGATGAGAGCCCTGACTGCAGGCAAAAAAAGTTTGTGGCTGGTGGTGATGATGATGATGGTGGTGGCAGTGGATCCTTCTTTGGGCCAGAATGAATGGCGTGCGGGCGGGGGGGGGGAAGGGGGACACACAAGCACCCGGCCGGACATAACGGTTCCTTCAGCAAATCTGCAACCGCTCAGTCGTCTTCTCCATTGTTGGCAGCAGGCGTTTAAATACAAAAACGAACGGCAACAGCAAACGCCTGCTCGTCGAGTGGGGACTCACAAGGGCGTTTGAGCCAATGAGGCCCTTGCCTTCAGCAACTCAACCCCATGGCAGTTCTAGGAACTCAGTGAAACGAAACAGTGTTAAGCCCAAGTGTAGGCAGCGCGGTTGGTGGTATGTGCAAAGTTCACAGTGTGCTGCTTTTGTGCAACACTCTTCTCTCGTTTAAGGCCACATTCGTAAAGGTGACACCACTGCTGGGCGGGTTAATGTTTGCGAATGTTTATTTATTTAAAAAAACACAGTCTGGGGGGGGGGCTGAGTCAGTAGCGCTGCCGTCTTCACGGCGAGAATCAACTAGGTTCGATTCCCAACTCCGGGTACCTTTTTGTGGCCAGTTTGCCTGCTCTCCCCGTATCGGAGTAGGTCATTGCCGGGTAGTCCGGTTTTCTCCCATAGCTCAAATACATGCTGTAGCTCCCTAGATTAGTAAGTGGCACGTCATAAATTGCCTCCGGTACCCTGCGATAGACAGGCGTCTCATCATAGGGAATGCCTTGCCTTGGGCCCTGCGTTTGCCAGGTTAGGCTCCGGCCCTCCGTGACCCGGTACAAGATTAAGCGGGGTCCGATAATGAATCAAAACAGTTTTTTGTAAAGAAAGCACAGTACGTGAATCAAAGTGAATCGCTGTTCCTTTCTGGGACCCAGCAACGTCAATATACGTACAGTACTGTACTAATACATCAACTTCAAACAGTAATGTGATGTATAATGTTTAAAAAAAAAAAACCAAAAATATAAATGTTGCTGATTTTCCATTCTTATGTCGTTGCTGACGCGCCGTTCTCTTCCACAGCGCTGTGCAGCGCTTTGTGACCCTCGGGTGAAAAGCGCTCTAAATGCAATTATTATGATTAGGGTAACTGACAAAACACAGTTACCATTGCTCGCTAAACCCATATAGGGGGGCAAACTCACTATAAACGCCGTGTGAACACAATCAAAAAGTTTTAGGGAACATTTTGGCTCAAAGCACTGCACAAAACTTCACGATCAACAGTACTAGAACACCTTAACGGATGCACAACGACCATAGCAATGCAACAATAGCTCCTCAATAGCTTAAATGTAACATAAGAACGCTAGTCTTCAGCCAGCTGTCAAACGGAAAGGAACCACTAGGGCAGCTCTTTTTAACAGTTGTCCAGCGGGGAGGGGGGGAGGGAGACAACGATGTCATGGCGCCGTGAACTAATTAGTCAGGACAATAAGCTTTAGGCAAATGCATGCGGCGTAGTTAACGTGTTACCAGCCGTTACCCGGCCTCAAACATCGCAACTCCCATTCATTGAGTCAACTTTAAGAGTTAAGCCCATCGCAAACGATGGCGCACAGCCGGTGATGTTCAAACTGGACGCGAGTCTACATTCTTAAGGATTTCTTGTTACCTTTGAGTCTGTGCGAGTTCGACGCGGTGACATCTGCCACGCCGGTTAACCGCGAGGTGGTAACGTGGTAACGTCTGCGCTTCGCACAGCGAGAGAATCCCCTTGCTGCCCGAGGTGGTTGTTTGTGTATCGTCTCTCCTCGTTCTGCGTGGGTTTTCATCCCCCCCCCCCACAATTAAAAACACTAATTAATTCATTAATTGCCCGATAACGACATATACAGGGCGCAGTGTCTGGCTGTTTGGCGCCGGCATTGGTTACCTCCCCCCTCCCCCGCAAGGTTACCCCGCACCCTAACCGTTCCTCTATTCGAATGCTTTTACCTTCGACATGTAATTAACACATGCGCGTTATAAATGTTGTGTTATTTACTGTTTAACAGCTGACCGTGATAGGTGCTCGCGTCACACTATAATCTAACAGCATATAATACGATATACTTGCTCAAGACTTGACAATGTTAGTCACTTCACGTCACCTAACATACCAGTCGTCGCTCAACAAATAGGCGTTCGCAAACACGTGTACCCGACGGCACTACAGTTTATAATACAGTCTATACGAACAGCGCATATTATAGCGTATACTCTGTGTAGATTTGTGTGCAAGGTGACCCACTGTCTGTAGTTTACTAGATTACACCGCTCATAGGTGCTCACAAACAACAGTCGAGCACTGTGTGACCGGTACAGTACGGGCTCTGCGTTAACCGTGCCAACGCAACTTGAGCGCTTAACAATGGGTTTTACCACCACCACCACCACACACGTCATTTAATAGGAGCTCGCAGACACGCGCGGGTTTGTTAGTGGGAGTATGAGGAGGGGGATCCCTCGTTCTCTGCCCCCCCCTTCCCCCCCCAATATCTCACCGCTCTCCACGTCGGCCAGGGCAGCGTGGAGCTGCCCGGGGTCGCTCAGCTCCCCCATGGCGACCAGGGCTCGATGCCCCCCGCACCCTGCCATGCTGCGTCCGTCCGTCTTCCCTGTGCGTCTCTGCCCGCCGCCGCCGCCGCCGCTGCTGCTGCTCTACCCTCGTGTCTCCGCCGCACTCGGTGTCCTGCCAGCAGCTGCCGGCGTTGCGTCTCCTCCACCCAGGGTAAACGCTGCGACACCCAACCCCGTGCTCTCGTCCTCAGTGAAACCTCCTCCGCCTCCTCCTCCGCCTCCTCCCCCATTCTCCTCCTCCTCCTCCACCCACACGGGGCTCGAGACACCTCCTACTGTACGGGTACTATGCGATGTGGGAGGCCCCTTCGTCTCCCCTGCTCTGCATTTGTTCGCTGTCGGTGCCCGCTTAAGCCTCTTGAAAGGAAGGTCGCGGGTGAAGCCAGAACCTATCCCGGTAGAGACAGGGCGCAAGGCAGGGCTATATAAAGGATGGGATGCCAGGAGTGGAGGGGGTGACCCCCCCCACACCCCTCCACTGCTGAAGGCATAGCCCCCCATTATGAAATATTGCGTTCAAGTCAAAGGTGAGTTCCAATGAACTAATAGTCTCAAACGGTCTTCATTTGCATTGGGACGATAGTAAGGGCTAGCGCTGCCCTCCTAGCATGTTCTGGCTTGCTCCCCGTGTGTAGAAGGGCTACAGTAAAACATCTTAAAATATAGAGAACAGCAGAGCAATTGCTGACACTGGCTCACTGGCTGGCAGCCTTACAGCTTGTTTGATTCCTCTGTGATTTAGAGATGCAACTTGCGTGAAAGACGCTCTTTAAAACTAAATATTATTGGCGGCATCGAGATTTTTCAGCTCTTATTACCGCAGCAGCACCACCACAGCAACCTACGACATCACCACCACCACCACCACCACCCAACAGCATAGTGTTATTGGCATGCGCCCTGGTTGCAAGGAATTAAATCGGACCCCTACACCTCCTGTCCAGTTTCCGGACATGTTTATCCCATTTCCTGGGCTCATTGGGCCCATGGGCTTTGGTGAATTTGCACTACGTGCACACGTGAAAAACAACGGCACTCGCACGATGCTCGTCCCCCGCAACCACCACCAGCTTCAGCTCTCTGCGCAGTCGAACCACACCTGCCATGAGCCAACCAACACAACCTATGCGAGCAACGACATCCGCCACTCGCCACTAAGTTGCGGAGGCATCCGCACAGCGCCTGTGCCAGGCCAGGTGCACTTTGAGGCCAAGCGAAGTGTCGACGGCTCGCTGACAGGAGTTCACGGAATAGACCCCGGTGCTCTGAGCTGAATGAGATGCACGGCCGAGGCACCACCTGTGGCAACTCTGCTACCTACTGTGCCAACTTGCTGAGTTGTAGCCGAGAGCTGGTGTGAATGTCGCTCCTCCACCCTCTGTTGTTGTTGGGGGGGCAACTGCCTCCAACTGAGCGTCCTCCACGAACCTCCTCCACAGGGATCGATCTTGACACCACTGGTACCAATCATAGGCATGTCCGATCAGTTTCACATCCTTCTGCACCACATCTGTTCATGTGGTATGCCAGCACCCACACCTTTCACCATCACAACCGCTGAACACCATCACAGCAACGCTCCACCATCGCTGCTTAAACCGATACCTCTACTACCGCTATTTTGGTTTACATACCATATATATGTACCATATATTTACGTCGTGACTACGCTCTCCATTCTCAACAAGTGGGTGGTTTGTGAACACCACCTAGGAGTTCGTGGAGACCAGACCCAAGTGGTGCAAAAGGTTGAGAGCCCCTGGTATATAAAACACTTCTCCATTACATCTACCCCCAGCACCTATCCCATCACAACCCTTCGGATGAAGTTCTAAGTCTACGGCCTGTTTCTGTCAGCTGTTTTAAAATATTGTCCTACTGCGGTATATGGTTATGTGATACTGTACTATACATCTCATCTCTCATCTCATTATCTGAAACCGCTTAATCCTATATAGGGTCACGGTGAGCCGGAGCCTATCTCGGAAAC
>JAZEWT010000001.1:10458071-10495385 GCA_036362905.1 Mordacia mordax
AGACACCCGAGCCGAGAGATTCGAACCCGGGACCTTCTTGCTGTGAGGCGTCAGCGCTAACCACTGGGCCACCGCGCCGCTGTACTATACAATCAGTCATTAATCGCCATGACCTAGCCACTGTCGAATGAAAGCCCATTGCATTCAGCATTCATCTCATGAACGCGCAATGCAACCGTGCATCTTAGCCTAAACACACACCGGCTATTTTTTGGTGAAAAATCTCTGGTATAGACACTGTCAGGCATGTTCGCTCCATTGGCAACCACTCTGTTGCTAGTTTCAACCACTGGCCCGAATGCTTTCTGGACGTGTCCTGACCAAGCCCATTTTTTTTCCTTCTCAACCAAAATGACTGTGCGTCTCAACTTACACATGTTTTGAGATCCATGTGTCCCTCTTTACGTGGAGCTGTCAGTGTAATTACTAACCTGCATCTATCCATGCTGTCTTTGCTTCTTTGGTTTTAGTCATTTAACGGGTGCGTATTCGGCGTATAGCTTCATCCAACAATAAGGCGTCATATCCGGTGTTCAGAAATTGAAGGCCACCAGAGATCATAGTTAATGGAAACAAGTAAAGAATATTGAGCATAGTTTGTATTTGTCCAGAATAACATTTGCCCTCCTCCTTTAGACCCCAAAAGTGCAATTTGAAGGAACACTATTCCTGTGTAGTTACTTTTTCGTTATATATATGTACATGTAGAGTTGTCAGTATATTGCTGGATGAAAACCTCCCCACACCGCAGTCTCACATATCATCTCATTGTCAGAAACCGCTTAGTCCTGCACAGGGTTGCGGTGAGCCGGAGCCTATCCCGGCAGACACAGGACGCAAGGCAGGGATATATCCACGATGGGACGCCAGTCCATCACCGGGCACTGCGGGCAATTTAGTCTGCAAGCCAATTAACCTATGCAGCAGCATGTTCTTTTGGACTGTGGGAAGAAACCGGAGTGCCCGGCGAAAACCCGCGCGGACACGGGGAGAACATGCAAACTCCATTCAGAAAGGGATTTGAGCCGAGATTCGAACCCGGGTCCGTCTTGCTGTGAGGCGACAGCGCTAACCACTGGGCCACCGTGCCACCCCACACCGAAGAAGTCATTGCGTTTATTTGTGCTCCACTGTCCTCTGCTGCCCACCACGTAGCCCCCTCAGCCGAGAACCTGCAGAGCGTGCTGATCTTAATCACTATTCAGGTTCAGACCTCCTCAGCTCCCAAGACTTGATGTGACTGGACACATTCCGGCCGATTTGGTCATACTGTAGTGCTTACAGTACTGTGCCTGTAACATATCCTCACTTAAACATGTTTGGAAATTGGTGACATTATGGGGAGTCTGTAATTTGTCTTTCATGACATATTTATACTTAGGGTCAAGTTTTCCAAAAGCTAGTAGGCATTTCTCCATTTTCTGGGCTTGAATTCCAGTGCATCGGTCAAGAGTCTCGGTGACTTAGTAATGTCCCCCAAGCCTTTCGGTATGTGCACTCTTTTGTAAATGCAGTACAGCAATGTAACATTATCGGACGTGTTAACCACAGTTTAAGTATTTGGAAACTGATGAAAATTTTACAATAAATATATTCGACATTGTACAACGATTGTCTTCAAGAGGCCTTAATGCAGCAGTGGATGAAGCATAATTCATGATTTTTATTTATTTGAATTTGCAAACACCACCAACAGGAAATATGACCCAGTTTGGGAAACCCTGGCCCACATGGACTGTATTTATTTGACAACTGAATTTGTTTTTCTATACAATCAAACACTTGGACCTGAGGCCTTAGCTGTAACTTAAAGCCACTGTAAATGTTTTTGCTAGCTCTGCAAAAACAACGCCCTCAAATACAGAGAACACTTAAGAAACTTAGTAGAGCATCCTCTATAAAGTATTTTCACAAACCGTGTTTTTTATTCATCAATATTATCAGGAGCTATGATCTAGCTTTAACTAATTGAATCCCCCCCCAACTCTGGAGTTACCAACCCACCCGGAGTGGCTGGGACGCTACCAGACTCAACATCAATCTCCCAATGACTATTGAAAGAAATCCGGGAGATTTTAATAGAAAGGGAGCGGCGCGGTGGCCCAGTGGTTAGCGCTGTCGCCTCACAGCAAGAAGGTCCCGGGTTCGAATCTCTCGGCTCGGGTGCCTTTCTGTGTGGAGTTTGCATGCTCTCCCCGTGTCCGCGTGGGTTTTCGCCGGGCACTCCGGTTTCCTCCCACAGTCCAAAAAGCATGCTGCTGCATAAGTTGATTGGCTCGCAGGCTAAATCGCCCCGCAGTGCCCGTCGATGGACTGGCGTCCCATCGTCGGTATATCCTTGCCTTGCGCCCTGTGTCTGCCGGGATAGGCTCCGGCTTCACCGTGACCCTGTATAGGACTAAGCGGTTTCAGACAATGAGATTTTAATAGAAAGGATAAAGTTACTGACATTGTCATGGTGGGGACAAATATCTCCCAAAATTGCATCAGTCAGCGTTGGCAACACTACTCAAGCCATTGCCATCTCTCAGAGTCTTGCGATGGTCCATGAATCGATCCCTAGAACCAGCAGAGGAGGTGATTTTATTGCTCCGTCTCCACTGTCGAATGTATTCACTTGTTTAGTTGCACTCCACTGTTAGCCTCGACTGCTGGGGATTAGCACATCCTTTCAAATTTCAAAATTTTAGCCATGTATTAGAGGCTATCCTAAAAGGTACTCACATTTCATATATTATTTTCTCTTGACACGTTTTAGTAATGTTTTTAATTTTTATTCATTGTATCAATGTTCTTTCTAAAATGCATTCTCGCCTTGGTCCCTCATGCTACAGCCATGCCATCTCAATCTATAGAATGTATCGTGAAGCAAGTGTTTTTATGCATTTTTGTATGCTTTGAGGGTACCCGGGTTGGAATCCTTCATTACACAACTTCATAAGTGCGAATTTTATCTGCCCAACAACAAAGCTTTTAATTCTTAATTCTGATTTATGTGCTACGTATCGATTACTCTTCTGAAATTTAGAGAGACAGCAATATTCACAAAAGGATATTGGGAAGATATTGAGGTCAAAGCAGTCGTGTCAGCAGAAAATGTCATCAATAAACAAAGTCAGAAGATCGTGTTCCACACATGGAACAAGATAGCCCATTGGGCAAGTACTCTGGTCTTAATTGATTGTCAGTGTATCTTTTATATATTATACAGTGGCGAATGAGCGCTAAACTGGTCCTGAGCACCCAATTCATGAACCCACACTGACTAGCGTGGTGAAGTTTGATCCAACAACCCCCACAAGCGACAGTGTCGGCAGTCCTTCATCCAGTAGTGGATGGATAAAGGACTGTAAATATAATAAATGTACATTTTCATTCATGAGTTACTGAATATGTCAATCGATGAAGATTCATGTCATTTTGGCATGATCTAGTACTATGAAATATGTACTGTGATGGAATTTCCGTATTTAGGGTGTATTTACAATACAGATTTGTGGCACAAAAAGCCCTATTAATAGCTAATAACACAATATGTCTGCTTCTACAGCTGACTAACATTTCCCCATTCTAGTTCTCATTCATCCCATCCGAGGACACTTTTGCATGTGGGAGGTTTGTAAAAAAAATAACAACCTCTCCAGATCTGAAAGCCAAACCTAAAGGTTAAACCTTAACATGTGGCAAGCCTGCCTCGTGGCCCCCGGCGGTGACGTAATGCTTCGCCGGAGGGAACACGCGGTCGGGCTGCCCGAGGGATGACGTCACCCTCAAGATGAATGAGAGGCAACGCCTTGAGAGAGAGAGAAAAATCCTAAGGAAAGAGCGGGAATGTGAACGAATATATAATTACTATAATAAATACAGTAAGTGGCATGGCTCTGTTAAGCCACTGCTGGATGAGGCCTTTCCCACCGCGTGCGGGTTATTTGACCATACTTCACCACGCACAGTGGCCCAGTGGGCAGCGCTGTCGCCTCGCAGCAAGAAGGTCCGGGTTCGAATCTCGGCTCGGGTGCCTTTCTGTGTGGAGTTTGCATGTTCTCTCCCCGTGTCCGCGTGGGTTTTCGCCGGGCACTCCGGTTTCCTCCCACAGTCCAAAAAACACGCTGCTGCATAGGTTAATTGGCTTGCAAACTGAATTACCCCCGCAGTGTTCGGTGATGGACTGGCGTCCCATCGTGGGTGTATCCCTGCCTTGCGCCCTGTGTGTGCCGGGATAGGCTCCGGCTCACCGCGACCCTGTACAGGACGAAGCGGTTTCTGACAATGAAACCGCGCCGCTGACCATAACATTACACAATAATTACGACAGTCACTAAGTGTTTATGCAAGAAAATCTCTCACGGAGTTTGAAGTTCGGTTCTTTTCAATGGAGGGTCCCTCCTGTATGGGTACCGATACCAAACGTTTCGGTTTCACGAATTATTTGGGGACGCGCTGCCGGGATAGTGGTGTGCGCACGCACGGTTAAGATTTTAAAAACTCATTCATCACGAACAATGTGGCCTTAATTGAATAACACGTACATAATAATTGGCGTTTCAGGCAATGTGCTTGTGTGCTATGAAGAAGGGTCGTTGCCCAAAACGGTTTTTACACAAACGGCCCTTTCGTGATGCGATGACAAGTGACCGAGTGGGCGTGCTTGTGTCAATGCTCCGCGACTCACTTTGTGTCCAGGTTCATCCTCTCCTCAGTCATCGGTCACTTTATATTTTACAAGCTGGAATGAACCGTTAAGCGATGCAGTTCTATTTTAAACAGTTGTCCAGCGGGGAGGGGAAAGCAAGTTACAACATCTCGAGGCACAGGGGCTAATTGAATCAGCACAATTTACTTAGGCAGCGTGTCTTTGGAGTGTGGGAAGAAGCCGGAGTACCCGGCGATAACCAACGCGGACACGGCGAGAGAACATGCAAACAGCACACAGAAAGGCACCCAATCCGGACACTGCTTCTTGATGTGAGGGAGCGGCACTACTCACCGTGCTGGCCTGTATATATATCTCCGAGACGAATGGGATGTTAGCTATTTCCTTCTCGTCAATATCACGTGAAAAAGAAACAGAGTTCCTCAAGAACCTCGACAAACAAAATGACTATCACTACCCCTACACAAGGGTATCTCAGATAGCAGGTGCCGATCTCTGCGAAATCCACCAACCGCACTACGAAATATGTTGATTTACAAACATGCGCCGATGTAGTCGTCAATCTCCCACCATGCGGGGATGTCGCGAACATCGCATCCCCCACCTTTGCACAATCCGACAACCTCACTTCCCGGTAGACTGCCATACACTACCACACTGGTCCATTCCCCATCACGTGGTGTTCTCCCAGACATCATGCCCCGATCTCTTTATGATCCACCAACCCCATTTGTAAGTCTCTGGAATTACAGCCACGCGCCGCCACGCTCACGCATCTCCCATCTTGAATGCGATCTCGATCACACGGTTGATTACACGCCAAGGTATTTTAAAAATGTCCGTGGAATTGCGTGCATGCGTCAGGCCTACAATAACATGTCAGCTGTGTGTGCCATGGAGAGGCCATTAGCCGAGTCTAATTAATTCCCCTTGCACAGCTGCGCTCTGTGCGTTCCTACATGCTGAGCCACACTATGGACACGCCAGAAGGGATTATACACAAGAGCCAAATATACACTATTCATTGGCGGACGCACTAAAGTTTAATTAAGACACCTAGAGAACATGAGCTTGCCAACGGATAAGCACGAGGACATCAGATTTTGACACATGCTAAGGGTGAGGAATCTTTTCCTTATTGAGGATCATGCAGGACTTTAAAATCCCGTTGCCCGGCTGCATATTGCCACAGCTCAATGATTTCTGTCACGACAAGAAGCCACTAAAAGGCGCCATTGCAGTGACTGACATGACTGAGTGTGCTTAAATTAAAAGCACCGAGGGCCAAATAAAATGTAGAGAGCTTTCTCCATCTCTGACGTATGGTGGCCTTCACGTAAGCTAAAGTCAACCTGTCTCCTTGCTCAAATGAGTTATGGGGCAGCCCTGAGCCGGTGATGGGAATGTCACAATTTTAGGGAGAAGGCGATTGTTGACATATCACAAAGAGGTACCCATTTTATCGACCCTGGGTGTACAACGGCAAACCAACAGCAAGACCCATCACCTATAGATGCAAGGATATGCTTAAAACCATGAGGTAAAGGATGCAGAGAGTGAACTGTAAGCTTCACGCATGATGTCCTTGACTCACAATCAATATGAATTCTAAATGTTTACTACAAAAAAGTCACAGGCTCTGCAGCCTTATAATGGCTTTACTGTTAACATTCTACAGGAGTTTTAATATGAAGGGTTTAAGTTCTTAATTGCTTCATGGATCATGCCAAACATTTAAAAACATGTAAACCCGCTCGTCATTGAAGCAAGGAATTCACCTTTTGCAGAGATCATAATAAAGCCATTTGGGTTGGATCACGTCAAAAATAAGTTTCATTTACCCACCTCCACCCGACGCGACGAATTACATTTGTCACGTTGACAAAAGGTGGTAATTTTCTATTACTTCAGCACAACAATTCTCAAATAACATTGTAAATGTTGTAGGTTTGCTCTCCAATACATCGGTGGGCTGAAGTTGTAAGGAATTGACACGTTTAGGTCATGTGACAAACCTTAATGATTGACTGCGTCGGGTAGAGGCGAGGTTGCTACACATGTTTTCATGCCCAATCGAAAAGAGCTTCATTATGGACTCTACAAAAGGTGAATTCCTTGGTTGTATGACGAGTGGGATCATATATTTTGACGTGTTTGGCATGAGGCGTGAAGCAATTTAGAACTTAAAACTGACCATGTTATGTGGCTGTATTTTTTTTTTTGAGAATGCAAGTTATACAGGGCGGCGCGGTGGCCCGCAGACTAAAATTGTCCCGCAATGCCCGGCGATGGACTGGCGTCCCGTCGTCGGGTGTATTCCTGCCTTGCGCCCTGTGTTTCCGGGATAGGCTCCGGCTCACCGTGACCCTATATAGGATTAAGCGGTTTCAGACAATGAGATGAGATGAGAGATGCAAGTTATACAAAGCTAAATTGTATTTATGTAGGGTTTCATAGCTCCCTGCATGAGAGAGAGGACGAACGCCCAACATTCATTCATTCATTACCCACTTAATCCTGTACAGATTCACGGGAAGCTGGAGCCTATCCCGGTTAACAGAGGATGCAACGCGGGAGAATAACCAGGATGTGACGCCAGTACATCGCAGGGCACTGGGGGCAATTTACGCAGCAGGCCAGTTAACCTCAGCAGCAATGTGTATTTGGACGGTGGGAGGAAACCAGAGCATTCAGCGAAAACCCACGCGGACACGGAGGGAACACGCAAACTCCACACAGAAAGGTACCCGAGCTAGGTATGGAAACCAGGATTTCTTGCTGTGAGGCGACAGCGCTTCTCACTGCGTCACCGTGCCGCCCCTTTTGAATAACGTGAGAATTATAAGGGGCGGCATGGTGGCCCAGTGGGTAGCGCTGTCACCTCACAGCAAGAAGGTCCCGTGTTCTAATCTCGGCTCAGGTGCCTTTCTGTGTGGAGTTTGCAATATTCTCCGTGTCCACGTAGGTTTTCACCGGGCACTCCGGTTTCCTCCCACAGTCCAAAAAACATGCTGCTGCATAGGTTAATTGGCTTGCAGACTAAATTGCCCGCAGTGCCCGGTTATGGACTAGCGTCTCATCATGGGTATGTCCCTGCCTTGCGCCCTGTGTCTGCCAGGATAGGCTCCGGCACCCTGCGACCCTGTACAGGACTACGCGGTTTCTGACAATGAGATGAGATGAGAATTATCAGGTACGCTGGTACAGTTGTCATTTAGCACAGGATATCTGCCCTAGAAAGATATCTATCTGTTATAAGTAAACGCCATTTCCCAAAATGTCAGCTTGTGATTTTCACTTACGGGGCAATGTGTGATGAAAAAGATGTTGATTAAGTATTTTCTCCAGGTTAAACACCTGTAATCCCCGATGAAAACATATTATTTACAATATAAATCACTGCATTCCTGGAACTGACCAAACATCCTGATGCAAGGCCTTCCTGTAAAAGAGTTTTAAAAGAAAAGATTTCCTGGGTAATGAAAGGTCACGATGATCGTTATTTTTATTGACCAGGGTTTTCGTTATAAAACTAACCTCAACCTTTGCTCAATTCTCCAATTCAACCAATTATCAATCCACCAATAGATTATTGTCTCAGTCATGAAAATTAATTTTCCACGATACGTCACCAGACTGGTTCGTGCAGGATAGAGCCAGTAAATATGTTTCTCATTTTCTCAGCTTTCCTCCCCTCGACCTCCATTTTATCGTTTACGTATTGTCATCTACTAATTCGGAGATGTACAGCGTCTTATGTAGAAAGACATTTTATAAAAATAATTTATTACAAATATTAGCCGTGGCTGGTTAACAATTAACTAATGATACATGCTATCCAAACACAGATTGGTGAGTGATTACGAAATCACGCAGTAGCCGCACCGACTAAACTTTATGACGGTGATCGCCTCTCAAAACAGAAACAAAGTTCTGCATCTGCACAGCCTCCTGCAGTTTCTGTAGTTGGCTATATTTCCCCAGTTTCCAAAAATATACATTAATACTCCTGGGGTGGGGGGCGGGTTGGAAATTGGCACAAGATAACAGACTACACGCGAACCCCACAATCCGGAGCCAGGGAATCGTTTGGACAACCATGTGATTATAAGTATCGCATTCATAGCTCATGCGCTCACAACATCTTGCGGAGAGCGATGGAAATTGGCCTCTTATGTAGGAGAATCACGGCTCGCGCCTTGCTGCGTAAAGTTTGCAGTTAACACTTTGTACGCGAGCGAATGCGGTTGGGCGACATGGTAGCACAGCGGTAACATCCACGCCTCACAGAAAAAAGATCCTGTCCGAGGTGGTTCGACTCCAACCACGGGCATATTTCTGTGGGCGTATGTGTATTCTCGTCCAGTTCTGCATGGGTTTGCTCCGGTCTCCTCGCAGAACACAAAACACCTATTAATTGGCCAATCACATCTTAATACATTGCCCGGCGATATATACTATATAGGATTAAGCGGTTTCAGATAATGAGATGAGATGAGATCTTAATACATGGGATGTAGTGGCTGGCAAATGTTGGCACCAGATAACCACGTGTGCAACGTCTCATCTCTCATTATCTGAAACCGCTTAATCCTATATAGGGTCACGGTGAGCCGGAGCCTATCCCGGAAACACAGGGCGTAAGGCAGGAATACACCCGACGACGGGACGCCGGTCCATCGCCGGGCATTGCGGGACAATTTTAGTCTGCGAGCCAATCAACCTATCCAGGAGCATGCTTTTGGACTGTGGGAGGAAACCGGAGTACCCGGCGAAAACCCACGCGGACACGGGGAGAGCATGCAAACTCCACACAGAAAGGCACCGGAGCCGAGAGACTCGACCCCGGGACCTTCTTGCTGTGAGGCGTCAGCGCTAACCACTGCGCCACCGCGCCGCCCAGTCAAAGAACCTAATCCTATTCGTGGGCAGATTGAAAATTCAGTCATTCGTTCCTTGCCAGTACCCACTTAAATCCAGTAGAGGGTGACTGTGAGCAAGAACCTCGTCGGGAAGAAACATCCTTGACATCAACAATTAACTTTGGGAAAACACTCCCTCACTCGGGCGACACGGTGGCCCAGTGGGTAGCGCTGTCCCCTCACAGCAAGAAAGCCCGGTTTCGATTCCCGACTCGGGTGCCTTTCTGTGTGGAGTTTGCGTGTTCTCTCCGTGCCGGCGTGGGTTATCGCCGGGTATTCCGGTTTCACCCCACCGTCCAAAGACATGCTCTTGCCTAGGTGACTTGGCCTGTTAAGTAAATTGCCCCAAAAAAGTTTTCCCTGCAAAGTACTGGCGTCACATCCTGTGTATTTCCCCACCTTACCTCCTCTGTTGGCTGGGATAGGCTCTGCCCCCCTTCCCCCCCAGCGACCCTGTACAGGATTAAGCGGATTTGATAATGACTGAAAGGACTCTGTTACCCAACTTATGGCAATACTTTTTTTTATACGAATACAGTGAGTTATTTATCCCACTTCTTAATACATTTCCGTTGATGCAGTAACCTCATGTGAGGCTTGTATAATCCATCAAGATCTTTCAATGATACAGAGCCCAAGGTGCAGCTCTCCACTTGCAGTCTATCTTGGCTGGAGTCACGACCAGGCCTCTGGAGCAAATGTCCTCAGCTGGTGGGTCATGCCCCCCTTCGGGAGTGGCACAGGCTGCAGAATGGATACCGTGCAGGATAAATGACGAAGAGTGCTCACCAACCTCCTCCTGGACGCTAGGAGGGTCGCTACGCTTTTCATTTATTCATCCTCAGCACCCACTAAAAATCTTACAGAGGGTCGCGGTGAAGCCACACAAGCCCCATGACAGGGTTATACCCAGGATGGGTGGGGGGGGGGTGGCTAGTCCGTCGCAGGGCACTCATGACAATTTGGCTCGGTTGTGGGAACAAACCGAAAATACCTGGCGAAAACCCACGTGGCACGTGGACACGCGGAGACCGTACAACTCCGTCGCTAAAGTATACAGCCCCATCCATACCATATGGCGTTCATCAGCGGGACATCAGAGTACGTGCTGTGCTCTCAGCATCCAGTGCCTGTGTTGCTGCGTCATTTCTCAACGTTTACAATGTCTCCAACAGCTCGTCGGCGTATTTCTAGGCTTTTAAAGCCGAGGCAGCGTAGATGGGATGGCAATAATAATACATTCGGTGACAGGGTCAAAGACCTGCAACGTAACTCCTGTAGGTTATAGCACAGAAAGTAGATTAGCTTTAAAACCTCGGTGCTGCAGGGTTTTTTAAAGTCACAGGCAAAACGTGACACGAAGCCTCTTGTGAGGCCCCCCTGAGCTTTTTCTGAGCCTACATCAGATCTGAGAGTTATGGAAAACACCTCCACAGGATTCCCCTCCCCCATCTCGCTCGACAGCCTATCGACCTATGTGTGTTAATCGTTTCCCCCTCCCCTACAAAAGGTTTTCTCCAGGAACTCAAGATTTCCCCGATGTAGCAAAACCATTTTTAAAACAAACGTATCAATTCTGGGATCTTAAAGCATTTTTTCCAATACTAAGTCTGAGGACCGAACGAGCCTTAGCTTGATAAATTAAGTACAGTCGTAATGCAACTGCTCAATCAAGGCCTATCCATGCTGTATCAGTCACACAGGTTGTTTGAGTATACTTCACGAAGCAAGTCAGTGAGGGTTGCTAAAAAGGGCAGAGTAAGCAGGCAAGCAGAACCGGTTATAAGATCAGGATGCTAATTTACGCAGAAAAAAAGCACATGGAGTTTAAAGACTTTCAGGAGGGTCCAACCAAGTTTTCACAGTAGGGGGCAATGTTGCAATGTGTCATCCCAATCGGGGAATTTGCAGATATTTATTTTAGCATTGCGATGTTTTGCCTAATGCCAGTTACATTGAGAGGAGACTGGGGATCTGTTCTGAACAAGCGGAGAACATACAAACTCCAGAGAGAAAGGTGCCTGATAGTTATGAGGCAAAGGCATCACAGCTGCTGTGCGTCAATGTCACCCAATACTACGCACCACTGACATTAATCATAGCTGGGAATCGAACCCAGATGGCTGGACTCATAGAACAGAGCAATAACAACCACTGCATTACGACCTTACCGTAAGCCATTTGTATTATTAATACCTAATAAAATATTTTGATGCTATTGCAACGTCAATCGAGGCAATGAAATATACGGTTGGATGATGAAAAGACATCGAATGTGCCAGGCGATGGAGTTAGAATATTACAGTGGGAAGTTATTGTAGGATTTTCAATTCTTCTGGCTCTCCACATCCTGCAGCTGTCCATATAAATCCATTTAGCCGTAATCTCTTTTCGGTGCGGAACCTGTTATGTCCGTGTGTATGCAGCAGCACAAAGGCAATACGACACGCACTCCGGGACACTTGCAGCGGCGATCATGCAATTCGCCTTAAAATTCATTCGTTACGGAGCATATGGCCTTACCGCTTGGTGCTGCCTGAACTCTTCACAAAGCGCCAGCTCCCAGCCGCACAGTCCAAGATCCATTATAATTATTTGGGTGGTTGTGTCTGACGCTGGCATTGGCGTTCGGGGTTTGGGCACCTGGTTATGATGGACTCCCCAGAGGCCTTCGTTAGCACTCTAGCGGCCTAGCTCCACTGGCGAGAGGCCTCGAGATCGGCCTGGGACACGCTGGTAGGACTCATCGAAATGCTTGGGAATCACAAGCAAGAGCAACAGTCAGTCACTATGGAAAAGGGAGTGTTACACGTAGGTGTAATAATGGTCGAGTGAGTTGCACTGCTGCCTCACAGCAAGAAGGAAATGGGTTCGAATTCTGGCTCGGCTGCTTTTCCATCTGGAGTTTGCATGTTTTCCCCATGTTCCCGTGGGTTTTCACTGGATACACCGGTTTCCTCCCACACTTCAGACATGCTGCTTGATGACTTGGCCTCTTGACTAAATTGCCCTCGGTACGTACCCTGTGATAGTCTAAAGTCGCATCGTGGGTACAGCTATGCCTTGCCCCGTGTCTGCCGGGATAGGTTTCGGCTCATTGCGATCCTCTACATAATTAAGCGGTTACTGAAAACAAATGGATTCACTACAGCAGGGGTAGTTATCCTCTGGCTCCATGATCAAGATGATACCTGCCACTTCATTCCAGGCCCACCACCTTGAAACAACGGCCCCCAAACAATACAATTGATGTACGCAAAAAAGCAAACCATGTACGCTAGACTGTTTTGCTCAGCACATTCCCAAAGGTGGTCATGGACGAAACATGGATATGGCGGCGTGAGGTCACCACAGAGGGTAGGGGGAAAGGGAGCCATGCAGCCATCTCCAAAATATACCGGACACTACGTCCAACGTATTATGGTTTCATAGGCCAATAAATTAGAGTCTTTTTTACTTGATGAAACCAATGCACAATAGCGTTAGAACACACAAACTCCACACGGAGATGCATCCTAGGCAGAAATACAAACTGCCTCAGGCTGAGGTACAGATGTTACCATTGCGCCACCCAAAGGATGTTGGCAAAGAGGCCAAAAGACAGAACAAGAGATATTATTTGTGCGTTGCTGCAGATCGTCACGACTCGATGCACGAACATTGACCTTAATAGCTGCTCATTCGGGACAGCCACATTAAAGCGTTCCCCCTCGATCTCCCCCTCGATCTCCCCATCGCGACGTTTCGCTCGTCACACGTTAGAGGCATCATCACGCTTCGTCGGAACGAGTCTCGGATGCTACTTGACCTCTTGAACCGTGGTGGCGGGGGTAACTGTGAAATTAAGAAAGGCCACGATTGGAGTGGACGGAGAACATTTGAGGCAAAGATCTGTCACTGGCAGAGGACAAAAAAGACTCGGTCTTCACAAAGGAAGCCGGTTCCCACCCCTGCCCTGCAAAAAAAAATAGACGAGAGATGAATGAATACAGTGCGAAGCCACTTGGGATTCGACATTAATTTGGCTGCAGGGAGCACAGGCCGCTAAAAGCTGCGAATGCATTCCAAAGTGAAACCCGACCGCTGCTCGTAATTCAATTTAATTTCTTTCATTCAAGCTGTTTGCTGCTGCTGCTGCGGCATAATTGATTCGGTTGTAATATTAGTACATACGTAGCATACTGTAATTCGAATGTTACGGAATATTTCTTGATCGACGTCGCGCTAATTAATGCATGGACGGCGTGCCTTGGTGGGAGCCAGCGTGGGTTAATTCCCTTCCCCGTGCTGCACTCTACAGCAAAGCCTTCATCGATCCACTGCTGTATATAGGCTTTCCCCAAGCGGCCTTCATCCCTCACAAGCCTGAGTTGTAATCGATACATGATGGAGCAAGGGTGTTCATATACATGTCCGCACAGAGGGTGTCAGGTTCGAAAGCTTCATAAGCGCTCATTTAATATACATCAAACCAATGCTTTTGCGTCGTATGTCGGCTTTACGTCTCGCTTATTCATTACTCTTCTGCAACGTTAACACTAATTCAGCATTGAATTCACACGTTTGCACTATCATTAACAGTCTCAAGCACTATTCCGCCTTCATCACACGCCTGAAACAAGATCTCCCGTAGGGCAGGCAATTTCCTAGTAAGTTTAATCGCACTAACACAAACCAAATTCCCAGTAAACATGGAACTGTTGGGCCAACGTTATTGGTCTAACAGTTCCACTTACATCCCAAAGTTGGCATGTTTACCCGTGTATGGAAAGCTATACAATAAGTAATTTGCAGTACCCGCTTCATTCAGTAGAGGACCGTGGTGAGCCGGAGCCAATCCTCGCAGATGCAGGGAGCAAGACAGCGATATAGACACGCTGCTTAGGTTAATTGGCCTGCTGACTAAACTGCGACCGATGCCCTGAGATGCTGTAACTCGCTTAACCCTCCCCGCTGGACAACTGTTTAAAAGAGCTACAGAGCTGAACAGTTCCCAAAAGAGTAAATAAAACCAGACTGACTATACGCAGGAAGGTGCATCGGAGGCAATTCAGTGAATGAAATTAACCTAGTCAGCATGTCTTTGGATTGTGGACGGAAACCGGAGTACCCAGTAAAAATCAGCAAAGACACGGGGAGAACACACAAATTTCACACAGAAAAGTACCCGAGCCGGGGGTCGAACCATTAGTATGCACTTTACATGTACTTGCATTTACAGGGAAAAGCCATTGATTTGGAGTCTGTCGATTGGACGCAGGTGTTAAACACGGTAGGTTTAATTAACGATAAGGAGAAACTATATTCCACATTCGGTGATTGACATTCCTTTATCCGCAGTGATATGGGGAACCAATATCACTGCAGATCCCATTATCCCTGGGGTTATCCGAGATTTTGTGCCTCTTATCGATGGTGTAAATCTTCACCGATAGCCTATTGGATAACACGGTTGATTTGCCACGGGATGACCTCTATCCATGAAAAAAATCGTGTCTGATAGGGGTTTTCACGAGCCCTAAAGCTATCGCGGAATATAGAATTTGCAGGTAATATGGCTGTGGATAAAAGTTCTATAACAGGCGACATTTCGGACAAAGACCCTTCTTCACAGCACGTAAAAAGGCCATGTACGAAGTATTGTAGTTGCAGTGTTAGTTGCATTAATTTTGTATCAGTAACTTTTTGCATTTGTGAAACGTTTACAAGCGGGGATCCGTAGTCTACACGTGCTAAAGCCTTTCATTCATTCCCTGGCGCGGGGCTTTTATTCGATCTTAGTTTTAGAATTTGGGGATAATCGTCTTAATTGGACTTCTAATTTAAAATCCTCTGGCGATGGACCGGCGTCCCGTCGTCGGGTGTATTCCTGCCTTGCGCCCTGTGTTTCCGGGATAGGCTCCGGCTTCACCGTGACCCTATATAGGATTAAGCGGTTTCAGATAATGAGATGAGATGAGATTTAAAATCCAATGCGAATTTTGTATTAGCGTTTACATATAATTGCTTGTTGGACACTTCATAATGACCACGTAATGACCCAATACCGGGGTAACCGCCAGAGGTTATTTGAACGTAGCTCCATGATATCCGCTTCCGCGGGACGGTCTCTAGTACTGAGAGATGAGATGAATGCCTCTGAGAGCTCCAAATGGATTATTTGTCGACTGGCATAATGTTAATAGCACGTGGGACAAAGTGTGTTAAGCATTCCTTTAGATTTTACTGCAGTTGATTTGCAAATGCACCCGAGGGGGGGGGGCAGCCCATCGCAGCCGACACAAGGCGCAAGACAAGCTTATGCCCACGAAGGGACGCCAGTCAAGCGCAGGGCGCCGGGGGCAGGGCTATTAATCTCCGAAGCATGTTTTTGGACTGTGCAAGAAAACCGGAGTACCCAAAGAAAACTCACCCGGACATGGGAAGAACATGCAAACTCCACACAGGAAGGCACTCAAAACTAGGATGAACTCGGAATCCTCTAGCTGTGAAGCGGCAGCACTACGCACTGCGTCGCTGTCCTGCCCACCTGCCTTCACAGACGTGTCATGTACAGCACGGAGTATACAATGACCTAATATCCGCCCGGTCTGTCCGCCTAAAGCGGCGATCCTCTCAAAAATGTCGGGCCCGGTACACCACATCCAGGATACCTCTCGCGATGACTGCGTCTGCCAGATACGTGGAGACTCTTCTCCAGTCTATACGTGAGCGAGTACGGAGTGAGATGTTTAAGCCGGAGCTGTAATGTTACGTGCACGGGTTAACCATGACAGCGTGGAAACTTAATTTTTCAAAAAGTACTTGTGACCTTGAGAGGGCCCCGTCGCCTCTACAAGGCATTTGTGGTCGATGGTCAGGAACGATGGTGGGCAAGGAGGAGGGGGTAGAACGCGTCCCAGAGGATGACCGCGCGCGGAGGACATTGAAACGATGGAATCCCAGGGAGTTGCCCGGAGCTGAGCTTCGTGAAAGGATCCCCCCCGCTCCTGCGGTCCAGTCGGCGGAGGTTGGAAATAGGGTGTAAGCCCGAGAACATATTCAATGAGAAACTAATCCCTGATTGTACATCGCATACCCGTGGGAGAGACGGCTGCTGATAACCGCCTGTGGAAGATGAGGGAGGTAGACGCCTTCATGGAGCAGTAGATTGAGCCTGGATGCTGATGATAATGATGACGATTAACGACGGTGTCGTAACGCGGATCTCAGGAGGTGCGGCGCGTGCGGGAGTTTACCTTGGCGTAGCGGGCAGGCGAGGCGGGATGAAGAGCGCTGCCGCCGGTGGGTTGACGGAGCGCGCAGTGAAGGCTGCGTGTGCTGCGTGTGTCCCCCGCGGGTGACTGAGCTGCTGCGCCTCGACCGAGAGCCGAGCGGGTGCTGCTGGCACCGGTCTCATTGGCATTCAGAGCGGCGCGCTGGGCTCACAGCCACGTGGCGGGTACACACACACATACACCAACCCGCCGGGCCGCTCACCTACCCGCCCGACCGCTCACCAACCCGCCCGGCCGCTCACCTACCCGCCCGGCCGCTCAACTACCCGCCGGGCCGCTCACCAACCCGCCCGACCGCTCACCAACCCGCCCGGCCGCTCACCAACCCGCCCGACCGCTCACCAACCCGCCCGGCCGCTCACCAACCCGCCCGACCGCTCACCAACCCGCCCGACCGCTCACCAACCCGCCCGGCCGCTCACCTTACCCGGCGTGGCACATCCATTGGAATCAGACTTCGCTTCCTGATTTTCGGAACCGGTTTTTCTGTAAACGGTTACCGGTTTATGTGCGCTCACTTCACAACGCAGATCGGTTCGCATCATTGCAATCTACAGATCATGGAGGAAGTATTTCTGTGTATGTGTTTGTTTGCTCTGGGGGTAGCGGGTTCAATTTACTCAGAACCATAAATTGTATCTGTACAGCACAAAGACTTGTATATTTTGTTTTAAATTCCTACTTCTTATTTAGCTGCCTACCAGTTCTGTTCCCGGCTTAAGTGCTTTTCTGTTTAAAGTTAAGCGTGTTTTCCCCGTGCCCGCGTGGGTTTTAGTCGAGTACTCCGGTTTCCTCCCACCACCCAGAGACAGGCTGTTGCCGAGGTTAATTGTCATATGCTAGGTATAACCCCGCCTTGCGTCCTGTGTCTGCCGGATTAGGCCCTGGTCCCCCGCGATCCTGCACAGGATTACATGGATACTGGTACTGAACTTCTTGTTTATTCTTATGAAATGTTGACCCTATTTCAACGTTACATTATTTTGCCCTAACATCAAGTCTCTCAATCATGTTTCCGGTTTTATCATTACGCATATGAATGATAACAAAATATTTGCATTTCTTAAGCGCCTTTCACCCGAGGTATAACAGTGCTGTATGGATTACATGCTTAGAGCAAAAGCACCCGTAGGGCGGGCACTTTGCAACTACCGTACTGTGAATTCAGACACGAATCGTTCGAAATTTCAATCATCATCAACGCGCGTGGGCACAGCAGTTCTTCAATGTTCTGCAATAAACAGCCAACGCCAAACTAATGAGCCCTTATCCGAGACGGCGTTTCACTGCTTAGCCTCATCGGCCAGGATCTATACGCTGGTTGGTTACCGATATTCCTCATGAGCAAACCAAATCGAGAGTTTGGCAACATTTGTGAGTTCCAAATGTCATGTGTTGAATGAAGCCAAGTGAGATTAGAGTGGCCATGAGATCCCTTGGAAGGGAGCTCTTTAGAGAGTCAACATGGATGTTGAAATCGCCATGAATCAGGATCCTTGCAGAACTGGAGAGCATCTTAGAAAGTAGCTCGGACAGTTCATTGACAAAAGAAGAGGCTCCAGGTGAGCTGCAGAGCAACACCAACTTCACAAGTTGAGCCGACCTCCAATCCAGAGACATATGCTCGTATGATTTGAAGGTCGACGACGGAATCGGTCAGATGTCGGCAAACACATGGTGAAGAACTGCTAGGCCGCCACCACGGCCATGTGAACGAGCCTTCTGATGTAATGCAAAGTCTCGCGGTAGGACCTCATTCAATGTGAGAAACTTGATGATGCCAGTTCTTTGTAAGGCAGAGTAGGTCCAGACTGTTGTCCGAAATCAGCTAAGCCAGTACACTGCAGCGCGGTGGGGACAATTTACTCAGCATGCCAATTGTCTTAGACAACAGCGTGTCTTTGGACGGTGGGAGGAAACTGCACTACCCTGTGAAACCCCACGCGGACACGGGGAAAGAACACGCAAACTCCACAAAGAATGGCACTCGAGCCGGGAACCGAACCCGGGAGCTTCTTGCTGTGAGGCAACAGCGCTATTCACTGCGCCACCGTGCCACCCTTAGTACAAGTTGTGTTTGTAAAATCAGGACCAGCCACAGTGAGGCTGGGGCCGTGAAATACAAACCACGGTCCGTGTGGTGAACCACTGTAGTCTGCGCTTCGACAAAGCGGGAGGAGCTACAGCAAAACGATTCGAACTCTCTCCGAAAGTCGTCTCGTCGTGGTCAGCAGATCAGGACATTGGTATTTCGCTCCTGAGTGCGCGGATTGCCGATGTATTGGTGTCATTTTTTACGGCTCGATGTATGAGAATTGCCCATCAAAGCCGTGTCGAGTGTTGAGGCGAAACGTCGCGAAGGCTAGGGCAGGAACACTCGACACGACTATCACGAGCGAACAGCTTAAGAACGAGCAATTCTCACACGTCGCTATTCGCAAGAACAATATTGTAGTCAGAGCTGCACGGTGGCCCAGTGGGTAGCGCTGTCGCCAGCAAGAAGGTCCTGGGTTCGAATCGAATCTCGGGTCGGGTGCCTTTCTGTGTGGAGTTTGCAAGTTCTCTCTCCATGTCCGCGTGGGTTTTCGCCGGGCACTCCCGTTTCCTCCCACAGTCCAAAAAAACGTGCTGCCGCATAGGTTAATTGGCTTGCAGACTAAATTGCCCCCAGTGCTCGGTGATGGATTGGCGTCCTGTCGTGGGTATATCCCTGCCTTGCGCCCTGTGTCTGCCGGGATAGGCTCCGGCTCACCGCGACCCTGTACAGGACTAAGCGGTTTCTGACAATGAGACGAATATTGTACCGTACGTACTGTGCAATTGCGCCCCCTGGCGTGTGTGTCCAAGACCTAACAGTGATTCACTACTTTACTGGACTTGCAGGTCACCCGCAATCGTGAGTCTTTATTTAAGCTAGCAGGAACGGTCGAGCTATGTAACTCTTTTTGACAGTTGTCCAACGGTAAGAAAGTTACAGCGTCTCAGGTCACCGCTGGCAATTTGCTCAGGACAATTAACCTCGGCAATATGTATTTGGACTGTGGGAGGAAACCAGAGTATCCGAGAAAAACTAACGCAGACACGGGTAGAACGTGCAAACGGCACACAGAATTGTACCCCAGCCGGGCATCGAACCCGGCTCTTGCTGTGAGGAGGCAGCAATACTCACTGCGCCACCCTGCCCCCACGGACAACCGTTACATTAATAATAATAGCGCCCAACTTCCTTTAAAAACGAGTGTTTCGTGAGCAATCGTATCTACCACAGTTCCACGGATCACTTCTCAAGGTCTTGCGGACCACAGGATAGATAGTTCTGCTGTTGACCTAAACGGTTAAGTGCTTAAAACTGCCCATAGGTACACAGTCGTGGTTCTAATGAGAGTGAGCTCTATTTATAATTGTCACTCCACATTATTTCAATGTTCCTATTGGCTGGTCGTGTGACGTGGCAACTCTGCAAAGGATCTCGCCAATCATCTGTAGCCTGTTCTCTCGGCTCAGAGGTGAATGCATCGTCGCCATCTAGCGGTGGAGGGGAGGAGTAACATACACAAGGAGCCTATATTTTCTCTTGAAGGGCTGAGCTGATTTTCTAAACATTAAAAACGAGCTACGGATTTGTAAAATATATTATTGGCGCAGTGAGTAGCGCTGCTGTCTCACAGCAAGAAATCCCCGGGTTAGCTTCCCGGCTGGGGTGCCTTTTATGAGGAGTTTGGTGCTCCGCCTGGTATTCCGGTTTCCCCCCACTGTCCAAAGACACGCTGTTGTCTAGCATAATTGGCCTGCCGAGTAAATTGCCTCCAAAAAAGGCCCCTGCAATGGACTGACGTCACATCCTGGATATAGCCCTGCCTTACGCCGTTTCTTCTGCCCGGATTGGCTCCGGTTCCCCACGACCCTGCAGAGGATTAAGCGCGTACAGATACTGACCGAATTCTTGGAAAGTTTCCAAGACTGGCCAGCTGTGCATCTCCCCACTCAGTACTGATCTGGCCTAGGCAGCCGAAACCCGCTGTAAGAGGCTAGTTATTCTAATAGCTGGTCCAACAATATACCCTTCAAACATCGAGAGACCCGCTTTTAATTTAAATGAATCTGATAGCAAAAATAAGTCACAATTATTACTGGACAATTCACGTAAAGATTTAAGTGGCAGGTTCCCCCGGTCCATTAAATTATATAATCGGCCGCTTGGCGGAGCATTTTGATTCAGAGTCGCACAGGGGGAATATTGAAGTCAGCGTCAATTCCTTACATTTATGTTGCTTCAGAAATGCTACGCAGCTGCTGACTTGGTATCTGGATCATTCTATCTCAACAACTTCACCACATCTTCCTCTACTTAAAAAAAATCTCAAAACTCACCTTTTCACCAACGCACACCAATAACATCTGTGCCAGGCTCCGAGATTTACAAAATCACATGCGCGTTCACTAATTCAAACAAATTGAATGTATTGTTATGTATTATACATGTATCATACATTCAGTATTATACATTCAGTGTGCGGAATGGGGCGGTGGAAACTCATGAGTCAGTAGCACTGAGTGAGCATCTAGGACACTCACGTACATTTTCCAACGTCTGTCAATGTCCGTGAATGTGGGGATGTAGCTGTCATTCCAAGTGTGACAGCTTTTACTACCGCCACCACCACCACCACCGCCGCCGCCACATGCACGATGTTAAAGAACTGACGGCAAATATTTGCAGATACATGCACAAGCCAAGGGATTTTCCACGTTTTCTTGCTAACGACAACCGACCCAACATCGGCGGAGACCGAAGCAACGCCCTTCGATTCCGGTTCTCCTTTCGAGGATGAAGCTGCTGTCACCATCCTGGAATCTCACCCAGATCGAGAGGAAGGCTGTTGCCACGCGGACAGAGTGGAGCAAGGTGGTCGTCCAGAATCAACACCTAACTCGAGACCCAAACATCATCGCACTCCACCACCGCCTCATCCCCTCCTCCTCCTCCCGACTCTTCCCCCACCCTTCTCCACCCTCCCCCCATCCTCCTTCTCCTGTGACCTTCAACCCCATCACATCAACATGCAATGTGCAAATCTCCTTCATGAATATAAATGTAAACAGTACCCATGCAACCAAAATTATGGACCACAGAGTAAACCACTGCAGTCTGCGCTCCTTCAGCGGAGAGTAGCAGAACCACACGAACACTCTTATGAAGCCCTTTCCTGCCTAGCAGACCTCGATACTGGCATTCTGCGCCTCATCACATTACCATCATATGCAAGAACTGAACGAACTAACGTGAGCGCTACAACAATATATCGCCATCATTATGACACCACCTCAATCATATTACAATATCGTCACATCACCACCTCATGGATAGATGTTTATTATGTAATGATGTAGGTTTCCACGGCTCGATGCATGATGATTGCTTCGAAAAGCGCTGGAGAGAGAGGGAGCGATCGACGCGGCTGTCCTGAAAGAGCAGCTTTTCGAAGCAATCCTCAGATGTTTATTATGACAGCAGAAAAGTACCTAGCGAGCTTGCAGGCTCTTGATGCGGGATTCTTGCGACACAGCACACTTCCAAAATGACCGACGTAACAACGCATACAATCAAAGGGCAGATAAACTTAGCAACAATCTCTGCAAAATACAAACTCTAACCGTGAAAATCAACGTAATCAGTAACAGTTAGCATTGCACAAATAAGCAAACTCACACAACACCAATTTGCACAAAGATGAAACCCAAAACATAATCATGAAATAAACAGTAGCACTCAAGACTGCACAGCACATTAACGTCACCACCTTATCAATCTCATCATATATATCACGGCTGGTTTCTTTTAACACTCCAGTCTTGCGGATACCAAGAGTGGCTAAACTTGTGAATTCATCAGTTTAAACTCGGGAACGCGTGAAAACAAATTTGAGACTGATTGTTTCGTTTCAAAGTTAACATTTTTATCGTTACTTTTCAGCAGGGGTAAAAAGTAACTTGTGTTTCTTCCTGCTCTGATCGTTTCGCAAACCTCCTTCCCACCTGTACGGTACTGCATGCTTCAACCACGTTTTGTACCGGTACCCCGTGCCGGACTCTACCGGGTTACTTTCGCCTCCGCTGCTTTTCTCTAAACGTCAATACATCGGCTGTTTGACATCGTTTCAGATTCATTATTGACATAGGATACTGTAAATAGTGCGCGGGGTGTAGCACAAAGGAAGTGGTGGCACACGGATTAGTTTGCTCTGACCCAAGTGACCTTAACGCTTAGTTTAATTCCTGATCATAGCCGATATCAATGGTAAATATCTGATGACGTGTGGTCAGACAACCCCCGTGACCTTTGTGACGTGAAATGTTCACTCGCATGGAATTGAAAAGCATCAATGTTTTATATTTCCAGCATATTTGGATGTCACCTCGTTGTCAAAAACCGCTTAGTCCTGTACAGGGTCGTGGTGAGCAGGAGCCTATCCCGGCAGACACAGGGCGCAAGGAAGGGAAGGTTATACCCACGATGGGACGCCTGTCCATCACACTGCGGGCAATTTACACTGCGAGCAATTTAGTCTGCAAGCCAATTAACCTATGCAGCAGCATGTTTTTTGGACTGTGGGAGGAAACCGGAGTGCCCGGCGAAAACCCACGCGGACACGGGGAGAACATGCAAACTGCACACAGAAAGGTACCCGAGCCAAGATTCGAACCCGGGTACTTCTTGCTGTGAAGCGACAGCGCTATTCACTGAGTCACCGTGCCTCTCCATATTTGGATGTAAAGAGGAGAAATAGTAAAACCCTTTTCTACTCTTTACAAATGTACACTGGCAAAAGTACTCAAAACAAATTTGGATTTACTGCCATATTTCTGGATGTGGATACAGAAAGTAAAGTATGGAGAGAACACTTTAGTTTCAATTGTACGTTGAGAGTTCTTGTGATTCCATTCCGGACTTTTCTTTTCTCTTCAGACAATAACAAGAACTGCCGTTCACCACCAATTGGCGGCGACCATTCCACTACGCACAAAAAATAAAGTGGGCCGAGATAGTGGGTGAGAGTTGAATGTATTTACACTATTGGCCTGGTGATTTTTATAAAATTGCTGTGCGTGTGCCGGCATGGAGCCACTGTGACACTGCAGCCCAGACGTGCTCTTGAGTGGAAGCAGCAACGGAGTGTGAAAGGAAGATACTCCCAGGAGATGTAAGATGCCCATTGTCGCAAACTGTGCATTCTCAAAGTGCATCTTACCTGGCGCAGGCATCCTTGGGAACGTCACCGCCACTTAGTTTTTTCAACGGCGTTGCTGCATTCATGTAGATACCAAAATGATTGTTGGCGTTGAAAACCATGAGCCCGAACTCTGTCTTGCTGAGACTGCTTTCCCTCGAGAACTGCTCTCCATAGCTGTTCTTGCGGGATAGCCGTGTCAAGTGTTCCTTCTCTCTCCTTCGCGGAGATGATGCCTGCAACGTGGCGCTAGCGCAGCGGGCACGGCTGCTGCGCGGCGGGCACGGCTGCTGCGCAAGCGCCAGCAACGCTGACCCAGCGTGGAAGAGCTGCGGTCGCGGGACGCTGCGACATGTTCGTCAGGACCATTTTGGAAATTGCTGAACTTGCAGTAATGTACCAGAGTGCAGAGCTTGGAACAGACAAACAAAACTGCTTTCATCGTGATTGCTCACCACCGAAATGAGATATGGGTAAACAAGTCATCTGCAATCCATTAAAGTTCAGGTAGCAGTCTTCTCAATATGAGGAACCCACATCTAAGAAACGTTTATGACTGCTTTGTGAGGCTGCGTGCAATGTTCCTTTGCTCAGGCGCGCCACAAGGAGGCATGCATGTCGTGGCTGAGTTTATGCGATGCTAAGTGAACTGAATGTATTGGAACTTTGATTTTTAACTGATTGCTTGTGTGCCTTTCCTTTTCAGTTAACATTTCCGGATGATAAATAGTTTTCCTAACATGCAAATGTAACCTAATTTTCACAGCAGCAACCACTGTCCTCAACCAACTTTCTTCATGAAATGGATAAAGCAACACAAGGCGTCATTACTGTAAGTAGAACATAAAGCACGTATTAATTTCCATGGTGGTCTGTTGAGTAACAAACATAATGTTGGCTGTGGTTGTAAACACAATGTGACCTATGTTTATGTTGGGTATTTATTCTTGCACAATTTTAGGCAATTTTGAACGCTCAGAAGACCAAGATTCCAGGAAACCTCATCACCATCCCAGGAGCCAAGGACAAAATATACTTTAAATGTAAAATAATAATAATTTTGGAATTATTTTTTCTGGATGAAGATGCCACCACTGCCCCCCCCACGTCCGCAATGCCGGTTGTTGACTACACTTCACCGTGCTCGTGAGTGCGGTGTGGCGCAGGTCCGGTTGAGATATCACGAATATTACCTGGAGATTTAACTTGTGTTGCCAGGTTCATTGCACAATAGGTTAATCACTGTGCCATCGCTGCAACCACACATGTCGGTTGCAAATTATTAAAAGCCACATTCGCCGTGGTGCTGCCTATTAAATGATCACTTGATTTATTGCCCACAGGTAGCTGTACGTTTGTGTGGAGTATTTGTGCACCGATGTGTGGTGACGCTTCCTTCACCCGTGTGTGAGACATGAAGATGGAGAGGAGCGTCAACGTGACTGAGTTGACGCGACCACGGCGTCAATTCATCTCCAACACCAAGATGCCTCCCACATAAAACATTGGCCACGTAACGCTAACACGTTTGTTAAGTGCATTGTGCAGCGCTTTGTCACCCTCGGGTGAAAGCGCTCTAGAAGTGCAATTATTATTATTATTACATCAACAAGGGCACAAAATAACAGACAGATGAGGTGGCCGGAGGGCCCGGGCAACTAACAGCCATGGCAAATGCACTGAGTCAGAATGGTTAAGATCCTTAGTTAGGATCCAGGCAGCTGTACACATTCATTCCCCAAAGTGTAGAGTTACATTTGTTGTTGTGTAATTTGGCATAAATCTAGCACTGCGAATTAAACGTTTCTCATTTGATTGCCACTTGACTAACTTTTTTACGTAGCGTGTGAGAGACAGGGCACTGCTTACAGCAATCAGGACAACAGGAAATCGAAGGTACTTTTTCGTTGGTGTTTCTGTGATATGATAGTGGAATAATGTTGGAAAAGTGCCAAATGAACATTTCCCAATGACCCCAAAGATGATACTAAGAGCATTGCACAATGTGAATTAAACGAATAACGCCAAATCAATGGACATCATTGTGTGAGGCTTTACGCCAGTGTGCATTTAAAAGTTGTCACTGATGCACACGTGTCAAGTTGGTGTTTCTAGCACGTTACCCTTTTACTCAAATCGTGCAAATAACATTTGGAAGAGACTATGAGCGATTCCTGGAGGTGCTCTTGGTCACTTGCAAATATTTCATTTCGGAAATGTTTCCCAAGTTTGTCGTACAATAATGGACATGATGAAATGATGGTTTCAGAATTGAACTGAACGTGCACATGGGAAAGTTAAGTCAAAAGACTTTGGCTTTCAAACAATCGTGCCGCATTGTGAGCTCCATTGGCAGCTTCTCATCTCATCTCATTGTCTCATCTCATCTCATTATCTGAAACCGCTTAATCCTATATAGGGTCACGGTGAGCCGGAGCCTATCCCGGAAACACAGGGCGTAAGGCAGGAATACACCCGACGACGGGACGCCAGTCCATCGCCGGGCATAGCGGGACAATTTTAGTCTGCGAGCCAATCAACCTATCCAGGAGCATGCTTTTGGACTGTGGGAGGAAACCGGAGTACCCGGCGAAAACCCACGCGGACACGGGGAGAGCATGCAAACTCCACACAGAAAGGCACCCGAGCCGAGAGATTCGAACCCGGGAATTTTGCTGTGAGGCGACAGCGCTACCGACTGGGCCACCGCGCCGTCCTGGCAGCTTCTCACACGAATCTATTTGGCTTCAACCACTGAAATATGTCTCATGCGTGTTGTACGATTCTGTTGCTCGGCGTTTGTTTGTTTCATGTCATCATCATCAGCCGTGGCCAATTTGTTGCTGCATGAAGGAATTACCAAGCAGTCACCATCTCTCAATCATGCTATGTAAGCTGTCCAGCATCTGCACACGAGCCGTTTTAATCGCTCCGTCTCCGAAGTGGTCGTCCTCCTCTCGGACGTATTCTTTACCTTGGCTACCACTCCCAACATTAATCGTGACGATCGGCTTTTATACATTATTCCATTACCTGATGGGGTCTTTCTTGACGTTCAGTGATTACATGCAAACGCAATTTCCAGCAGGTGGCGCTACAGACTTAAATGACCGCTGTCGATATGTTGTCTTCAACTGCTGCAGTGCGATGTTGTACCTATATTATGTAGCACAAACTATTTCATTGGCGGCACGGTGGCCCAGTGGGTAGCGCTGTCGCCTCACAGCAAGAAGGTCCCGAGTTCGAATCTCTGCTCGGGTGCCTTTCTGTGTGGAGTTTGCATGTTCTCTCCGTGTCCACACGAGTTTTCGCCGGGCACTCCGGTTTCCTCCCACAGTCAAAAAAACATGCTGCTGAAGAGATTAATTGGCTCGCAGACTGAGTTGTCCTCAGTGCCCGGTGATGGACTGGCGTCCTATCGTGGGTTTGTCCCTGCCTTGCGCCCTGTGTCTGCCGGGATAGGCTCCGGCTCACCGCGACCCTGTACAGGATTAAGCGGTTCTGATGAAATGAGACGAGACAAACTATTTCATAACTGAAGGAAGAGTGGTATGGTTTACTGCTAGTATGGAATGATTGTTAATTTTAAGATGGGATATTTTAAGTAAAAAAAAAGTAGATATCATGCTTCCTTGATGATGAGCAGTCTTATTTGTGGCCATATCGGAGATGGCCCAGAGGCACAATTGATGCGTCGTTAACAATCGGAAATGCTGTGTTAAACATGGTTATATTGTACGGATAAGGAAGGAAAAGGTGATCCTCATCCAGGTTTTCTACAAAGTATTAAATTATCGCAAACTCAGAGCCGTGGACTGAGCTCGTAGAGATAGGGCATGGTGGAGGGTCTGCGAAGTATTTGTGTCTTCTCCTTGGTCTGCCTTGCCAATCACCTCGCCATGCCAGAGAAGATCTTGGTCGGTCGTGCCGCGCTTTCCAGCCTCTATCTACTCGAGCTGTGGTACGTGACACACCCGATAGTTTCTAAATGTTTTACCACAACTGGAGTGCACGACCATCAAGTATGGGACAAAGCTGGCACCATAAGTTTACCTCCTGAAAAAATTGTCATCTAAGCATAGAGAGTGATTGCCACCATTCTCTCGAGCAATTTACATTCACTGGCGTGGAAGAATTGCACTTGTTCGTCGTTCTTTTTGGGTTTTTCGTGGCGAGCGTATTTTGCTTCCAAACTTTCCACCGCCTTCGTTGGAGGCATCTTCAGGGTTATAGGCCGGGTTGGTGTATACTATTAAGGATGGTATTCTTGTTTTGAGCAGGTGTTTGATGAGGAACAAACGTTCAAATGTACTCCTGGTCACCTGTGGCATTAACTCGGTTGCCTTTTGAAAGCACTGCATTTTTAACAAAAAATGTTCAAACTCATTGTAACCGCTGGCATGCCAATCATGTTTTCCGCCCGACGACCAGAGCGGGCCACAGCGAAAGGCCTCACCTGGGGCAGGCTTGCGTGCGGTGGATGATGCGCCGCATAAATGTCTACAATGCGATTACATTATTATAATCTCAGCAACGTGCCTGGTGCTTGCGGGTCGTGACACACTGGGACAAAACAATGAACAATAAAGACACAGTGCGCGTAATTGTTGAAAACGGTTTGTGGAATGTGCTCCGTATCAGCCACAACGCTGGGGGATTAGAGCGCCGCTTCGCTCACAAACAAGTCGATGCTTCAAGCCACGCCACGTGCGGCTGGCCCAATTGTCATGTTGTGGGAGCGTCAGCAAAGTTGACTAACGCCGTCACCAAATATGTGGCTTTAAAAAATGTTAAAAGCCACCTAAACGCTGCATTTCAAGTGGCTGCGGAATGCACAATGGGCGAAACATTGTCAAAGCGAACACGTGTTTCGCTGGCAAGTTGTGACAGCAGTAAAGAGCTTGGAGCTGTGCAAATGCGGTTTCTCTGGTCACGCCTATTGCCGAGGAGGAGATACGAACGCGTGCGAGCACACACGTGTCCCTGTGTGTGCTCACACTCGACCTTTATGCTTCCTGGAGAGAGATACATTTGCATTCGCGTTTGTGGTTATGTCTCAGCGGCTTAACGCACATTTTTCAAAAAGCGTTTGAAATGATGACACGCTCAAGAATTTTGTTGTTTGGGTCTCGTTTCGGGAAGTTTTAAACAACAGTAAAGTTGCTGGAAGAAATACATCCGTAGTAATAAATACGCTTCTAGTAGTTTTACATAGCCTTTCTGGTCATGTTTTGACACCATAAGCTAATAGAAGTATGGTTACGTGGTAATTAAAAACTCGTGCATGAATATGTTACAGAACGTAATGCTAAACTTAGTCATAAGCTCTTAAGGCAATTCTTTTGTTAAATCATCAAACGTAATGAAGCATTCATGTTAAAAAAATGTAAAAGAACTTCATAAACAGCAGGTAACCATTGTTCTAATATAATTTGGTATTATTGATGTGGAGATGTTTGTATTTGAGTCGGGATAACTGTCTGGGTTTCTGCGACTTTGGGTTCCTAGCGGAGCACCAGTCACGCTTGTTCTCACGTGATTGTCCATGGCTTCAGTGAACGCTGCGTTGTAGATTTGTTTAACTTTCGAGTATTGTCCGTTGGATGGATCAGTACAGGTGTGTGCTGGTCGATCAAACGACGTGACGTCACGTGCAAGACGGTACAGCATCGCTTTGTGACGTCATAGCGTGTGTACTTGCCAGCCTTAGCAGCAGGACACACTTAAAAAAAAAGCGTCTTGAGGCTTGACAACGAATTTGTGGGATAGCACGCGGAATGACATAACGTACCTCTTATCTCCAGCTCTCTAGTTTATCTCACGTCTAACTCATCTCATCGTCAGAACCGCTTAATCCTGTACAGGGTCGCGGTGAGCCGGAGCCTATCCCGGCAGACACAGGGCGCAAGGCAGGGATACACCCACGATGGGACGCCAGTCTATCACCGGCAACTGCGGGTAATTTAATCTGCAAGCCAATTAACCTATCCAGCAGCATGTTTTTGGACTGTGGGATGAAACCGGAGTACCCCGGTGAAAACCCACGCGGACACGGGGAGAGAACATGCAAACTCCACACAGAAAGGCACCCGAGCCGAGATTTGAACCCGCAACCTTCTTGCTGTGAGGCGACAGCGCTACTCACTGGGCCACCGTGCTGCCCCACGCCTCACTCACTAATCTTTACCTCTTCCGTTGTGATTGTAATGTCTCTTTCATCTCACGAATTTGCGAACCCCCCAAAAAACGGTTATTGTTGCCGATTTTCCGTTCTTATGTCGTTGTTGTTGACTTGCCGTTCTCTCCGCAGCTCTGTGCTGCGCTTTGTGACCTTCGGGTGAAAAGCTCTCTATAAATGCAATTATTATTTTTATTATTACGTCTCGGTGAAAAGCGGCACGGTGGCCCAGTGGGTAACGCTGTCGCCTCACAGCATGAAGGTCCCGGGTTCGAATAACGGCTCGGGTGCCTTTCTGTGTGGACTTTGCATGTTCTCCCCGTGTCTGCGTGGGTTTTCACAATGCACTCTGGTTTCCTCCCAAAGTACAAAAAACATGCTGCTGCAAAGGTTAATTGGCTTGCAGACTAAATTGCCCTCAGTGCCCGGTGATGGACTGGCGTGCCATCGTGGGTATGCCCCTGCCTTGCGCTCTGTGTCTGCCGGGATAGGCTCCGGCTCACCGCGACACTCTGCAGGATTAGGCGGTTTCTGACAACGAGATGCGATGAGATGTCTCGGTGAGCCACATTTTTCAGCACGCCGAACTTAAGCGATTCACTCCCAAACCTGTCGGCGGATCACGTCTGGCGCGCTGCGTTTTCCCTGATGTTCCTGCGCACATTGCAATTTTCTCCTGCACGGTACCCATGCTGCAGTCTGCGCGCCCTCCCTTTGTCGCCACCCACTGAAAATGCTTTCGTGTTTTCCCAGTTTTAGAAACGCTAACCCACGGTTACCAGTCGGCGATTGACTTTATACACGAAGCAACCTATTAAGAATAACACCCGGTGCTGTTTCCCAGTAACTTTTCGGTTTTCCATGGTGGTGCAGTGTTACTGTAATATTGAGTCGTGTTTGGTTTTTTAAACTTCAATCACGTTTTACTGAACGTTTGAAATCCACTGTTTACTCATAGAACACTTTCAATCCAAACAATTGGTTGAGAAATGTCAGTTCAAAATTGTTCCGTTGTCAGCGTTCTTCAAACCTTCCAGCTCTCAGCTTTTTAAAGTTCCCAGAGTGTGTATAGTACAATATTTAATATTATATAGTAGTAATTCTTCTTATTATTGAAGGACGCATCTGATACACAATAGCTATCATGAGGTCACTACTGATATTCTCGTTTGAAAAACTGGTAATCTGAAAACTTAAAAAAATTACAATTCTCATTTGGCACCACGGTGATAAGTGGAGTGTACAGATTTCTCTTGCCTCTCCGCTTATCTGATATGAATTATAATAATTATATATTTTATTTTAAGGCCGTGCTAAAAAGGGGTAAGATTTTTTGTTAATTGTGCATGTGTACCACCGCCAGCACGGTTTGGCCAATTATTGTTGAACCTGTAGACTGTAGGTTTAAATCAGTCGTTCTACCTACGTTCATTACTTAAAACGTTAACCTCCTTTAAATATATTTTTTACCCGCTTTAAGTTAACTTACATTGGGGGATGTAATAGTTACAATCTTTGAGCATAAAATTCAAGCATTTCCGATCCAGCTGGTATAACACGGATGACAATACAATCGAGTGAAAAGTTTGAAGACCAGCGACAAGCCGATCCTGGGCCCGACATAGAAACGATCCTTTCAAATGACTATTTTTCTCATCTCATTGTCAGAAACCGCTTAGTCCTGTACAGGGTCGCGGTGAGCCGGAGCCTATCCCGGCAGACACAGGGCGCACGGCAGGGATATACCCACGATGGGATGCCAGTCCATCACCGGGTACTGCGGGCAATTACGTCTGCAAGCCAATTAGCCTATACAGCGGCATGTTGTGTGGACTGTGGGAGGAAACCGGAGTGCCCGGTGAAAACCCACGCGGACACGGGTAGAACATGCAAACTCCACACAGAAAGGCACCCGAGCCGAGATTCGAACCCGGGACCTTCTTGCTATGATGCGACAGCGCTATCCACTGGGCCACCGCGCAGCCCATGGCTATTTTTTTTGTTACCTAAATAAGGGTTGTACAGAGGGGGCGCTTGCAGTTGCCTCGTTAGCGCAGTAGGTAGCGCGTCAGTCTCATAATCTGAAGGTCGTGAGTTCGATCCTCACACGGGGCAGGATTTTTTATAAATTATTTTTAAGAATCGCGTTTATAAACGTACATCTTTAACACACTTCAGACAATTAAAAATCATAATTATAGTTGCATTTATAGAGCGTTTTTCACCCAAGGGTCTCAAAGTGCGGCACAGAGCTGTGTAGAGAACGGCACGTCAACAGCAACGATATTTGAAATGCAAATCAATAACAATTACCTTTAATTTGAAGGCTTTCGTGACCAATGTTATCGGTTCATTCCGTTTTTACCCGCTTTCACTTAACTTACATTGGGGGATGTGTGTAATGGTTAAAATCTTTGAGCACAAAATTAAAGCATTTCCGATAAAGCTGGAGAGCCGAAAATTTGCACGCAGTTATAACTCGGATAACAACACTGACTGTATAAGACTACGTTTGCGGCACAGGGATAAATCAGCAACAGCAGCACACAGTGTATATAAACAACATAGAATCGATGTTGATAAAATACGAATACTCAGCCATCCGCCATAAAGGTCCAAGAGTAATTCGTGAAGCAATTGAGATTCATAAGACTAATAGGATCATGAACCGAAAACAAGAAATGAATATAAAACTCAGCCAATCCTGGAGGCCAGTTATTGAAGTCAGTAATGCATAGATATAGAACTATTTGGTGTTCACATCAGAAGGGGATCGCCAGGTATGTGAGAGGTTTCTTTCATGAGATGTAAATTAGGGGACTAGCCATAGACAAAGCAGGGAGGGGGTTATCACAGTTTCGGAGTGTGAATAAGATAAGGACATGAATGTTAATGTGATTCAGATGTAGACCTTACACAACAAAAAAAATGACTCGACACATACATAGTACCCACATATATGTAGGAGCAACAGGCACTATACACACATACTGCGCCTGAGGATGCCTCTAACGTGTGAGGCGAAACGTCGCGAGGAGAGGAGAGAGAGCCATCGACGCGGCTGTCCCGAGAAAGCAGCTTTTCGAAGCAATCATCAATAATCTTTTCCTTTAATGATAACCTTTAAACCATACTTATATTAAGTGATAACTGACAGCTGTTCCCTTTACAAAACATTAGAAAAACACATGTTCATGACGAGAGTAATTATAATGTAAATCTCATTGTATTATCAGTCAATCGTAAGTCACATACTGTCAGTGTTTGGCCACCCATTTTTAGTCTGCATCCTTCGATAGATTTATTTAGTGTTCAAAAAATGTACTTTCTTCTTTGGAATGCGGTAAAAGCGGGTCATTTAAAATTTAATTTTTATCCAATTTTATTACTGCTCTGATCGTAGCAAGCAGTGATTTTGCATTTTTCTATGTTGTACTTGTACACCACTGCTGGAATGGTCTTTTATATTTTTGTGTTACCTATACTAGCCTTGCCTAGAGGAAAGACAATTCATCTTGATGGGTTGTCTTGATTTGGTTAAAGAGAGCATATTGCATTGATTGGGAGGCACTTGTGGGCGGCACGGTGGCCCAGTGGTTAGCGCTGTCGCCTCACAGCAAGAAGGTCCCGGGTTCGAATCTCTCGGCTCGGGTGCCTTTCTGTGTGGAGTTTGCATGCTCTCCCCGTGTCCGCGTGGGTTTTCGCCGGGTACTCCGTTTTCCTCCCACAGTCCAAAAGCATGCTCCTGGATAGGTTGATTGGCTCGCAGACTAAAATTGTTCCGCAATGCCCGGCGATGGACTGGCGTCCCGTCGTCGGGTGTATTCCTGCCTTACGCCCTGTGTTTCCGGGATAGGCTCCGGCTCACCGTGACCCTATATAGGATTAAGCGGTTTCAGATAATGAGATGAGATGAGATGCACTTGTGAGAGGGTACGAGGCGAAACGCGTGCTGCAGGACCTCCAAGAAGTTGTACTTTTCAGTCGTACATTTGAGCTAGTTTCAAATCAAACCTAAAGTAGGGTGAGAGTTCTATAACTCTTATACAGAGTACATTTGCAGAAGAGTTGGAAGAAGCTTAGAGAAGTTATAGCAACAGCTTGTGAAGTTCTAAAATGGCGCAGATGGGATTGAGTCCATTTGTCCATTGAAGGTAATGTTTGTCTTGTTAACAATGTGACGAAACCACAAGAGGATGTTCTTTACGAGATTATCAGACAAAATAACAAATTGTAGTATTTTACCTAGCTCAGAATCTTTGATGTGGTCTGGATAAAGTCTTTTTTGTCCCGAACGCCTTAAAGAAAACAAAATATTGCAATATTTTTTGTATGTTTGGGTCCAATAATCTCAGATTTTTGAAAATTATGAACTCGGGGCAAATTTTCTGGAACAATCTGATCTAATAATTTTAATTAAGCTCACCACTCCCACCGTTCATCCCACATTCCCCTCCCCCGCAACTGGCTATCCCCTCTCTTCCTACCCCCCTCGACGCGACAGCCCACCCGCTCCACGGCATCTTCTCGTCCCTTTCTGAACAATTTGGCCTTATTTACACTTCACTCTGGGGAACCATAACATACCGGTTAAGAATTGAACACCGTTTTCATGATGATTGGTCATAATTATCTAAAACTGCTGGCAATTCCTCGAGGGAAGTTCATTATTTTGTTTGGCTTTGGCCAAACCGTCGACTGCATTGTTGCTTCGCCCACTCTCCTCTGAGACAGGGCCCCCCCCCCCCCGTTCATCGTAAACAACGACATCGCCGAAATGGGGCCGCTTGCCGCTCGTAACTTTTCCCTAAAAAATACGAACTGGTAGTTATAATAATAAAAATGTTAT
The DNA here is from genome assembly GCA_036362905.1 of Mordacia mordax. Lineage (NCBI taxonomy): Eukaryota > Metazoa > Chordata > Hyperoartia > Petromyzontiformes > Petromyzontidae > Mordacia > Mordacia mordax. The sequence goes on from JAZEWT010000001.1 coordinate 10,493,181, forward strand.
TGACTTAATAAGGAATTTCCTTTTTGCTAAAGTCACGGTATTAAAAAAAAAAACCCGAGCATTTCGAGTTTGTGCTTTTGGAAAATGTATTTGTAATGTAATCTCGCCAATTTCTAGTCACCATAAATGCGTCACACACATGCTGCAGCGGTTTAGAGAGATAGATCGATTCATGGCACCAGACTCTCACGACGAGACGAGTTTAAACGGGGAGCGTGCGGCCAAATCATGTTTACACGCATTCTCATATTTTGCCCTTTCCTGTGTTTTGTGCAACGCTTCAAAGGGGTTGCGGCGATTCCGATTGTATTCGAACCGTGCCCTACGACTGGCGAATACGGCGGTGCGATTTGACGCGCGTTGATTTTGAGGGTTGCTCTCACGCAGCCGTTCTTTCGGGAGAGCCGTGTCGAGCGTTCCCTCTCTCGCCTTCGCGACGTGTCTCCTCTCCCACGTTAAAGGCATCATCAGGCGTCCGTACACCGTTTATCTCCAGTAGAACGTGTTGTCCTATTTATGTGCGCTGACAGTTTGTTATCCGTCTTTTAATGGAGATCCAACTCTTCGGAACCCCTAACGCTGTCTCTATTGTGGGAGGCAACACGTGACGTAGGAGAGAGAAGGAAAACTCGACATGGCAATGCCGAAAACGTAGCTATGAAGAGCATTGTTCAACCTGAAGGCTGTTAATAGTTACTGTGGTTGGATTACTTTGGCCGGTTATTGATACGGTTGCAAAATAATCATTGCTCTGAAAAGCTGCTCTCTCGGGACAGCCGCGTCGATCGCTTCCTCTCTCCACATCGCGACGTGAGGCGAAACGTCGCGAGGTGGAGAGAGGAAGCGATCGACGCGTCTGTCCCGAGAGAGCTGCTTTTCGAAGCAATATTCATGCATCGAGCCATGAACACCTACATCATTACATCGGTTGCAATACAGTTGTAAGTTTTGAGAGTGTATTTTCAAATTTTAAGTTATTTGCCTATCGATGTTGTTGAGATTTGTTCTCCGTAGTTGCTCTTTTGGGATAGCCGTGTCACCAGAACGCCAGGTGATGCCTCCGACGTGGGAGGTGAAACGTCAGGTCGGAGAGAGAAAGAACACTCGACACGGCTATCGAAAAAAAAACAACCATGGAGAGCAACTCTCATCACACAGCGAGCCGTGGAAACCCACATCAGCATGAGACGCTCAATGATTCGAGATATTTTCTAGCGCGGGTTGTAACGCTTTGAATGTACCGACGTGAGTTTGATTCCCAGCCACTGCTAGCACCGGTGACACCAGCGATACGAGGACGGAATGGCTCCCCGACCCTCTTTCCCTTTCTCAAAACGTTCATCAACACGGCGAACTTGATCATCGACTGCCGTTAAACAACCGTCGACCGACACCGGCGCGTGGAACCGCCGGCGTCGGTTGTTTTGATTGCAAAAATACGCGGAATGTTTGGTCGTTGTACAAAATATATATAGCGGTATTATTACCACTATTACGCCGAAGCGTCGTGGAATCGCGCAATCATATTTTCCATTCGAAGAGCTTCCTGCGCGCACACGCACGCGCGTTTCCCAGCTTTCATCTGGAGAGCTGCGCCGCCGCCCGCTCTCGGAGTCCCCGTGCACACGGGGGGCTGGGGGGTGGCTGGGGGGGGGGGGGCTGGGGGTGGGGGACACAGGAGCCGTAATTACGTCTGGGAGAGAAGCGGCGTCGCCGCCTCCGCCCGCCGCCCCTGTTGCTGCTGCTGCTGTGGGAGTGGACGTCGCGGACCACACGGTTCTCCAGCGCCAGGCGCCTGTCTGCTTGCACAAGCGCAAATTGAGCGTGAGCGACCCCATTAGTTATGTGGCGAGGATTTTGATTCATCGTGAATTTGGGATCGCTCCTAAATCTTTTGTTTTTTAAATGTCGACTGCTGCACCCAACCCAATCGTTTCCCTCCCCTCAACCGCCCCCTCCCCAACAACCGCCCCCCGGTCTTTATCAATTTTACAGGGTTCAATGATACAATTAGTAAGGGTTTGATGTAGATTGTTCACCGTGCGATGTGTATGAGAATTGATTGCTCTTAAAGGCGTTTTTTTTTGGATGGACGTGGCGAGCGTTTCTCCTCTTCCCGTCGTGACGTTTCGCTGCGGAGAGAACGGTACGTCTACAACAACGACATAAGAACGGAAAATCAGCAAAAATAACGTTTTTTTTTTT
>JAZEWT010000001.1:10502059-10542215 GCA_036362905.1 Mordacia mordax
CCCCCCCCATTTCTCCTCCTTCCTTCTCTATCTTCCTCATCCTCCTTGCTGCTCCCCCCCCTCCTCCTTCCTTTACCTCCTCCTTCCTCCCAGTGCGGTCCTCGATAGTATGGCGGTTAGTATCCTCCTCCTTCCTCCTCGCCCTATCTCCTCCTTCCACCCCCTCCTTCCTTCCCCTCTTCATTTTTCTTCCCCTCCTCTTTCGTCCTCCTCTTCCTCCTCCTTCCTACTTCTCCTTTCGCTGCCTTCTCCTTTCTCCTCTTCCTTACTGCTACGCATCCTCCTCTCCTTCCTGCTCCTTCTTCCTGCATCTCCTTCCTCCTCGTCCCGCCTTCCTCCTTCTCCTCCCTCCACCTCCTCCTTCTTCCTCATCCTCCCTCCTCCTACCTCCCCCTCCTTCCTTCTCCTCTTTGTTCCTCCTCCTCCCTTCCTCTGCCTGCTCTCCTCCTACTTCTTCCTCATTCTCCTTCCTCTTCCTCCTTCCTCCACCTCTTTCCTCCTCCTCCACCCCTCCCCCTCCTCATCGAATGGACGTGGAAGTGGAAAGAATTTTATAACATGATTCTGTTGCATTTATTCGCGTTTGTGAGAATGTTTTCGTAGCTTTTGCAAAAAGCCAGGCAGAATAACATCTCGCGATATTCACAGGAAGCGTCAACATTTCCAAGCTTATTGCGCACTGTATTGTAGTCGCAGCTCATGTTGGAGACCAAACTTTTTACTGGAAATTGTGAGGCATGATATTTGACGGAAACAAAATGGTCTAGCACGACGGCTCCTAACCTTTCTGGGGCTGCGGGTTACTGCCAACCCTCGGGAAATTTCGTGGACCAGCCTGCAGTAAAAGGAAATCTGGTACTTTGTGAGAGAAAAACATCACAGAATCTGCAAGCGCTTCCATGGACCACTTCCAACAGACCCACCGGCGGGAGCCACTACATGGGAACCAATGATTTAGAAGCGTGTGCCCACCCGCCCACCACGCTACAGCCTTTTACAAAGGTTCCACTTTGATGTTTGTGTACAATTTCACTCTTCAAATTTACCCTGCGAGACATGCATCGACTTGCCACGTTCGTGGCTCTTAGTGGTGTTGGCACGGCATCGCTCGGCAGTGAAGAAGACACGGTTGTTGCTCCGGTCAATCACTGGATTTGCCTGCTACAGAAAACTACGGTTCTCGAGAAGAATTGTAAAGCAAGCTGGCAATACCAGTCTATTAAACGCGCAACCCCTTCATACACTGATACTATGTGAAGCCTGATTACATTTTACGGCCTTGTGTATTGGCACGTTTTCGAAGACAGTGGGAGCTGTACGTATATACGCAACGAGAGACTGTTAATGAGTCGAGATTTTAGTCGTTTTATTGCTGATTAAATGTACTACAGGCTGGCACAAAATGCAATCGGCAGAGGGATCTTGTAGTTGCGTGGAAATATTTGGTCGACATTTAATATTTACGTTATCTTGGAGTCCCATCAAAGTGCCAGCACATGGGCTGGTTGACAGCGACAAAATGAGCAATAGGTGCACAAGGACTGCTGTTCTTTAAGGTTAGCCGTGTCAAGGGTTCCTTCTGTCTCGGTTGTGACATTGGGTGATGTGATGTCTCCAACGTAGGAGGCGAAACGTCGCAAAGAGAGAAGGAACACTCGACACGACTCTCCCGAAAGAACGGCTATGGAGGGCAATTGTCATCACACATCGAGCCATGAAAACACATGTCACTACAATGGGTAAAATGTCAAATGTGGCATCTTTCGATATTCATTTGAAGTAAATGTCAGATATTACTCAGCCTGGACACATCCGCACACCACAAGGCTGCAAGAGCGAATGCTTCAATACTTCAAGTCTTGTTTTTTTTTCTTTCTCACAAAACCTTTATAAAGCTATAAAGAATGTTTGTAAAATAAATACATGAGGAAAAGTACACTGAGGCCAAGAGAAATGTTTGATGCTAAATCCATTGACTTTACCTCGGTATTCTAAATGTAAAAGAATAAACAGAGCAGCCGCGAGGCAACTGTTTTCCTAAACTTATAAAGGGCGCACGCACGCACGGGGGCGCTTATTTAATAAGACTGGGGGTTATTGGGGGGGGGGGAGTGCTCTCTTTTTTCTCTTAAAATTCAAATGTATCTGCATCAAAGACTCTTCAATAAGATAACATATCGATTTACCCACGTGTCTTAATATTTCGGTCTTCTTTTCAACTTAATAGCCAAAATATGTTATCATACTTTGTCGGAGTCTCTTTCTCGAAGTCCACGAGTTGTCTATAAAGACCACTTCCTGGCAAGGGATTTATGGATATGCGGTATGGAAGCAGCAGCATTACACGGATACCCAGCAGTTAAGTCCTTTTGCAGATTTCGCATACGGTGGCGTAAATTGTGGGTACGATCAATTGTGCAAACATGTCCGGCGCAGTGCAGAAAAATACATCATGGAGTAGACCAGGAGTTCTCAACCTCTGCAACCTCAAGGTTTTTTTGGGTCCACGGATCACTAGGTAGCGGTCGCGGCCCACTCTGATGGGTCGCGACCCACCGGTTGACCGTGGCGGGAGTAGGCGGCCACTCTCAAGCTCCCTCTAATGGAGGGCCTCCTGCCAGAATAGGGCAAATGCAAAGCTGTACCGTAAACCGTGGGCTTTATGGCAATGTATTATGGGTATGTGGCTGTATACTCGGTGAGTTTATCTCGCACATCCACTGACACGAATCTATTTCCTTGAAACATTGACAGGTTTTTCACATTAATGCCTCTTATTTCTTGAGGAAATAAATTCATGTCATTACCCATCTCATTCTCTGAAACCGCTTAATCCTATATAGGGTCACGGTGAGCCGGAGCCTATCCCGAAAACACAGGGCGTAAGGCAGGAATACACCCGACGACGGGACGCCAGTCCATCGCCGAGGAAATAAATTAGCATGATATGTTTCTCTCACGTTAATGTGTCTGAGTAGGTTTTGCTGGGTAGTCCGGTTTCCTTCCACCACCCAAAGACACGCCGCTGCCTATGTTTATTGGTCTGCTGAGTAAATTGTCTCCCAAAAAATGCCCTTCGATGTACTGGCGTCACATCTAGGGTATAGCCCCGACTTGCACCCTGTGTCTTCCAGCATAGGCTCCAGCCTCTTGCGACCCTATATAGAATTACGTGGGTACTGATACTGAACTGAGGTTTACATCCGTGGAATTCCAAGCAATGGCTCTAATTGGACAATGAACAAAAATTCTTCCCAATTTTCACGATCTGAGGAACGGTTGTATTCAATAAAACATACAACATAATGAATTGACACGTACGCTAAATTGTTTCACGCTGCAATTTTAATTAAATGCGAATTTTATTACATTATTGTCACATATTAGTAATGTTTACAAATATGTACAATTGGGAAGTTGTGTGTATTTTCATGAGTATTGGAAGTTTGAATTTTGCATGGCCGAAAAAACCGGACGTGCATCTCATCTCATTGTCAGAAACTGCTTAGTCCTGTACAAGGTCGCGGTGAGCCGGAGCCTATGCCGACAGACACAGGGTGCAAGGCAGGGATATACCAACGATGCGACGCCAGTCCATCACCAGGCACTGCGGGTAATTTAGTCTGCAAGCCAATTAACCTATGCAGTAGCCATGTTTTTTTGGACTGTGGGAGGAAACCGGAGTGCACGGCGAAAACCCACGCGGACAAGGCGAGAGACCATGCAAACTCCCACATAGAAAGGCAGACGTGCATTCGAATTGTGAAATATGATTTTATGAAGCAACATACGTGCAGTGCCGTATTGCACGGTTACATTAGACGCAGATCTCTATGTTAGCAATTCTAAGTTACACTGGATTAAATTGAGCATTTTATAAAAAACAAATCCTTCAAATTGCTTCAAAGACATCCGCCCTATCAAATATTGAACAATAGCGTTACAAAAAAGTTTACGCAACACATAAATGTGCACGCAAACACCAATGTTCTCAGAGTTTAAACGACCGACTCACTCGGTATCCTAAATGCAACAGAATAAACAGTGCCTGCAACTTGCGCATTGATGTATTGCATCCGTTATTTTCACTGTACACCGCCGGGATTTGAAGATGTGGGGCGACGATAGAGCAAAAGTTTCCAATATTAATCAAATGTGCTGTAAGAAAATGCATGATCGTCGTTTTTTTTCATGCGGCGGCGAGTTTGCGTGTTGTCTAGATAGTGCACGATCGCACATGGTCCGGTAATTGACCGTCGTTCCACTCCATTTGCAATTCTGCGATCGTATTTTGTGACAAAGACCATATCTCCTCTGCCATCAATAGCGCCGCAGGAGCTCGCGGGTATTCCCACGCACTGGCATCTCCAGTTATAGCCAGAGCCACTTACACACATTTTAAACATTAGTTTAACAACAGGTAAGATTCCATCAGATTTCAAAATGGCTTTAATCACTCCCATACACAAATCTGGTGACTCCTATAACCCTGACAATTTGAGGCCAATTTCAATTCTTTCCCCGTGCCAGTGAAATCCTAGCGAAAATCATGGCAAAACACTGCTGACATTTTCTAAATGAGCATGCCCTGCTGTCAAACATGGGTTTGTTTATTCAAATCCCACGGTGGCAGCAGTATCCATGTCTGTTCCGATAAACCCAGTTTGCTCGTGGGTGGATGAAATTTTGGTTCGGGACACAGAATCCGTCTCATCGAGCTCTCCAAGTTGCTTGTAAAAGCAAAATAGAAAACCTACATCAGTACAAAACACTTTAGTTTCATTCATATTTTTTTTTACCACTCCTCACCTTTGCAGTATGATCAACAAAATATTCAGCGGAACCTTAATTTCCGAATGACATTTTTCAATGGATGGATGGACATCAGTATGCACCAAGACCATTTCTAACATGTCTCGTATGTCCCCAGGTATTACATGTGCCTAGCCTATTTCAATAAGACAACGACTTCGCCGCTAACACAAGCTCGGCCCTGTGCTGTGTACATGTAAAGCTTTGTGAGTCCACTGGTGGATGAGGGCCTCCACACGTTAAATGGGATGTGGAAGTTATTTCATGTCAGTGCAGGGTGAAAGCGGACAGAATAGGCGTGGGAGCTTAGAAGTAGAATTGGTTTTGCTGTATTGCCCTCCCTGCTTCCCACCATATCGTCCAATATGTATATATTGTTTAGTGGAATATTAATGCAGGCTTTTTCAGCATACGCCACCTTACTGACGTGTTCGTTATTTCTCCAATGTCCCTTTATAATTTCTATATAAATACGTCGCACCACATTTGTGATATCAAAAAATAAATAACACTGATATTGGTTTCATTTGCCCGATTACCCACGTTTTAAGAACACATTTTCCAAGTGGACAAAGTCACTCAGATTGCATTATCACAGAAAACGGTTGCTCTCAAAAAACTTATAAATGTAGGAGTATATGATTCAGCCACATCTCCAAACTCTTGGCTTTCCCTCGCATGTGGAAAGGCTCTATCAAGGCATCTTGGCAGTTGATACCCCTCAATATTGTGTAAAGCGCAGGACCATGTAGGTCACTGCCAAACTCAGACATTTCGACGGAAGAGTAAATACAAGGAAATTGTAATTGCTCTTGAAAAGACTTCCGAGGAGCTGGAACAGTACTTGCATCCAAATTTCTGTACCGAGGAGATTACCTTTCAGTGTGCATATAATGTAATAAAGGCACTACGTTCAGACCACAAGAAAATGCTTGTGGTGACATGATCTAGTAGCTTAGTGTTTCTGAAGATGTGCTTTTGTCACAAGTAATTGTTAGCAAACACGATGCAAGTACTGCTGAAGGCTATAACAAGTCGTGAACCACAAGCACGTACAATATCTACCACCAGATCTTAAGTAAATAGCGTTTGTTGCAGAGCGACACTTGGCACGGTCACAAAAATGTGAAATGCCCACCACTGGCTCATCGGCATCACTGCTAAGAAACAGCACCAGCTCATGGACGTTTCAGTGCAGTTGTGGGACAGCATGCGGATCTCTCCCTCCTCATCCACTTCGCCATGCTCCCGGCCCAATCGCTCTGAAGCATAAGCTTCCTCCTCCTCTCTCTCGACGACAGGCAGGCAAGGACGCGACGCCTTCGTGGTCGTTTAATTAACGCTGCAACGGACTCGTAACCACAACGCACACCTATCGGTAACACGATAGCTAGGGATCAACTCTCGGTAACACGTTAACTCGGATCAAGATCTCAGTACAACCACAACAATGGTTCCACTCCAAGCACCACACCAACAACCCCGCGCCCACTTCACTCTCCCTTTAGATACCCCTGTGGACCTTCCAGGGGTTTCGACGGCGCGTCATCAGGGTTGTTTACGACCTCGGGGAACCTCACCTTCTCGCTTTCCTCCGCCAATCAGCACTAACCCGCGGCTATGCCCAATCAGACCGCCGCTGTACCCGGTGATAGACCCTCTTCCACGGCGCGAGATGCACTCAGCCTGGCACGGCGCGAGGCTTGACACCACAGTGGTGCAGCACTCTGTGTAACGACTGTGCTCACCCGAGTTCGGTTAGCGGGCCACAGCTAACACTGGGCGAACGCAAGTGAGCATTCAACCGCAATGACCGGCGTGGTTAAATATGGTCAAGCAGCCACACGACTGTTACCAACTCTCGGGGTTTAAGCTGTACATTATTTTTATTTGTTATTGGTACCCACGTAATGTTGCAGAGGGTCGTGGTGTATCCAGAGCCTCTCCCGGCAGAAATAGTGCGCGAGGCAGGGTTATATACCAATGATGGGACGCCAGTCTATCGCAGTGCACGAGGCGCAAATTAGGCAGATTAATTGACAAAGGCAGCATGTTTTTTGACTGTGAGAGAAAACCGGAGCGATGTACTTGTACCCAGCGAAAACTCAGGCGGACACTGGCAGAACGTGCAAATTCCGCACAGGCATCTGGGCCAGGAATGGGACCAGCAGCCTCTTGTTGTGAGATGAAAGCGCCACTCATGGCAACCACCGTTCCACCCCACGCTATTTGAAAACAATTCTCTATTGAGTGCTACAACTGCCTTGGCAGTGGTACATACGAATACATTAATTGTAAGAGGAATTTATGGCAATGATAAAAAATGTAATAGCAAATCGCAGTTAATGTTTATTGCATAAAAATGCATTTTTTTGTTTTAGAATTTTGAATTCCGAATTGATGTAGGTTTTCACCACTCGCTTGTGACAAGCACTTGGTCACAATGCCTGAGGATGCCGCCAACGTCGGAGGCGAAACGTCGCAGAGGAGAGAAGAGGAACACTCGGCACGGCTATCCCGAAAGAGCAGACTTTTAAAAAAAGCAACAATCCATTTAGAATACTGTAATCTCTCTGGCCAGCGTGGAAGAGTAGGCCAAAACACCGTGCAAACCGCAGTGGGAGTTCTCTCTGGAACTCACTATCGTTAAAAACAAAACCCCTTCCTTGCCAACAATACTGCGTGAGAAATCAATTCCAGGGCCAACGCGCATCCGTTACCGACTCCTCTACCGCATGGCGTCTGAAAACACGTGCGACGCACGTGAACCGCACGTGTAGTCGTGACCCCAACCCCGCCGCGCCCGTGACCCGGAAGGTAAATCCGCGGGTTGCTAGGCAACAAGAGGAGGCTGCGCGTTATGTCAACAGGTGCGCCCGGTTCGCTCGCTGTCACTCTCACGATTTATTCTTTACATTTGCGTTACTCGTAATCTTTGAGCGATAGAACAGTGCCATACGAACTGCTGGCGTAGGTTCTCTCCACAGCGAGACGTCGATCGAGCGACGTCGGGAGTTATTGACGGCTCGATGTGTAACAGTTGCTCCCCATAGCCGTTGTCTCCGCATGGCCGTGTCGAGTGGCTCCTCCTCTGCCCTGCGCGACGTTTCGCCTCCCACGCTGGAGGCTCCACCGGGCGTTGCGGTGACACGACTATCCCGAAAGAGCAGCGATGGAGCGTAACGCTCACCGTTGTGCTGGATTGCCGATTATTGGCATTCAAATTAGAGTCTTTCGACGATTGATCGTTGTCGAGAAATGTCTCGGCCTTGCTGCCCTTTCGGGATAGCCGCGTGTCATCGGAAAACGCCTTGTGGGAGCATCCGCACGTGGTGGGCGAAACGTGGCGGAGGAGAGGAGGAACACTCGACACGGCTATCCGGCTGTGGAGAGCAACTCTCACATATCGGGCCGTGACAAAGCTACATCACGAGGTCGATATTGTTGATTCGTCGCGTGCTACAGCTTATTTTGTTCTGATTGTTTGACTCGATGATGATAGTATTTCTGAAGCGCGAGAGCTGTGGAGAGAACGGCGTGTGAGCAACATGAGAATAGATCAGTTGAATGAACTAATGATTCTAAATCAATAAAGCACATCAAGTATGCCACCGCCCGGCTGTGGTGTCTGTGTTGCATGTTGCTCTCTGTAACAAAACGAGGGTTTGTCACTGACACTTATCTCGTTGTTGATGTGCCGTTCGAACCGCAGCTTTGTGCAGCGCTTTGTGACCCTTGGGTGAAGGGCGCTATATAAATGCAATTCTTAGCATTATTACGCTAGGGTTGCCAACTGGCCTGAGTTGGGGTTTTTTTTAATATCATCCTTCTTTTGAGACAACTGTCGTAGGAAACCTGTAGATTTTCACGGAACAAGTCTTTAGATGTCCGGTTTAATTGTCACTTTTACACGTACAGATCTCAGTTTGCTTACCGATATGTCCCGGTATTTGTTGCTCTGAGGTAGCAAACCTAGATCTGGAGTTCTCAATCTTTTGCACCTCTCAAGGCCCACTCTAGGGTCTGGTTTTCACGGACCACGGGTTGAGAATCGCTGGCCTAAATCACACGCGAATGTTGTGAAACTCCCTTCTCGTAGGTGTCGAGGAGGTGTAATGTCCTGGCTCGCCAGAAGAAGGCAGTATAGCAAGTGGGACTAATTGTCATCGGTTTACATCTGTATGGGGTGTTCTGCAAGTGATCAAGCTTCCTCCCTCTTATATAAACTCTCATTGTTGATACATTTTGTGGTGCAGTGCAATTTATCTGGCTGAGAAAACCCTTAACGGTAAAACCACAATGTAATATAATTCTCCAGAAAAACAAAGTCTCCTATGAATCCGTGTGATTTTCCTGGATGATTAAGTAAATTATAAGCATTATTTAACCATGTTTAATTCGTTTTTGAGTTTGTCCTTTTGGTGACCCTATCCTCGTCTTTTAAGTTCTCACTGCCTAAACAAAATCAACTTGAAACTTGGTCTACTGCTGGATAAAGGCCTTCTGACATTGAGTGAGTCATGGGTGGTAGTTTAGCCATACTTCTCCATGCTGGTGAGTTCACGTTGAAAAAAAAAGGGTTTCAGGGGAGTTGTATCCAATTTAGATGTCTTCCACCACACATTAGATATGGCTGGAAAAATGTAACTCGGATCAGTAGGTTTATATTCCATTGCGATAACCACTGTTCATCCAGCAGTGGATTCGGCTGTCGTTTTACTCGTGTATTATTTAAATCTCGCCTATTGCTGTCGAGCATTTTTTTGGCAAAGTCCACGTGATACTAGGCGCTGGCCATTGTATGCCATGTCCCCCAAGCCTCGCTAGCAATTAGGAGCAGTGGATTGTATTTCACCATTCGAGAACCCGTTGACATATCACGTCTCTTGCTGGGGTGAACTGGGTCAGATCTACAGAGAGTATCTCCAATACAGGCAATATACAACCATGCAAATTGCATGAAAACATACAAAAACATTCAAAAATCAAACAAATATATGTTTTTTGGTTATGTTATAGAAGCGGCGCTGCTGTCGTGTTATGGTCATCGTCCCAAGACTTTATTAGTTTGCTAAGATTTCCCTGTCTGGGTCTACCCGGCAATATAAAAGGATACACCGCAGTCGGCTAAAGACGCGTGTGGTGGGGTGAAGTGTGGGTACTCCTATTTCCTCCCAAGACATTTGGCCAACATGCAAGAGTAGGTCAAATACCGTTTAAGAGGTGCTGTCGAGTTCGCTATCGTGAAGATCTGCCAGAAGTGATATGCAGGGCTGACTTGCAAGGCTACATCCTTACATACTATTTGAAGAACTGATGTTTAAAGACTGATAGTAAGGCAAGTTAGAAAACGGACCACTCCCGCATTTATTAAGCTAATGCATTCAAACGTGACTTTAAGATTTTAACTTGTTATATGGTCAGCTAACCGCATGTATAGCCGATGCTCACGGAGGGGACCTCGCGCGTGTAGCCGCTCAACGATTAGGAAGTATATGGAGGACAAAACCGAGGTAGATAGATGGAGCAATGAAAGATCTCGAGGGACAAAATATTGAATTTGAATTATGTAATTACACCGTCTAAAGAGAATTTCAGTCTCGTGGGAATCAACAAGCTGATGGAAGGGACAAATATTCAAGTAACTTCCCGCTCAATAAGCAGTGACGCATTGCTCATAATAATCCTGAACGTTTGTTATTTCAGCCTTCTATGAGTCCAGTCCGTCCTGTTTACAGCCTTGAGCCAATAGTGGAAATTTCACTTGCCTAAGATGAGGGCGGGTGTTTCCATAAAATAACCCCTGTGAACGTCCCCAGGCTGGATGATGACGTTGATCATTACCTAGTACTGTAATATTTTTTCCAGGTCTCCACTTACAATTTTGCAGAGGTTTTGCACTCAAACAGACTTCCTAACAACCGAGTTGAAAGCGCAGTAATGTTCAGAAACGGTGCGTCCTCTGACAGAAGCACACCATGAAACGCTCGTGATGTCATACGGTTTATCTCGAACATCAGTCCATTTAAAAACACAGCGTGGGAGGCGGGGGGGGTTTGCGTGGCTATGACGTCACCTTGACGAAGATGGAAAATCTAGGATTGCAGACGAATGGCTTTAAAACGTATAATTTTCTGACATTACTGATAAAAACACAGTCGAGCAATACGAGAGGGCAACGTGTGCAGTACACTAGAGCCGCTATTCTCAACACAAACCACAAGAGTGCCACGAGCGCATAGTGGTCCGTAGACATTATTCTAAAGTGTGCCAAGTGGGCCTTTAAGTGCAAAAGGTTAAGAACCCTTACAGGGTGTTGCGTATCGTTTTATGCAACATTAAACGTATTAATGCTCTACAATTTAATCAAACATACGCACTGAATTACGATGTGCATTGGCTGTTGTGCAACGTATGAATACTACTTATACGTCATTATGGAACTGTACATTTTAAAGATGTTATTTAAATGTAAAAGGTTTTTTTTAAAGTCAGTATTAATCAAATTCAAATTTTGTATTGTGATACCTCTTTAAAACATTGTGAACAGTGTGTGCTCATGTGGTGATGAAAATGAATTGTAAATCCATTGATTTTTTTTTCAGTACTTATAGTTTGAGTGCCAGTAAAAAAAAACATTGCAAGAATATGAAATATGAATACCTCTGGTCTTGGTGTCTTATTTAGTGAGGACTTTCATTTTAGTAATTAACTTGTATAAACGCAACCAAATGTTATAAAACCACAAATGATATGGACACATAGTCTATACATCCCCAAGAATTAAATACAGATATATTAGCGTGTGTTAAAATGAAAGACGTTTTTTCATTGTAAGAAAAGTAAGTCGCCTTAGAGGCTTAGACAGGATATGTCTCTACTTCGGACGATTGTCGGTGGCGAAAGTTAACGGTGGAATAGGAGTAGCTCATTGAAGAAACGCAAGATGGCACGGTAATATATTGTGTGTAAATGGTGAGTGGATCGTCTTAATATCATGATGTAGGTTTTCACGGCTCGATGCATGATGATTGCTTCGAAAAGCTGCTCTCTCGGGACAGCCGCGTCGATCGAGGAGAGGGAGCGATCGACGCGGCTGTCCCGAGAGAGCAGCTTTTCGAAGCAATCATCGTCCTAATATCATCAGAAATAAAGGTGGCTTGGGGGGCCTTCATCACTTGTACTGTAAGGCATTGAAATCCTCTGGCTAGGACTGTTAACGCTGCTCACTGCTGTGTGCTTGGATGATTGAACGCTGTTTACTTTTTCCTGCATAGGAACACGTCTTCCTTTATTTGTTTCAACAGTTATTCTGTTTCTTTGATGTCCGTCATTGATTTATATTCATTATTTTATTTATTTCATCTATTCCGATGTTGACATGCCATCCTCTCCACAGCTCTGTGCAGTGCTTTGTGGCGTTTGGGTGAAAAGGCGCTTTAGAAATACAAATGTCGCTGTTATCGATCGTGGCTGACGAAAGCAAATCTATATTGTGCCGTATCAATGTGTCCCAGTTGAAGAGCTGCTACTGGTGCAGCGTCAATGGACGATGTCTTTGCAAACTACGGTTGATGGGCACAGAGGAGAGGACAGCATCCCCGAACTGCCGCCTGGGCCCCCGGCTACAGGCGAGGAATTCCTGCGACCCCAAAATCTGGTGCGGCATGAGGACTTGCCTTATGCTTGCTGTGCTTTTTCTTCTTCTGCCGAAAACTATCAAATTACAGAGTGTGGCCTGATGGGATGCTCTGTAATTTTGTGGGGGTAAGTGATACTTTGTCAAAGGACTAATTACCGAACAATAAAAACATCAAAGAAATTGTTATTTTGCGCCTGCTGAGGAAAAAAATGTAGGAGTGTTTGTTTTTAAACTGGTGATAGGAAAATTACAGACTCTTTTTTTAATCTATAGCACACACTAATACAGCAATCGCTCTGCTCATATTACATTATGATCTTGTGTTACACATTGTACAGGTCAGCCATGCGATTCAACTTGTGAACTGCAGAAGTGGTGTTACTAATATATTAATGCTGCAGTGTAATGATGTAGCTTTTCGAAGCAATCATAATGCTGCAGTGTTTCTGTAATCCCAGTACTTTGAAGTAGCTCGCAAAGGAAGGTGTCGAGGTTTCGTACCACATTATAACCTCGGATTATCAAAGCTAGCCACTCAGGTTAGTCCAACAGGCTTGCTGATTCCAGTAATATCAATCGACTTGTCAGATTTTCTTTTTAATTTTATGAAGTTGCGGGAATATGTTTTTTTTTACATTATATTCGGCCGTTGGAAATGTGTCAGCGGTTGTACATTATAGCAGGTAGCATTTGCCACTAAAGTGTTTACACAGGCTCAAAGCTTATATCTTTCAATAACCACATGCTGCAGTTTGCCCAAGCATGAATATGATGTAATTTTCAGGAGTAGGCCATTGCGGTTCTATGTTAGCACAAATTCTATACCTCCAAGTAATTTGCTACTAAATGACACAAAACATAAAAAAAATCGTTCTTCTTCCTATGCAGATACACATTTACCTTTGTCAAAGGATATTTGTCAACAGAGTTTTTTCAGTTGATTTATTGCTATTCTCTTCACATGTCTGTACAGCGCTTTGTGACCCTCGGTTGAAAAGCGCTGTAGAAACGCAATTATTATTTATTAATTAAAGTACAACGAAAACAAAAGCCGGTATTATGTGGAGTTTTAGTAGCAGAATTTTTTTTTACAACTTATGCTATTCCGATCCGCACCTGCTCGGGAACATATGTTTCTTCCTTGTTTGTTTAAGACATTTATTTTTTGCTGACGTTACGTCCTATGATTTGTCGCTGCTGTTTGACTTTCGGTTGAACTGTTCTGATGTTGTTGTTGGCATGGCGTTCTCGCCACAGCTCGGATTTGTAAAAACAAACCCAAAAAAGTTATTGTTGCTGATTTGCCATTCTCTGCCGTTGTTGACGCACCGTTCTCTCCGCAGCTCTGTGCAGCGCTTTGTGACCCTCGGGTGAAAAGCGCTCTATAAATGCAATTATTATTCATCTCATCTCATTGTCTGAAACCGCTTAGTTCTATACAGGGTCACGGTGAGCCTGAGCCTATCCCGGCAGACACAGGGCACAAGGCAGGGATACACCCAAGATGGGACGCCAGTCCATCGCCGGGCACTGCGGGGCAATTTAGCCTGCGAGCCAATTAACCTATGCAGCGGCATGCTTTTGGACTGTGGGAGGAAACCGAAGTGCCCTGCGAAAACCCACGCAGACACGGGGAGAGCATGCAAACTCCACACAGAAAGGCACCCTAGCCGAGAGATTCGAACCCGGGACCTTCTTGCTGTGAGGCGACAGCGCTAACCACTGGGCCACCGTGCCGCCCGCAATTATTATTATTATTAATTCGATATATGAGTAGTGTTTTTAAAACATATATTTTTTTATGGGGGCGGCGCGGTGGCCCAGTGGTTAGCGCTGTCGCCTCACAGCAAGAAGGTCCCGGGTTCGAATCTCTCGGCTAGGGTGCCTTTCTGTGTGGAGTTTGCATGCTCTCCCCGTGTCTGCGTGGGTTTTCGCCGGGCACTCCGGTTTCCTCCCACAGTTCAAAAAGCATGCTGCTACATAGGTTGATTGGCTCGCAGGCTAAATTGCCCCGCAGTGCCCGGCGATGGACTGGCGTCCTATCGTCGGTATATCCTTGCCTTGCGCCCTGTGTCTGCCGGGATAGGCTCCGGCTTCACCGTGACCCTGTATAGGACTAAGCGGTTTCAGACAATGAGATGAGATTTTTTTATGGACAGCTATGACGATGCTGTAATAATAAAGAACATTTGAAAATGCTTCATCATTTTGTGGCAGGAGAACTGGCCTCGTCCGGTCACATGGGACATGGGTCTTCGGCTGGAGAGTCCGTTTGGTGTGGAGGATGGCAGTGCGGAAGAGTACCTGCGTGCCATCGCACCCTTGAACACGGCCCCCCTAGACCGCTTACAGGAGAGGGCGAGACAGCTGGCCTGCGAGTTGCAGATCTTAGCTGACAAGGTCGTCGTGTGTTCAATGCAAGAAGAGGAACAGTGGTCCAAAACGCAGGGCACCGCAGCACATGGAGTTGGCAGTAAGATTCCAGTGGCATTGATTTGGACGGATGTTATAGTTGTAGCAAACGTTGTGAGAATGTATTGTATGACACTCGGTTATGAATGAGCCAAACTAGGATATTGTTATTGGTTTGCAGAGTCGGTGCAATATCCATTCTGGTCGTCCTAGATCCACATGTATTTATTTTTTTGGTGCATACCTGCTTTATATATGCCGTTTATTGCTTTAGACGTAACCCTGCAGTCTTTTTTTCCTACAAGTTTTTACATCGGCAAGGTTATTAAACGATATGGTATGAAGTGCGTGACCTGTATCAATGTTATTACACCTTATGGTCAATCTTCCACAGCTTTTACTACACATCCAGATGAATGTGGCAATGTTTGTTCTACCAAGGATTATGGACCTACTCAAACACAGGTGTGTTATTATTATTAAACGTTCAATTCATTTAAATAGGTTGTATGAATTTCCATTATAGTTTTATTATTTGCATGCATACACATATAGCATTTAAAAAAGTATGTCTAAGTGGGTTTGGACATCTTATGTAATTGCACATTATTTCCTATCTTCGCAGGACCACAGATTTCCTGAATTGCAAGATCCTGATATGGTGGCAGATCTGCCATGCAGTCTGGATGTTGGACACTTAATCGAGAATTCGTTTGATGCACATGCGTTTCAGGTCCGTGTCTACACCGGTGCAACGGCAATCATACTGTCAACCAAAAACAGATTTATACCCTTCCTTTACTTGTTTGTACTTGGTTGTTTTACTATAAATTCCTGAGACTGGACTATACATTGTATTAAGTAGTATAATGAATGCAGGTATACTGAGAAATAGACCACGTGCTATTACGTTTATTTGGATTTGACTTTTAAAATTAATGTTTTAAATGCAGAACGATTAAATATCACCTTATTTTATGTCATTTGCAAGGCATACGTATATACTTATACGCACCACATGTACGGCTCTGCTGTACAGTAGACACATATCTGTCAGAGTGAAGTCATAGCCACTTCATCTCATGTAACTTAATCTGCGGTATTTAAATATGTGTGGAACACAGCAACATTTCGAGCTATTGTTTTCTCTTTGTCTGTGGTCTCAGTCTCATCGGCGGTGGAAACAACTCTTCACATTGGAGCCGTCGCATGCCATCGTTAGGGACACCTTCCAGTGGATATTTCTGCACCGTTATAAGGTGGACTGAGTGGAAACTTTGGCCGTGCAGCACCACCTCGACGTTCTCTCTTTTTTTGCGGATCACTAAGCCGAGGATTCTTGCGTGCCTTGTTGTCGGCGTTCAGTAGTATGCTCTCACTTCGGCACAAATATAAATGTACCAAATACCATAAGCAACAGTATATTTGTGCCCATTATCGTCGGTTATCTTCATTGGAGCATTCTCTGTACAGTGTTGTAATGATCCTCCAGCAGAAACAAAATCCCCTCGTTTTTCTTGTGGTCGTGCATAAATTGCATACAGAGATGCAGGATAATCTTCCCCCTGGACATATTGTGTAAATTGGGATGTCAGTAAGGAAGCAAGCGCTTATGGCATGCACATGTCCACGTTTTTATTGCATCAAAGTGGTGATCCCCAAAGAACGGTATTATTTATTGAGATTGAGCCGCATTCTCTCCTCATAACCAGCTTAGAGACATTTGTTCAAATGCCACCAAACAAACCGAGAGAAGAGCGAAACGTAAAAAGTGAGTGTTTTCCTGCGATTATTTAGACATCGCCATGCTTCCTCCTGCAGCGTGAAGTCACGCACACACACTCGCGCGCGTTGGCAGAGATGAGCTCACTTTTTAAGTATGGATGCTTTTGTTTCCTCCCCTCCAGTGAAACCCCACTTGGGGTTATTAAATGCAAATATTCCTCTCAACATTTAGACGAGAAAAAAAATAATCTAATTGCCTTCTCTCCCCTTTGATCTTCTCTCTTTGCAGCCCAATCAAGAGCAAGAGGACCATTTGTATGACAGAGTAGCGAAGAGCTTTGCATCCCTGTTCCTAAGTACTCCTCACAACATTAATAAGGATAAGTTCTTGCAGGTGACATTGCAGCCCCTGACACAGTGGCTCCAAGTGCAGTCTTGCAATTATTAAGGAAGAAAAAAAATATATCGCAATTTTCTAAACCACATTAAAACGGCCCAGTTCCTGTGATGTTTATTGGCGATTTACCGAATAATGTGCAGACAAAATTAGCTTGCACAACTTTTCAAGTACACGAAACGGCCACGACTGTGTACTGTACTGATAAAGGTTTTCACAGCTCCATGTATAAGAGTTGCTCTCCATAGCTGTTCTTTTACTCAACACGGCTATCCCGAAAACGGCTATGAAGAGCAGTTCTCTTGATAGTGTGCTTTCAAAAAAAAAATTGGGTCCGCTTATGTTCATCTTCAAATGGGTCAAGTCTTTCCCCAAGAGCGGTGTACTTTGACATAATTTGGACGTGACCCCTGCCATAGTTTTAATACCTCACGGCTCGCCCTTGACTGTCGAATGATGCAATTGATTTTACTCAGGCATACATGGAATGGCTGGCTCAGGTGCTCTACGGTGTATTTGTTAAGGCATTTCCTGCCTCCCGCTTCGACTTTGGGGATGATTTTAAAGCCGCGCTGGCCGACCTGACCTCACTCTGGATTTGCGGTGAGTTATCACCAGAATTCAAACGCTTTAAAGCGTGTGCTTGCTGTGTGTGCGCACGTGCAGTCCTCCTCTATATAGCTACTGTCATCCCTCAATGTAAGGAAGGGTTATGTTGCTTAAAATATCTCATCTCATCTCATTGTCTGAAACCGCTTAGTCCTATACAGGGTCACGGTGAAGCTGGAGCCTATCCCGGCAGACACAGGGCGCAAGGCAAGGATACACCGCGATGGGACGCCAGTCCATCGCCGGGCACTGCGGGGCAATTTAGCCTGCGAGCCAATTAACCTATGTAGCAGCATGCTTTTTGGACTGTGGGAGGAAACCGGAGTGCCCGGCGAAAACCCACGCGGACACGGGGAGAGCATGCAAACTCCACACAGAAAGGCACCCGAGCCGAGAGATTCGAACCCGGGACCTTCTTGCTGTGAGGCGACAGCGCTAACCACTGGGCCACCGCGCCACCCTCGCTTAAAATATTTGTGACGTGAATTTCCAAACATCAAATTTTATTTCCAAATGAATGCCAGTATTTTAAAAGTACAGTATTGTATTTCTTTGAGAATAAAATGTATGTTACAGCGAATGTTACGTCCATGTATCAAAATGCAGTCCCTAATTACTCATTTCCGTTATAGAAGTGTTTCATTTATCGAATTTCTGTACATTAGCGTATGCTTGGATATGTAAAATTGGAAATACAAATATGATTGGCTACTTTTAAAAAAATCACCGCGACATTGTTGGGATTTTTTAATTCACAATCTTGTCTTCGCGTGCCACTTATTTGGTGAAAATAGGTGATGTTTTTTGCTGCATTGAAAGTTAAGCGAATACTTGCAAGCACCTTCAATTTTACTGCTTAGTGCTGAAAACGTGCACAATGAGTTATGGGGATATGCATCCTGGGAGTTTGACTTAGGGACACAAAGAGGAGCACAAGGCTTCGAGGACATCCACGTGAAAGGCGTCGTGTTGACCGTTAAGAAATATAAGTGGGCTTGGGCGTGACACGTGACTAGAAGGGCGGCACGCTGGCCCAGTGGGCAGCGCTGTCGCCTCACAGCAAGAAGGTTCCGGGTTCGAATCTCGGCTCGGGTGCCTTTCTGTGTGGAGTTTGCATGTTCTCCCCGTGTCGCGTGGGTTTTCGCCGGGCACTGCGGTTTCCTCCCACAGTCCAATAAACATGCTGCTGCATAGGTTTATTGGCTTGCAGACTAAATTGCCCGAAGTGCCCGGTGATGAACTGGCGTCCTATCGTGGGTGTATCCCTGCTTTGCGCCCTGTGTCTGCTGCGATAGACTCCGGCTCACCGTGACTCTGTGCAGGACTAAGCAGTTTCTGACAATGAGGTGAGATGAGACATTACTAGAAGGTTTGATGACTAATGGATATTGACATCGCAGGACCATGAGGGCTGATGACGACTTGAGACTTGCCTTTCATAGTGGACAGCTAATGATGGTTTATGATGAGAAATAATAATAATAACAACACAATTTGTAACGTGCGCAAATTCCACTCTTGCTCATTGACGACATAAGGAGGTGCAGAATCTATAGCTATTGCTGCACCTTCGTTAAATGTAATGTAAAAGGAATTTGGAATACTCTCTAATGCAGAATTTACCCAGAAAACAACATACATTCTAGTGCAATGCTATTTAATATAAATCTATAACATGTTGAGTGTTTAAGATTAGAAAGGTTTTACCGTATCTGGCGATTATGCAGGTGTTAAGATCCCAAACACCAAAATAGACACATTTCACAATGTGTCCAGTTTGCAAAAGCCACACATACTAGTGGCAAAATATGCGAACAGGTAGCTTTGATAACCTATGCATTGTCCTTCAAACTGACCGACCTTCACCAGGCAGTGGCTTCCTTTTGAGCCTAATTGCCGGTGTCAGCCGTTGCCAAAAGGCAGTCATCTCAGGACAATGCAGTCTCAATGCTTATAGCTTAGGTGGAGCTGTTAACGCTATGGGTACTTTTTTGCCAGTATACATATATAAGAGTAGGAGGTCTTTCTAATCTTAGTTTTAATGTCACACTAGGAAGACTCAGCATGGCTTTTCTGAAAGAATAGATATGGAGAGAAAATTTAAGACATAGAGCTGTGACAAGGCTGCATTATAATAATAATTGCATTTCTATAGCGCTTTTCATCCGAGGGTCACAAAGCACTGCACAGAGCTGTGGAGAGAACGGGAAGTCAACAACAACGACATAAGAATGGATAATCAGCAATAGTAACGTTATTTTTTTTTACAAATACGAGCTGTGGAGAAAGAGAGAGCCATCGACGCGGCTGTCCCGAGAGAGCAGCTTTTCGAAGCAATCATCATGCATCGAGCCGTGAAAACCTACATCATTACAACATCAGGACAGTTTAACTGAAAGTCAAATAGCAGCAATAAATTATAGGACATAAAGTAAGTGGGAAAAAATAATTCTTCAAAAAACAAGGAAGAAATAAATGTTCTCGAGCAGGCGCAGGTTGGCAGAAAGCCATCATCCTGGCACGACGACATTGAGCCGTATCAACAGTCCTTTCCAGAGAGCTTGAAGGCCTTACGGAACAAGTCAGTACGGACTCCAGCAGATAGAGTTTCTCACACGGGTGCTGAATTAGTCAGGCAGAGGCATACAGATGGTGGCTCTTGTATATATTAATGCTATAATTGCCTGAGTTATGGATATTCATTTTCAGATTGTTCTTTCAATACTAATTGGTTTGATACAGAGAAAATATTGATCAAATTAATATTTGCAGAATTTAGAACGATTCCATGGGCTTGTTTCTGCATAAGTATATATCTTTGTATTATTGATTTATAGTAACCACCACTGACTGGGAATGCTGTGAGTTAACACTGAGATATATGCTTTAAATACATATGGAGTTTGGCCTAATACATTTTATTTTAACAATATGGTATATGAACTGATGTAGCATGTGTATTGTTTTGTATAACTTTATTGTCATTATAAGAATTAAATATGCAATGTTGTTTAGCCTTCATTAAATAATGGTTCTTCAGTCACCCCTGCCTGAATCAATCTGTTGACTTTATTGATGGCCCTTTTGAGGGGCTCAGAAGAAAGTGTGATCATTGGCTTTAAAGTGACATTTCTTGGTCATCGTCAAACGTGCTATGCTGTGCTTATGGTGGTGACTTTCTGATAGGTGTTGAAGCCAAGCCACTGTCGTGGAAGACATGGGACCTCTCTTGGCTTGGAGAATTTTTTAAGACAGCACAGCAAACCCCTACAGGTGAAAGGCAAGGAGCAGATGCGGTTTTGGAACTCAGCCGCCTGGATGACAGATGTATCACCAAATGTGCCGTGGGTATTCATAAGTACTTACAACATTGACCCACAATGTTGATTAATATACCTATATTACACTCTGTATATACAAACTCGAAACCAAAGTAAATAAACTATGACCATATGTTTGTCAACCTAGCTTTTGTGGCTTAAAATAAATCATAGCATGGTTTTATGTTCGGTTATTACTAAACCCCCTCATTTAGAAACGACGGTCAGATGCGTTTTAAATCATTGTTACAATATACACTTGTAATTATGTTTACATCTGAGGGTACGTCCATTGAGATTGAGCAATGGAATGTGCAGGTGCTAGGTGGATTATTACTTTGCTGGCGAGTGAGATGGTGATGGCTTCGAGAGGCCTTCATCTAGCAAAAGATTGATCGCGGCTGCTGCTGATGATACATCTGTTATATAATAGATATCTATGTGACTGGCGCGTACACATAACGCTTCTTCACCCATATACTTGCTTCATGGAAGGTGTGCCTCAAACTTAACTGGAAGGGGTCAAAGTGATATAAAGTGCATAGGAAGCCATTAACATTTTTGAAGCTAAATTACGTGAATGCATTTTCTGAAGTTTAAGTATTAAATGTCCTTGTGGTGGGCTGTTTGCAATCTGTGAGGCCATAATTGCATGTGATGTGCTTGGATCTGCCTGCAGTGCAGTGAACATGTTTACTGGGTGCTGGGGTCCTGTCACCACAGCACTGGGAGGGATTGGGCCATCTGCTTTGTGTCAGCAAACCGCCTTCGAAGGAAACCTTGTCCTGTTCTTTTTGTTCATTCAGCAGTATGACAACGGCAATTTGAAATAGGGCGTTTTTATATTAATGTGCAGTTGTCAAATGAGACCGTTACAACTATTTTCATTTATCATCGGCACAAACAGAAACAGCTGGTCGAGGCAGTAGCGTTTGAAAGTACGTTAAGCAGGCTCCGAAGAACTGGGTGGATTCTGGTGGAAATGTGGAATTTTTGTGGTCTAAATTAGGCAGAAAGTTGTTTCTTGTCCATTGTGTTAAGTTTGCTTTATAACAAAAAGTACATCTAACACAGACGTATGGGTCATTGTTGTACGTGTCCCTTTGTATACGATCATTCATAACTATCCTTCTTACAGAAATGTATGTGCAGGAAACGCATCAGCATTTTGTTTTGTTTAGTAAACCTGTACATATAGTTGTATGCATTAATGTATTTATGACTAATACTGTACGCATATTGTACTATATACAGCACAAATTCCGTAAGTGAATATGCATTAATGACAACAGTAGATTGTTCCTGAAAATATCCTCTGCAGCATGTGCGTAGAAACAAACTCCTTTCTCTCCATCCTAGCTGTATACGTTGTATAAATGCTGCACAGTGTATATGTAGTGAATACACTAAATAGTTCTGCCCTCGATACACTTAAAGGAAATCATACATGGGCTCATCATACGTAGCTCGAGGCCATAGCTAATTGTGCAAGAGGCTTCTTTTTATGTTGTGACAAATTGGATGAATAAGTAAATGTGTGTCTCGTGGGGGCAGAGGGGTGGGAATGTTAAGGTTCAGTTGTTGGCAAGACTACAAAATGTACCTCCATTTCCTCTTATTAGTGTCACAGATTTTTTTTTTCCTGTCTTGTGGTTTTTAGTTAAGTTGTTTGTCAGGTGAGGCTCATAAAACAGCACAATTCCTCATCCGCACATCAGATTGTGGCATCGTTCCCTTCGAGTTGTCCCAAAAAAAGAGTTATGGAAAGTATTCTGTGCTTAATAGTTTGGTAAATTAATTCTGAAAGACTAGCCTTGAAGCAGTTTTTTATGAAGTATGGCGCTACGAAAGTCAAGTTAGTCGATACAGATGCCTGCACATGCCCACACACACACACACAAGCACACTGGGTAAATAATGTGGACTGTATTTAGTACCACGCATTGTAAAATGGGCTACTGTACTGTAAAAATTGGCTATTTAATTGCTGTTAACTGTACCATACTGTGCTACAGGCAGGTTTTTTTTGTTTTTCTTGGCAGTTAATAATGAAAATAATATACACCAATGTAACCAATATTTTCATCTACGTAACATTAACGTTTATTAGATTGTCAAATCTATGACAGTAAAAAGTGTAAAGCTTTTCTGACGTTTTAAAGTGTACAGATTTTTTTTTAAAACAGTGATACATCATACATAACATCCATAATATAGAAAAAAGATTAACTTAAATAAAAAGGCACATCTAAATTTAACATAACTTCAGAACATTTGACCATGTGGTATTTTATAATAAAATTAAACGTGGATTTATTTTTTATTTCTTAATATTGAAAGTTGCATTATTGATAGACGTGAAATGTTACGTGCATTTTGGTAAGTAAATTATGTAAGATAAAATAACGAATATCCAGCAGTACAAGTTTACAACATCCTTTGTCAACATTATCTGCTCCCAACTTTATTCTGTGTCGCTTAGTTTTTTTTATCATCATGAGTTCCATCGCTTTACTCTGCTATCTCTTCTCTTCTATACTGCTCTGCCAGCTGAATTGAAGCACTACAATGGTATTGCCACCTATTTAATAGGTCAAAAAAGTCTTTTGAGCTTTTGCACACCATGGAGAGTCAACACACGTGCATCCTTTAACAAGATCATTGACATTGCGTTCGTGAACCGTTCAGACTCGTCTTCATAACAACACTTTATGTCCGCAGTCTTCCAAGCGCTCATACGTTAATGCCTATTGTGCTTTCGGAAGTGAACAGCAATCTTCCCGTCTCCACAGTGGTCATCCAGTTCGGTTGCTTTGACTTTGACGTGCGTCCATGCTTCCAGTTTCACTTTAGGCCTTTCGGAGAATATTTGCGCAAAAGCATCAGGGGCCGTGGGCCTGGCAGCGGGGGCGGGAGGGTCGAGATTGGCAGGCGGGCACCACTGCGGGTTGGGGATCGGGTCGTGCTGGTGGTGGGCATGCCCTAAGGCACGAGGATGGGCAGGAAGTGCGCCGAGAGGTGCTTCCGCCGCGTTTTGTGTCCCCGCCTAGGCGAGCCCTTGCCGTTCAGGGCCACAAACATTTGCTTCCCATTTCGCTTCCACTTGACGGCGGCGTATGTGTTGTAGCCGTTCTCCTCGATTCGTTCTTTGAACTTGCAGTCGTCGCTGTAGTCTTTCTGAAATGAGAGGGGTTTTTTTTTTTTAACAGTAAAGTCGGTCATTCGCGTTCGTCCACGGCTTTACGTGTTCTGGCACACACACACACACGCAGAAATGTGGTCCGTTTGTCCCACCATGGGCTATGGTATGACGAATAAAAGGAACCCCTGTTAAAAGCCATCAAGTAACGTCTAGGGCTGTTAGCAATCACTTGTTTGTTGGCCCGGCACACGAGGGGTGAGTGGTCAGCACCACGCCTGGCTGCCTTTTCACATCCACAGACCTGAAAATGCAACAATGAGCACTAATTTCAGGCTGAATAAACCTTAAAGGAAGGCCCACGTTGGCTGTTGACGCCATTTCAAGTGGTTGGAATTTTTGGACCGACGTTGGAATGGAGCCCACTTAATTTGTTGAACTTTGTTTTTTTTAAGTTAGTATAACAGGCAATAAATAAATAAACATTTTCCCACCACATTTACCTACATGTATGCCTGTTGGGTATTTATTGAGGAATGTTAAAAAATCGTTGTAAACATGCACAATACGGGGCTACCACTGAGAGTTTATTAATACACATTTATTTATGCTTCATGTTTTTATGGCGATCGTAAAATACTACATATACATTTACGTTATGGATTTCCATCTAATATGGAAGCAAAAGAAATGACACTTTTAACATTGCATTGCATTTGTTCAGGAAACTTTTACATTACTGTATTGTCCGTGCAGAGATTATGTGTACCAATACAATTTACAGATTAGACATATATGTGTTATGAAATACCAGTAATATGAGAAAGGCATGTGACAAAAATGATATTATAATACCTTTTTGTGTTATCACAATCCACCCTGGAAACCAAACTACAAAATATCAACAATTCTTACACGGGTTGGAATAGTTTTGAATTGTTCAATCATTGTAAGAAGTCATGTGCCGTGGCTTGCTTGGTGATACCTGCAGGGTAAAGTTGGGGTTAGGCTCTAATGCCAATGGCCTTCCGTCACAGGCTACTGCTGATACCAGGAGTCAGGCGTCCCGTGTGGCCACACGGGTGATCCCAAACTCAGCGCGTGCTGGCTTAGCACAGTTACGCTCGCTTCGTGGGCTCGTGGAGGGTATCCTCGTGTTTGACTGTAATATCTTAAAAGGTTTGTGGGCTCTGGTGCTACACATCCAGATTTAACTTTATTTCTTGACACCGTGCTCTGTTGCAGTTCAATTCAGCTTTCTTTAACCAGGAGAGAGTACACGGAAATTATCTATTTTAATTGTAGTTGTTAGTAATTATTAATGTATTGTACTTGGCAATAAATATGTTTGCACTCGGTTTTTTTAAGGCTCTGACGATATCACGAGCTGGCATCATCGACTGTACTTTTGTAGCCAATACTTTGCTTTGGAGTTTTGCTGCATATATTACTGAGCCACGGTGTGAAAGTAGCCACCAACTCCATTAAAACGGGCTTCATAGTAAATGCGTTAACAGGCAGTCCACCCTGCCTCCCTAATTCTGTTTTACCTATTCAGTCAACACGTCGCTTAGGTAGCCAACGTAAGCTACCGTTGCTATTTGGTGTCATTTACCGTTATTGTTAATAATGTTCAGCGCAGTTGCTCATAACCGCCTTAATGTACGGCTCCATTGTAGTGCAGTGTTGTACAAGGTTACGCAGGGTATCTGGTGCCGTGATTTATAGCGGGGTTAAGCCGATTGGACTGATTCCTTGCTGTGCTCTGGCAGTCGCTCGCCCGGGGCCACCGCCTGCCCGCCACATGTTCGCTGTACCTGCGCATCTTGTCACGTCAGGCGGTGGCTGTGTGTGCCCAGTGTCGTGCGTTGACTCGCCTGTGTAACGTTTATCTCTCAGGTACCTGGTGCGTGCCACTGCGCTTTGTAACGTGACCTTTTAGTCTGTCTGGCTTCCTGTGATTTATTCCGATCTGCCTGCTGCGTGAAAGAGTGTGCCACCTTTAATGGTCTGTCTTTCCATGGCTTAGTGGTGCTACAAGTTGAAAGCTGGCACACTCCATCATTCACGGGTCATAAAATTAAAGTTAGTAATGTATAACAGCAAAAAGTACCTTATCGTTATTTAACGTTTTACGTGTGGCCTGGTCCTTCAATGAATGCTATACATGTAATTTTGTTTGACCATGTAAAATAAGATGCACAATACTTTAAAATGTAATGTCCTTCGTGTAGACTATTCAGTTTGTGGATAATGTTTAACCCTCTTACCGTGCTATAGACTTTTCCTTTCTTGTTCATTGCCAAGAAATATCCACTATGGACGCCCTTTAGCGCCACAACTCCTACTTCCACCGATGTGATTTCCATAATGCCTGCGAAACAAAATGGAAAAATATCAGGCATGTACGTTTGATAGTTTTCGTGGATTTTCTTTCATTTTTTTTCTTACATAATAACCGTCCTGCACCTTGATGCACGTGGAGAGTTTATTATGTGGGACAATACACGTATATAGAAAAATTGCTTCTGACACAAAGGTATAAAAATGTTGGTCTTGGCCCCAAAACACTTGGCGCAGAAATTCTATTAAAGCGTATACTTCACGAGCTCCTGCAGACAATTAGGCAGTTTCAGCCAAAGGATACATCTGTGGCTCATAATTCTTTGTTGAACTCATGCCATGTGGAAAGGGTGGGAGTGACTGGGCCCTCCGTGGGTTGTGCTCTGGTTTCATTAACCTCGTGGCCTCGTTACCTGTGAACTGACAGCACTGTCAGACAACGTTGCCTGAATGTGCTGGTGCAACAGGAAACGGATGTGCCCAAACATGCATATTCATGCCCTTCACTGATGAGCAGCCAGCGGTGCTTTAAACGTGCCTATACGTGGAAATGGCAAAGTAAGGACATTCACATGTCAGTCCATAATTGAAGTAGACGCGCATTGATTCCTTGAGCATATATCTGGGCGACCACCGCATAATACAGTGTGTGAGACAATCGTAAATAATTAATACAACCTACAAGTGTATTTATCCACTTTGTGATGGTGCTGTTGTTGTTATTAATTTGCACACAGACAAGGTCAAGTATTTATGAGAACATCTTGTGAAGCAAGGGCAAGCTATATGTGGAGCATTTGAGGTCTCATGCCCTCCATATGATTGTCCTGGGCTCATCCCGTGTTCTCATTAGTACTAATGATTTTCCCTTTGAAATGTGATATGTGAATCAGCCTGGGGATAGGAGGCTTCCTGTTGCAACTTGGAGTTCCATTGACAACAAATGTATGGATTAAGAGCTCACATGCACATTCCATTTCTGAGCAACTCTGCAATGATTCATGATGCTTCAGGTGTTGAATAACAGCTGCATTCTATTAGCGAACGCGGTGCCTTCCCATCTTCCGAGCACGTGTGGCCCTTTGTTTATGAACATACTAGAATTATTTCCCTTTTTTGCTTGCACACATATATGCAACTCGAGCCAAGATGTGGAGTTAAAGTCTAACACCGAGCCCTGGCATGCATTTGAAGCAGATTACAATGCTCTTAACCCTAAGCAAAGTAGAGTCCACACAGATGCTCACGTGCAGGCTAAGAGCAGGGTGTCGCCTCACATATGTTTGTGAAAGTTGACCGCATTCATCTAACTTTCAACACTCTTTCACAATTGCACGTATTGTACAGAAGAGGTTATTTTTGAGACAGCTGCTACATGTATTTCTTCGTTTGTGTGTACGTTGTTGTGGAGGTTAAAAACAAAACACGTTTTGTGCAATTACCCTCCCCACTGGTGGATTTTCGCTGGTATGTTGACATAAGCAATTGCATTAATTCCCAAAACCTACTACTTAATTATGGTATTTTCGACCATAAAGTGTTAACACTTGCTACAGTGCTGACAATGTCCTGGGCCTATAGTCAATCGTATATATGTTTTAGCGAAGGGGTGGGTTTTTTTTGTTAAAGCAAATGTGAAGTTAAAAAAAAATCTTCCATCTCCCTGTGAAGTTGGGTAATCTAAAGTCAGGCAGTCTTTGATCAGCGTATAACACTATCATCACGAGGGCGGGCCATCCCGTATTTCTGAGAGAGCGACATCTGAGAGGACAAAAGTAATCGGATTCCCGTTTGCTTTTAGAAGCCGAACAAAACCAAAGCAAAGGCTCCACAAGCTAAAGGCCACTGCGCTGACTCAGTGTGTCAGTTTTCTTATTTTATGAAAGCTGCTGCACTGATTCGACCTCCTCAGTGCCGTGATGATAAATCAGCACGGATGAGATTTTGCCATTTGCTTCTTGTTAGTGTCGTGCCAGTGAGCCAGCACTCCGGAGATGCTGGGATTGAGTCCTGGGTGGTTACCAAAGATTAAACCAGATTCTGAAGTGTGGCGCATTTGTTTAAGCCTCGTCAATAATCGGTGCTAGCAAAAAATACTGTTAAACGTTTAATCGTGTACTTTGTTTCGTTCCATCGGGCACATCTTTTGTTGTTGCTGACTTGGCGTTCTCACCGCAGCTTTGTGCAGCGCTTTGTGACCTTCGGGTGAAGAGCGCTCTAGAAGTGCAATTATTATTATTATTATATTTCAAATGATGTTTGCGCAGAGCATGGCTTGTGGTGGTTGTGTAAGTTAAGCATTTAAGGGGTGTTTGGTAAAGGAATGACATTAGTTACACATATCTCAGCAATTAAATGCATGTTTCTGCACTGCAATATGCAGGTCTGGACTGAAATATAATAATGGGATATGCAGACAATGATATATATATAGGATAATTGGCATATAATTTGTTTAATATATGTTAAATACATAATATTATTATGCTGAACTATGTTTTGTGCCCGAACCATACAATGCTCGTTTCAACTTTTGTTGCCACGCACAAATAAGTCACATACACTAAATTTTTATTTTTAAGCTGAATTATGAAAATGTGAAAGAGCATCGTTACGTGTGTTGTTGTTCTTGTTTGTTTTGGGGCTGCTTGAACGTAGTTTGGGAAAACAAAGCATGCATCTAAAGAGGATGTGTTAAAAAAACCTCACCCTTGAAGAGAGGTCACCAAATTGATGCGTTATCTTTGACCCTAAAAAGGCAGCTTGTTTGCTCCACAGGCCATGTGTTTGACGTTCAATGTATCATCACTATCTTTTTTTTTATAAACGTACCTTCTGCTCACGGACGAATATTCAATTGTGACACCGAATACAGATGATTTGCTTTCACGTGATCATATTGTATCCAAAAACCTTGATTCAAAGTGTGTGTTTTTATTGGCTGGACATGACCAGCTTGCTCAATCTTTGTCTTAGAAATTACTCCAAAACGTTGGTAATACTATAAAAAAATAAGTACATGATCGCATGTGCTGGTGCTATGCTACCAGCAGAAATAATAAACATGTCAAATTAACTTGTCAGGAGGGTATTTATGTTGATACCAGGAATATTGCATTCAGAGCTTGCAAGCTCACTCGGTATTTTATGCTATAATAGTAATCATCAACAATTTTCTTATATACAGTAAACTACCCTCTAAATACTGTAATGTTTTTAACGTAAAATACAAGTGATCTGAATGTAATACTGTAAGGAGTGGAGAATAGGTATTGCAGTCAGCTATTGGAAAGTCATCTCGGTGGCTTAGAGTGCATGTGATGGTGTGTCGGGGTATTAAAGAGTATAGGTTTGCATAAGACATGGGCCTCCTGCGTAGTTCACACAGGTAGACCTGAAATTGCATGTATTGTTTGCCCCCTGAAAGGCTGCTCTGTTAACACTCGGGGTGACCTTTGGCCCCACAGTTTCATTCTGTTCTTCGAATGAAAGGTGCAGAAAATGTTTTGAAGGTAACAGTAGTTTAACGTGCGATGGGGGAAGATGCTACGCCGGGAAAACATTTCATATTAACTCTTGCTATTTGCTTTTGTGAACAGACTAAATTTAGTTCTTCATTTTGGGAACGGTATACGCATATTGTTTCATACACGTAACTTGGTAGAGATAATAACCACAAGCTTTCCAATGAATGTAAAAGATTACGTTTTGAGCAAACAAGTTTTCTCTCCGACGTCAATTTATGCAACGTTTGTGTAGTTGTGTATGTGGCAACAACTTGACTGAATGTACCACATTATTTTTCAATCCATTGCCCATAGCCACTCAATCAATGATCATACAATTAAGAGACAGTGCTAGCCTTAATTTGTTGATGTCAAGGATGGCAACTTCTACAATTTCATTTTTTTCCCAGTGGCATGTAATTTTTATCATGCGTTTGACAAATGGCATTTATTCTATGGACATCTTAAGTTCACAGTTCGGATTTGGTATCAAAGTTAAACATTATTGAAAAAGGAATATACACCAAATGAAATTTGTATGCAATGGTATAACTTTACGTGCTTCAAAAAGAAAATTCCAGGCAGTTCTTTCAGATGCTGTAGACAAAACCTCAACTACACGAGACAGGTAATGCACTCAAACAAGGCTACGTTGGCAAAAAGCTGCTTTACATTTTTATTATTATTCAACTAGAAAACGTGATTAAAGGAAGTTTTGGCTGATCTTGCCAGAATTTGACAAAATTTCTGAAAGAAAGAAAAAAAAGAGATTGGTTATAGGAGGTGCAGTTAGGGGCTGAGCAGGGACGAAATGGTGGGGGTGGCGGAGGGTGGTGCGGTGGGTGGGGGGGTGTGGAGAGAGATAAAAATCTTTTTTATTTCGAAAAATAGGGCCGACCGTACCCATTCAGCGAGCAGACACAAGGTGGGTGGGTTTCAACGGCTGGCCCTGCTGAGACGCGTAATAGACGCGTGGGAAACTAAAACGTGCAACAGGTTTGCGTTTGCATTCTGGGCACACAATGCACCATTGTTGGTCACCTAGCAAGGCCCTATTGTACGCCACGGTCACCGTTGTTTAGGACAACACTGGTCCTCCCCACTTGAAATTGCCTCCTCGACAATGCTCCTTTTCTACGGTATATTTATTTTCTTAATTGTATGATTGCTTTGTTGCTATTATTTTGCGGGGTTTTAATGGACTACTTTGAGTTCGTTCTCATGGGACTTAGCTTCCAATTTAAATTCTTAGCATCTGTATAAAATAATTGAAAGCAATTTTATGGTCATTTGCACGTAACAAATGGGAGCGTACAAAAATACATATTGCATGTATAATTGCAGTGTGCCGTGTTTGGATTGTAAAAAATAAAATGAGCTGGAAATTGCCACTTCAAACAAATATCCATTATGCAAAGCTTAACTATTTGCCTTTGCAGAGTAACCTGAATCCGTCGCAGTCTCGTTGCAGAAGAGGGTTTTATTTTCAAGCATTTTTTGCGTGTGAAATAGGCAGTGTTGCGTGTCTGTCGCATGGCGTGGAAGATGAAGACATTTCGCAGTTTGAAATGAACGTGGGCAAGAAGTTACCGGGTGTCTCAATTCCACAATAACTTTAAACTCAAAAGGTTTCAAGTATGATTCGATTGCTAAGGCAGAGCACGCAAATCTGTGACGAGTGCTGCAACACGTCTGAAAAACCGGATGTAAACCTGTCAGTGCCACGAGCTGGTGGCTCCTGTAAAGAATACGCAGCGTGAAGCGCTGAGCAAATATAAAGCTCGTATTAATTCGACAGCAGGAAATATTTGGCAAGCCGATTTTGACATTTTCATTCTTTCCGTTGTCACAGAAATGCTCTTGTGTGGAGATTGGGGTCTGCTGGTAAGCTAACTTACTCAGTGGCTGGCCTCTTTTTATCACTGCTCTCATCTAAAGCCAACAGCCGGGAATTCCTGCTTATGGGGGCCTAGAGTTTGTTGGTTTTAAGGGTTAACTGCAGCCAGTGGTGATGCTTGCAAGTCTGGTTTCTGTCAGCACTGCCATTTGATCGCTCGTGCATCTGCACCGTTACTTACTCGCTCGCTCTAAACACGGATGGCTGATAGATACATTACAAACTAGCAAGCATTAATTTAAATCGGATCAAATACACGTGCGGTCGTCGTATATAATCAGCAATAAAGGCCAATGTTAGGATTTAATGAATGGGATGCAGGGGAGTGTTAAGGATAACAGAGGCTGAATGCTGAATGCGCAGGATCAAAATGTGTTAAAGGGCATTAGAGGGCACAGCGGATGAGAGACACGGATCCTTTGAGGAAACCAGTACGTCAAGCTCTGTGTCTATCCGTGGTGTGGAGAGTCAACATAAGGTCAGCAGGTTAAGTGGTATCTGATGAAGATTTTCTTGCATTTAGAATGTTCTTGGCTATTTTATTCATGCAAAAAGTAGTATTTTTCATTTACTTCAGGAATTAAACTTTTAAGTATAGAACTATTTTTTTTCCAACACCCACCTTTTTATACCACAATTAAATTGTGATTATTTACAGATTATTAAAATTAGTTCACGGTTAAATAACACGGTCTGCTGGGGTTTTCGTAGTGTTCTACAGCATCCATTTCTTTTTGACTTTGATGTCGGATTTATGGTTCTATGGTGAAAGTGAAGAAATGTAACATTACGTAACAATGTATTAGTTATGGGTGGGGTTTCATTTCCATGTAGCTGTAATATTTTTTTCTGATTGGGAAATACCTTAAATTTCACAATCACGATTGTGTCACCTGCCTCAATTTGTACTCATCTGCAAGATGTAATGACATGTGCGGCTGAGTTGAGGAACAGTTTTATTAAAAATCCATTAGAAAACAAGGCTGCAATAAACATTTTAGCATTTTACATTCAAGTCAACTTCAAAAGCCGTTAGCATCGACTTCTTGATGCGTGTTCATGTTCATGATGAATATGTACATGAGAAAATAATCGGGCTTGCGAATTTGTGCCGTAGGGATTTTTCACCGGTGTGACTCGTTAGTGACTGTGGCACGATTCTCCCCGTGCGGCCAAAGCCTCGCAGGAAATACTAATGACCTCCGTGCTGGAAAATTTGCTCTCTGATCTCTCCTGCGAAATGAAAGACTTCCTGAATTAACCGAGACCCTTGTTAACCTAATGACAGCACTGCACTCTCTGCTAGAACTGGAGAGTTGTAATTGCTTTAACTATAATTTTCTTTTTTGCATCGCGCACAAATAACAGGAGTGTGCCTGCTTGTCTCTCTCTCTCTATATATACATACAGTACCCACAGGTATGTGATTATATTGAACGTTCGTATATGTATACACATGACAGTCAGATGTGAGTGCTTTGGCAGGACTTGTTGAGACATTTTTTCAAATTAATCTTAGGTATGGCTCTGGATGTCGTAGTGTTCCATCCCGAATTATGTACAAATCATCACATGCTTTATCTCCATGATGTGTTTATGCTCTCTTGATTCCTTGTCACACGAACTGCATAAAAAAAACAACTGCCATCAAAGTCTAATTTTGACTTGCGCGTCACGCAGTTGGCCAAAGGGCATGATAAATTTTCTATTTTAGAGTATCGGATCAAACATAATTGCATTCTGTGTTTCAGTATTTTCTTTGTCGGGGAACAAAAAAAAACCCGTCACGCCCCGCGAACTGATTTGTTACTTATTAGTGGTAACGTGGTTGTCATGAACGTCATTAATTTTGTCAGTGAATCATGGTTTAAACAGTCAGTGTGAATCATGGCCAAAACAGTCAGACGGTAAGTGTGGTGTCGTCTGTGCTGCGTGCACACAGCGACAGTTTTTTTGGATGTTTTTTTTCTCCTAATGTCTAGGCCAAGGCTAGATCCGTTATCAGTGTCTTTTGTACATGTTTAAAAGGATGACAACGTTGGTACGCCACGTAAGGAGGTACATTGTGTGCAGGCACCGCCAGCACCGTAAGTTGTCAAGTTGAAAACGCAAGTATAAGTATTTAAATGCGAAAATAGCGTATTGCGTATGTACGCGGCGTACTGCACATGCAAAGCGGAGCAAGTTTTGCGCAAGTATACACATGCTATCTACAACACATCCAGTGGCATGTTTATAAAGAGTGCTTCATTTTGAGATATGTGTGTAGAACGTATCCCTGTGCGTGCGCGCCGTCTGTACATAACTTCAGAGTACGTTGGGAGGCGTGATTAGCCAAGGCAAAGCAAGAGGAAGACAATCCAGTTTTGATTACGGCGTTGTGACAACCTGTGTACGATGGCTCACGATGCAACAATTGTACTCGCTATATAATTGCACTGATTAACATTTAAACAAAGAGAGTGCAATCTGCGCACGAACAAAGCGTATAAATAGCGCTGACGTTACGTGCGCCGGGGGTACTTACTGAATGGGCAGTTTTTCTTGCGGGTGCCGCTGACTTTGCCACCCTTTTCGATTTTAAGGAAGAACTTCGTGGCCGAGAAGAGACGCCGCCACCTGACGTCTCCCTCGAGGTGCTTGTAACTACGCGCGTGTCGCTCCAGGCTGGAGGAGGATGACGATGATGACGACGACGACGGCGATGACGACGACGATGAAGACGACGACGACGACGATGAAGACGATGATCCAAAGAGAGACGAGGAGGAGTTGGAAGAGTTTCTGAGACCCGGCCGGGAGTCCTGGAGAGTCAGAGACCCCTCCTGGGGGTGTGTTTCAGCCAGGCTGATCAAACAGAGGAGAGTAAGAAAACAGCAGCCCCAGGAGGAGAGTGGAGCTTGCAGCAGCAGCAGCCGCCGCTGCCTCAGAATCCATCTCCACATGGTAGTGTCGAAGTGCTGCCGACTTGGGCAACTCGCAGGAAAATCATAGCTGGATCTTGAGTCAAGATGCTCTCTGCCAGTCGCTCTGCTTCCTACTGCACCGAGTTTGACAAACCCAGCGGAGTTACGAATTCGCTTCGTGTTGCTCAATCCCGGGGCTCCCCTTCAAGTGCGTTACCTGCTACGAACTGCAAGCAGCCTTTTATCTGAAGGTCGCTGTGATGTGCGACATCATTGTGGTTCCTCTGGCTTCCAGTGCTGAAATGCTGCCAAACCAGCCACAAGCCCCACTGAGTCACTTTTGCGACGACTACCTTTGAAGAGCTCCGTTCGTCACAGTGTTGGTGGGAGGTGAAAAAAAATTCTCTCTGCTGCTCCCTTCTATTTTAAATCCCGCCTTTTGCAGTGCTCCGAGCCACTGTGACGGTAGCTAATACCAACGCGCGGCTAGGCTGCACGTAACTTGGGAGGAGCTCTTTGAACAAGCTTCCTCAAGTGGAAGCAGTCACCTAGCTGTCAGCAAGGCTCTCAAAAAGCTTGTTCATACATTTGTAGTTGATTAATCTATTTATATTCTGTACGTAGGTGTCGCTGCTCCAAGTTGAGCGGTTTTTGTATTTCGTCACTTCCCAAGTTAGGAAAACCTACTCGACGACAGGATCGTTTTAAATGAAATCTCCAACATTCGATAGCTTCCTTCCTTCTTCCGACGATGTCACCGTCTTGATCGAAGATAAAGGTTATTCGATGGGATCTCGTTTTCAAACTTGGCTGAAACGCTTAATTGCTATTGTCATTAATTTTCCACTTGCATCCGCTTCCAGACCGGTCCTTCCAATAGCTGCAGCTGTTTCTCTCCTGGGATGGGCGCCTGTTATTCCCGGTGCCCAGGAGCCTTGGACACTCCTGCTCGTGTGCCCCAGTGACGTACTTGTGTCCGGCCCCTTGACAGGCAGCTTAAACCCCCCAAGTCACAAATCCTCTGTTCAGGGCACAAGTCAAACAGAGACGAAGATAAGGTTAATTTCGCCTGACAAACACTCGCTAAACAAATTTCCTCCCACCAGACTCTGATCCGAGTGTTTAAACACAGGGGCCGTACTGCTTTAAGGGCTGAGCTCAGTGTGCCTGCAGACTGTGGAGGAAATGATTATCTAATTAAATAAGAAGTAATTGTTACCATTGGTCAGCTGCTCATGTAAATGCAGCCAGTCAAATATTTAATTGCAGATATCATTTATGGGACCTTTGTGCAGTTGAAAAATATTTGTTTCAAGACGCGGCCACATTCGGTCAGCATTCAACTTTCAGGATTAGTTTGATGACCGTTTTAAGAGTACGCAGAGAATTATACTTCTTTAGGCTTTTATAAAACGCGTGTAACGTTGGAGTCTGACACGTTGCTTTGAAACAACTTGAGCATATCGGTTGTATTGCGATGTCTTCCGTTCTCCGACGCTTGGGTGGACATTTCACGCGCGGAATGTTTCATCAACATAAGTAATTATTCTTTCCTTCTGTTTGCCCCACCTACAGTGCGTTCTACAGTACAGTATACTAATTGTTTTAATTAGCATTAAAGAAAGAACATATCGTACCTGGAATCCAAAATTATGTTAAGCCAAATTATACGCTATATAAAACACATGCTGGCTGTGATATTTTAAACGGCTTTAAAGTCCCTCTTACAACCAGTATTCTTTGGAGTATTCAGTGACACCGGGATAGTTTTTCAAAACCAAACCACAAAAGAGCAAAAGCCGGATGGATTTTACCTTCAAAGTCACAACAAATACCGACACCACGGATGTTGCAGTCACCTCTCATTGACTGAATCGCTCGGGACAGTTCTCTCTCGCGCGTCGCTTTAGCAGCTGCGCCACGGCGCAAGGCTTCCGACGGCGGCGGCGGCGGCGGCGCTTTGCAATGCTCCCAGTTCGGCAATTTGTCGTGCGCCGAAAAAGCGGTGAATGCGGGCGGACAAACACTTGCACGAGTAGTTGTTAGAGACCGCAGCGGACACTCCCCAACCCTGGGATGATAGTGATCCCACGGCTCAGATGTACCTTTTTTTCATCCCCCCCCCGCCCGCTTTCCTCTCCCCGTTAACCAGTAACTCTATCTAAACCCCCCCCCCGCCCTTTTCACCAGATTTCCCTCATTAAAATAAAACTGTATGAATCGAGATTCTATCTCTGTAATGAGCTCTGAGGGATGCCGGCACACATCAAAGAGAGGGTTTGGAAATGGAACCTTCCAGTTAGAGCAAACAATTGGGCTGTAATAGCCCGCATTATTAATTGTTTAAGTCAGTGGGAGGGACCCGGGAACGCAGGACTACGAGGTAGTGGATGTGACTACAGTCGCTGGCTCGCTTATTGGCAGCGGTCACAGATATTGATGTCAACTGACTGATGACCTCAGCTGTTAGTTACAAGGCTATGCTGGTACAGACATTACCTAATTTGTTTCCCCACTGTGTCTTGCTGTCAATACAGGGCTTATTGAAGTGATCGCTGTTGGTTGCAGCGAATTTGCAGCCACCCTTAGCCCAACGTGTGCATTCACCTCATAGCTTTTAGGCTGTGACCGTTGCCCCACATTGCCACGTTTGTACCTTAAACTCACACTCGAATTACGCCAGCAGCTGATGATATACCTGGCCAGAATGTACCCAATCTCATGAGACCTCAGAAGCTGAGGGGGTTTGAGCTTGGCCAGTGTTTGGATAGACGACCGCCATACAGAGCAGGATAGTACAAGCTGTAGAGCCACGTGGCGGATATAAAACATCAACAACAACCGCCGTTCGCCTCTAAGTGGCGGTGACGTACCCACGTCGCCTGTGACAGGCCAAGTGCACTTTAAAGCCACGCGAAGTGTCAAGCCCGCTGAAAGGGAGGTTACAGGACAAACCCGGGTGCCATGGGCTGAATGATGAGTTGACTGACTGAGGCAACACCTATGTTGCCTACGTTTACCAGCTCACTGAATTTTAGCTGCACGACACCCCCACTGCTGTTGTCAGCGTTGCTCCTGTGCCCTATGTTATTGTTGGAGGGCGACTGGCTCAAACTGCTCAGTAGCGTCCTTCACGAACCTCCTCCACGGAAGTTGATGTTGACATCACTGGTACCAGTTATCGACAAGTCCAATCGTCTTCACATCCTGCTTCACCATATCAGTCAATCTCTTCTTCAGACGTGCCATGCATGTTTACCCCTCTCTATCCGACCGAATACAAGTTGATTGGGCATCTGGGCTACATGACCCAGCCAACAGAGCCTTGCCGGCCAGAGAAGCTCACTGAACAGAACATGCCCAAGTCATTTAAGGATCTGCGAGTGCCTTACACATTCAAGTCTGGATGGATTGTAGGCAGACCAGCTGGAAAGTTTCCAGCTGACACAGATGCTCTTTCAAAAGATCAGTGCAGCACAACCCATTGTTGTATGGTACTTCTATGACCTCATATATAGCTCTTCACTTTCACCAACCAGCACTGACTGGCATGACAGGCATACCTGCAATATGTTTGTCGTGTACCCAGAGTGCCAACTATAGATTGAGCTCGCTATTGTGATTATCCTATATTTCGTGTCAGGCTCGTGTACACTAAACCGTGTTTACTACTTAGTAATTGAGCCATAACAGTCCTGCTCTCTCGTGGCAATGAGCTGTGGGGTAAGGTTTGATCTGTGTTTTAACGTGCCCCTGGGAGAGCTCGGAATGATGCCATCGCGTACCTGGTGTAAAGAATAACCCAAGTCTGTTGACAAACATCACCACTATGGAACGTCTCTGACCGTTATTGACAACAGCCCGTACCCAAGGGAGTTACTTAACGATGCGATGTGACGAGTGGTAGAGTGACATGAGTGTGGTTTCATAGCGTTATGAAATTATAATTACACTATGGTCTGTTATGTTGCGTAGAAATAAAGTCGTGTAACAACATGTCATCCACCAACCTATAAGCCTCATAGTCTAATGTTTGTGATAAATATTTGTTGAAGCAGGAAAGCTCTGGTTA
This sequence comes from Mordacia mordax, assembly GCA_036362905.1. Classification (NCBI taxonomy): domain Eukaryota; kingdom Metazoa; phylum Chordata; class Hyperoartia; order Petromyzontiformes; family Petromyzontidae; genus Mordacia; species Mordacia mordax. The sequence goes on from JAZEWT010000001.1 coordinate 10,540,840, forward strand.
AAATAGATTGTGCCTTATTAACATTTTTTACAAAGCTTCATCGGTGTTTAACAGTTGTTATTACTATAAACCAAAGTCACGTTGACCATATCCAACTGACGTAATCGGCCAGCTCCTGTGTATTTTAAAGTCATAATAAAACTGTCGATCCATTGCTGGAGGTCTCCACGTCGGCGTGTGGGCCCTGCCCTCTCTGGGCTCAGCCCTAATCCCTGGCTTCCTGACCACACCTGCTGGCCCTGTGTGCATGGGGGTCAGAGCCCAGCTGGATCACGCCAGGTCTCTCTCTCAATGTTTGGCCACTTCCTCTTGCATAAACATTTAACGATTCTGATCGATTCACTTGCAGCTATGCTAGTACTTTTTTACGAGCATTTCGCACGTTTTGTAATTGTGTTTAAACTATTAAGAAGCTACAACGTTTCAAAATGTGTAATAGTGTGAGAAATTGTGATAAAAAAAAACGTGCTTAAGTCCCAATGCAGATTATTGGGTGATGTAAATTTGGTACAGATCAGATGTTTTATCTTTTAATAGGGATTTGCAAAGCTTCTAACTGCCTGCAGGTCTCAGTATGTCACACTTAGTAGAAGGCATTTGGCTCAAAGCCAGCTGGTTCCATTTGTGGAATGTCACGAAAATTTCCACTAATTCCAAATCCAGAAAGCTGTTTTCACACATTACTGTCACCTCCAATTCATCCATTTCGAAACACCTGGCAGAACAAGCTAATGAACCTGCCTCAGAAAGCACTATCAACATATACAACACAACAAGAGGGCTAATAAAAACAACCTTGCGCACATAAGGAGCGATATGAATTCATTTCATTATTATAAGTTGTATGTTGTAACAAAATGTGTTTTAACTGCCAAGTGTTGTAAAAGTCAGGATAGGATTACTTTCCAAAGAGCTCTGTGGCTCATAACCAACACGAGCTGTGGTTTGTTAATTTGATGCCAATTTTTGTTTTACTAAGATCATACAAATGTAACACAGATTTGACATAATACATGCTTGAGTAGGGTATTTGACAAATTCTCTTTTACAAAAACGTGACATGAGTTCTAATTTTTAAATCATTGCTGAGCACCGTTCGAAAAGAACGCTGCCTTTTCTGTAAATGGCCGCACGTTTCTTGCTTTACCTTCGAGTGACACGAGCACTTAAACAACTCCGCATTCTCCTACGGTCGCTGCCCACGCAGCGTCGTATTGACACCCGGAGGAAATATAAAAACAAAACTTCCTTACAGTGAATGGCGTACATTCACCGTTACACTTCCCACACCTGTACCGTGGTCGTGAAATTTGTCGAGGCGTTTGCAGGTGCGAGGCATAAATCACGGGGTGCATCTTCTCCGGGGGGGGGGGTTC